>CM043316.1:88830186-90030186 GCA_023736055.1 Quercus glauca | reverse complement strand
ATAAAAATACTCTTAATTTCTACAAATCTTGTAACAACAGCCGAATCTCCTCTTTTAATTCTACTCTTAATCCAAACCTCCCACTTTTATTAGGGTATAAATGCCACTAACCAGTAAGGCTGTAAGATTATTAGTAACATTTCAATACTTCTTGATGTCTTTGCTCAGGTTTGTCGAGCTAAGCAGAATCCAGTTTCAAGGGATACAAAAATGACTATCAAAATACTTAGGCCAATGTGAGCTTGGGAAGCAATAATTGTGCTCCTATGATTTTCGTCTAAAGTCGAGCTGTTACAGTGTTACTTCAACTCCATAATTACCATGGTGAGTAAAAATCGGGTAACGATTTCTAATAATGTGCTATCAGAATTCAATATAAACCAAACTCCATACCATAACAAAAGTAACACTGAATTCTTAACTCTCTGAATTTCTTTCCTTAGAAAGAACACTTTTTTACTTTGATTTAAGTATTAGACATACCCAACTGGTATTTCTCTCTCTCTCTTTTTTTCATGCTAAGTTTTTTTATCGTCCATACCTGCTGTACAATTAAACTGTTTCATAGGTCATGCTTAGCTTTTATTGGAATATTCTTGAAATTTTCCTTCACAATTACATCTAGATAATACTTTCCACAATTCACAGTGCATTAGTTTATTCTTTATGGAAGTATGCAAAGGGGAGTCCGGTTTCTAACTTCTTCATGGAATCCCAATCAGCTTTGTTTTGATAGTTAGAAGAACTAGTTAAGGAAGAGAAATGTATGATTGAGTACATGAAAATTGAAACTATGGAATTTTTTTTTTTTTTTTTTGGGAGCTAAAGTACATGAATTTGATTGTTGGCACTTGGCAGACACGTACAATAATAATTGACTGGGTTATGGTACATAATTTCCTGGATCAAGATAAGATTCTATTCAAGAGTGAATGTACCATTTGAAAAAAAGTAAAAAAGTAAAAAACACCACCACAAGAGAAGTTATGGTACTTTATTTCACTTGGTGGATATTTTAATGCTTAAATGTATGGACCTCAATCCCTCCAATTTTGATACTTTTTTTTATAGTAATTTTATAAACACATGACCTAAGATTTTTCTTGTTTTTATTAATCATACCCTATAAGCTTTAGGATTGATTTTTTTAAGAAGGTTTTAGGATTGATTCAATAATACATTTTTCACCTATAAGCTATTAGCAAATTACTAACTAATGTTGTCATGTGATATTCACTTTACTTATAAATTGCTAAGAGCATTATAATCCATTCGACGCATGCTGGTGTTTCTAATAGAGACATTTAGAATTTAAATCCCTTTTTTCTAACTATAGAATTATATATATAAACTTATAAATTAATGAAGAATGAACGCATGTCCTGTATATTTATATTCATTTGTTTACAGTAGAGTTTTTTTTATTTTCCCTTATATTTAAATTCATTTGTTTATAAGTCAAGATGAATATCATTTGACATAATTTTCTTTGTAATTTTTTTTAGGCAAATTACATATACCCCACCTCTATGATATACCCTCAAAGCTTGGAACTACTACGCAGCTTATTTAGTGACACTTATCTTATGGTTTACTTTATAAGGCATGCCTTCCTAATGGTTTGTTGAGAGCAATTACAGTAAAACATCTAAAAAATTTAGCTTTTAGCAACTCAAAACATTACTTTATTTATTTTAACAACTCACTTTATAATATACCCTACAACAAAAGTTTTATATTAACATTCAACACATTAAAATAATATAAACAACACAATAAAATAATATATCTAACACAATAAATAACAACCACAACACTGCTGCCGTCGCTGCCACCACCACCACCACTATCATGGCAGCCACAATCCACTACAAAACAAAAAACTCAAAACAGAACCACTGCAACAACCACAACCACAACCACAACCATCGTCATCAACAACCCACCACAAAACCCACTAAAAACAAAGCAACACAGCCAAGAAATCCAAACAAAAAAAACCTAGCAACTCCACCAAGAAATCCACCATTACAGTCACTGCCTCTGAGAAAAACCCAGCACCAGACCGAGAAACCCACTAACACCAGACTGAGAAAAACACACTTAACCAAACCTAGAAAAGACAACTCTGACCCAAAAAACACAACCAAAACCCACTAGCACTGGCAACCCAAACCCACGAATCTACTAGCACCGCCAACCAAAACCCACTAGCACCGCCAACCCAAAGCCACGAATCTACTTGCACCGACAGCCAAAATCCACTAGCACCGACAACCTATGATTATGATCTCACCTCAACGTCGATGCCCACGAATCTGATCTCACCTCAACGTCGATGCCCATAATTTGATTTCACATGGGCTGAGGTCGGAGCCAAGAGGAGAGAGTAGAGAGTAGAGGAGAAGTGAAAGAGCAAAGAGAAAAGAATAGAAAGAAAACAAACCTTTTATGCGTGTGAAGTGATTTGTGAGCGTGTGGGGAATAAAAAATGGTTTTTTGGGTATACCTTCCAGCTACAGTGGGCTGCTAGAGATAGCAGCCCACTGTAGCAATTAGTTAAAATTTTTTCGGTTTACCTCTTTTGCTGTGGTGTGTATTTTTGGTATTTTGGTTGCTAAAATGACTATTTAGTCATTTTAGCAACTTTATTGTCAGTGCTCTTATGAGGCATTTTTGCTAACTGTGATGAAATTTGATGATGTTGAGGATGATCAAAGAATTGAAAGAAAAAAATTGTTCAACCATCACATTTTTGGTTCTCTTTTTAATTTCCTCCAATCCTTATTTGGGTTTGTATATACTTACAAGACATAACCTTTAAGGTAAAACAATCTTTTTTTTTTCTTTAGTTTTTTCCCAATGGGTGTTGTTGGCATTGACTACATCATTGAATTCCACTAAAAGTAGCCAAAATGCCCTATAAAGTAAACCACAAATATAGTAAGTGTTACAAAATAAAACACATAATAACTCCACATTTTAAAGGTATATCAACTAGTATATCACATGTTCAATAATAAAAAAAAACTAATATATCACATGGGTGATGGGTGTCTACAATTTGCCCTCTTCTTTTTTTAATTTGGATGGTTTTGATACTTTTTAAAATAATTATTAACAGCATAATGGATGAAAATGGTCTAATCAAACAAATCCTAACGTACAAGGGCATAATTATAGGCTATTTGTACCAATGTGGTAGAAGGGTGTACTTAACCGAATATAGATCAAATTGTAATTAAAAGAATAAAGAACAAGAAGACTTCTTGTTATTTAAAATTATAAACTGAAAGTTTCGAATATATGAAAAATTATGAGCTCTGAGCGCTCTCTCTCTCGCGAGGAAAAGGAGGAACTTGTACGTAGCACTAAGAAGGTCAAAAATGTGAGCCATGCTGGCTTTGGTGAAGGCCATAGCTATGGCCCTGTGTCATCGAGACGTGATGGAGGAGCATGGAATCCACCTGCGTCGTTTAGAGATAAACTGTTGGGAGAGATTCCAGGGGCGTTCTCACAAGCTTTTAACTTCGAGGAGGGAATGGATGATGATGTGGAGTCGGATGAGGAGGTGGAAATACTCCGGCAAGGGCTGTTAGCTGTTAAAATCCCCAATGAACTAAAACAGCAAATCCGTAAGCCTTGGGCAAGCGCTTTTATCGTGAAAGTTTCGGTCGGACTGTGGGGCTTAACTTCATTCAAGCTAGGCTCTTGGCTCTTTGGAAACCGGCAGGGAGGTTAGATTGTGTGGACTTAGGTCATGGCTTCTTCCTCACAAGGCTGTCCTTAGGCGAAGACTACGAAAATGTTTTGAGGAAAGGTCCGTGGTTTATCGGAGAACATTTTCTTTCTATTAGACCATGGGAACTGGATTTTAAGCCTGCACTAGCAAATGTATCATCCATTGCTGTTTGGATTAGATTAAATGAGCTACCCATCGAGTACTATAATGCGGAGGCGCTACAACTTATTGGGAGAGCCATTGGGAATGTCCTTCGAGTTGACACCTTTACGGCGTCGAAAAGTAGAGGGAGGTTTGCAAGGCTATGTGTGCAAGTGGATGTGGAGAAGCCTCTGGCTACTGCGATCATGATAGGAAGGCTTGAACAGCAGATTAGTTATGAAGGAATTCAGAAAATGTGCTTCGAGTGTGGTTGTTTAGGACATAGAAAGGAGTATTGCCCTTATGTTGTCCGACAAGGTCCGTTGGCCTCGGAAGCGGAAGTAAAGGAGGCTAGTGCGACGTGCTCTAGTTCACGCTCTGCGCATGTTCCTGACGAAGCAAGGAGCGGGGAGGGGACCACTGGTGTACTGCATGTTACTAAGCAAAATACAGAGCAGGAGGATGTGCGAGAGGGTGTGTATGGCCCTTGGGTTGTGGTAGCGTGTAGGAAAGGTAGTACAAAACCGTTAAGAAGTGGTGGGACCTCGCCTTGTCAAGGAAGTGGGATTAGCATAAAAAACGCTGAACATGTGGAAAATGGAAGCGCAGATCGGGCTGCTGTGTTGGATGGGATTACTAGAGAGACTAAGAGGAAGTTGGCTTCGCAAAAGTTTTTAGATAATGCCCAAATTTCCTCCGTGGTCCAAAGCTTTAGACAAGAGGGCAAGTTCCAGGCCCAACAAAGCCTAACTAGGATGTTGAAAACTAGTGAGACAAGCCACACTTTATTTCGGCCCAAACCAACTCAAAATTCGCTGAGACTTTCATCAGTTAAAGGGAAGAAAGGGGCAGCTCGTAATAGAGTCATCAGTGGAGAGCAAGGTAGCGCCGTGGGGGTGCAAAGCTCAAATTGCAATGGCTCCAGTTTTTCTCAGGTAAGTGCCGATATGGTTGGTAACGATGGGCAACACATCAGCTGTGTTGGGCAGCGCAAAATCGGCGGTGTTGATGGTCTCCAGTTCACTGCCGGCACGGGGTCAACGAGGAGTGAAGCGAGAGAGATGGGTTTTTATCCTGACCAAGGTGCAAGTAAGGTGGAGCCGAAAATTGGGGTTTTACAGACTCCTACTCAAGAAAGTATGGAGGGTGTTCAGGCCGGTGTGGGAGAAGGCGTTGATCACAGGGGGTGTGTTCTTGGCGATGATTTCGTCATTGAAGGACAAGCGGCTGGTGGAGCTTCTACTTTAGATATCTCAAACTTCTCTGTTATGAAGTGTGAAGCAAATGAAGGTTGTGAGACAGAGGGGATGGAGCTTGAAGCAAGAGGCGTACTTGAGGTTTCTCAGTGTTAAATTGTCCCTCAATTTTCTCATTTGTCCATGATGAATGTTATTATTTGGAATTGCAGAGGCGTTTTGAAGCCCTCTTTTAAGGTGCGTGTAGGTGAGTTGGTGTAGAGTCATAATCCAGCTATTCTGGTGGTTATGGAAACTCGTGTTGGGGGAGAAAGAGCTAGAGAGATCACAGATTCTTTGCCTTTTGATGGAGCTTACCACACTGAAACCATTGGTTATGCAGGGGGTCTGTGGGTTTTGTGGGATGCTGCCAGAGTTGAAATGGACTTGCTCTCAAGTACTGAACATGAAATTCATGCGGAGGTAAATGTACGTTTTACAAACAATAACTGGTTATTATCTGCTGTGTATGCTAGTCTTAGGTGTGCCGAAAGGCAAGTTTTGTGGCAAAATTTGATGAGTGTTGCTGGATTGCATAATTTGCCCTGGGTGGAGCAGGTGATTTTAATGAACCCCTCCTTAGTGACGATAAATTTGGGGGCAGGTCGGTGAGTGTCAATAGGTCTTTACTTTTTAAAGAGTGTTTGGATAGGTGTGACATGATGGATATTGGGTTTGCGGGACCCCGATTCACTTGGACTAATAGAAGAGAGGTACAAACTTTGATTCAAGAGAGAATTGATAGATATTTTGTGAATCCAAGTTGGTGTGTGATTTATCCTGATGCTAGAGTAACGCATTTGACTCGGTGTCACTCGGACCATTGTCCAGTGCTTTTGGAGATGCAGCCGAAAGCCCAATATGGGAAGATTAGACCTTTTCGTTTTCAAATTGGTTGGTTGCTGGATTCTTCTTTTTTTTCTATAGTGCATCAAGCGTGGGAGAGTAATAGTAGGCTGGTTAATGCTATAAATGTTTTTACTCAGGAAGCTAAGGAGTGGAATAAAAATCAATTTGGGAATATTTTCACTAGAAAAAAGAATTTGATGTCGAGACTAAATGGTATTCAACGAGCGCTTGCTCTTAGGCCTTCTGAGTTTCTTGTGAAGCTAGAAAATGATCTTCTTAGGGAGCTAGATATTGTGCTGAACTAGGAGGAGGAGTTGTGGGCGTTGAAGTCAAGGGTGAATTGGATGATTCAGGGTGACCGCAATACAAATTTTTACCATGTTTCGACTTTGATTAGAAGGAAGAGGAATCAAATCATGGCTATAAAAAAATGCAGTTAGGGATTGGATTCATGAGGAGGGGGAGATAAAGGAGTTTATTAGGTGTGGTTTTGAACGGGTATTCTTGTCATCTATTTCTTGTGTGCCTAAGCGGAACCCACTATCTCTCAGTGGCAGTCTAGGCTCTCAGATTTGGAGAAGGAGAGCATCAGTAGGGGGGCTTCGAAAGTAGAGATTAAGGCAGCCCTTTGGTCTTTGAAGCCTTTTAAAGCCCCGGGGTCGGATGGGCTTCATGCGGGTTTCTTGCAAAAGTTTTGGCACACTGTGGGAAAGTCTGTGATTGAAGAGGTCCAAAAGATTTTTGTAGATAGAAGAGTGTCAGTTGTTTTAAACTGTACCCACATTGCCTTGATTCCTAAAATTCAGGGTCTTGAAACTTTGGGTAACTACAGACCTATTAGTTTGTGTAACACGGTGTATAAGGTGATTACTAAAATTATTGTGGCAAGATTGCGACCTTACTTGGATAAACTCATTTCTCCAATGCAAACGGCCTTTGTTCCGGGAAGAAAAGGGATTGATAACATTATTATTACTCAGGAGATCATTCATGGCCTTGGGAAGAAGAAGGGTAGGACTGGTTATATGGCTCTTAAGATAGATTTGGAGAAAGTTTATGATAAGCTAGAATGGAGTTTCATTAGAGATGCGCTTATTCTGGTTAATCTCCCAATGGATATTATTGACCTCATAATGAGCTGTGTGTCAACAGTGTCTACATCTATTTTATTCAATGGAGAAGCCCTTGACCCGATTTTCCCCTCTAGAGGTATAAGGCAGGGAGACCCAATCTCTCCGTATTTGTTCATCCTTTGTATGGACTATCTTGGGCAGCTTATTGAAGAGAAGTGTAGGGGGGATCTTTGGCAGCCGGTGAAGGCTTTTCAGAGTGGCCCTGCTTTCTCGCATCTGTTCTTTACAGATGATTTGATTCTCTTTGCTAAAGCAGATGGGGTGAATAGTGCAGCCATTAGAGATGTTTTGGATACCTTTTGTAGCATTTCTGGTCAAACGGTGGGTGAAGCTAAGTCAAAGGTGTATTTTTCTCCAAATGTGGATAGGGATACTAGAGAGTCACTTTGTGATATTTTGGGTTTTGCTTCAACGCCGTTCCTTGGGAAGTACTTGGGTTTTCCGCTAAAACAACCGGGTTCTTCCTCACATGATTATGACTTTATTTTGGATCGAGTGAAACAGAAATTAGCTGGGTGGAAGGCTAACTGCTTATCCTTGGCTGGTCGTAGGGTGTTCATCCAATCATCATTGGCTGCTATTCCTTCGTACATCATGCAGTGCTCTTACCTTCCGGGAAGGGTTTTGGAAGGTTTAGATAGAGTTAATAGGAATTTCCTTTGGGGGTCTACAGATTTAGCAAAGAAAATCCATTGGGTTGGTTGGGAGAAGGTGATGAAGTCTAAAAAGGAAGGGGGTTTGGGGTTGCAAACAGCCAAAGGGAGGAATGTGGCTCTTCTAACTAAGCTTAATTGGAGATTTCATATGGAAGGAGACTCCGTGGGTGAGAGTATTGAAGATGAAATATTGCAGCCAAAGAAGAAGAGAAGCTGTGAATGCAGATAAACTCCCTTGCTCCTCAATTTGGGCAGCTATGAAGAAAGGGGTGGACATCTTTAATAAAGGAAGTAGATGGTTGGTGACAAAAAACAGCAACCTAAAGATTTGGCACAACAATTGGACGAATGGGGGGGGGGGGGGGGCCCTTAGGAAGCTGATTTAAGGTCCTATTTCCCAAGAAGCAAATGGGTTGGAAGTCAAAGACATTATGCTTGATGTAGGTTAGGATTGGAAGAAACTTACTTTTGAATTAACGGATGAAATCAAACGGTTGATTAGTGCAATTCCTATTTCGACCTTAGGTGGTGGATCGGACAAATTGACTTGGGCTGGATCTCCTAAGGGGGTTTTTGATGTCAAAAGTGCTTATGGGATTTTTATGGAATCTACTAATAATAGTACCTTTTCAGCTAGTTGGATTTGGAAGACAGATTTGCTTCCTAAAATTAAAATGTTTCTTTGGTTGTGTACCCATAATAGTATTGGGGTCAAATATTGTTTAAGGAAAAGAGGAGTGGTCCAAGATGAGGTTTGTCCTTTTTGCTGCAATGGTGTTGAAACCATTCTTCATGCCTTGAGAGATTGCATCCACTTGAAACAAGTGTGGAATCAGCTAGGGGTAAATGCTTCTAATTTTGACTTTTGGCACTATAACTTGTTAGACTGGTTGTCACTTATTGCTAGATCAAATGAGAAGCTGCATGATACGGGTCTTCCATGGAAAGTGGTTTTTCCTTTTGCTATTTGGAACATTTGGAAGAGTAGGAATGCTTTCATTTTAATGGGAAAGCCAGAAGTCCAAAGCTGGTTGTGGATATAGTGTACCAAGCCAAAGAGTTTTTTCACCGTGTGGCAACTCCTAGGCTGGGGAACCGTAGAATCATTAGATATATTCGGTGGGAGAGGCCTGAGCAAGGTTGGAAGAAATTAAACACAGATGGGGCTTGCATGGGGCTCCACGGGGTGGCTAGTTGTGGGGGTTTGGTTAGGAGTGCAGATGGGCAGTAGGTTGCTGGGTTCAGTAAGAGGATTGGGGTCACTTCCAGTTGTGCCGCTGAGCAGTGGGGACTGCGAGAAGGCCTTCAGCTTTGTTGCAACTTAAATATTAGCTGTCTTGAAGTTGAGATGGATGCCAAGTCCATTGTTGATGTTGTAGGGAACCCAGATTATGTTAATAACATTATCTCCCCTATCTTGGATGATTGCAGGCAGCTGATAAATAGGTTCCAACAGGTCCGTATTAAGCACTGCTTCTGGCAAGCAAATCAGTGTGCTGATGGTTTAGCTAAGAAAAGCTTAAGGATGATTGCTGATTTTCGTATTTTTGATAGTCCGCCTGTGGACATTTTAGATGTTTTTAAGGGAGACCTCAATAGGATGTATTCCATTAAGATATGTCTTGACTTTTCTTTTGTTGTTTAGCTTTTCTTATATGTTATCGTCTTTCACCAAAAAAAAAAAAAATTATAAACTGAAAGTGTAATGTATATATATAGGTATTTAATTTTGTCATCTCGGTTTTCTGTGGATTACAAGACTCAATTGGCAGACTGAACCATCTACCTGTGTTTGTGGCATTATTATTTGTACTAGCTATAGGTAAATAATTAAACAAGTTGGTTTTTTCAGATAATATCAGAGTCATTTCCATTGTCATTGAGAATCTTCCAGGCATGGTCCTCGTGATTACCATATATACTATAGTACTACTACATATATAGTAGTTGGATGAGTGATCTGTTCAACTGTCTTTGGTCTTTATGATTTAAAAATTGCTAGCTAAAAAGTTCATTTTTGTAATCTAAAAGTACAATTTGTTATTATACAGGTTCATTTCTGATCAATGCTAATTTATTATTATTATACATATTTTAAAAAAAACTACAAAGTAAACCATTTTGGTCACAAACTTGTATTCAAAGCAAGCAATGCAGATAGCAGAGAGGGTCTATTCTAATTTCTGAAGGTGTAGCCAAGGTTGGGGATTGAGCTTTGGAGTCATTATACAATAAAAGTTGTTTGTAAAAGAGTCGCTGAGCATTTGCATCAGGCAAAAAAAAAAAAAAAAAAAAACTCAATTTTACACATTTAAGTATGTAAATTTATAAAGTTACTACAGTAATCATGTAAATTTACACTGATACTATTCATTTGAATTTAATTTTTTATTTTTCTTTACATGTCTTGAAAATGAAGAAATAGAGTAAAAGGTGGTTGTTGTGTATAAAGAAAGAGAAAATTTTTTTAAAAAAATCAAGAAAAATAAATATTTTAATGAACTATAGTTTAGAATAGATAATCTGAAGTGAATATTTTTTATAAATGGTTATTTAAAAAAAAAAAAGATTCTTATATTAAAATAAAGTGAAATTTTTGTAGGAGCAGATGCGAATGCTTTAAACAAATCCATCCACTCGTCCAAAATTATGGCCTATGGCCCTTAATTTAACCAAAAAATTAGTGCAATAACATATAATTGACCAAATGTTGCAATAGACAGTCATTATTCAAGTTAAAAATGGCAGAAGGACAGTCTTTGGACACTAGCATACGTGCAACTACCATTACAGCTGTTATACACCTTCAACCGGTAGGTCCAAAAAGAATTTAGTCCATCTTAGTCCTTTCAATTTCTTTAATATCTTCATATTTACATATATTCTAAGAAACTTCGTTTTATTTTTTTTAAATATTAATAATAATTTCTTGTTTTTATTTTATTTTATTTTATTTATGGTTGATCATAGTTTGCAATAAGTGGGACAGATTACGATTCATAATTTCACGTGCCAATCACGAGTTCTTGCATGCAAGTTTTAAGTACCTGGTCCTCTCATACAGTAGGGGTCCGCTTAAATTGTATGGACCATAAGTTAGGAATAAATGTACCGAAAAAATGAAAAAAAAAAAAAAAAAAATCCAATTACTGTAATGGCTAAATGCTTCATCGGACAAATTCAGTACTTATTTTTAACGTACAAAGAAAATAGTACATAATAATTATTAATCTCCTTTTGTACTATGTACCAACTACCATATAGGCTCGACTTTTTAAAAATCCAAATAATTGATTGTATGTCTAGCAAGTTCAACCTAATTTAGTTTAGTTAATTCAACAGGTAAAATTTTTTATGATTGAATAAGAAGTGTGAAGCTCAATTTTTGATTACACCAAAAACTAATTGGTGTCGTAATTTAACGATAAAAAACACAATTATTATAAAATTCTTTGTAAATTTTATAAAACATTATATCAAAAATCACTTGATCAACCCAAAATTTTGGGAGTTGGCATGCTATGATTTATGCTAATAAAAGTAATGTTACTAGTAAGCTAATGTAAAATTAATACTGTTTTAATCATAGCTTATCACTTTAATAATTATGAAAATTTTAGTGTCCTAGCATTGCTTAAAAAAAAAAAAAAAAAAAATCGTTTCACCATTTTTGATAAGGTAAAAAACATGATTGGTAGTTGGCTGACATGTTCAATTGCTTCTCAGGCTTTGGTGTTCGCCCAAATTTGGTAGAAATTGATTGAAAGGAAAAAATACCATTTTTGGGAAAGTGCTCTTTCACTTTTACTTTTTGAAATTATTATTTTCCCCTTATGTACGTACCATCACAAATTATTTATAAACCGTTCATTTTTTTGTTTAAAAAGAAAAAAAAAATCAAATTTATCAGATTCTTGATATTACCATATTCCTATAGCTTGATTATTGCAAAGAGTTTTGTTATGGACACATTAAATTATCACAATATTATCATAGTTGTGGTGTCAACCCTCATAGATCAAAAGAAAACTAAATAAAATAGTAAAATATTAGTTAGGACTAATGACAACTAAAATAAGAGTGTTGTAAATATGTGCAAACATTTTATTTTGTCCTTGGACTTTCCCTTGCACAAAATAAAAATTAGAAAGAAAAACTATTTAAATATATAATTCTATATATTCTTTCTTTTAAAAAAAGGAGTTTTTATTTTATTTCTTTCTTTTCCTTCCCTTCATCCACACATAATTATAGAATACTTTTTTCCTCTTTCTCTCTCTTCCTACCTACATGTGCAACTAAACACAATGTTATAACATTAACACCAGATGATAATCGTGATGCTATATGTGTATTTCAATATTGATGATAATTGTGCTCGGTTTTTGGTAATTTTTGTTTGCTCATCTCCGACTTAACCCTTAGCATTGTCATCGGTGATAATCAGAAGCCAAGATCAAAGAGCAAAGAAGGACGGATTTGAGTTGATCAGCCAATTTTGGGATTGTGACTGGGGGAAATGGTTGATCAAATTCATCTCAGGTTTTTTTTTTTTGGGTGTGCGTGGCGGTTTTGGGTTGATTTGGCAGTTTTGGGTTTGTATTGATTTTGGTGGTTTTGGATGGTGGTCGATAGTGGTGGTGGGGGGCTGTAAACACCAATTTTTTTAATAAAAAAAAATCACTATAGGAGTTTTTTTAAAAAGGTTATTCTAATGTGTTAAATCTTAAAATAGTAAATGTGATGTAGGGTGTACTGTTAAGTGACGTGTTAAAATAAACAAAGTAATTTTTTTGATGTGTCAAAATAGCATTTTTTTTAAAAATATTGATGCCAATGCCCTTACTGTTGGGGGTGATAGGAATGATTTTCAAAATGAATGACTTTAACAACCTATTTGTTTTTGTGCTTATGTTACAAATTTTCCAATTTGTAGGGACGGAATTAGGATTCGAAGACAGGAGGGTGGGGAATATAATTTTCTTGAGAGAGGCAAATATAATTTTTCTTGGGCTTATTTTCTAAAATCTTAAATATATACCTACTTTTAATATTTAAAAAAAAATTTGTGGGGGTGGGGGGGCCACAGCCCCCTCAGCTTGTACATGGCTCCATCCCTGCCAATTTGGAAAAGAAAAAGAAAAGGACAATTTTTTTATTTTTTATTTTGATCAAAAGAGGCGATAATCATATATATTTTACTAATTCAGAAAAGTGACCATAATCATGTACCTTAGATGATTATATGGCCCGATATGATTAAATGAAGCTAAGTTTCAACTAATCTCAAAATTTCAAAGATGGACAAAAGATCAATAATTTCTAATGATGATCTGGGACTAAAATATGGATAAAAACGAAAAGAAAATTTGATTGACAACGAAATGAAGGGTTGTCTAAACCGCTAAAGCCCCCATATTAAGGGCTATAAGACACGGTTTCGAAACCTAAGTCATTATTTTGAATCCAAAGAATAGAGACCAAATAAAAGGGAACCTCCTTCCATGTCAATTTCAACGTGAATTTCATTGTGGAAACTATCACGAGACGATAAATTGATGGATGTGAAATTGTCATGAGTATGTGGGGCAGTGACATTAAAGTTTAATATATGTATATATAAAGGGACCAATAGCACCATTTGTCACCCTTGCTTTTGGCTTTCAACATTGAAGCTCTTTGCTGACTACTCAAAGTTCTAACAGAACACGTTTTCTCTCTCTCTCACACACACACACACACATACAGAGAGACACCAAAAACGAAAAACCCAATTGAAAAAAAATCACTCTTTTGGTTCTATATCCTTTTTTTACAGTTATGGAAAATCAACAGCCTTCCATGAAATCAAGATTCAGACGTGTCTGTGTTTTCTGTGGGAGCAGCCCTGGCAAGAACCCTAGCTACCAGCTTGCTGCTATTCAACTTGGAAAACATCTGGTACTGTTTTTAACTCTTAACAGTTAAACACCTCTCTTTGTTTTTTGTTGTGAAAGTGAAGCCTTTTTTGTCTTTGAAATAAGTGAAAATATGAGGAACTATATATTCTAGTTCCTAAGTTTGATCTTTAAAGGGTTGAAGCATGTGTGATCTTACATATTTTTTCTAGAAGTGATTACAAAATTCTAGTAGTAACTGTTTGATAAGAGAAATCAGTAGTATATACAGAGTACTCTGTAGCTGAGCAAAACAGAGATCAGATACAGAGTCCTCTGTTTTTTGTAACAAGATGTTACTAACATCTTCTTGCTTGGATTGGATCCATTGGTGATGAATATTAGAAAAAAAATAATTTAAAAAGATAATTTTCCTCATTCAATCAAATACCATAATTTTTTTTTAATATATAATAATTTTAATATTTTTTTGTGGACAAAATGTAAGGGTTTTTGTTAGAATTAAACATGTGAGTTTGATAAGATAAGAACATTGCAGGTGGAAAGGAACATTGACTTGGTTTATGGAGGAGGAAGTATTGGCTTGATGGGTCTGGTGTCCCAAGCTGTCTATGATGGTGGTCGACACGTTCTGGGGTAAGTTGTAGCACGGGCATATGTTATCTATATCGTGTGTGAGTGAACCAATCAAAAATATATTTTCTATTTTTTTTTTTTCTAAACTTCTGTGCCTAGAACTCTTAAGAATACTTGACCAATCAAAATGTGTTATGTCTTCCATCAAAAAAAAAAAAAAGTATTATGTCACTAATCGACATTTCTTCTATTTTTTTTCCCATTTGCAGAGTAATTCCCACGACTCTCATGCCAAGAGAGGTAATTGAATTTCTTACCTTTTTTGTAAATATTTTTTAAAAATGTAACATATTTCTTGTGATTGGTAGAATGAATTCAATTTTTGTTTTGTTAAAGAATTCTTAATTTTTTTCAATTATTAATCCAATTTTTAAAACTGTATTATATGACCTACTCTACAAAAGTATGGAAGTGTGTGCTTGTGACAAGAATCCATAAAGTATATTCAAGAAAAAATGGTATCCATAAATAAAATATAAATTAAAAAGAAATTCAAGATGCTACCAGCTTTAAATTAAACACTTATTAATTTCTTGTTCCAATAAATTATGTTTCAAACTTACACCAATCACATGTTCAAGCTCAATGAATTTGTAACTAATTTTAAAATGTTTTTTTTTTAATTTTTAATTTGTGTATAATTTTAGATCACTGGAGAAACTGTCGGAGAATTAAGAGCTGTATCAGGCATGCATCAACGCAAAGCTGAAATGGCCCGCCAAGCTGATGCATTTATTGCCTTGCCAGGTCTATATTTTTTCTGTAAATAAAATACTAATCAACATTTTTTATGTATACCAATCATTTTCAATGTACAATTATCTCTTTCCTTTCTTTTATATGTACCTTAATCTTTCAAAGATCGTGAAATATCTTTTTAAAAATAAAAAATAAAATCAAGATATATCTTAAAGTTAGCTCTTCCCAAGATAACTGTAAGCATAACGATCAACCATCTGTCATATTATTAAATTCAATCAAAATTAAAATTGCTTGCAGGTGGCTATGGCACCTTGGAAGAACTTTTGGAAGTGATCACTTGGGCTCAGTTGGGAATCCATGAAAAACCGGTAACAGTTCAATTCTCTCTCATTACTTTACTATTTTGACTCTATTGCTAGATTAGATCTAGGACTACAAATTTTTTTGGTCACAATTTTAACGTAGTCTATTATTTTCACATGTACGTACTATTTTTTTTTCTCACCGCATATAATTATAGCAAAGTTGTGGTCTTAGATTTTCTATTAACAAAAAATAGTGATAAAACAAAGTGATTAAAGTAAAAATTTTATTTTTTCCCTTTACTTTTTTGGAGGCCTACACTCCATAGAAACTATCTATTTTTAGTACATCCGCCGAATAATTTTTTTTTTGAGGAAAAAGCAACTCCACATCCACTGAATAATTTAAATGTGAAAATTTTTCCACTAAAGAGGAAAATATTAAATGATAAGTAAAAAAACAAGAGGTCAGGCTTAGGTCTAGTGTCCAGTACTACTGGACCCTTTGAGACCATGACGTATATCTCTTTTTAGACACATGTCACAATTTGATCGAGTCCAGTGCACAGGATGTATTAGACCTAAACCAAGTCCAAAAACAAGTACAAAAAACGCATAGTTCCACACTTCCACTTACCAAAAAAAAAAGAGTTTGCTTTGGGCATTAATTTGATTAATCAATAGCACTAAATACAAAATGAGAAAAATTAATGAATGTCTTAAAGACATTGATTTAGAAACTACTTTTAAAAACTTTTTATGGAGAAAGAAAAAATAATAATTTTTTATATTTTTCATGAAAATTATATTAAAATATTTATAGAAATTGTCTATTGATAAACACTTTGAGGACACCCCATTAACAATATTATACAAAATTTCATATCCATAATCCACAACCTGAGGTGACACCCCAAAAAAAGTGCAATGAATAAACTTTTACATACAAAAAAAAAAAAAAAAAAAAAAAAAAAAAAAAAAAAAAAAAAAAAAACCAAAATTAATGTTTTTTTTCTTCTTGCAGGTGGGCTTGTTGAACGTTGACGGTTACTATAACTCACTCCTATCATTCATAGACAACGCTGTAGATGAAGGTTTCATAACACCAGCTGCCCGTAACATTATCGTGTCTGCCCACACTGCCCATGAACTCATGTGCAAGCTCGAGGTACCATTTTTTTAAAAATATTATTCCCTCAATCATATCTGTAAATAATACGTGGCTGGCTCACGTGCAATGCTACAGTGGGCTCCATTGTTTTTTTAGTCAAAATGCAAATCAGATCAACTAAGCCGTCTACTTTTTTTTTTTTTTTTTTATCAAACCAGGATTATGAGCCCAAGAATTCTGGGGTGGGCCCAAAGCTAAGTTGGGAGATGGAGCAACAATTGGGTTATGCAACAAAGTCGGATATTTCTCGTTGACCTAATCATCATTTACCTTCAAAAAAATGTTGTAAAATAGTACAATATGATCAATGATTAATATTGGCCCTAGTTTTTAGTTGATTTCTCTACTATACACATAACCATGTGGATGGGAGTTCCACTCCGGAAAAAAAAAATTTAGGTAGTCTCGAAGTAGTGTTTCGTGCTCTCACAAATAGGGTCGGCTCCATATGAGAGTAAATTGCCATCACAGTTCTTTTAATTACCTGTGAATCACGCTTTGATATATGTTTTTTTTTTTGGGAGACAATTTTATTTTATTTTTTTTCAGTTAGAATCTGACCTCAAATGTCAAGGCCTGTGATTTTAATACTACTATTACCATGTCGGTGTATATTACTTCTTTATCTATATTCTTCTTTCATGAATTGATGGGTTGTTAAAAGTTAGCTTTCATGAAAAAGATATTGGTGAGTACTGAAAGAGATGTACCATTAGACCTACATTGAATCCAGCTGGAATGGAATAAGTATATGACGAAACTTCGAAAGAAACATTGATCCTGAAAGTTTGCATGATAGGCAGGAGTACTTGATTTCACTTCATGTTTCTTGATTTCAAACATAAAGCATCATAAAGTCTCAAATTGCTCGTGAATTAAGGAATAAATATAAATTATGAAAGTACTAAAATACTATTTTCCTGACAAGAAGAATTTTTGTGTGTACGGAGCACCCGTAACAAATAGGTGCTTAATAAAGTGTATATAAATATGTATACGTACTGAATCCGTGGGTCAATCTGATAACTTTTATAGGGTGGAGAGACTTCTAGCAATATCTCAGATATTTATAACACTCAAACAGGAGACTAATTTTAAATAGTTTTGTTGATAGAAAATAGAAAAGAGTAATGCTAAAAATAATAATATTACTTGCACAAACTATTTTATAATATTTTTATAAATTATTGATGTAACAAATTTTTATTAGTTTTTATCTAAACTCACCACTAACATCACATTTTTATTTACTAATAATCATTTACCATATCAACAGTTTATTAAAAAAATTGTAAAATAATTTGAGATTTTAGCATTTTCCAAATAGAAAATGTAACACTTAATGGTATGAATACCATAGGTGATAATGAAGACCTTTGATAATTTTATAGAATAGAAGATATAACTGTCTTTTAACAAAAAATTTGCTATAATTACACTAAGTATAAAAACATAAAAGAAATATTGGATTATTAGAGACATCTATAAAAAGATCCAAGATTTTCTATTCAAGAAAGAATGAAATTGATAACAAGATAAGCAACACTTGTTTTGAATATGAAGATCTTTTAATGAACTAAAGGTATGTTTGGTTGGGGTGAAAAATAAGGAGAGAAAAATAGAGTGGAAAATGACATTTTTACTGTTTGGTTGAGGAGAGAAAACAAAAGAGACAGACAATAGGAGGAAAATTTTTCCCTCTAGGCCCACATTTTTTTATCCTCCCAATTTGAAAGGAAAATGGGAAGGGAAAAGTAATGAAAGATACACTTTACACAAATACTCTCAATTTAAGTTGTATTTTTTTTTTCTTCCTTCTCTCTTCCCTGACAGCAACGTGCCCTTTTTTTTTCTTTCCTCTGGGCAACAACGTTGCCAGTTACGTTGCCCCCTTTTTTTTGCTTCTTTTTTTTTTTACTTTTTCTTTTTCTGTGCAATCATGTTACCAATTGTCACTTTTTTTTTTTCCTTGGGCATTAACATTGCCTCTCTTTTTTCTAATTTTTTTTCTTTTGATTTTTTAGTGCTTGGGCGTGTTAGTTTATTTTTATTTTTATTGGATGTGATTTTTTTTGGAAAATGTTTTTTATTTTTATAAAAATTTTTGGGTGATTGCTCTTTTTTGTGTGGTTATTTGCCACTTTTTTTTTTTTTTTTTTTTTTTAATTTGGCATCATTCTTTAACAAGGGTATATGAATAAATTTATTCAAACTCATTTTTTCCATCCCTCCACTTTTCCACTCTCAACCAAACAAAAAGGAGAGAAAATAAAATCTTTTCTATCCTCCCACAATTTTCTATCCCCCCACTTTTCCACTCCTCCAACCAAACGGACCCTTACTACCAAACAATTATATTTGCTTCAGATGATCAAGTTAATCAATCTTAAAATTCATCACATATAGCCAGTGTTGCATAATAATAGACACACAACTCTTTTTTTTTTTTTTTTTTAAATAATTGCCAACATAATACATTGTGATTAAAGTAATACCACTTTCATTTAAATTTGCTATTTTTTTAATACATTTTCAGTGGGAGATGATAGATTCGAATCATGAACATCTTCGTTGGAAATACCAAGAGATCAAGGATAGAGCCATAAATTTTTGCTTGGGGGGCTAAGTTACAACACTAATATATTTATCAAGACAATCTCTCTCTCTCTCTCTCTCTCTCTCTCACACACACACACACACACACACACACATATATATACACACACTTTTTTAGTTGATAAGTTATATATATACACACCAAAATTTTTTTTTTTATTATTTTCAATCAAAATTATGTTTGATAGCGATTTTTCATAAAATAAAATTCATTTTTACCATATTCATAGTGAAATTCTTAAAAAATTTCATTTTCAATACAAATTATCAAATTTTATACTAAAGTAAGAAAAAAAAATCTTTTAATTGAACTAATGAAATTTTCAAAAACTTATCCAAAACTTAGAGGAATAAGTTAAGCTTCGAACATATTTGAAGTTATCTTACTCTAACTCATTATGTAGCAACTAAAGAGACATTTCATGTGTAGTTTTAGTAAAAAGATTTTTTTTAATGAGTCAGTAACTAGTTAATAGCCACATAACGGGTTGAAAAAGATATTCAAACATGTTTGGTGTGCCGACTTTATAAAATATTTAACAAATATAAGAGCACATTTTACAATAAAAAATAGAATTACGAAAAATAAAGTTATATCTCTATAATTATTAGACCAATTATTTTTTTTAAGAGTATCATTAGATTAATTCAAATATTTGAAGAGACCAACTCTTATTTTTGTAAACTAAATTTTAAAAACATTAAAATAATTATATATATTAAAAAAAATTCAAAATTTTGGGGGGTCATGCCCCCCACCCTAGTACATAGCTCCACCCCTGCAAGAGATGTCAATTAACTTTTAGCTTAGTTTAGCTTTATGTTTTTGGGCTTTGAAAACTTTTTTTTATAAGTGCGCTTTGCAATCGCAGTTCAAAGGATGCAACCCAAAAACACATAAAACCATAATAGTGGGGCCATTAAGTACTATTTTGAAATCTTACCGAAATATGTGCTTTCAAATCGCTGTCGTGTTTTTTCTTCCAAAAAAACGAAACCAAATAGACACTTGAATGTCATTGATGCTTGAATTTATCACTCATTATGCCACCTTTATTATTGTGCATCAATTATATCAATAGTTATGAAAATAATTCTGCAAAAAATATTGTGTTTTGTTATTAGTTCATTTGAATCAATCAAGTGGTATCAAAAAAATACATCAACAAAAAGAAGCATATAATAGTTGACTGAAATTAGCTTTATCCAAGTAATTTTTTTAAGGAAGAAGTAGAAGAATGAGAATGAGAATGAGAAAGCAAGCAGATATGGGTGAAGATAAAAGTTATAGGTGAAGATAAGGTTAAGGGAGTAGGAGTCACAAGACAATGTTGGTGCTTAGTCAGAATCATGGATGGCCAGAAGGACAACTGTCCTTGATCGTACCTAGGCAGAGGACCATCAAGGAAGTGACTCGTGTGTAAAAGGTTGGAGGAAAACTAATGGTGGAGAGCAAGTAGTGCAACTTGCTACTTGCTAGCAATAGCTAAGATAGGGCCTGAGACATTGTACTGGTTGTTTCTCACGTGGGCTAACGCCTTTTCCTAAGAAACTTTGACTCCCTTCTGGAATGGATCCAAAACACAAAACCAGGCACCCTTTTTCAATTTCCTTTTAGGTATTAATCAGTGACTGACTCATGAGTGCTGCATTGCATAGCGTCTTTTTTGTCATGTTATTTCTATCTTGTACGGAAGGGAAGCATGAACTTGATAATGGGCATCCATGACAACAGCAGAATTGATGGTGGAATGCAGAGTGTAAAACAGGTGGTCTAGGGTGCTAATCGTACATTCTGATATATATCACTACACCAGCCAGCCTTGATTATTATGTCTTAGCAAGAAGTTAGATAGTGATGAATATCTCACCAAAACTTTAAGACAGGCTCATGAGTTCCTATTGTCTAAGGTCCCAATATTGTTGGTCAATAGACAATAATCAATTTCATTGCAAGAGAAAACATCAAAGGTGGATTGTGGGCTCTCTTCCCCACTTCCAAAAAGATCCCAAAAAGTATGGGTTTATGTAAATTAACCTAATTTATAGGCTTTGAGCCATTTTACCCAAAAATAAAAAAAGAGTGTGTCGAATTATTATTAATGATTGATTTTCCTTACGGTTTGAGGATTTTATTTATTTTTTTGGTAAATCAATCTTCCACATTATTAAATATTAGCATTGAAACACCATGTTGAATATGCTAGTATGGATGCGGAAGCAAAAACATAAAATATAGAACACAATAACATACGAGGGTTACGTGGTTTAGCCTAACGACCTACATCCACGCAAGAAACCCTAAAAGGATACATTAATAATATATTATAGTGTAGTACAAATCCTACGTTATAATGAATCATAACATGTGTATATATAGTAGACTAAACCCTAAACTAATAGACTTTTAGTACAAATAGGAGACTTGGCTTGCACACAAAGTAGAATTAGGCTTGGGCTTACGCAAATGGGTTAATATATCTCTAACACCCCCTCTCAAACTCAAGATGGAAACTTGATGAAATCTTGAGATTTGATAAGGTTGAAAAGATCCCTTGAATGAAGTTTGACTTTGTGATAGTAGTTTGAGGAAGGCAATGGTCTTGTAGTGTTGATGCGACTTCTAACGGTGGCATGACTATACCGAAGAGTTTTGACGGCAACAGTAGGAAGCCAAAGAAGATGAACGTAGCGAAAAAATACCGAGGATGACAAAGATTGCTTTTAAATATACCGTAAGGACAAAAAACTATGGCCACAAGAAGGTGGCTCTGTTACTATGTTAAATATTAGCATTGATACACCATGTTGAACATGCTAGTATAGATGCAGAGCGAAAGCATAAAGTATAAAATACAATAACACACGAGGGTTACGTGATTCAGTCTAATGACGTACATCTATAGAGGAAACCCTAAATGGCTACATCAATAATATATTATAGTGTAGTACAAATCCTATGTTAAGATGAATCATAACATGTGTATATATAGTAGACTAAACCCTAGACTAATAGACTTCTAGTACAAGTAGAAGACTTGACTTACACACAAAGAAGAATTAGGCTTGGGCCTATAATAATGGGTTAATATATCTCTAACACACACAATAGATTGCTAACATTAGTCATTCAATCTCTCATGACCACACACTAAACACTCTCTCTATCTCTCTCTCATCACTAAAATAAAAAATGAAGTAAGATTTACCTTTCTTTCACCATATATTGTTTTATTCAAGGTAAAGTAAAACTTTTTTTCTTTCAAGAAGAAAAATATTCATCTAACTTTGTTATATTATTCACATAAATCATGATATCTATATAAACTTAATCTCGATTTGGTTAATATTAATTCATTAAGTTGTGTTTAATTTGTTTGTACTTGGACAAATTGAGAGTATTGGGTGATTTTATAGTTACGTGGAGTTGTAATAGCGCCTTAAATTACATTGTTTTATTTTACGCTTAGAATTTATTTAAATCTTGTCATGTTATTATGGAATTTTTAGGGTTCACCTTGCAACCCTTTCCTCCAATCAAGTTGCAATTGGCCTTCCAGCTCAACCTGGGAAGTGCAATGATCAAGCTAGAAACCTCACTATCAACTACATGTTTGAGACACCTTGACAAATCTTCTTATTTATGATTAACATCTTCTGGAAGGCCAAGGGTAGGAAAGCAAGGCAAGTTTGGCAACTGATGGCTATCCATCAAGGTGACACCGAAGGTCTACCTTCTTTCGTGCTTGGATATTAAGGTTTCAAATTCTATTCATTGTGTTAAGTGGAAGTGCAATGATGCCTGTTTTCTATTTTAGTTGGGAAAGAAAGGCAAAGTCCATCTGAACTGTTCCATGAAGTAACATAAGGACCAAATGTACAGTAATCTCAAACTCAGCAAGCTCACATACAGGATCTAGGCCATGCATTGAAATAGGATGGCCTAGATAATATTTCTTTTTATTTGTAATTTTTTTAATTATAAATGTCTCCTATATGGAAAACTGTGAGAGAGAGAGAGAGAGAGAGAGATTATTCATATAATGAAATTTTGTTATGTGACTCATTAATTATCGAGATAATTTACTTTGAATGAAACGTTGGTAACTATTGAATACTTTCGGAATACCATAAATGTATACTCCCCCCTCTCACATAATTGTGGGTCCCACTAATTAAATTCATGGTGAGACCTACAATTCATGTGAAAGGGGGGAGTACGCATCTATATATATATATATATATATATAAAACCGAAGTTTTTGAAACTCTCACAATTTTCCACATCATCACTATTTTCTTTTTCTTTTTATTTTTGATTCTTTTTATTTTAGGTTTTATATTTTATAACAATAATATTGAAAAACGTATACAAACTTGGAGGCCTGTTTAAGGGCTCCAAAAAACTTGATGGACAAGAAAATATATTCTAAAATAAGCCCTAATTAATACCTAACCATAATAGAAACCAAATTTGACCTAAAAAAACATTAAAAGAGCCTAAAAATAAGGAAATAAATCACCTAGACCTAAAATAACGTTTTTTGCATAAAAATACCAAAATCTCTTCTCTCCTTAAAACCCTAACAATTACCATCTCAAAACCCTAAACTCAACTTCACTTTAAGATTAAAAAAATAAGAAGGAGAGAGACTCATGTAAAAAAAAAAAAAAACATAGGTTTTGTCTTTTTTTATTTGCTTTCATATGTGCCTGAAATTTTCATTCTATCTTATTGTTTTATTATGTTTAGAATTGATTTTCTTATAAGTATTTGGGTTAATCTCTATATTTTGAAAGTGGTTTTATGGGTTTGATTTTTGGGTTGAAATTCTAATAATTATTTTATATTGTATATGGCAGATGAAGCATCTCTATTTTTTGGAGAAAAATCAAAACTGCAACCTATGTCTTCCAGCCCAAGGTGTGGTACATTTTTATATGTTCTTACTTTATTGAGAATTTTTATTTGGGTTCATGTGATTTTTTGTTTTTTTATTAAAGTTTTGATTTTTGGTTGATTAATTATTTGTTTGGATTAATTTCAATTAATTATTTGTTTGGATTCAACGTAAAAGATAATGGAATTAGGTGTTATAAATTTGATAATGTTCCATGTTTTGAATTGTTTATATTATTTAGACTCCTGGTAGGACTCTCTTTTCTCTCCTTAAAACCCTAGCAATTACCATCTCAAAACCCTAAACTTAGGGAAATTATTGTGTACTCCCGGAGTACCATAAATGCGTGCTCCCTCCTCTCACATGAATGGTGGGTCCCACTAATTAAATTCATGGTGGGACCCACCATTCATGTGAGAGGAGGGAGCACGCATTTATGGTACTCCGGGAGTACCTAATAATTTTCCCTAAACTTAACTTCACTTTAAAATTAAAAAAATAAGAAGGAGAGAGACTCAACTAAAAAAAAAAAACGTAGATTTTGTCTTTTTTATTTGCTTTCATATGTGCGTGAAATTTTTATTCTATCTTATTATTTTGTTATGTTTAGAATTTATTTTCTTCTAAGTATTTGGGTTAATCTCTATATTTTGATAGTATTTTTGTGGGTTTGGTTTTTGGGTTGAAATTTCTAATAATTATTTTATATTGTATACAGCAGATGAAGTATCTCTATTTTTTGGAGAAAAATCAAAACTGCAACCTATGTCTTCCAACCCAAGGTGTGGTAAATTTTTATTTGGTATATTATATATGAATTTTTTGAATTTGAAGGGTTTTGTTTGGTTTTGAAGTAGAATTTGGGGATTCTATAAAATTTGGAAGGTTTAAGTTTTTGAGTTTTTGGTATTTGCGTCTTAGTAGGTTGATCTTAATTCTTTATCTTATATGTTTTTTTTTTATTAAGAATTTTTATTTTGGGTTCATGTGATTTTTTTTTCTTAATTAAAGCTTTGATTTTTGGTTGATTAATTATTTGTTTGGATTAATTTCAATTAATTATTTGTTTGGATTCAACGTAAAAGATAATGAAATTATGTGTTATAAATTTGATAATGTTCCATGTTTTGAATTGTTTATATTGTTATTAATACGACTAAATAAGATTTGTTTTTATTTTTGTAGTTTATATCAGTTTTGAGTGTGCGTATATATATAACTTTTGGGAATTTTGCTTTATTAATTTAAGAATTGTAAATTACTTTGTAGGTTTCAGTAACTATGTACCTGCAGTGAGACATTGACAATATAAGCATATATATATATGGTATTAATGTTTTATAAAAATCTTTCTTACAACCCAATAACATTCTAGGTTAGATAACACTTCTAAACTAATGAAAAGTATAAAAGTTAAATATTTATTCCCATTGTATTTTATTTAATTATGACAGATCCATTTTTTTTTAAACGCTAACTAGCAAAATGTCTATAATATGCATATTATTACCCCAATTTTCTATTTCTAAATTTCTTAGATTTTATTATATCAATCTTTTTTTCTTTTAAATTCTTGGTGGGCAAATCAGCCTCTCACTAATTCTTTTACCTTAACGTGATATTAGTTAATTGTCATTTTATTTAACTATCCTGTGCATCGCACGGGTTAGCGACTAGTTTATTGTACTCTCGGAGTATTCAATAATTTTCCATGAAACTCTATTGTCGTATCAAGTGGCTAGTCGATCAATTGCTAAGATAGTTTAGTTTAAGTAGAGCACTATAAACTAAATTTCAATAAATTTAAAATGATACTCCAACTAAAATTCTATTACAAAAAGTTATTGTAAATGTAAAATAAAAAATATAATTTATTTTAATTATTTTGATCATTTATATAAAATATTTACTTTAATATAATAAAATTTATATCTTACACCAATTAACTCAACAAATATGCTACAATTTTAAAATTAATGTGCTTTCATGATAGAAGTCATTAATTATTAAGATAAGAAATTTTTTATAGGTGAAAGTGAAACTATATCAAAGCAGGGACGAAACTATGTAGAAGAAGAGGAGGACTGTGGCCCCCCCCCCAAATTTTTTTTAAAATATTAAGTAATATGTATATATTTAAGATTTTGGAAAATAAGTCCATGAAAAATTATATTTGCCCCTCTCAAGAAAATTATATTTGCTCCCCTCGATTTCGAATCCTAGTTCCGTCCTTGTATCAAAGTTTCATGTGACTCACTAATTATTAAAATAATTCTGATGATATTAATAAAACATTTTATTTACCTTACACATTTTAAAAATAATTTGTGTATCACACAAACAATTTATAATATAAATCTAAATAAGTATTGTATAGTTGATATTTAAATACAAAAAAATTGCCATCGCTTAAAGTTGTATTAAACCTTAAAGTTAAACTGTTTCAAATCAGTCCTTGTAATTGTTATCTAACATCTATGCTCACCATTCCTCCTCATAATAGTTTAAGGATTATTTTCCAAGGATGTGTTGTCGGCTTGTAGCATATTGTTTGTATTTTTCTATCATTAAAAAAAAACCCCACTCTAACAAGTCACACCTAAGGAGGAAATAAGCACTCATATATGGTTTTGTAAAGTTTAAACAAATTTTATAATAAACATTCACTTTTTTACTATTTCAACCACTCATTTTTACAATACACCCTACATCTTACTCTTTGTTTTATAATACATCTTACTAAATTTTCTAGGTAACTCTTTTGTAGAGAGAGAGAGAGAGAGAGAGAGATTTAGTTTAGTTTCTAATCAGAGAGAAAAAAGGAATAGAAAAGTTTTACAAAAAGTTGCAGTCTTAATCAGCATTGAATAAAATTGTAGCATTTTGCAAAATATTGACAATGATAAAAGAGCTGGATGCGGGATATTAAGGATAATTTTGTGTACAACTCTATTTTTGCTTTTGAATAGCCAAATGTGAATGGTGGACATGCATATGTTCCTTATATAATTTATATACGTGGACCTCGAAAAGGAACTTTGACTTATCATGGTTCAAATTCTATCCTTTGTACTTTTGCTTCAACTCCTCATCAAACGTTCCAAAATCAAGACTCAAGAGTACTAATTGAAGTATCAATAAGGGGGCAGTAATATGGAGTATATGCTAATACTCGTGTTCTTTCCATTACGTTTCTTAAAGATAGAATAAAAAAAGAAAAAGAAAAAACAATAGAGGCAATAACGAATTGTTAAGTAATCACTGCAACTCTGCAAGAAAAGAACTACACCTGACATTTACTACAACAAATTGAGCAGGTAAGCTCAGAACAACCGAGCCAAAAATCACATATTTGCAGAGAACCAGGTAATGCAAACGGCTAGATATAATACAAACATCTTGTAATTATGTACCAAAGCAGCTTTAATAGAAGGATTGAACTGCTGAAGACGTGGTGACCAAACTCGATAGGAGGCCAACTATAAGAGCACCGTTATATGTGGTTGGCTCCCCTTGCATGGAGTTGTTCCGGGAGTCAATGTAAGTTTCATTTTTGAAGGGCCCGCCAACAAGTCCTCCAATTGCTACATTTGGATTGGGATCAGTCGAATTAAGCCACTTGAAGCCATCAGTGCAGCCAGTCTTTGCATTAGCTGGGATTGAAGCTCCCCTATGGTGCACATTTTGTGGGTATTTATCACCATACCCCACAAGGAAACTCATTTTCAAAGGATTGCTACCCAAGACATAATCAGCCTGATAAAAAATGGACAACAAACTAGCGTGTAAGCACCTCCTGAAGTGTCATTATCATTAATCACTAAGCTGTGTATTGGTATTTTCTCTAGGTGACCTTTAATTCTCATGGAAAATGCACAACATACCTGAGATTGGGCAAATTTCCGAAGATCTGCTGGGGAGAAGGAATTTGAACCGCATGAGAGATGTGCAGTCCGGCTTGTAAGCATGTAATCACTGTAAAGGGCAGCTAAGAATGCAGAAGCCACAGGATGCTGAAGAGAGTTCCACTCACTGACCCATATAAGACCATCTGTGTTACAGAAAGCATGATGGTAAGCATAGGCTCCGAAGAATGCAGCTGGGAGGTTCAATGCATGAGGTGATAAAAACACTACTAGAAAAATTTACTGTTCCACTCTGAAAATGTATTTGGTATAGCTGTTTGGTATCTTGGCTGTTTAGCTCTCCTGTATTTCTAATTTTCCAAGCTACAAGATAGCGCATCCCTTAAATATCATTACTTATGACTTTAATGATCCATACTTATGTTTACAAGGAACAGAAAACTCATTAATAACTCCACTCATTTAGCAACCATTGGCACCAATTAGTTGTTTTACCATTCTCTAGAACCAAAGCCACCAATTACTCATCCATTTATTTATTTGGTAAGTCAATTACTCATCTAGTCTTCTATTAATCTTTCCCTTGTATGGATTCTAACATTTGACAATTAACAAAATCAGGAGTTTCCCTCATTAGGGACAAGATGAAACAACATGGGAGGAACCAGTAAAACCGTAGCCTCTCTAAGTCCATACATGCATGTCATACACAGTCAGCACAACGGTTTATTAATACATATGAATTTATAACAAATTTGAGTTTTGCATTATAGTCATTCTAATCATTGGTGAGTACAGCTGTTAAATAGGATTCTTGGTTGAATACATCTAATTACTGGCTCCCAATTTTTACCATATGGATATAAATGTTGAATCAACCAACTAACAAGAAGATAAGTTATATAATCAATGTAACTAGCACAAAATCATTATTTTAGAAGTCAACAAAAAGAAACAAGAGGGGGAAGGGGAAGATTTGAGAAAAAAATTGAAATGATTATCCAAGTCTTATAGAATATGTGGTGAGGATTACCATCGGTTCTGCTGGTTGTGGCTGTTGGAGAATCTGGTAGGAGACCGCACATGACAGCCTCAGCTGTCCTTCTGTACATTTTAATACCAGATTGGCTAGAGTCTGAGAGGCCTTTGGTGTCAAAGAAGATTATTCTGGACAGCAAAACCTGCATCAAAATTGTAGACTTGTTAACAAAGTTGAGAAGCAGAATATGCTTTTAATGGCTTTGCATAATATCTCCTAAATCTAAGTTAACTCGGTTGATATAGTTATGAAGGTTATCAAGGAAGATAAAGTCACTGGATTTCTCAACTCCTTCCCTGAACTAGTTAAGAAGAGGGAAAGCCAAGCCAATTAATATAATTTTGCAAAAATTAAAGGTTTTTATGTAGGTTGCAAAACCGCTCCTGAAAGTACAGTTTCAAAAACAACATATCGCACCGTCCACAAGTCATGGTCTTCAGTCATAAGAAAAAATTTATACAGACAACAGAAAAGTGGTTCCAAATATATGGCCTGCAAAGTCTCTAATGTCAATTTGGTGAATTTTTCATGTGCTTAACAATGATGTGTTGAAGCTGCTTTGGCATATTATTAAAAGCTTTAAATCTGTCATCACTGACACAATTTATACGTTCAAGCTTCAATTCCTATAAAGTTTATATATAAGGCTCATTGGTCAGGAGTTTCTCTTAATCATAGAGCATGGGAGATTTCACCCTTTTCTTATACATGTATTCAGTAATAGGAAAAGAATGTCTTTGCTTACAAACAAACCTTCCATAGACAAGTATGATTCAAAAGTTCATAATCCATCTACAGAGCTCACCTCTAGTGCTATTATAATTACAAGAAAATGCTCATACGTAATATTAGCTTTCTACCAGATAAGGGATATTGAGTGGTAATAATGTGAACAATATTCTTCTGAATTCTGTTCATGCTTCATAAAAATTCACAACACAAATAGAACAAAAACAAAAAGATTACACTATTGGCATCAAGTTATGACATTTGAAGCATAATATGCACACTACATAAGTAAATATAAAACCAGAATAAATTTGCTACAAAACTCAAACTCCAAGAAAAAAAAAATATATATATATATATATATATATATACCTGTGTTCCTGCAAGCTTGTTATCCCAACTAAACCAAGTTGGACTTCCCCATTTAGCATAGGATTCTCCATTTTGTTCAGTCACATATTGAAGGTATATTTGATCCTTTGTAGCATGATAGAGCCAACTAGCTGCCCATAAGAGCTCATCTCCATATCCTGTTGAATTGTAGTAGGTTTGGACATCTGGGATGCTCTCACTATAAGAACCTCTATATTTGTCAGCAAAAGTAAACAATTGTTTAGCATGTGTAAGGAGTGTGCTAGAATATTTGGAGTCAATTTTCTTAAACACCAGAGATGCTGAAGCCATAGCTGCTGCAGTTTCAGCTGCAACATCAGTTCCTGGAGAAGATGTGTTGACCTGGGTGAGTGGCCTCTTCTCAGTCATTACTTCAGGCCTCTCCCAACATTTATGATCCAATTCAGGATCACCCACCTGTCCAAAAGAAAATCGTGAAAAGAGAGACACATTTAAGAAACTTGATTTGCCATGACAAATGGAGCAACATTCAGCCGCCGCTTTAGGTTCCAATGGGAATCTGAACATGCTTCCCTAATTCAAATCCAAACTATACATGCTTTTACGGTTATGTTTCTGAAGACACTGAACAAATAAAATATGAATTTTTGAACAAAATGGTTTGATCTAAAGCCAAGCACTGACAAGACTACCAAAAATGCCAAGCTTTTAGGAAAATAAACTACAAAAAATATTACAGCTATGACAATTCCTAATTAAATTTGTGAAATTATAGTTGAATTACGTGCAAGCTTGTTTTTCAAAATAATCAGGAAGTCTTCAAACATTGGTAATAAAATTGATGCAAAGAAATGGATAGACACACCTGCCCACGCACATAAACTCACACAATGCTGAACAATAGATGAACTCAAGTTGAAGGCTAGAGTAACCTGAACGTAGAGAACATTTGCCGAAGGATGAGCATTGATTAGGTAGTCAGTGATCCACTTGAGTGAGTCTTTAGCTGGTTCCAACTGCTTTACTGTATCCATCTGATCTCCATACTCAAGGATGGCCCAAGACAACATGGTGGCAGTGTAGGCCAACGGAAAACCAAATTTCATGTGATCCCCAGCATCGTACATTCCTTTTGACAGATCTAAACTTTCTTCGCTTCCATCTTTTAGAGCCGAATCCCCTCTCCAAGTTATCTTGTTATCTACCAACTTACCGGCTACAATAACAAATAGCATACTCACCTTAATCAGTATTAGGATCCTCTCCATTTGAAATTGATCCATTTCATGGTTAAGATTAAATATTGCAAATCTAAAGGTATATCTAGTGTGACACTCTCTACACTATCAGATCTAGGAAATAAAATCTTAAACGTGAAATAGACTCTCTCCGTTCGCGTTCCTCTCAATTAACACAAAACGAATCAAACAGTACAATAATTGGCACCATAAGTCTATATCCTAGTAGTCACAACTCACAATTCACATTGTCAATCCAAACAAAATTGCAAATGTTAAAAAGTCTTTAAAAAAAACATGAAGAAATTGAGCAGAATACAACATTGTCAACTTTATTAGTTAAGTTTTCATGTTCCAGACAACATAAACGCTAAGAACAGTAACTGAATCATAATAAAGCTCGTGTAACTTTTCAGATCCCTCATAATTATCACACAAATGATCAAATTAGTTACGTCAAGAAGCTTCATTAGAACACAAAATGACCAGCATGGAAGTGAAAAATACTACACTGCAACAAAACAAAAAAAATGAGAAAAAAAAATATATTAAGAGAAACCTACATTTTTGAACGTCGAAGAATTGCATAGCGATTTGGAGAGCATCGCCGTATTTCTTAACAGGAGCTCCGGGAGGACCAGGCACCGGAGCAGCCTCATCGGAGTGCTTCGATTTCTTCTTTATTGTGAGCACAACCGCAGCAACAACCACAGCCAGTACTATCAGAACAATGATCCAACCACACCATCCTCTAGACCTCGATTTCTCTCCCATTTTTTTATTTTTCTCTCTTTGATTTCACACAATGCATGCAGCACAAACAGTAATCGCTGTAAGATTGGCTTGATCTGAATCAAACCAAATTACACGTTGTATTTCAAACAATTTAAGTGGCACTTCAAGTGCCGCAATGCGAAGAACAAAAAAAGAGAGAGGGATTTGGGTTTTGTTGAGAAGAAATTTTAGAAACAGAATAACATTAAAATAAGCAAAATGTGGTTAAGAAACAGAGCAGAGGTTGAGGTTAAGAACCAATGAAACAAAAGCCTAATTAAGGAGTGAGGGTTGGATCTGGGCCAAACCGTATATTAAAAAGAGTTTCTTTTTTTGCTTTTTGTTTTTTGCAAATATGGTTTTGTTTGACGGAACACCGACAGAGGTAGGTGGTTATTTATGACGGAAATTTTATGTTCTGGTTTTTTTTTTTTTTTTTTGTGTCTATGAGGTAATTTATGACGGAAATGCCCCTTGGCGTGGTTTGTGAAGGCCAGCGAGGCTTGGTGGCATTTTGGGAATTTTGGTGGGTTTTGCGCCGGAGATAGAGGTTTTGAGAGTTGGTAAATTGGGAGGGGTGGACTGTTGTGCGCCGTTGATATTTGATGGGGTCCTTGTGATTTGGACGGTTGACTAGCTACCGACAATGTGGTGAATGACTCAGACCGTTGATCTTTATTCTCTCTGGCTGACCGTCAGTACCTAGTGGAGATAGAAACAAGTGATTTTATTATTTTACGCCAAAGAATAATAAAGTATGAAAGGGAAAGGAATCCAACCCACTCCTATTCTTTCTTGGCTTCTTGCTTGGTGGTTAGTCTGCAGCAAATAGATTATTATAATGATTAGAATGTAACAAACTAACAACAGAGTTTATCAAAAAGAAAAAGAAAAAAGACCATAATAAAAAAGAAAAAAAGTATTACTAATAAATTCATACATAAGCAGTATTATATCTAGGTTGTTTATATATATATATATATAGTTTCAACTATTGGCGTTTATCTCTGATAATTGCTCGTTATAATCAAACAAAGACACCAAAGATCTCTTATTCAACTACAAAAAACTTACTATTTAAACTAACTAGAACCAATATATTTAAGTTGTTTTAATGAGTGTTGAAGTACATTCAATTAAAGAGATATTTATTTTTGTTACTTCTCAATGCCATGGGATACAATCAATTTAGTAAGTACAATCAAGAAACTGTTAATATATTATTAGTATTTTTTAGGTAATTGGACAACATTCGATTTCAAAGAAGTTTATTTATTTGTTTTTGTAAGACTCACTCAATTCCTCATTACAAGTACGGGTAATTCTTAGGTACTCTTAAAGTACGGAGAATGATGCTCCCTCTCTCACATTCATGGTGGGGTTCACCATAAATGTGAGAAGAGAGAGCATCATTTCTCCATACTTCGGGAGTACCTAAGAATTTTCCTACAGATGCAATCAAACATCCATTGATATATTCCTTATATCTATTACTATAGAAGATTTCCTACTAAAAAAAAAAAAAAAAGAGAAAAAAAAAAGATAAAAGATAAAGCTATTTCCCTAATTTTGTTTCCTACATGCATTTCCTAAAGATTGATCTACACCTTTCAAATTAATCAAGTATAAACAAAGTTAGCTCCAAACCAATTTGGAACTATCTCTTTTAATCCACCATGTGACGATTTATAAAATTAATTATGTGTATTATAAACACGTGAATGAAGCGATAACACTACAAATGAACGATCTCTTCAATTGGCCCATAATAAGTTGGAAAAAGATGCTTCTAAATCGATTTGAAGCTAAACTCTTTCTATTATGTATTGGCAATAGTTTGACTTGACACAATTAAGGAGAGAAGTTAACGGAGAATAGATAAAGTTCATCAAAATATCCCAACTAATGTAGCAAAATAATTACTACTTTTAGGGATTTGAAGTTATTTTTCAATCTTATCATATGCCATTAATATAAGTACAAGAGTAATGCTAAGGACGCAGCAAAAGGCCATTACAAATTTACGACATTCCCATATTAGTATGTCTATCATTTAAATTGGTGGTTGTGGTAGGCTTATGTGTGAATTGGCATACTAATTTAGAAATGTTGTGAAAATTGTTGTGACCTTTTGTGTATACCTAATATTTCTCCTAGCATAAACAAAGAACCTCCTTCCTATTCTCCATTTGTTATTTTTCTTCTTCTCAATCGTAGAATGAAATTTGACGTGTAGGTAAATTCAACTACCTGAAAATAATTAAAAGGGAAAAAACAATTATACCTGTTTGTTTCAGCAATAATGTTTTATAGAAAATGAGTCATTTTCTAAAATATATTTTTCATAAAACTATCTCATTTTCCTATGTTTGGTAGCAACTTTAAATAAGTTGAAAAACAATCTCATAACTTCTTTTATTTAGCTTGCTGTGAGATAGAGTTGTTTTCCAAAAAAATTTAGTGAAGAACAATATCTTAAAATAAGCCATACTTTTTATGTTGACTAAAAATAGTTTTCATTTGACTCATTTATTTTAATGTTACCAAACACTGAAAAATACGGAAAACTATCTTTACACAAGCTTACAAATAAACAAACTCCCAAATGAAGATTGTAGGGAAAAAAATATATTAGAGAGATGATTGAAAATGAGCAGGTGGAACAATGTTTTTATTTAATTAATTTATAGTATATGATGTTGGCACTCATCAAATCATAGAATCTCATTATAGTTAATAGAAATATAAATACATCACTAGCTAACCACAAAATTAAGCACATAGGTGAGATATGTCTTCTCAAATCTAATTCTGAACTATTAAATACCCCAGAGCTACATAAAAATAAATTGTTCCAATGGCACTAGTTTGAGACATTTTATAACCTCATTGATGGTATTTAAGTGATAGTCACGGCCAAACATCATCCCAGAAGCGAATCCGCTTACCATTACCCAACCAAAGTCTAACCCAAGTTTTGCCTCAAAGTCTCCCTGTACCAAATAAGACCTTTATAGATGCAGGATATTTTAGACGTAGGTTGGTCAATCTATTTTTGCCATGGGAAGAGGTACTTAGCAGCCAAATATGAGCACCATGGCTTTTTATTTTCCTTTGGAAATCTCCATAGCCACTTCATAAGTAAGAAGGGTTGGCTTGGTTTAAAACACTATTATTATTTTCGTGTGTGTTCTAATAAGTATTACTGTTTACTCAAAAAAAAAGTGATAGTTCAATAGTAATGACATATTTAGTGGTGTTTTATATTCGTGATTTGAATCTCACATTCTCTCACCTACTATCTACTTATCATTAAAAAAAAAAAACCATATTAATAACAACTATGAAGGTTTTTTTTTTTTTTTTGAGGAAATAACAACTATGAATAGAAGGTTTAAATTACACTATTGATGTTGGAGGGATCAAAACCATAAATTTAAAAGTACAACAGGACCCAAGAAAAGATCCAAGTCAAAGAAAAAGATTTTGAGCCCAAAGAGTTTTGTTAGCATTTAAGCCCACAATTCCAAGACCCAAAAGAGTGAAAAAATAGAGAATAGGAATGGGAATTGGGATTGGAACGGAACCAATCAATCAAGTGACAGAACTCACAAATGGTGACTGAACACGCGCCACTTTAGAAACACTGGGGAACTGCACCAATCTCCTCTTGACATGTTATTATATACCCATTTCAGTTTCCGCATATCCCATTACTCCACACCATCATTCACCAATTAAGCTCAAATATTTAGAACCCAAAACCAAAAACAATATCACTCTTTTTTTTTGTTTTGGGTCTTTTTGTTTTTGTTTCGTTTGTGTTCAGTATTCTTTATAGGCTCTCTCGCTTTTGCAACCTTCCCATCCCTATTTCCGATCAGGTGCTTCTCATTATCATTTTTCATTGCAATCTTCATTGTTATTATTATCTTTCTCTTATTTTTAATTTCTTTCTCGCACCCTCAACGATTTCATTCATTTGTTTTGATTCTATATCCCTCTGTTTCGATTGTATTCGTATTAGTAAGTTGCAAATACGTTGATTCTGTTGTGAAATCAAATTGTTGTATCATAAAAATGCTTTCTTTCTCGAGGTATTTGTGATAAAGTTTCGAGCTTTGTTGTGTTAGTGTCTCTTTTAGGGTTTGGAATGGGCTTGGAGGGCGTTTTGATTTTACTCAAGGCTCTGTTTGGTCCTTAAAAGAAGAATGAGTAATTGCTTATGAAAGGTGAATCCTTTTTGTCAAAATTTCATGAGAACCAAACAGAGGGTTTTGTGAACTGTATAATTAGGCTGCAATCTAGAGGGCTATATGCTTAGTCAAGTTTTGAACATTTTATTTTTTTTATGGGATAGTTACACACACACATCTAATAGGTGACCCACGACCTCACCCTCGATCCTGTAGGTCCTGGACGTGAGTGTAAACTGCTTAGCCCGTTAGGGAGTGAATGCCCTTGGATTACCTGGCAATTGATTTTGGCGGGTGGGGTTGGGTGGGGTCAGTTGCCCGTAGGTTATACTGGCTATATTCTAGAGGCAAGTCCAAAGAGCTCCTTCTTTAGAAAGGTTCCCCATGTTATCAAAAAAAAAAAAAAAGAGAGGAGGTGCCAGTTGGGCTAGAGATCATTGGCAAGTTTTGAACGTCTCTCCAAACAGACGGCAATTAATGTTTGATTGTATATAATTAACAGCTATTTGCTTGAAATTTTAGTTGTCTTGTCGCGTTCTTTTTGTGTTTTCATTATTTTGTATGTTTTTGAAAAGAAATTACTGTAGTCTGAGAAGGGAGATTTGAGGAGTCATGGGTTAGAATGAAGTTGTCAAAAGCAGAGGGAATTAATATTGACAAGAGTAAAATGCAGTTGGTTTATTTCAGGATTGAATTTTTTTAAGCACTTTTATCATTCTTGAGACACACGTGTATCTATAAATTATATATGCATATCTAAATATAAGCTTGTTGTGTATGATAAAGGAAGTAAAAGAAGGTTGGAATAGTTTAGTTTAGAGCTGAGAGTTATGCAATATTTTGCATTGGAAAGTGATTTTTGAATGATTTTGCAATGTTATGTAATAGTTTGGAGCTGAGGGATACTTACAAATGATTATGGATTTCTATTTTTCTTCAAAATTTGTTTGATGAATAAGTTAGGCCTGTGCCAAGTGATTTTTGAATCTTCAACCTCATCCTCCACCTTGTGCTTACAAAGGGAAGAGGTGCCATTTGAGCTAGAGCTCATTGGCTTTTCTTCTTCAAATTTTTAATTTTATGATTGTATCTATGAGTCCTGGGATTTCTTGCGCTAGCTCAAGTGATTTATATATGAAGTCTGAATTGAATTGGCAAGAATTCCCAAAATTGCTATCACACTTCTATCTCTTTGATATTTATGAGAATAGCTGGTTGTTAGAGAGAGAGAGAGAGAGAGAGAGAGAGAACAGTTCATACTGTACAAAAACATAGTGGACAATTTTTGAAATTGATTAAAGATGGATTAGTATAAACTAAATATATTTGATTTATAAAAAATAAAAAAGAGAAAGAAATAAGAATAAACTAAATATATTTGTCGCATGCATAATTATCTTTCTTATATGGGTTTATGAATCTCAAGTTGTCATTTCATGTTATGCCGTAAATAGATTAAGAAATGTCAATTTTTGTAAGACTAATTTTTGAACGGTAATCTTCAGTATTCTGATACCTGATCTTCTGTAACTGTCTGTATGTGTTGATAGGTACTTTTTGGTAAAGAAAAATATATGTGTTGGCTATCACTATTTGTTACCTTTGCACCTTTTGGTGTCATCTCTAAAGTTTGAATATTATGAGGATGATTTTAAACTATGCTTTTTTGCAGGATCACTGACTAGCAATCATCTGTTATAATCTTGTATTTTTTTCTCTGATTTCATACTATCATGTATGATTTTGACATTTTCAAGACTTCTCATGCAAAAGTTGAGCATGCAAATTTTTAGTAAATTTTATGGACATTTTAGTTTTATAAAAATAGGTTTCACATTGCTACTTGAAAATAACATATCATTTGTGTGATACCATCTAACAGAGGATCATGACCTGTTGTCCTACGCATTCAACAAGGAGAATCATTTGGGTCAAAAAGTAACTCAAGGTAAATGATTAAAAATTATTAGGATATTTATTTATTAATTTGTAGTCATTGAGCTCTCGCTCAAATGACACCTCCTTCCCTTGTAAGAACAAGGTGGAGTGCGGGATTAGAGGTGATGGGCTCAAGACCCACCGGGTGCATGTTTAACTTACCAATAAAAAAGAAAAAAAATTTAGATTTTTTTTAAAAAATTGCTGCATGCTGTTCTGTCTGGGGTTACAAGAAATCATTTGATGAGATTATTTATAGGTCAAATTTATTATGTTCATGCCTCTATTATTAAAGAAAAATACTCTTAGAAATGTTTTGCTATGAGTTGCACATCCGTAAATAAGGAAACAAAACTCAGCAACTACACCTGAAATCTAAAAAATTCTTAAGTTCTCGGTTTTATTTCCTTTAACCAGTATGTGGTGAATGTGAGGCCCAATTTAATAAGTGTTATTTTCCAAATACTTTTAACTATGAATTTGATTATTACATTGTCTAGCCATACCTTAATTGATATAATTTATTTTGGAGTTGAAAATCTTGGCTTCTTAGCAAGAAGTTTTTGAACTGTTATGTTAATTGGCATATTATTGATTTCTAATGCACTTTCTGCACTTGTAGATGGACAGTGAAGCAAGTCATCAGCCAAAGCTGGAACGTTCAAGGACAAGGTGGACACCATCCCTTGACAAGATATTTGCGGACTTGGTTGTTAAGCATATTCAACTGGGGAACAGACCAAACAATGTTTTTGACAAGAAAACATGGAATCTCATTCGTGAAGAATTTAATAACCAAACTGATCTCAACTTCAATAACAATCAGTTGAGGAAGCACCTGGATGTTCTGCGGACACGCTTCTATAATCTAAAATCAGCTCTTGATCAAAATAATGACTTTGCTTTGGATGATTCATGTTGCATTGGGTTTGACCTGTGGGAAGATATTGGGGTAAATTTCTTTCCTTCTGGATCTTCCATTTTTGAATATCTTATTATGAGTGTCTGATTGATTTCACATATAGGCACAGCCTAGGCCTGAAATGGTCAAAGTCAAGGACTGCCCAATATATGAGCAGCTATGTGTAATATTCACAGATTCGGCGGCTGAAGGGAAATATGCACAATCCAGTCACTATGAAGAGTTGGACAAGTCTGCTGGAATAGATAATGCAGGATTGAATTCATGTCAGGATGGTGGAACCCCACTTTCGGCAAACCCATCATCATTGAAACCTGCACAAGGAATCATGTCATCAGCAGAAAGGACAATGAAGAATAATGTGGAGAAAAAAAGGAAACGTCCATCTGAGACACACTCTTCTTTGGGTCAAAGCCGAAAGGATCAAGAAATACATAATGCTATGGCAGAAGCCATGTTTGAAATGGTTGCTGCTTTGAAGTCTAGGGCAGTTGCAAAAGCACCTAGTGATGGGAGATTTACCATCACTAATTGCATTAGAGCACTGGACGAGATACAGGGCATTGATGAAACTCTCTATTTTGCTGCAGTGGACCTCTTTGAGGACCCCAATTTAAGGGAAACATTCATCTCTCTGAAAGGCAACAACATCCGGTTGACATGGTTGCAAGGGAAGTGTGGTAAAACAACCTGCAGTTAGTTTTGGGGACTGCACGACTTTTTGGCTAATTTGGGAAATGTAAATGTCAGTTTTAGTATTATAATTTTGCTCTAGTGAACTAGATTGTTCATAATATGTTTTCTTTTTTGTGGGGAAATAGTTTTTTTATAAATGCTGCTAATCATATTTTCTGTTATAGTTTGGTTCATAATTAGTTTCATGATTCATTGATTGGAATAACTCTGTCCAAGCCCTGTGCAGCCTGTGGGCTGCAGATTTTGGAATTGAACTTATGCAACAATAGGTGTTGTGGCATTAAGATGGAATTCGTATACTTCTCACACAAATAGAAACTGATAGCTAGTTTCTGGTTTGAATTGACATACGCACTTAGCCCTTTATAATGAGTGCAAAAGCAGGTGCCATAGCTACTTTTTTTAGCCTCTGCCTCCACAAAATGCGTTAGCGCAACATAATGTGCAGGAATATGCTACAATGGTTTGAGTGCAGCTCTGCCAATATTTTCACTTCCAATTGTAGCAATTTTTTTCCTTTCCAAATATCAGTATAATGCTCGTATTATTGAAACCTGAATTTTAAGATAATCTTTTGAATATTTATCATTTTTATTGCATTTTAAGAGCCCATATCTCTAATTTTTAATGGCAATTTTGTTTTTATTATTCAGCCCAAAATTAAAGAATTTGGTTAATTAGAATAAAACTCATACTTTTCAACCCTAAAATTAAGAAAAAACAAACAATTTCTGAGCTCAAACTGAAAAATAATTTTAAGGCCCAATTAGGCCACCAAATTAGATTGAATGGACCGAAATGTTATGTTGATGTAGCTTAAAAGGAGCATATAGCAATAATAAATGCTATGTTTTAGTTTTTAGGGTTTGGCTTATTTCTAGTACTTTTTTTAACTGGACATGTCCTTCTATTTTAAATATACAATGACAAGTGATAGTAAGTTTTAATCACCACATTTTATTTAGTTAGTGAATGATATGACAAATTTTCATTAAAACAAATGGAGATTCTAGTTAAAAAAGTATTGAAGGTAAGCCAAACTATGGCTTTTAAATATTATAATGTCTTTCTCTTTAATTAAACCCTCATTTTCTTGTTTTTTTCCTACATTGTTTTCCTTTTATAAGTTTTGCACCTTAAAAAAAATTGATAAATAGGAAATATTTCTATTTTTTTTAATGAATTTCCACTTATAAAGAAGACAGTAATTCACTAACTATATTATAAAAAGCAATCCAAAGAAAAAGAGAGAAAAAAAAAAAAATCAGATTATAATCGCAAGGGTAAGATTAAATTATAAAGTGGTTTAGATTGTTTTTGGCAGGATGGGAAATTGCCCTCTTCAACCCTCTTGATTATAAATATAAGAGTGTAGATTGGATGGTAGGTGAGATCTTAGATTTTGATAGAAACGATATAATTTCAACTTATGGAATTCGTTCCATGATAATTGCTTTTTATCTTTAACTCAAGACACTAATTGGTTTTTTATGTAGGTAGGGTTTGAACTTCAATCTCCTATTTAATGATAAAAAATTTTACCAATTAAACTAACTTGAACCAACAAGTTCTTAGATTTAAGACCCACCACACCATATGCATATACAACTTGCCGTTCAAAAAATTATTGGCAAGATTAAATGCATTTTAAATAATAATAATAATTGGTAACAGAGGTTATGATGACAGATGAGATGACCTTATCTGTGTTTTCCGAAAATGCAATTGTAGTTCTATTAAATTTATTGCCACCTGATTCTTGATGTGATCAAATGGTTTTGTTTGGCATGTGTGAGATAGAATCATAGAGCTTTTGTTTGGCGTGCGTGAGACTGAGATAGAATTTTAATCTTCATTTTTTTTTGAGATAGAATTTTAATTTTTAAGGATTACAAATGGAATAAAGATGGAAACCACATTAAATTTTCTTCCATTTTCAAGGCTATCTAATGAATTGCACCTAACACGTATTCTTGCGTTTCCAAAATTGCAATAAGCGCTTTTACTTGTGCCATCGGACCTCTGTGTGTGTTTTTTTAAACAAAAAATTAATACCTCAAATCTTTGTGCCAGGCCTTCGGCATAAATACCCTATACTAATGGTGATTCTTCTCATCTCATATTTTCACACAATGCTTCTTGTAATTGTACATATAGGCACAGCAACCCGTCTCCCCAAACCCACCATGGAGAATAAGGTCCTTGAAGACCAATTCTTCAAAGCAAAATTCAACAACGATGTCCAACAATATTGGATCAATGATTTACCAGAATATAATTTTGCTTCAAGAATTATTAAATCTTCATTTGAATGGCAAGTCCACAACCCCCTCTATCTCCCCTTTTTTGTTTTTTGTGTTTTCTTTGTTCTTGTGATTCAGGGATTAAAGTTTTATAAATCCATTTTTCTTCTTTCATTTCTGATAAAACCTTCTTGAAGTATTAACTAATGTAAGAGGAAAGTGAGAGTAAATATCCGCTCTTTGGCTTCTATCTTTCTCTCTCAAATAGTAAATTTCTATATCTTAATATAGATATAAGAAAAAAAAAACTTACAATATAATGATATATAACACATAGTTTCTTTGCCAATTCCTTTTAGTCCGTCCTCTTGGGGATAATATTTCATCTTTTCGTAGATGCAAAGAATGAATCAATGAAGGACGGAAAAGCAAAATGTTTAGCTTTTTTTTTTTTTTTTTTTTTTCATCGAAGAGATGAATTATTATACTCAACCAAACCATAGATGTATTAGGATGATTGGAAGAACTTTTTTGCCTTCCTTGGCCCAAAACCAATTGAAGTTTAGATTTCCCACCTACCCTTTCCAAATACTTCATAGAGTAATTCTATTGAGATAGTTTTAATCCTCTTTTTTCTTAGTTTTTGGTATTTTCAGTTGCATGGTTCCAGTCCAAAATTTCCACATCCTAACTATATTCTGAGACTAGCATAAGCTTGAGGATCTTGTTGGATTATATCCTCCAAGAATTTGTAGCACCCATTTTTTTTACACTAAGGGGTCAAAATTACAAATTGTATTCTGGTTTTTATCCTTGTTCAAACAATCAATTAACCATCATGTTATGTTGCTAACTAACTGTTTGATGTTTAATAATCATTTTTCAGCACTCAGGCAAAAAATAGCAGGCACCAAAGGAAATCCACATACTTGGTTTCTCTACCAGTGTGGATTATGGAAATTATCCCCTTCTAGGGTTGGTATGTCCTAAAACTCTTATCCAAGTCCTCTTGTTTGTAATTTGCTATGTTATTCCATTTCTTGCTTATCATGTCTTTGACATAGACTATGTACAGGCTAGTATTTTTATTTTGAAGTATTTTATAATTTTTATTGTTTTCACATGTCTAACATTCATAATTTGCATTGATCAACAGAAATTAAATTTTCCATTCCTCGCTACTTTTTTTTTTTTTTACTATCTAAAAAAAAAAAAATAGAGCTTTGTGTCTTGCTTTACTTGTCCTGTCTCGGTCCAGGACCTTCATTTGTTTGCTGAAACGCAAAACAAGTCTGGTGAAAATTTGTGCAGACATTAGCATTTTTTTTTGTGTATTGCCAAAATTATATAGCTATCTTTTTTGGTTATTTTTATTTTTTAAGGCTGCAATCAGTACAATATTATTATATAAAGAAATCAGTATAATACTGCCATATAAATTGAAGCAAAAAGAGGACTTAGAAAACCTAATCACATTAAGTCCCCAAAGTACCTGAAGATCACAAAAAATAAACTAAAATAATATTCAATGAAAAGCATCCTCACTCAGTCTGCTTGGTTCTCGAAAGACACTCAACCTTGTTACCATAAACGTATGTATATTTCTTCAATTCAGTGTTTATTATTAAATTATTTGCCTTTGAATTATGACATTATATATGCTAAGTGCTTAGAATTTGTCTCACCTTTCTCTTGAAAGAATGCAGAATGCACGATCTACATTGTCTGTGTGCTATAATCTATATAGTGTCTTCTTGATTTAGACCAATATATTAACTTTGTTTCTATTTTTTTTTATTTTCAGAATTGAAGATTATTGTACTTTTGCCCAAGGGTGTAGATGGCATTCAATAATGTCCTTTAAATCAAAGGGCTTGCCAAATCTTTGAAGGCGCAATAAGCCCGGAAATTCTGGAAAAGTGTAGATGACATTCAATAATGTTATTTAAATCTAAGGGTTTGCCAAATCTTTGAAGGCGCAATAAGCCCGGAAATTCTAGAAGGAAGGTCAAATTGAACAAATGAGGGAGCATGTCAAACTCACACACCTAACGACCATCGATCTCCCAGCCATGAAACAAAAAAAGTTATACTCACTTATATACCACAAAAGTTTTGAAAATTGTCGTAAAATTTTATGTATTATTAGTCTTATTACAAAGGATCATGTATTTGTACTGTTTTACCAAGTTTTTGTATGTAAAAATCATGTTGAATGTAAGTAATCTATGATATAAAGCATGTTACTAGAATTAATCCAAGTCGAATGCATCTGGTCTTACAATCTTGTGTTCGGTTCAGTCTTTCTTCTTAGCAGAGTATGAAATAACATGAGATAAATGTTTTTTTTTTTTTTTGATAAGTATAACATGAGATAAATGTTGGGGCCAAAGTTTGTGAAATTAAAGACGAAGTAAATGTTAGATCGATACTCAAACAACAAATGTGTGGAAAACACTTTCTTTTCCTTGCATTATTTCCATTGCAAGCTGCCTCTAGGATACAGTGAAATCTACTTTTGACAAAGTTCCACAATTATCAATTGCCAAAATCCTATTCACCAAACTACAGTAATTCTTGCCCTAAAGTGAGAAGCGGGTACATTCTAATATTTGTGATAAGTAAGCCACTCTCATCGTACTTAGAAGTTTGGACAGTTTTCTGTTACTATTTCAGTATTAATGTGGAGGAGATAGTCATGAACTACTTCAAATATATTAAGAATGTTAACGAGTGCCGTTGAGGCATTGGTTAAGAATCCATTTTAAGAAAGTTTTGACATCACTTTTATGGGAAATGAAAAAAAGCTGTCAAAATATTATTTTTTTTTTCTCATAAAAACTTTTTTTAATTGGATTGTTAACCAATGCCCTACGGCACTCGTTAACATAACCTTTTAATAATACCACCAGAACTTAGAACATAAACCATCTTTTTGGTGAGGTTGACAAGGCTGTTATTGGAGGCAAAACTGGGCCAAAAAGCTTCATAAGCTTTAATTAGTATCATTAAAGCTAGAAACGTAATTCATAAGGGCAACCATTGGAGAATTGGAAATAGAAAGTCAGTGAGAATATGGCATGATAGGTGGCTACTAACACCATCTATGTACCAAGTTGTATTCCCAAGAAAAATTTTACAAGAAGATGTGAAGGTGAGGGAATTAATCAATGAGGGTATTAATTTATTAAATTTTTGCCATTGAGCTCTCGCTCAAATGATACCTCCTTCCCTTGTAAGAACAAGGTGGAGGGCGGGATCAGAGGTGATGGGTTCAAGACCAACAGGGTGCATGTTTAACTTACCAATAAAAAAGAAAAAAAATTTAGATTTTTTTTCTAAAAATTGCTGCATGCTGTTCTGTCTGGGGTTACAAGAAATCATTTGATGAGATTATTTATAGGTCAAATTTATTATGCTCATGCCTCTATTATTAAAGAAAAATCCTCTGAGAAATGTTTTGCTATGAGTTGCACATCTGTAAAGGCGTAAATAAGGAAACAAAACTCAGCAACTACACCTGAAATCTAAAAAATTCTTAAGTTCTTGGTTTATTTCCTTTAACCAGTATTTGGTGAATGTGAGGCCCAATTTAATAAGTGTTATTTTCCAAATACTTTAAATTATGAATTTGATTATTACATTGTCTAGCCATACCTTAATTGATATAATTTATTTTGGAGTTGAAGATCTTGACTTCTTAGCATTTAGCAAGAAGTTTTTGAACTGTTATGTTAATTGGCATATTATTGATTTCTAATGCACTTTCTGCACTTGTAGATGGACAGTAAAGCGGAGTCATCAGCCAAAGCTGGAACGTTCAAGGACAAGGTGGACACCATCCCTCAACAAGATATTTGCGGACTTGGTTGTTAAGCATATACAACTGGGGAACAGACCAAACAATGTTTTTGACAAGAAAACATGGAAATCTCATTCGCGAAGAATTTAATAACCAAACTGATCTCAACTTCAAAAACAATCAATTAAGGAAGCACCTGGATGTTTTTTTTTTTTTTTGAGAATGAAGCACCTGGATGTTCTGCGGACACGCTTCTGTTATCTGAAATCAGCTCTCGATCAAAATAATGACTTTGCTTTGGATGATTCGTGTTGCATTGGGTTTGACCTCTGGGAAGATATTGGGGTACATTTCTTTCCTTGTGGATCTTCCATTTTTGAATATCTTATTTTGAGTTTCTGATAGATTTCACATACAGGCACAGCCTAGGCCTGAAATGGTCAAAGTCAAGGACTGCCCAATATATGAGCAGCTATGTGTAATATTCACAGATTCAGCAGCTGAAGGGAAATATGCACAATCCAGTCACTATGAAGAGTTGGACAAGTCTGCTGGAATAGATACTGCTGGATTGAATTCATGTCATGATGGTGGAACCCCACTTTCTGCAAACCCATCATCATCATTGAAACCTGTGCAAGGAATCATGTCATCAGCAGAAAGGACAATGAAGAATAATGTGGAGAAAAAAAGGAAACGTCCATCTGAGACACACTCTTCTTCGGGTCAAAGCCGAAAGGATCAAGAAATACATAATGCTATGGCAGAAGCCATGTTTGAAATGGTTGCTGCTTTGAAGTCTAGGGCAGTTGCAAAAGCACCTAGTGATGAGATTTACCATCACTAATTGCATTAGAGCACTGGACGAGATACAGGGCATTGATGAAACTCTATATTTTGCTGCATTGGACCTCTTTGAGGACCCCAATTTAAGGGAAACATTCATCTCTCTGAAAGGCAACAACATCCGGTTGACATGGTTGCAAGGGAAGTGTGGTAAAACAACCTGCAGTTAGTTTTGGGGACTGCGCGACTTTTTGGCTAATTTGGGAAATGTAAATGTCAGTTTTAGCATTATAATTTTGCTCTAGTGAACTAGATTGTTCATAATATGTTTTCTTTTTTGTGGGGAAATAGTTTGTTTATAAATGCTGCTAATCATATTTCTGTTATAGTATGGTTCATAATTAGTTTCATGATTCATTGATTGGACTAACCCTGTGCAACCTGTGGGCTGTAGATTTTGGAATTGAACCCATGATATGCAACAATAGGTGTTGTGGCATTAAGGTGGAATTCGTATACTTCTCACGCAAATAGAAACTGACTACTTTCTGGTTTGAATTGACAGATGCTCTTTTAGCTCTTAATAATGAGTGCAGAAGCAAGTGCCATAGCTACTTTGTTTAGCCTCTGCCTCCCCAAAATGCGTTAACGCAACATAATGTACAGGAATATGCTGCAATGGTTTGAGTGCAGCTTCCACCAATATATTCACTTCCAACTGTAGCATTTTTTTTTCCCTTCCAAGTATAAGTATAATCTCATATTATTGAAACTTGAATTTTAAAGTAATTTTTTTTTTGAATATTTATCATTTTTATTGCATTTTGAGAGCCCATATATCTAATTTCTAATGGCTATTTTGTTTTTATTTTTCAGCCCAAAACTAAAGAATTTGACCCAAATAGTATAAAATCTTATACATTTCAATCCTTAAAAAAAAAAAAAAAATTTTGAGCTCAAAACTGAAAAATGATTAAGGCCCAATAGTCCAAAATGGATTGAAGTGGGCTGAAATGGACTGAATTGGACCGAATTAGACTAACTGTACTGAAATGCTATGTTGATGCGGCTCAAAAAAAGTGTAGCAATAATAAACGCTATACTTTAGCTTTTAAATATTATAATGTCTTTCTCTTTAATTAAACCCTTATTTTCTTGTTTTTTCCTACAATGTTTTCCTTTTATGAGTGTGGTTGCTCGGCCCAATGGAATGAAGGTTTTAGGCTGAGGTCTCCAATCCTACCCTCCCCGAGATGATAACAGTGTAACTGATCCCTCTTTATGAAATCCGAACTGGACTTCCTTCCCAGGACGTATTTCTCCTCACTACTCTTGTGTTTCTCTCCCCAATTTTCCCAACCCTTTTCCCCCTACCTATTAATCTCTATTTATAGACTCCCCTTAGTGGGGTCGTCATGATGAGATAGTTATTCCCCATGTTGGTGGGCCCCTCTATGCTATATTCTTGATTAGATGAGACTCACCACTCATGGCTAATGTGACCCTCTTGGAACTTGCACCAGGCGCCAGTTAATACTCAGCAGACGGATTCCCCTATGGCACTATCTCTTTATCTCAATATAATAGAAGATATTCGATCAGGCCGTGAGCTTGGGCCAGGCCCGTTTAGGGAATGGGCTGGGTGCTCAGTTAGTAATTAGGCGGGATGGGTTCACCTAGGAAACGTGCCATGAGCTCGGTACAGATCAATAACCGAGTCCCGTACAATAAGTTTTGCACCTTAAAAAATTTGATAAATAGGAAATATTTATTCTTCTTTTTTTAATGAATTTCAATTTATAAAGAAGACATTAATTTACTAAATATATTATATTATAAAAAGCAATCCAAAGAAAAAGAGAGAGAAAAAAATCAAATTACATTCATAAGGGTAAGATAAAATTATAAAGTGGTTTAAATTGTTTTTGGCAGGACTGGAAATTGCTCTCTTCGACCCTCTTGATTATAAATATAAGACTGTAGATTGGATGGTAGGTAAGGTCTTAGATTTTGATAGAAACGATATAATATAATTTATGGCATTCGTTGCATGATAATTGCTCTTTATCTTTAACTCAAGACACCAATTGAGTTTTTATGTAGGTGGGGTTTGAACTCTAATATCTTATTTGATGATAAGAAACTTTACCAATTAACCTAATTTGAACTAACAATATCTTAGATTTAAGACCCACCACACCATGTATAACTTGCTATTCAAAAAATTATTGGTAAGATTAAATGCACTTTTTTTTAAAATAAAAATAAAAATAAAAATTGGTAACATAGTTAAGTCATACTAAGCACCTTCTCCAAAAAAAAGGGGGTCATACTAAGCACACTAAATTAATTTTTCCCTTTAGTAAGTTATGATGACAACTGTAAGGGTAAGATTTGGCCCCTCAGCCCAAAGGGTTAAAGGATTTAGGCCCAAAGAGCCCAATACAATGAATTTGTAGAGAATGGGTTCGAAAACTAGGCTCTAATGAATCATACAACAATTATAGTTGGCCCAGATGACAGGAAAGCAAAGATAAAATAGTTTAATTCAAAGAAAAACGTCATCCACTTAATCTGAGGAGACCAGTTCTTGTATATATCTCTTTTGGATTTGGTTACATGTCTGATTCTTGTTCTTACAAAGTTTTTCTCTTAATTCTCTGATCCCTTTCTCTTAGGGTCTTCTTTCTATAATATACTATCTTCCTCATTTCATCTCTACCCTCTACGTGTAGATTAAATTGTTGGTGTTGATCCTTATCCCATCAACACCTTCCTGAAATCTTTGGGCAGTAGCTGTAAGGCTGAAAATTACTATTCAGGTATCACTTCCTCATTAATGCGGCCAGAGGGTTAGCTACAGAGCATTCAATGCGGTGGTAGCAGTTTTCTCTTAGATATTTTATGGCTTCTCTTTGTCCTGTGCTTCTATGATGCTTATCTTTATCAATAGAATCTCTTGAAACGTTGCCTTGGATGGCAGACCACACATTCGAATCTCGGCTTTACTCAGCTGAGGAGGCATTCATCCTCAGACCACCTTCTTGAACTCTTATGACCAAACCTCACATCTTCACTCATTAACATGGACTCCCATGACAGTATTTATCCGTCCTCGGACTACTTAATGCCCTCGGATTGGGCCCCTGGCCCAATATATACATAGATACATACTACTGGGCCTATCACCCCTACAACAACCATTCGCCAAAAAAAAAAAAAGGGTTGGGATGATAGATGAACCTTATGTGTCTTTAGAAAATGCAAATTGTAGTTCTATTACATTTATTGCCACCTGATTCTTGATGTGATCAAACGGTTTTGTTTGGTGTGTGAGAATCATAGAGCTTTTGTTTGGCATGCGTAAGACAGATAGAATTTTAAATTTTAAATTTTAAGGACTGTTACTGGGATTACAAATGGAATAAGGATGGAAACCAAATTCAATTTTCTTGGCTATCTAATGCATTGCACCTAACACGTATTCTTGCGTTCCAAAAATTGCAAATAAGCGCTTTTACTTGTGTCATTGTGTGCGTGTGTTTTTAACAAAAAATTAATACCTCAAAATTTTGTGCCAGGCCTTTGGCATAAATTCCCATACTGATGGTGATTCTTGTCATCTCATATTTTCACACAATGCTTCTTGTAATTGTACATATTGCAACCCCTGGCTCCCCAAACCCACGATGGAGAACAAGGTCCTTGAAGACGAATTCTTCAAAGCAACATCCAACTACGATAAATTTGACCAACAATATTGGATCAATGATTTACCAGAATATATTCTTGCTTCCAGAATTAATAAATCCACAATTGAATGGCAAGTCCACAACCCCCGCACTCTCGTTTTTTTTTTTTTGTTTTTTGTGTTTTAGGGATTAAACTTTTATGAATTCATTTATCTTCTTTCATTACTGGTAAAACCTTCTGGGAATATTAACTAACATAGGAGGAAAGTGAGAGTAGAAACCCGCTCTTTGGTCTCTGTTTCTCTCTCAAATGGTAAATTTCTATATCTTAATTTAGATATAAGAACAAAAAAACTTACCATATATAACACATAATTTCTCCGCCAATTCCTCTAAGTCAGGCCTCTCGGAAATAATGTTTACATCTTTTCTTAGATGCATAGAATGAATCAATGAAGGATGGAAAAACAATTGTTTAGCTTTTTTTGATTATTTTTTAATCGAAAAGATTAATTATTATACTCAGCCAAACCATAGATGTATTAGGATACTTTGGAAGAACTTTTTTGCCTTCCTGGGCCCAAAACCAATTAAAGTTTAGATTTCCCACTTACCCTTTCCAAAGACTTCATATAGATATAGGAATTCTATTGAGATAGTTTTAATCCTCATTTTTCTTACTTTTTGGTCATTTCAGTTTAATAGCATAATTATATTCTGAGACTAGCATAAGCTTGAGTATCTGTTAGAATTATATCCTCCAAGAATCTGTAGCAACTTTTATTTTATTTTATACTAAGGGGTCAAAATTACCAATTGAATTCTGGTTTTTATCCGAGCTCAAACAATTATTTTACCATCATGCTATGTTGCTTACTAATTGTTTGCTGTTTAATAATCATTTTTCAGCACTCAGGCAAAAAATAGAGGGCACCAAAGGAAATCCATATACTTGGTTCCTCTACCAGTGTGGATTATGGATTATGGAGATTATCCCCTGCTAGGATTGGTATGTCCCAAAACTCCTAACCAAATCCTCTTGTTTGTCATATCTTGCTTGTCATGTCTTCTGACAAAGACTACGTACAGGCTAGTAATCTTATTTTAATGTATTTTATAATTTTTATTGTTTTCACATGTCTAACCTTCATAATATTATTATTAAAAAAATCGGTATAATATTGGTCCCTTTTCACTATATGTATACCCTTGTTTAAATTTAATACTGCCATATAAATTGTAGTAAAAGAGGACTTAGAAAACCTAATCACATGAAGTCCCAAAGTACCTGTAGATCACAAAAAATAAACTAAATAAAATTCAATGAAAAGCACCCTGAGGGTCCGTTTGGATGGAGGGGAGAAGGAGGGGGAGTAGAGGGGAGTACAGTAGAGTTAACTGAAAATAGGCTAATTTTGAGCCAAATCTAGTCTACTCTACTCCCCCTTTCTCTCCCTCAATCCAAACGGACCATCAGTCTGTTTAATTCTCTAAAGACACTCAACCTTGTTACCATAAGCATGTGTATATTCTTCAATTCAATGTTTATTATTAAATCATTTACCTTTGAATTTTGACATTACATATACTATGTACTTAGAATTTTCCTCACCTTTCTCTTGAAAGAATGCAGAATGCACGATCTACATTGTCTGTGTGCTATAATCTATATGTTGTCTTCTTGATTTAGACTAATATATTAATTTTGTTTCTATTTTTGATTATTCAGAATTTAAGATTATCATACTTTTGCCCAAGAGTGTAGATGACATTCAATAATATTCTCTAAATCTAAGGGCTTGCCAAAATTTTGAAGGCGCAATAAGCCTGAAAATTCTGGAAGAAGGGATCAATTCCAAATTCCATGGGAGGAAGGTCAAATTGAACAAATGAGGGAGCATGTCAAACTCACACACCTAACATTCTGGACGGAGGGATCAATTCCAAATTCCATGGAAGGAGGGTCAAATGGAGTGAATAATGTAGCATGTCAAACTCACACATAATGACCATCAATCTTACAGCCATGCAAAAAAAAAAAAAAAGTTATACTCACTTATATACTTCAAAAGTTTTGAAAAATGTCGTAAAATTTTATGTATTATTAGTCTCATTACAAGAGATCATGTATTTGTACTGTTGTACCAAGTTTTTTTATGTAAAAATCTTGTTGAATCTAAGTATTCTATGATGTAAAGCTTGTTACTAGAATTAAGCCAAGTTGAATGCATTTGGTCTTTCAATCTTGTGTTCGGTTTAGTCTTCTTCATAATAGAGTATGAAATAACATGAGATAAATGTTGGGTCCAAAGTTTGTGAAATTAAAGACGAAGTAAATGTTAGATCGATACTCAAACAGCAAATGAGTGGAAAACACTTTCCTACATTGCATTATTTCCATTGCAAATTACCTCTAGGATACAGTGAAATCTTTGACAAAGTTCTGCAATTAACAATTGCCTAAATTCTATTTACAAAAGAGGTAGTGTTTATTACACACATTCTATTACACATGAAAAAAGCAATTGAATTGATTTGCAATCACATTTTCAATTACTTTTCCACGTGTGTAACAGCATGTGTGTAAGCCACATTTTCATTGTACTTAAAAGTTTGAACAATTTTCTGTTACCATTTCAGTATTAATATGGAGGAGATAGTCTTGAACTACTTCAAATATATTTTTAATAATACCTCCAGAACTTAGAACATAAACCATCTATTGGTGAGGTTGACATTATAAGGAACTTATACAAGAATTTGAAGCAGGGGAAGTAGTTAAAGGCTCAAAGCCTTAACACCAGATGTACCCAACCATAACTCCTAGACTAGATGGTATGCCACATTGCCACCCACCCCCTTTTTTTTTTTTTTTTTAATTTTATCAAAACTATTGCCTATTGGAATGTTATTGGTATTAAGGAAGCTTCAGGGAGAAATCTAGTTTGTTTTTTTTTAGCAAAAACATAAGGCATTGTATTAAGGAGCAAATAAAAAGCATGATGTTAGCGCAAGAAATCAAACAACATGACAAATACATGGGATTTCCCTCTTTACTAAGAAGGTCCAAGCAACAGACTTTGAAGATCTTGAAAGAAACTTACCGGATTTTAAAATGTTCTTTTTAAGAACTCTATTGGATTGAATGTCCACTTTGGGCTGTTTTTTTATATCTTCTTTTATTGATTTGATGGATTTGTGTAATTTGAGGCTTTGATTGTATTGGCCGATTCGTATACTTCCTGTATACTTTGGGTGATTCCTTTGCTTTGGGTTTTAATAAATCTATCATTACTTATCAAAATGATGAAGAAGAAGAATTTTATGAAGAAGAAGAATTTTATAAAAAAAAAAAAAAATGAAGAAGAAGAAGAAGAAGTTGCTGTAAAAAACTAGAATGGAAATTCTAAAGGCTAAGGAACAAGTAATCCCAACTTATGCCATGAGTTGTTTCGCACTTCCTATAGTGGCATAGCAAATCAAAATTTACAGGAGGAATGGGCTTTCATGATCTTCAAGCCTTTGCCTTGGCTTTACTAGACTAGTATGGATAGATTAATGACGATACTAAGGCTGTGTTTGTTTCGGGTGTAAAAAGAATACGGAAAATATTTTACACCACCAAGGGTGTTTGGGTTGGCCGGAAAACTAAGTCAAACAGAAAATCATTTCCGTTGACTGTAAAATATGAAGGCCTGAAGTATAAAATAGATTACACATCTATTTTACTTTCAAACCATTTTCAGAAAAAAAAAAAAAAAAAAAAAAAAACAACCGAGAGAGAGAGAGAGAGAGAGAGAGAGAGAACCGCCCACGAGAGAGAGAGAGAGGCCGGTCACCTGAACTTGAGATTGACTCCACTGCCGTCTGTGGTTGTGCCTCTCACCACCGATCAAGCAAAGCTCTTCCTTCTTCTTTCTCCCTATTCCTCCCTTTGCCACCCATGTCACTGATCTGCCCTTTTTCTCACTACCCATGTCAAGCAAACCACTGTAAGTTGAGTGACCCACTGTGACCCAGTCGCCTCCGCTGCCTCTAGATCGAATCACCGACTAGCCTATGACTGATCTCCCTTTATTTCTCAATCTGCCTCTCTCTCTCTCTCACACACACACAATTTGACCAGATTTGATGAATGTTTTTGTTTGGTTTTGTTTCTTTTGTGCTTATATATTGAGAAATGATATTATATATTTGTTTGGAAGCTGAGAAAATGTGAGCAACTATTAAAAAATGTGTTTTCTATAACATTTTCAGGAACACAACCAAACACTTAAAAATTGTTGGGAAATTTATGACCCCGATTGATATAATTAACAAGTTTTAAACCCAAGTTGTTAATTAGATTTATTATCAAAAAAACTTGTTAAAACAAATAAACATCAATATCATGTCAAAAATAAATGCAGCGGAAAAGTAAATAAGACAAGATATGATGACCCAGGAAAACCAATGAAACCAACCAGTTTCACAGTAAAAAACTTGGGGGGAAACCTTCCCGAAAAGTAATCCACTATAGTAAAGAGAAGTTTCAGATCTAGTACAAAACCTTTGTCCCTAGACTCTACAATCACCGTAGATGAACTCACAGCAGAAACCTTTTACCGCTTCAGAACCTCTGAACTCTTCAATATATGAACGCCACCCTTTGATGATGCACGAATCCCAATACGTGACTAACCAATTGTGCGGATCCCAGTACGCGACTTCAATCACCAACTAGAAGAAGATGTTGGCTGCAAAGTTCTTCACTTCATAAAGAATGAAGATCAAGAAGCACTTGGTTACAAAACCCTAAGGCGCAAAAACGCAGTAGCTTCTTTAGAGAGAATAATCTTTTGCATATGTTTAAAACCTTGTATTCTCTTATTCTCTTATTCTCTTATGTTACGGCCTCTAAAATAAGCCTTATATAGGTCTAGGGTTGTGAGAAAAGAAACCCTACTCAAATACATAAGCCTGGCCCAAAAATCAAAAAGCTGAAAATTCTGATTTCCCGTAACCTCGATCGATCGAGAGGTGTCGAGGAGGTGTCGAGGTTTAATGAATCTCAACAGATACAGCTATCGAGAAGGTGTCGAGGGGACAGAAACTTTCTCGATCGATCGACCAGGTGTCGAGAAGGTGTCGATATTGCGATAAGAAAACACCTTAAGAGCTCGATCGATCCACCAGGTGTCGAGCTAGGTGTCCAGCTTTATTGAACACCTTTTCTTCACTTGTTTCTTGGTCCAATCTTCATGGCTTTAATACTACACTTGAACAACATTTTCCTTGAAGTATTAAACACATCCTAGATCTACCCAAATACAAGTAAAGTGCGTTTTGTCAAAGGATTAGCCAACTACATAAAATATGTCCTTAACAAAAATATTTTTCAAAGCATTTTTTAGAGTGTCACCAAACACCTGAAAATATTTTCTTTTCCAAAAATTATTTTCACTTGAAAGTATTTTACACTTGGAAAACATTTAACATTGAGCCAAACACAGCCTAAACCCCCATTCTATAAATTGTACAAGGCAAAGTATTTTCCTTCTTGAACTTTATTGGAGGCAAAACTGGGCCAAAAAACTTCATACGCTTTAATAAGTATCATTAAAGCTATAAATGTAATTCATACACCCATTGGGCTTTGGAGAATTAAAGCATCATTAAAGCTATAAATGTAATTCATACACCCATTGGGCTTTGGAGAATTGGAAATAGAAAGTCAGTGAGAATATGGCAGGATAGGTGGCTACTAACACCATCTAGGTACCAAGTTGTATCCCCAAAGAAAATTTTGCAAGAAGATGTGAAGGTGAGGGAATTAAAATCGATGAGGTTCAAAGTGGTGGAATGAGGACTTGATAGATATGGTGTTTATGTGTCATGAAGCTGAAGTTCTTAACAAACCCTTGTTCATGGTCAAAAGTACATATAGGGTTGGTTTGAGCATGAAATCTGCGAGAAACAGAGGAGCAAGCTTAAATGGTGAAAGAATGCAATCCTTTTGAAGAAAACCATGGAAGTGAATACAAGTATAATTCCCATATCTCTAATTTCTAATAGCTATTTTGTTTTATTTTTCAGCCCAAAATTAAGGAATTTGGCACAAATAGAATAAAACTCATACTTTTCAACCCTAAAATTAAGAAAAAATAATAATTTCTTAGCTCAAACTGAAAAATGATTTTAAGGTCCAATTAGTCCAAAATGGACTGAAGTGGGCCGAAATGGACTGAATTAGACTGAATGGACCGAAATGCTATGTTGATGTAGCTCAAAAGAAGCATAGCAATAATAAATGCGATGCTTTAGCTTTTAAATGTTATAATGTCTTTCTCTTTAATGAAACCCTTATTTTCTTTCTTTTTTTCTACATTGTTTTCCTTTTATAAGTTTTGCACCTTAAAAAAATTAATAAATAGGAAATATTTCTATTTTTTTATAATGAATTTCAACTTATAAAGAAGACAGTAATTCATCAACTATATTTTAAAAAGCAATCTAAAGAAAAAGAGAGAAAAAAAAATCATATTACAATCGTAAGGGTAAGATAAAATTATAAAGTGGTTTAGATTGTTTTTTACGGGATGGGAAATTTCCCTCTTCGACCCTCTTGATTATAAATAGGCGGAAATAATACTTTCATCCCTACGTTTTCACCTCATTCCCATTTTGGTCTCTACATTTTTTTTTATTTTTTATTTACCGCTTTTAGTCCACAAAATCAAAAACCGTTCCATTTTGGTCTCTACCGTTATCTCACTAACTAAAAATAGCTTATGTGACAAACAGAATACATAGGTTAGCATTTTAAATATTAAAAAAAGCCATGTCATTATTTTTCATTTTCTTTAATTATTTTTGTAGGGACTCAATTTGTAATGGACTCTTAACAATGAAAATTTGTAGAGTGTGGGTGAAAGGGCTTGGCACCATCGAAGTGAACAATGGATGATGTGAAATCAACAGGCGTAATAACAAAATAAATCTTACTGGGTGTTTTCTGTGAGGATAAGGACCATGGCTCTAGTTCGGTGTTGATAAGGATCTTTATAATGACTTCGGATCAGTATTTGTGAGGATCTTCATGATTTTGGTTAAGTATTTGTAAAGCGTATTCATCCTCGGCTTCGTCCGAGGATGTATTTTTCTCAGAGTTGATATATCTTGTCCTTTTTTTCGAACTGATTCATATCCCCCCCCTTATGTTGGGAATCCTCTTGGTTATATAGTATTTTATTTAGTTAATCTCAGCCATCCATTTGTCAATTATCTGAACTCTGTGTACAGGGGTCTGTCCCATCATCTGCGATTGCAGGCTTTATGTTAGTTCCAAGCTGCCTTTGCAGACTTTCTAATAGTTGAAGTGACCGAAGCATTAGGGTTTGCAGGTCACCTCACCATTAAGGCGGCCAGAATGTTGGTAGTGTTTATTTAATGGATGAAGGATATTTTCCCTTTATCGAAGTCGGTGTGCCGAGGATGTGGTCATCCTCGGCGAGGCCCTTGGATGACCTGGGCTCTTTCCCAATATCTTCGGCCTTTATATTATCCTCGGCGTGGGCCTTGGGCCGGGTATAGAGTGGGCCAGAGTGGTTAATGTTTGGGGCCCCACAATAGCCCCTCAAAATTCTGCTGCACGTCCACTTGGGCGGGGAGGAGGATTTTGACTTCCTCGGCGTATTTTCGCGCCCTGTTGAGCCTTGCCTTTCTGTTAGTGTTACCGTTACTTTAGTTGCTTTTCGACGCTAGGGGGCCGTCTGAGGAGTTTTTTCTTTTTCTAGAGTATACTTTCTTGCCTGAGTTTCTTACTAGTTCCTCTAGGAATTGTAGGTTTGAGTCGTTTGTGCTTTAGCGCTCAATTTCTCGTGGTTTTCGTCCCTGATAGGGTTCATTTTTTAGCACCAAAGGGTTGGCTTCGCCGTAGATCTGGGCTCATAATCAATACAAAGACCCTGGTTCTGTTCAACGTTTATATTGCCCTATAGTGACAGGTTTCCGCATTGGTTTGGGTCCGAAGACCATGCAAGACCCTGGCTTTTCTTAGCACCTAGTTTTTTATGAAGAAGTGTTCTTCCTGTTGGCCTGAGACCTTGGGCCATGCAATGTTTAAGTTTTGTCTAACGCTTGGCTTTCATTCTGAAGTATCTGGTTTCCCCAGAGGCTTGGGTCCAAGGACCATGCAATGCCTGATTCTGTCCAGTACCTAGTTTTCTCATTTATCATCTGAAGTATCTGGTTTCCCCTGAGGCTTGGGTCCGAGGACCATGCAATGCCTGGTTCTGTCCAGTACCTAGTTTTCTCATTTATCATCTGAAGTATCTGGTTTCCCCTGAGGCTTGGGTCTGAGGACCATGCAATGACTGGTTCTGTCCAGTACCTAGTTTTCTCATTTATCATCTGAAGTATCTGGTTTCCCCTGATGCTTGGGTCCGAGGACCATGCAATGCCTGGTTCTGTCCAGTACCTAGTTTTCTCATTTATCATCTGAAGTATCTGGTTTCCCCTGAGGCTTGGGTCTGAGGACCATGCAATGCCTGGTTCTGTCCAGTACCTAGTTTTCTTATTTACATCTGAAGTATCTGGTTTCCCCTGAGGCTTGGGTCCGAGGACCATGCAATGCCTGGTTCTGTCCAGTACCTAGTTTTCTCATTTATCATCTGAAGTATCTGGTTTCCCCTGAGGCTTGGGTTTGAGGACCATGCAATGCCTGGTTCTATCCAGTACCTAGTTTTCTTATTTATCATCTGAAGTATCTGGTTTCCCCTGAGGCTTGGGTTCGAGGACCATGCAATGCCTGGTTCTGTCCAGTACCTAGTTTTCTTATTTACATCTGAAGTATCTGGTTTCCCCTGAGGTTTGGGTCCGAGGACCATGCAATGCCTGGTTCTGTCCAGTACCTAGTTTTCTCATTTATCATCTGAAGTATCTGGTTTCCTCTGAGGCTTGGGTCCGAGGACCATGCAAAGCCTGGTTCTGTCCAGTACCTAGTTTTCTTATTTACATCTGAAGTATCTGGTTTTCCCTGAGACTTAGGTCCGAGGACCATGCAATGCCTGGTTCTGTCCAGTACCTAATTTTCTCATTTATCATCTGAAGTATCTAGTTTCCCCTAAGGCTTGGGTCCGAGGACCATGCAATGCCTGGTTCTGTCTAGTACATAGTTTTCTCATTTATCATCTGAAGTATCTGGTTTCCCCTGAGGCTTGGGTCCGAGGACCATGCAATGCCTGGTTCTGTCCAGTACCTAGTTTTCTCATTTATCATCTGAAGTATCTGGTTTCCTCTGAGGCTTGGGTCCGAGGACCATGCAAAGCCTGGTTCTGTCCAGTACCTAGTTTTCTTATTTACATCTGAAGTATCTGGTTTTCCCTGAGACTTAGGTCCGAGGACCATGCAATGCCTGGTTCTGTCCAGTACCTAATTTTCTCATTTATCATCTGAAGTATCTGGTTTCCCCTGAGGCTTGGGTCCGAGGACCATGCAATGCCTGGTTCTGTCTAGTACATAGTTTTCTCATTTATCATCTGAAGTATCTGGTTTCCCCTGAGGCTTGGGTCCGAGGACCATGCAATGCCTGGTTCTGTCCAGTACCTAGTTTTCTTATTTACATCTGAAGTATCTGGTTTCCCCTGAGACTTGGGTCCAAAGACCATGCAATGCCTGGTTCTGTCCAGTACCTAGTTTTCTCATTTATCATTTGAAGTATCTGGTTTTCCCTGAGGCTTGGGTCCGAGGACCATGCAATGCCTGGTTCTGTCCAGTACCTAGTTTTCTTATTTACATCTAAACTATCTGGTTTCCCCTAAGGCTTGGGTCCGAGGACCATGCAATGCCTGGTTCTGTCCAGTACCTAGTTTTCTCATTTATCATCTGAAGTATCTGGTTTCCCCTGAGGCTTGGGTCCGAGGACCATGCAATGCCTGGTTCTGTCCAGTACCTAGTTTTCTTATTTACATCTGAAGTATCTGGTTTCCCCTGAGGCTTGGGTCCGAGGACCATGCAATGCCTGGTTCTGTCCAGTACCTAGTTTTCTTATTTACTTATTACCTTATCTATTTATCCGTTGCCATTTAATTCTACATCGCTATAATCTATGATAAACTTTAAGTAAATACACTTTTCACGCAACATAATGACACACGCAAGCTGGAGTTGGGGTAGGATATGACCTTACTCTGTTCCGTCTCTTCGTTTGACGTGACCCTTCTGATTATGAAGCGTCTCTTGGGTTGATTGGGTAATGCGTTCTGACGCTTCGGTGCCTCATCGTTAATGAGGCGCTTCATCATTAATGTCAGCTGTGGATTTACGAGGATCTAACGGCGGATAAGCCCCCTGGGAATTTAGGAGGAATTATTGCCTCCGAAAATCTCTTCCTCGGAATTAATGTGGAATGGCTCTCACCAACTTTTCGCCCTCTATAAAAGGCGTTCTTGGGGCAACCTTTTCCTTCACACTTGACAAACATACTTCTAAATCTCCTCCCAGAAATACTGCCTAGAGATTCTGCAAGAAATAGCAACTTGAGCCCCCTCTAATGCACTGGCCCTTGGAAAGGGCGTTCCCGAGGGTGCTGAGCCCCTATCAGGAGCCAAGGATAGCACTCCGATCCTGGACGTCACGTTGGGGTTAGGGTGGGAGAAGTCCGAAGATTCTCCTTCTTTTCAACCTAATCAGAGGTGGAACCCTCCTTGCCGTTTGGAGGAGGATCCAGAAAGAACGTAACCTCCTTCCCTTGGGTATGGGTCATTGACCCTCCAAGCCGACAGCAATGGGGGTGGGAGGGAAACCAGGCGGAATCCAAAAGTGGAGCCGTCCTGTGCCGCGGTCTCTTCCACCTTCCATGTTGCCTTCTTTTCTCCTTTTCCCTTTTATCTCTTCTATTTTTGCTCTTCAACGAGCCTTCTCCTCTTCATTTCCTCTTCTCTTGCTTCTCATCCAGCCTTCTTTTCTATCTTTTGTTTCTCTGCCAGCTTTCTTTCTCACCTTTCCTCCTTTCTTCCTTCACTTCTTTTCTATCTTTTGTTCTTCAACGAGCCTTCTTTTCTATCTTTTGTCCTCTGCCAGCTTTGTTAAGCGTCTGCCTTTGTAGTTAGCTTTAGAACAAGCCCCACGGGCTTTACTTGTAAAAGATGTAATTTTTCTTCATATATAAATAAAAGAAGTAGACTTGTTTTGTCTCTTTTTATTTTTCACATATTCTTGTTCTTGTAATTGTTGACTTCTGAATGATTGTTGTTGCTGTAGATTGTATTGTTTTGGTGTATTATTTCTGAAAGTGTTGCTCTTAATTTCTTTACACCGACCATCGCACTTGCTAGCGCACAAATTCCCTCCCCACAGACGGCGCCAATTGTAGGGACTCAATTTGTAATGGACCCTTAACAATGAAAATTTGTAGAGTGTGGGTGAAAGGGCTTGGCACCATCGAAGTGAACAATGGATGATGTGAAATCAACAGGCGTAATAACAAAATAAATCTTACTGGGTGTTTTCTGTGAGGATAAGGACCATGGCTTTAGTTAGGTGTTGATAAGGATCTTTATAATGACTTCGGATCAGTATTTGTGAGGATCTTCATGATTTTGGTTAAGTATTTGTAAAGCGTATTCATCCTCAGCTTCGTCCGAGGATGTATTTTTCTCAGAGTTGATATATCTTGTCCTTTTTTTCGGACTGATTCATATCCCCCCCCTTATGTTGGGAATCCTCTTGGTTATATAGTATTTTATTTAGTTAATCTCAGCCATCCATTTGTCAATTATCTGAACTCTGTGTACAGGGGTCTGTCCCATCATCTGCGATTGCAGGCTTTATGTTAGTTCCAAGCCGCCTTTGCAGACTTTCTAATAGTTGAAGTGACCAAAGCATTAGGGTTTGCAGGTCACCTCACTATTAAGGCGGCCAGAATGTTGGTAGCGTTTATTTAATGGATGAAGGATATTTTCCCTTTATTGAAGTCGGTGTGCCGAGGATGTGGTCATCCTCGGCGAGGCCCTTGGATGACCTAGGCTCTTTCCCATTATCCTCGGCCTTTATATTATCCTCGGCGTGGGCCTTGGGCCGGGTATAGAGTGGGCTAGAGTGGTTAATGTTTGGGGCCCCACAATTTTAAAATAAAATAAAATTTTAATTATTATTTAGGTGAAAAACTCATTTTCGTCCCTACATTTTCACGCAATTCCCACTTTGGTCCCTATCTTTCATTTTCACTACTTTTAGTCATTGTTTTGAAAAACACATTCCGTTTTAGTCCTTACCGTTACTCATTTTATATAAATATCCTACGTGGCAAATGGTCCAACAGTAAATGCTGACGTGTCCATTAAAATAATATTAAAAAATTTATTTACATTTTTAAAAATGCCATATCAACAATTTAATTTTTAAAAAAAGCCACATCAGATAAAAATAATATAAAAATTTCTAACCTAATTATTTTTTTGAAAAAGAAAAGAAATAAGTTAAATTGTTTTTTTTTCTTTTTTTTGGGAAGAACATGAAGAACTCAGAACTTTGTGTTCTTTATTTTCTTCCCCAACTAAGCTTGCCCAGAAAATTAAAAATTAAAAATTTTCTTTTCTTTTCTTGCATTTTCTTAGCAACCAAACCCATGAAATCACCTAGATTTACAAAATAAAACGATATGCCCATAAAAATTTACAAAACACAAACATTCAACAAGATTTCTTATGCTTTGAAACCAAACACAAAAAACACAAAACTCAAACCCAGATTTTCGGCCTCCATGCACAACCAAACCACAAATAACCACACAACCTTAAATTTGACAACCCACACACGTAAACCCCAGATCTGAAGCCGCTGATTTAGTTAGCCTATGGGTTTTGAGAGAAAGCTACCGCTGGTTTTAGCCATCAATTTAGAGAGAGAAAGTTTGGGTCTTCGTCCATGGGTTTAGAGACAAAGAACTAGGTTTTCACTTCAAACTTAACCCGATCCATGCAATCATCATCCTTATCCATTACAGTAATGACAAGTAGCGAAGCCTGAATAAGATCTTTAGAGAAAGCGTACAAATTCCGACAAACCCACAAATAGTTGATTTGGATTCAGACAACATACACCATAAACCCACAAACCCAAAAATCAACATACACTACAAACCCACAAACCCAGATCAACAAAACTCACAACCCACAAACCCACCGTCGTAATACATATCTCCACCACGATCTACACCACTGAGCTGAGAGATAGAGAGATGAAAGAGAGAGACTTACCGATCTGGGATAGAGAGACAACGATCTGTGAGTTAGAAAGAGTTTGAGTCATTTGGGTTTGAGTTTGAGCAAATCGTGAAAGAGAGAGAGTAGGTCGTTCAGAGAAAGAAAAGAAGAGAACCACCGCCGGTTGTGGTGGTGGCGGTAGTGGCGATGAGTGGAGGAGGCCGGCCATGGAGTTTGAAAGAGTTGTGAGAGTTTGGAAGAGAGAGGAAGGTTTGAGATTTAGAAGGGAGGGGAACTAGTTTGAAGGTTTTCTTTTGAGTGTGTGAAAATTTTTTAGGTTTGGATGCCAAGAAAATACATAAAAAAAAAATGAAAAAGAAAAGAAAAGGAAGACAAAGAAAAGGGAAGAAAATAAGGAATAATTTGCTAAGGATATGAGTCAATCTTTCGAGGAAGGACACAAAGAACACAAATAAAATGAAGAACACATAGTGGTTTAAATTTTCTGACATGGCTTTTTATAAAAATTAAAATGCTGACGTGGCATGTAAAAATGCCAAATAATATTTTAATCGTCACATCAACGCCACGTCAGCTAATAGGGTGTTCTGTCTGCCACCTAAGACTTTGCCGTTAGGGCACTGACTGTAGGGACAAAAATGAGATCGCCTTTTTGATTTTAGGAACTAAAAGCAGTGAAAATAAAAGATAGGGATCAACGTGAGAATCGCGTGAAAATGTAGGGACGAAAATGAGTTTTTCGTCTATTATTTAATTATTTAAATAATAATTAAAACAAAATAAAATTTTCTTTTCTTTTCATTATTTTTTTTGAAGATCATTTAGATTTTATCTACGTGTTCTTCCTCCGAATGTATTTTATCGTTCTTTATGTTCTTCCCCAAAAAAATGGTTGCCCAAAAAATTAAAAATTCAAGATTTTCTTCTCTTTTCTTCTTAGCAACCAAACAGACAAAAACACGTACAAAACCATGATCAAACTTAGCAATTCTAACACAATCAACTAACAAAACCCAAACCATGGTCAGATTAATCTAACGGTCAGATCAATAACACAAAACCAAAAATACCAAAACCCAAACCACGGCCAGACCAAAACCCAAAGCCGATTCATCAATAAACTACACCAAAACACAAGCCAATCCTCATCAATTTTAGATTTGGTTAGCCACTACCGATTTGGGTCAGCCACTAATGATCTGAGAGAGAGAGAGAGAGAGAGAGAGAGAGAGAAGATGAGATGATAGGCGATCTGGGTCTTTGGGTCTTCAGCCATAGGGTTTGGCCATGGGTCTTCAACCATGGATTTAGAGAAGATGATAGGCCAGGGGTTTTCAGTCATGAGATGGATCAGCCATGAGAGAAGAGAAAGAGTTCAGGTTTGAGATGAAAGAAGCGAGAGAGGGATTGGGTCTCCATGATTGGAATTTCAGCCATGAGAGAAGAAAGAGTTTGAGATGAGAGAATATACTGAGAGAGCTTTTGGGTCTCTGGGTTTGAGTATTGTTATTGTGTTTGGTTACTTAAAAAACTTTTGGCTCATGGAAGAAAAGTTCAGTTTTCTTCAAAAATATAATGAAAAAAAAAAAAAAAAAAACTCTGAAATATAATGCAAAAAAGTTTTTGGGTTTGTGTTCTTGTTCAAGATAAACTCAGATCTCAATTTATATGATTTTTTTGTGTTTAATTATGTTTTTAATTTTTTTTATTTAGTTAAAGTTAATAAATTATTTTTAAAAAAATTATGCTGACGTGGCAATTTTAAATGTCAAATAAATTTTATTGTTATTATTTTAATAGCTATATCAGCATTTTATGTGCCAACAGTGTACTCCGTTTGTCATGTAGACTATTTTTCGTTAGTGAGATAACAATAGGGACCTAAATGGAATAGTTTTTGATTTTGGGGACTAAAAGCGGTAAAAAAAAAGGAGGGATCAAAGTGGGAATTTGGTGAAAATGTAGGGATGAAAATCGTATTTCCGCCTTATAAATATAAGACTGTAGATTGGATGGTAGGTGAGGTCTTAGATTTTGATAGAAATGATATAATTTTAACTTATGAAATTCGTTTCATAATAATTGCTTTTTATCTTCAACTCAAGACACAAATTGGTTTTTTATATAGGCAGGGTTTTAACTTTAATATCTTATTTGACGATAAAAAATTTTACCAATTAAACTTTTTTTTTTTTTTTGAGTAAGAATTAAACTTAACTTTTTTTTTTAGAGATAATTACAACAAGCTGCTAACCCCGCAGCTCGAACCCTTTTCCCCCTAAACCCCAAACACTTGGTACATGTAGAGGTGTTAATTCAACTACAAGGCCTTTGTCAAGAATTAAACTAACTTGAACCAATAAATTCTTAGATTTAAGACCCACCACACCATATGCCCATATAACTCGCCATTCAAAAAATTATTGGCAAGATTAAATGCATTTTAAAAAATAATAATAATTGGTAACATAGTTAAGTCATACTAAGCACCTTCTCAAAAAAAAGGGGGGGGGGGGGGGGGGGGGGTTGTTGGTCATACTAAGCACGCTCGTATTAATTTTTCATTTTAGTAAGTTATGATGACAGCCATTAAAAAAGAAGAACAGAGGTTATGAAGACAGATGACCCTTATCTGTGTTTTCCGAAAATGCAAATTGTAGTTCTATTAAATTTATTGCCACCTGATTCTTGATGTGATCAAATGGTTTTGTTTGGTATGTGTGAGATAGAATCATAGAGCCTTTGTTTGGCATGCGTGCGACTGAGGTATAATTTTAATTTTTATGGATTACAAATGGAATTAAGATGGAAACCACATTAAATTTTCTTCCATTTTCATGGCTATCTAATGAATTGCACCTAACACGTATTCTTGCGTTTCCAAAATTGCAATATGCGCTTTTACCTTTTTTATTATTTTTTTTATTATTTTTTTTATGAATAACAGAATAAGCGCTTTTACTTGTGTCATCTCGTGTGTGTACCTCAAATCTTTGTGCCAGACCTTTGGCATAAATACCCCATACTAATGGTGATTCTTCTCATCTCATATTTCCACACAATGCTTCTTGTTATTGTTCATATAGGCACAGCAACCCGTGTCTCCCCAAACCCACCATGGAGAATAAGGTCCTTGAAGACCAATTCTTCAAAGCAAAATTCAACAACGATGTCCAACAATATTGGATCAATGATTTACCAGAATATATTCTTGCTTCCAGAATTAATAAATTTTCATTTGAATGGCAAGTCCACAACCCCCCCTCTCTCCCCTTTTTTGTATTTTTGTTTTTTGTTTTTGTGATTCAGTGACTAAAGTTTTATGAATTCTTTTTTATTTTTTTTATTTCTGGTAAAACTTTCTTGAAGTATTAACTAATGTAAGAGGAAAGTGAGAGTAGAAACCCACGCTTTGGTCTCTCTCAAATAGTAAATTTCTATATCTTAATATAGATATAAGAAAAAGAAAAAAAACCCATACAATATAAAGATATATAACACATAGTTTCTCCGCCAATTCCTTTTAGTCCGTCCTCTCGGGGATTATATTTGCATTGAAAAGATGCAAAGAATGAATCAATGAACGATGGAAAAACAAAATGTTTAGCTTTTTTCTTTTTTCTTTTTTTAAATCGAAAAGATGAATTATTATACTCAACCAAACCGTAGATACACTAGGATAATTGGAAGAACTTTTTTGCCTTCCAAGGCCCAAAACCAATTGAAGTTTAGAATCTTTAGATTTCCCACTTACCCTTTCCAAATACTTCATATAGGAATTCTATTGAGATAGTTTTAATCCTCTGTTTTCTTAGTTTTTGGTAATTTCAGTTGCATGGTACCAGTCCAAAATTTCCACATCCTAACTATATTCTGAGACTAGCATAAGCTTGAGGATCTGTTTGGATTATATCCTCCAAGAATTTGTAGCTCCCTTTTTTTTATTTTTACTAAGGGGTCAAAATTACAAATTGAATTCTGGTTTTTATCCTAGTTCAAACAATCAATTAACGTTATGTTGTTAACTAACTGTTTGATGTTTAATAATCATTTTTCAGCACTCAGGCAAAAAACAGCAGGCACCAAAGGAAATCCACATACTTGGTTCCTCTACCAGTGTGGATTATGGAGATTATCCCCTGCTAGGGTTGGTATGTCCTAAAACTCTTAACCAAGTCCTCTTGTTTGTAATTTGCTATGTTATTCCATTTCTTGCTTATCATGTCTTTGACATAGACTACGTTCAGGCTAGTATTTTTATTTTGAAATATTTTATAATTGGACAAAACTTAGATACAGTACCTTAAGTTCCCCTTTTAAGATTCAACCATGTGGCAACTTAACTAAAAAATATACTTTCGTAGGTTCCAATTAGCTCAACTGGTAAAGTCTCTGATGGTTGTATAAGAGATCTGGAGTTCAATCCCCGCCTACACCAAAAAACTGGTTGGTATCTTGGTTTGATGATAAAAAGTTATCATCAGGAGCGGACGCTATAGATTGAAACTCTCTCAAAAAAAAAAAAATACACTTTCATCTCATAAGAAAAAATCCACATGGCAAAATCTTAATAAAAGAACCTAAAGAACAGCACCTACGTATTGTACCTAAGTTTTTCCCTTTATAATTTGTATTGTTTTCACATGTCTAACATTCATAATTTGCATTTATCAACAGAAAATAAAATTTCAATTCCTTGCTACTCTTAATAGAGCTTTGTGTCTTGCTTTACTTGTCCTGTCTCGGTCCAGGGTCTTCATTTTGTTTGTAGAAATGCCAAACAAGTCTGGTGAAAATATGTTCAGACATTAGGTTTTTTTTTTTATTTTTTGTTTGTTTGTGTATTGCCAAAATTATATAGCTATCTTTTTTGGTTATTTTTATTTTTTAAGGCTGCTATTAGTATAATATTATTATAAAAAAATAAATCAGTATAATACTGCCCTATAAATTGAAGTAAAGAGAGGACTTAGAAAACCTAATCACATGAAGTCCCCAAAGCACCTGAAGATCACAAAAAATAAACTAAAATAATATTCAACGAAAAGCATCCTTAGTCTGCTTGGTTCTCGAAAGACACTCAACCTTGTTCCCATAAAACGTATGCAAATTTTTTCAATTCAGTGTTTATTATTAAATCATTTGCCTTTGAATTATGACATTATATATGCTAAGTGCTTAGAATTTGCCTCACCTTTCGCTTGAAAGAATGCAGAATGCACGATCTACATTGTTTGTGTGCTATAATCTATATAGTGTCTTCTTGATTTAGACCAATATATTAATTTTATTTCTATTTTTTTTATTTTCAGAATTGAATATTATAGTACTTTTGCCCAAGGGTGTAGATGGCATTCAATAACATCCTTTAAATCGAAGGGCTTGCCAAATCTTTGAAGGCGCAATAAGCCCGGAAATTCTGGAAAAGTGTAGATGACATTCAATAATGTTCTTTAAATCTAAGGGTTTGCCAAATCTTTGAAGGCGCAATAAGCCCGGAAATTCTAGACGGAAGGTCAAATTGAACAAATGAGGGAGAATGTCAAACTCACACACCTAAAGACCATCGATCTTCTAGCCATGAAACAAAAAAAGTTATACTCACTTATATACCACAAAAGTTTTGAAAATTGTCGTAAAATTTTATGTATTATTAGTCTTATTACAAAGGATCATGTATTTGTACTGTTGTACCAAGTTTTTGTATGTAACAATCATGTTGAATGTAAGTAATCTATGATATAAAGCATGTTACTAGAATTAATCCAAGTTGAATGCATCTGGTCTTACAATCTTGTGTTCGGTTCAGTCTTTCTTCTTAGCAGAGTATGAAATAACATGAGATAAATGTTTTTTTGATAAGTATAACATGAGATAAATGTTTTTTTTTTTTGATAAGTATAACATGAGATAAATGTTGGGGCCAAAGTTTGTGAAATTAAAGACGAAGTAAATGTTAGATCGATACTCAAACAACAAATGTGTGGAAAACACTTTCTTTTCCTTGCATTATTTCCGTCGCAAGCTGCCTCTAGGATACAGTGAAATCTACTTTTGACAAAGTTCCACAATTATCAATTGCCAAAATCCTATTCACGAAACTACAGTAATTCTTGCCCTAAAGTGAGAAGCGGGTACATTCTAATATGGATTTTATTAATGTGTGCCCTTAGGGCACACATTAATTTCTATTTTTGGAAAAAAATTTCTCGAGAATTGAAAAAGTAATGACAGCTTTTTCAATTCTCGAGAAAATGTTTCCAAAAAAAGAAAGATTAATGTACGCCCTAAGGGCACACATTAACCAGACCCTTCTAATATTGTGTGATAAATAAGCCACACTCTCATCGTACTTAGAAGTTTGAACAGTTTTCTGTTACTATTTCAGTATTAATGTGGAGGAGATAGTCATGAACTACTTCAAATATATTTTTAATAATACCACCAGAACTTAGAACATAAACCATCTTATTGGTGAGGTTGACAAGGCTGTTATTGGAGGCAAAACTGGGCCAAAAAGCTTCATACGCTTTAATTAGTATCATTAAAGCTAGAAACGTAATTCATAAGGGCAACCATTGGAGAATTGGAAATAGAAAGTCAGTGAGAATATGGCATGATAGGTGGCTACTAACACCATCTATGTACCAAGTTGTATTCCCAAGAAAAATTTTACAAGAAGATGTGAAGGTGAGGGAATTAATCAATGAGGGTATTAATTTATTAATTTTTCACCATTGAGCTCTCACTCAAATGACACCTCCTTCCCTTGTAAGAACAAGGTGGAGGGTGGGATCAGAGGTGATGGATTTAAGACCAACAGGGTGCATGTTTAACTTACCAATAAAAAAGAAAAAAAATTTAGATTTTTTTTCTAAAAATTGCTGCATGCTGTTCTGTCTGGGGTTACAAGAAATCATTTGATGAGATTATTTATAGGTCAAATTTATTATGCTCATGCCTCTATTATTAAAGAAAAATCCTCTGAGAAATGTTTTGCTATGAGTTGCACATCTGTAAAGGCGTAAATAAGGAAACAAAACTCAGCAACTACACCTGAAATCTAAAAAATTCTTAAGTTCTTGGTTTATTTCCTTTAACCAGTATTTGGTGAATTTGAGGCCCAATTTAATTAGTGTTATTTTCCAAATACTTTAAATTATGAATTTGATTATTACATTGTCTAGCCATACCTTAATTGATATAATTTATTTTGGAGTTGAAAATCTTGGCTTCTTAGCATTTAGCAAGAAGTTTTTGAACTGTTATGTTAATTGGCATATTATTGATTTCTAATGCACTTTCTGCACTTGTAGATAGACAGTGAAGCGAGTCATCAGCCAAAGCTGGAACGTTCAAGGACAAGGTGGACACCATCCCTCAACAAGATATTTGCGGACTTGGTTGTTAAGCATATACAACTGGGGAACAGACCAAACAATGTTTTTGACAAGAAAACATGGAAATCTCATTCGCGAAGAATTTAATAACCAAACTGATCTCAACTTCAATAATAATCAATTGAGGAAGCACCTGGATGTTTTTTTTTTTTTTTGAGAATGAAGCACCTGGATGTTCTGCGGACACGCGCGCTTCTGTTATCTGAAATCAGCTCTCGATCAAAATAATGACCTTGCTTCGGATGATTCGTGTTGCATTGGGTTTGACCTGTGGGAAGATATTGGGGTACATTTCTTTCCTAGTGGATCTTCCATTTTTGAATATCTTATTTTGAGTTTCTGATAGATTTCACATACAGGCACAGCCTAGGCCTGAAATGGTCAAAGTCAAGGACTGCCCAATATTTGAGCAGCTAGGTGTAATATTCACAGATTCAGCAGCTGAAGGGAAATATGCACAATCCAGTCACTATGAAGAGTTGGACAAGTCTGCTGGAATAGATAATGCAGGATTGAATTCATGTCAAGATGGTGGAACCCCACTTTCTGCAAACCCATCATCATCATTGAAACCTGTGCAAGGAATCATGTCATCAGCAGAAAGGAAAATGAAGAATAATGTGGAGAAAAAAAGGAAACGTCCATCTGAGACACACTCTTCTTCTGGTCAAAGCCGAAAGGATCAAGAAATACATAATGCTATGGCAGAAGCCATGTTTGAAATGGTTGCTGCTTTGAAGTCTAGGGCAGTTGCAAAAGCACCTAGTGATGAGAGATTTACCATCACTAATTGCATTAGAGCACTGGACGAGATACAGGGCATTGATGAAAGTCATGAAACTCTCTATTTTGCTGCATTGGACCTCTTTAAGGACCCCAATTTAAGGGAAACATTCATCTCTCTGAAAGGCAACAACATCCGGTTGACATGGTTGCAAGGGAAGTGGGTTTTTTTTAGAAAATAACTATAAAACCCAAACAATATTATTAGTTAGGCAACGTTTCAAACATATTTTTGGTTTCTAACAATTTGAGTTTAGAGGAGTCGATTTTTGGGTTATATAATCGAGTATATTGTACTCGAGTTTCCTTGTTTTGCCAGCAACTGACGTGGGCAGAGTGTCCACGTAGGCCAGAAATCGAGTTCATTGGACTTGGTTTATAAGCCAAGAAACCGAGTTTGTAGGACTCGTTTTGTAAGCCCGAAAACCGAGTCTATTGCACTTGGTTTGTAAGCCCAGAGACCGAGTTCATTGGACTCGGTTTGTAAGCCAAGAAACCGAGTTCTTTGGACTCGGTTTAGTTTAAAGGAAACCGAGTCCATTGTACTCGGTTTCCTTTCCACGTGCCAGTCATCGCACGCACAAAAAAAAAAACCTCAAGTTCAAAAAAACACACAGTTTTCTCTCATTCCCACTCTCACTCTTAGTCTCTCTCTCACACTCTCACTCCGTCGCCGTCGCTGTCACTCATTCCCTCTCACTCCGTTGCTCCGTCGCCATCGCTGCCTCTCGCTCCCGTCGTCCGTCTCCGCCTCGCTCTTTCAGTCTCTCTCTCACACACAGTTTCTCTCTCTCACTCTCACTCTCACAGGTCTCTCTCTCACACTCTCACTCTCAATCCCTCTCATTCTTAGTCTTACTCTCATTCTCCCTCGCTCCGTCACTGTCGCCCCCTTTCGCTCCGTCGCCGTCGCTGCCTCTCGCTCCCGTCATCCGTCTCCGCCTCGCTCCGTTGCTCCGACTACCTCACAAAAGTAAGGACTCTCTCTGTTTTCTGGGTTTATTGGTAATGGATGATTGGCATGCATTGATTGTACTTGATAGATTTTTAGGGGGGGGGGGGGTGGTTTATTGCAAATATCTGATACTGTGAGGCATTTGTAACTTTGTATAACCAAATTTATGTGAGGAAATGATTTGTTCAATTCAAGGAAAATGTAGGATTTTGATTATGGTCATCTAGCTGGCCTTTAATAAAATGTGCTCAATAGAGCTTTTTTTTGGGGAATTTACATATTTAAATAGCTTGTCTTTACACTTATACTAAATGTTCTTCATGTTTTACTTGTATTATTTAATCAAAAATTTTCTCATTCTGTCAAATGTAATTTGTGTAAGCTAAAGATTTTTATATCTTAGTTTGATCGGTGTTGGACCATTATGGTGTGCTTTGTTATGCACTGATTCTTTTCTTATCCCATTTTGCTAATTTGGCTAAACTCTGAATCTGGACTTTATATTGTTAAAGAGAGTATTTCTTAAGCAAAAACCAGACTTTGGAAGATGATGATGGCCGTTGTTTAAGCTTGGCAGGATTCTTTTTGGGCCAGATATGAGAGAGTTTGATATTACCTTTTAAATGTCTTTTTTTTCTGTGGAAGTAATTAATAATGATTTGTTTGTGAAGTCTGACCTAATTAGAAGAGAAGTTGTAGTTTCTGCTTCATGTGTGAATGTGTAATCCATGGTGAATATGAGGAAATTGTGAGTCATTTGTTTTTCCGTTGTCTAATTCCAAGTACAATTTGGTTTACTTCAATATGTGGTTTTAGAAGGGATTTTTTTTGTTTGTTTGTTTGTTTGTTGTTGTTGTTTCTTGGGATAAGTTAAAATGGATTTTTTGCAACCCCAATCAGTGAGGGTTAGGTTAGAGCACTGGCTATTTGTTTTCTTTGAAAATAATGTTATTTTCAAATTCAGGATGTGAAAAAAAAAACCAAACCATAGCGATTCTTTCTATGATGGGTGTCTTAATTTTGAACTCTCATGTAATTCTACGAATTTACATAGAGAAACTTGTCTTGTGTGATAAAATTGAGCAATGTTATTGATACAACATTTTTGACAACAAATTTCACACCTGTTGAGTTCGCATATTATTATTGAATCTCATATTATCCACTATTAACAACTTGCCACCTTAGATAGTTATATTTTTGTTCTGCTTATATTTTAAACAAAATAAACCAATAGAAATAAATTAAATTATACTAAATTACCACATAAAAATAAACCAATTCGACACTATAAATCCCAAAGAATTAGGATTATCCCAAGTCAACTCTGTTAGGTTCTAAGGTCTTAGGATTTTATGTATTTAGAACTCTAATTTGTAATGTTGGCAAACCATGATCAAAACAATGTACTTAGTCTTATTTAAGTTTGCTCAAAGTTGGTTTAATATTGTAAAGTTGGAATCGAGTGACTGCAGAAGCATTGGGGCTTCTCGGCCTGGCTCGATCGATCGAAGGTTAGACTCGATCGATCGAAAGTCGGCCCAGATGCGTTTTTCTGCAGAATTCCAACTCAGCCCTAACTCTTTAAACGTCTAGGTTTTTATGTTTTTGCCCTAGGTATATAAGGCAAACCCTAGCCACGTTTTTCAGAGTTGCACAAGTTGTATTGTTGCTCATACATTGCTGTTTTGTGTAAATCTCTTGTGAGATCTAGAGGAGCTTTCCTTTACACAAAGCTTAGGGTTTTCAAGATTGAGATCACTTCAACATCTTGATAATCAAACAGGTTGCAGCCATTAGAACTTAACGAGAAAAACAAGTGAGGAGCTTGTACTTGAAGAAGGAGTTCAAAGAAAGAAGTAGTCCGTGGATTCGGAGCCTGCGCGTGGTCGTGTCAGGAAGTTACTACTGGTGGGTAGCATTAGGAAGTCGAGCGGGGAGCTTGTAAGTCCTTTTGTAAAAACTTCAATTCTTTCTTAGTGGATTCCGTATTGCCTTGAGGATCGATGGGTAAAATCCTCCCCAGGTTTTTCCGGTGTGGTTTCCTGGGTGATCATATCACTGTGTTCTTTATTTCCGCTGCTTTACTTATTTTATATGCATGATATGATCTTGTGATTGTTTTAACCTAGAATTACATAATTTGACTAAGTAAACAACTTGGCTAATTAATCTAGGCTACGCAATCTGGTTATTGTTTAAGGGGTCTAAACCGTACAAGTGGTATCAGAGCGGGTAGCTCTTTGTTGTTGAGATCTTTATCTCTGAGCTGATCCTTGACCCCAGTTGTCATGGAGCATGGACACTCTCTGTTTGTTCCTCCTCACTTTGATGGGAACAATTATGCCTACTGGAAAGTAAGGATGAAAGCATTCCTGAAATCCATAGATGAAAGAGTGTGGAATTCCGTTGAATACGGATGGGAGAAGCCCACTACTCCTGTGAGTGAGTGGCAAACTTCTCAGAAAGAAGCAGCAGGCTTCAATAGCAAAGCTATGAATGCCATCTTTAATGCTGTTTCAATGGAGGAATTTAAGAGGATCTCTAATGTTGAGGTTGCTCATACTGCCTGGAAAATCCTCCAAACTGTGCATGAAGGCACTAAGGCTGTTAAAATTAATAAACTGCAGCAATTAACTACTAGGTTTGAACACATTAGAATGTCTGATGATGAAACCTTTGATGAGTTTTATGCGAAACTGAATGATATTGTTAATTCTGCTTATAATTTGGGTGAAATCTATGATCAACCTAAGATTGTTAGGAAGATACTTAGATCCTTAACTGAAGACTTTAGACCCAAAGTAACAGCCATTACTGAGAGTAAGGATGTTGACTCCATCCCTGTGGATGAGCTTGTAGGATCTCTTCAGTCCTATGAGTCTGACTTACCCAAGACTGTCAAATCCAAATCAATGGCTCTAAAGTCTGTTGATGATGTTGATGTTGATGGATTTGATGATGAGCTCTCTCCCACGGAGATAGCTTACCTTGCCAAGAACTTCAGAAATTTCCTTAGAAATACTAATAGGAAGGCAAGGAACACCAACACTGCTGAACCTAGAAATTTTAGGAAGAATGATCCCACTAAGGTTAGTAATTTTGAAAAACCTAGAGAACAAGTAGGTCAATCTTCTAATAACTCTTTGGGTCCTCAGTGCTTTGGTTGTCAAGGGTATGGTCATGTCAAATCTGAATGTCCTACTTTCTTGAGAAATAAGGGTAAAGCTATGGCTGTCACCCTTAGTGATAATGAGGTTTCTGATGATGAGTCCGGTTGTGACGAGGATGGAAACTTCATTGCTTTCACTGCTACTGGTACAGTAGATGAAAGCATATCTGCTGAGGAGAACCCTGCTGATGGGGAACTCTCTGAAGATGCAGATCTTCAAGAGGCCTATAACAAACTTTGCAAAATTGCTGCAAAGGATGCCATGAAAGTTGATTTAGGTCTGAAGAAAATTGATGCTCTTGAGCTTGAAAAGAAAAATTTGCTTGTGAAGTTATTTGATGCTAATGATCTTTTGAATAATGTTAAATCTGAAAACATGTTGTTGCTTGATAAAGTTAGAACTTTGGAACATGATTTATCTGTTGCTAGATCTGCTAGTTCTAAACTTGATCACATGTTAAATGTTCAAAAGTATCCTTCTGATAAAGCTGGGTTAGGATATGTAGAAAGCATCTTTGATACTGGACCACATTCTACTGTCTTTGTTCCTTCTTCTTCTTCTTCTGAACCTCTTGTGAATAAGGTTGTGAGTGAAACTATAAAACCCCCAGTGAGTGAGGTTGTTAAACCCGTAGAAGTTTCACCACCAAAGAAGATTAGGGTAGACTTAAGAGAATCCAAACCTAAGGAGCCTACCAAACCGAAGGACAAGATGCATGGTAAACCTGCTTGGGTTTGTCATTATTGTGGTAAGTCTGGACATATTCGTCCTAACTGTTACAAGCTTCATGCTGATAAGAGAGCAAAAAGACCAAAAGTGCCTGTGCCTCAAGCACAAGATCCTATGGCACTAATTGGTGAATTGGTAAAGGCGTTAAATCTTTATTCCAATTCTGGAGTTGAAAATCACTCTACAGTGAATAAGAACTCCAATGCTCGGGGTGCATCTAGAAAGTCTTGGATGCAAAAGACTCGACCTAACTGAGTCTTTCTGACATGGTCCTTGTGCTTCATTGCAATATTCTGTGGTGACCATTCTCTTTGTTTTTGTGTTCTCTTTTGTTCTAGGACTTGCATTGCATTACATACATGCATTTCATTCTAGGATTTATTTGTTTTCTCTTTTAATAAAAAAAAAAAAAAAAAGGAAGCAAAATCTGTGTTGAACACTATTTTTCTTGATTTTTTAAAAAAACAAGGTTGGTCATTCTTTTTACACATGTCATGTGTTGTGTACCTTGTTTAACTTTGATGAGCTTACTTTATTGCACTTAACTAGTTAAAATTTGTAGTGCATGTTGTGTGGGAAAGATGTGTGTGGTTCTTAATCACTTTGCCTTAATCATGAAGTCACATGTGTTGACTGACGGACTTGTTCCTTTTGAGAAAGGCATAAATAACCATCTCACCACTGTTCACTAGCCAATCATGAACACCTTAGTGCATATCATAAGATTTTGTGCTCGAGAAAGTGTAGCACATGCACAAAAAGAACATAAGGTGTAGCCTCAACTAATATTAAAACTGGTGTGTACTATTAGGCTTGATGCCAATTCACTTAATTCAAACCGGTGTGTACTATTAGGCTGAATGCCATTTCATATATATAAATAAGAGGCAAAATTGAAAGAAACTTACATGATTGCAAGCTTTTGATCTAGGAGATGTGAGAGTTATAGGATGTAACTCTTTAGGTGATAGTCTCTTTTAATTCTATGTGATGAATTGTGTAGACATAGTGCTTGATTGCCATTCACATATCACCTCACATGCATCTCAATTCTTTGCTAGTTTCACACACTACACAAGTTACTCTTTGTTAAACTATGTACATGCTAGTGTGTGTGTTCTTGGTCCGACCAACCAAGTTTGAAAATTATCTTGAGATTTGTGCACAACATATTTGTTGCTTGAGAAAGATTAATTTGGAAGAAAATTGAAATTTGAGTTTGAGAGAAGTGGGTATAAAAATTTTGGGTTTTTGAAAATGCATTCCATCTCATACTCATGCATTTTGTGTTCATTGTTCAAAAAGCTTTGAGGAGTTGTTTCAAAAATTGGGTTTGCAAATTTTCAAAAACTGTGTTTTTTCCAAAATTCAATGTATTTTTGCCCATTTCGATCGATCGAGTGTGTTTTTCGATCGATCGAAAATGTGCCTCAGAAAGTGCTAAAACGCCTGTCACTTTCGATCGATCGAATGTAATTTTCGATCGATCGAACATCGTGAATCTGCTTTTTAAAAAGGGAAAATCTGACTTTTTCAAAGTTCAAACTTTTCAAAAAAACTTTTTCTTTTTCTCTCTCCGACGAGGTTGTCCAATTTCTTCAAATTTTTGTCGTTTTCTTCCGTTCTTTTTGCAAAATCTCTCTCTCCTCAAGCTGGTATGTCTCTTATACCCTTGCTTTTCAAGTTATTTACTTGTTTTCATGCATTTTTCATGCATTTAAGAGGAGATTTTCGGAATTTTTCAATTTGGGATTTATGTTGTTTCGGACGATTTTGATTGCAAATTGATCATTGGGTTTTGTTGGGGACACTATATAAACATGTTATTGAGTGTTTAATTTGATCAATTTTGAGTTTTGTGGAAAATTTATTTTCTAGGGTTTATATTGGGTCCGAATTTGGGATTTTTGTGCAATTGGGTTTAATTGATGAAATTGGCTTGTGTAATTGCTGCAATTAGTTATTATAAACTGTTTCTAATAGTATATAATGATTGATTCTTCAATTTGTTGCAAAAATTTTCAAGTGGTTATCAAATTTTTTGGGTTTTTGTTGAGAAACTCTATGTTCAAGCCAATTTTATGCAAATTAAACTTCAATTGATCCTAATCACTGCATTAGTTCATGCATCATAACATCATTAATGTTTCATGCATCATATAGATTTTCATTCTATATTTTTTTCTACTAACTTGCAGTCTGCCCTTGGTTTTATTTTCTGTTTGTTTTGGTTTTCTCTTGTGTCTCTGTCCTATTCCTTAGCACTATGCCTAGGAAGACTAGAGCTCGTAGGACCATTCCCACTCCTACTCCACCCTCACCTACCTTTGATAGTGAGCGTTTCCCCAGTGAGAAAAACCAAAAGAACTTTGAGACTTTAAACCTTAATAGGAAGGTTTGGGCTGAGCGTACGGTTCTTTTAGATGAGGTGGATCCTGCCATTAGGGCAAACTTCGAGCGTAGGGGTTGGCTTCCTTTGTTAGCTGTGTCTGACCCTCCACCTCCTGCTACCTTGATTCGAGAGTTCTACTCGAACCTCTCTGTCCACATCTATGATTCCAACACTCAAGTGAGGAGTTGGATACGAGGTGTAGAGTACACCATTACCCCTCAGGTAGTGGCTGATGCTCTTGAGGTACCTTTAGTTAGGGATCCTGTCTATCCCTATGATGAGTCACCTGAGCTGAGTGATGTCATGTCATACATCACTGGATCTTCTATCCAGTGGGGTTCTGATCCTCGGATCACCTCCGCTGAGCTTCCTGAGACTACCTATCTTTTCTTTAGGATAGCTTGTCATTCACTCTGGCCCATATCTCATCTTCACACCATTCCTCTTGAGAGGTGTGTTTTTCTTTATGCTCTTGTCACCGATGCTCCTATCAGTTTTCCCCATCTTTTTCTTCGTTCTTTGAACGAAGTTTATAGGAGTTCATCTACTGCCCATGCCCTTGTTCATCCTATATTCATTCATAGGATTTTACTTTATCTAGGATTAGAGGACTTCCCTGCCTCTGAGCCTGTTCATGTTATCGGTCCTATAGGTGCGTCCTTTCTTCGACAGAGGGCCGCTCATCTTCGAGCTGGTTCTAAACACCCTAGGTCTGATCCCTCTAGTAGCGCCCCTCCTTCTTCTTCTACAGGTCTTGCTGGTGAGGCTGTTCCTGATCCTGCTGGTGCTGCTGCTGTTCCTACACCTTCTGCGGCTGACTTCGATGTTCGTCGTACTCTGGAGACTGTCATGACCGTTCAGGCGGCTCATGGTCAGCTTTTGGTGGATCTGTTCGACGAGATTCGTGCTCTGCGAGCTGATTTGGCGCATCATCGTTCTTCCTCACCACCTCCTTTTGATGATGGTATCTGATGCCCTTTGGCATTCCGTCACAAAAAGGGGGAGTAGAGTTTTGACCTGTAGTAGAGTTTTTTGTTGATAGGGAGATATTTTTGTGTTAGGGGGAGATATTTTTTGTTAGCATGGATATATTTTTGTGGAGTTTATTTAGATTGTATCTAGGTGCTTCACTCTGTATATCATTTTTTTTGGATGTTCATGTTAGGGGGAGTAACATTCATTGCTTATATTGATATACATGTTCCTTTGATTCTTGTTGTCTTTGTGATTCACTGCTTATTGATTTATATTTATGAGTTGCTTCATTGATATATGTCTTTATTTTGTGTTGTGTGAATCTTACAAGAATATTATACCTGTTTATATACTATTTGCTGCCACACATGCGTTTATGTGTTTGTTGAGTATTTCAGGAATATACAGGTTGATTCGACCAAGCTGCTGTCTACACTTGCAACCGATGGAGAGTAGTTAGGTTGAACTTGTTTTGTGAGCATTATTATGTAAAGGGCTATTTACTTGTAAACTTTGAGCTTTTATTGTGTGTTTTGTCACGGATTGCCAAAGGGGGAGTTTGTTAGGTTCTAAGGTCTTAGGATTTTATGTATTTAGAACTCTAATTTGTAATGTTGGCAAACCATGATCAAAACAATGTACTTAGTCTTATTTAAGTTTGCTCAAAGTTGGTTTAATATTGTAAAGTTGGAATCGAGTGACTGCAGAAGCATTGGGGCTTCTCGGCCTGGCTCGATCGATCGAAGGTTAGACTCGATCGATCGAAAGTCGGCCCAGATGCGTTTTTCTGCAGAATTCCAACTCAGCCCTAACTCTTTAAACGTCTAGGTTTTTATGTTTTTGCCCTAGGTATATAAGGCAAACCCTAGCCACGTTTTTCAGAGTTGCACAAGTTGTATTGTTGCTCATACATTGCTGTTTTGTGTAAATCTCTTGTGAGATCTAGAGGAGCTTTCCTTTACACAAAGCTTAGGGTTTTCAAGATTGAGATCACTTCAACATCTTGATAATCAAACAGGTTGCAGCCATTAGAACTTAACGAGAAAAACAAGTGAGGAGCTTGTACTTGAAGAAGGAGTTCAAAGAAAGAAGTAGTCCGTGGATTCGGAGCCTGCGCGTGGTCGTGTCAGGAAGTTACTACTGGTGGGTAGCATTAGGAAGTCGAGCGGGGAGCTTGTAAGTCCTTTTGTAAAAACTTCAATTCTTTCTTAGTGGATTCCGTATTGCCTTGAGGATCGGTGGGTAAAATCCTCCCCAGGTTTTTCCGGTGTGGTTTCCTGGGTGATCATATCACTGTGTTCTTTATTTCCGCTGCTTTACTTATTTTATATGCATGATATGATCTTGTGATTGTTTTAACCTAGAATTACATAATTTGACTAAGTAAACAACTTGGCTAATTAATCTAGGCTACGCAATCTGGTTATTGTTTAAGGGGTCTAAACCGTACAAACTCAAAGTTACATTTTCTTTTTCTTACCTTAAAAAAAAGGTTACATTTTGTTTTACATCCGGCCTAAAGCTTATAATGAAGAAATGTAAAAGGCTTAATTAATTAGCTCATACTGAGTTTTTGGCAGCATATTGAGTTTTTTATATGTATCTTTATTCCCTATGGTTGATTGTCATATTTATCGTTTGTGTAAGAAATTAGGCTATATATTGAGATCCTTGCCAATTTATCTTCAACATATACTTATATTACTCTTGACTCCCTAAACTTCGTGCAATATGGCTGCTGTTCCTACTCAGACCCCTGATGAGTTCAGTCCTGGTCCCATTGAGGGTTCGGTGGTAAGGTTTATAAAAGAACATCGATCGTGCGCTATTTGGGAAGGCAAGGTAAAATTAAAACCGACCACCTTTTATTTTTCTTGCATCCTTGCATCCTTTTATTTTTCTCCCGTTGTTGCTTTTTTTTTTTTTTTTGGGATGATATTTTAATTTCCCTTGATAACCGCTTTATTTTTGTTTTTTGGGATCAATAGCTACAATCATATATACAAAGGTTATGGCATATTGCATCTCATCACTATGGTTCTATCATGTGCAGGATCCGGGGGCACTGAAATGCCGTGGCGTAATGACGAGTTCCGAAAACGACGCCCCATAGTGGTGGATGATCGTGTCATCGACATTGTCAAGAGAGTTGGATTAGAGGGGCTATATAGGACCCCATTTAAAGAGATTGATCATAACTTGATAACGGCCTTCGTTGAGCAATGGCGGCCTGAAACCCACACCTTCCACCTGCCACATGGTGAGACAACAATCACATTACAAGATGTGGAGGTTCTTTTGGGGATTCTAATCAATGGTGAGGCAACTGTTGGAAGAACTGACTTGACATGGGCTACTGAATGTCAGAGGATGCTTGGAATTGCTACTAATGGAATGGTGCTTAAAGGACAAAGGATCCTAATTAACAAGCTACTAGAAAAAATTGACCAAGGGTTCCCCGATGGTGCAGCAGAGGTGGTTGTGCATCAATATGCACGGTGTTATATTCTAGCACTTCTGGCAGACACAATTTTCACCGACAAGTCTGGCAATAGGGTGCATACGATGTGGTTGCAGATGTTGAGGGACCTTTGCAATCCACCTCAGTACAGTTGAGGGAGCACTTGCCTTGCATGGTTGTACAGAGAGTTATGCAGGGCAATCGACAGAAGTGCCAGTTAGATTGGTGGGGCCTTGCTACTGGTTCAGTATTAGGCATGGTTCAGATTCCCTTTTTTGTGCCCAAGGAAGGAGGACCTCCCACCAGATGATGCATATGGCCCACCATTTGCACCTTCTCCACTGTCCATTAAGTAAGTTTCTTCCTTGACCGATTCTCTCTATTGGAAATAGATCCATAATTTTAAACGACATGACACATTGTTAGACATAGAAAATAAAATTTTAACCTTGATATTCCTCAAGTTTTGAAAATTAATAGGATTTTTATTTATTTTTATATATCGTTTTACAACCACTGAGGTCATATGTTATTATTGATGTATAATACAAGTGTTATTAATTTCTAACTCCACCACTAATCATATGTTTAGATAATCATTTATTGGTATAAACTTAGTGGTATGTAATGTTAAATTGGTTTGCCCATCATTTATTGTTGTTGATTACATCAAATTCTCAATTCCAAGTATTGACTCCCTCTTTCTTAATTGTAGGACTGTGTGGGTCATGACCACGAAGAATATCCCCCAAGAAATCTGTCTGGTCTGGTACCGTCAACTTTTAGATTGTATGCGTCCCGACCAGGTACCCAAATTTTGTTTCTTCTATTGTTTATGACTATTGTATTTACTGCTTGTAAAATAGCTTATAGTCGAAAATAATGGAACATTGCATAATGTGCTACCCTTTTATTTGGCTATTTTAGGTGGTGTGGGAACCATATAAAGATGAATTAGCCCACCTGCCTCCGTTCTGTGTCGCAGGAAGGGATGTATGGACAGCGAGGGTGCCACTTGTATGTTTCTGGCTAATAGAGAAACATACACTGGACCGTATTCTTCGTCAGTTTGGGATGGTACAAGAAATCCCCTCATATGTTGATACTGACGATGCCCTTCATGCCATAGACCTGAGGCGAAAGATAACGATGAATTGGAGGGACAGACATTATGGTCATATCCAAGTATAGAATAGTCGAGCACGATCTCTATGTTATGGAGCACGACTTGAGGGTGATATGTCACCTGCTCATCCATACTTCGATTGGTACAGTAGGGTGACTTGGAGGTTCGTCGACCACACTAACACTTCACTTCTTATTATGGTAATCGCTTTGACCTTTCTTTTCAATTTTTGTTGTGTATCACCATTTTTGTGTTAGATGTACTAATTGTATTTATTTACTTGCAGGTTGCCAGTCACAAGCAAATGTTGATACGTCATGCAGTAGGCAGTCCTGAGTACAAGCAGATCACAGCTGTACTTAAGGCAGTGGAACGCCTTCGGCGTATAACTGCCCAACTTCCCTTGGAAGAGACCGATTGGGTAAATCCAGAAGCGCTAGAAGATACTGGACGACCAAGCACGAGCTCAACTCATGCCAGCCACAACCATGGTCAGCGTGCTGCACCCCATCAAGTTGTCAGTAGGCCGGATCCCCCTCTACCCCCACATGCATCTCCTGCCCCGGAGTTCCCTCCACCTCCACATGCATCTCCTTCCCTAGAGATCCCTCCACGTACTGCTCATGCAAGTCCTGACCTAGATATCCCTCTACCCACTGCTCATGCATCTTTTCACCCCGAGATCCCTTCACACACCCCATGTACATTTTTTAACCCCGCTCATCTTTTATTTACTCCGCCATCCTTTGATCTCAGCCCTGATTTCAGTCAGACCCCTCCTGTCATGCACACTCAATCCCCCTCGTACAACATTGGTCATATAGACCATGTACCACCCCATAGTCACTCCATGTCATTCATGCCCACTCCTGGACTGCATACAGATCCCATGACTACAGGCCTCACTCACATTTCATCTGCTACACCATCCTCCCCTGCAGTTGTAGGATCTTCAGTTGTTGGGAGTCAAGCAAAACAGCCAGATGTGCATGTTGAGAATGAGCAGGTAGTTGGGTTACAGTCACCCCCACAAGGTCGACCTAAATGCATAACAAAAGCACCTCGTTGTGGGACAGGTGGTCACAAAGCAGGACACAAGACCGGCCCCATAGTATGACAAGTCATTTAATGTAATGAATTCAGAGTAACTGCTGTTATGGTTCGTATTAGAATTCATGTAATCCATTGTTTGGTTGTAACTCCATCTTTGCAGCAACGCGAGAAGCCTCACCAAGGAGATACGGTACCCCTTCCCCCACATACCAGACACTATACAAGACAACATAAGCGTAAAATGCATTAGGGGTAAAAACTTCATCACCCAAAACTAAAACAACTAGACCCTCCTCCTCAAATTTTGCTCTCCAAACCCCACCACCATTATAGGTTAAGCCCACCACCACCCATTCTCTCAAACCCACATACCCTTATTTTCTCAGAAGATTTTCTAGAACAAAAACCAAAGCCACCCTTGATGAAAAAGACCAAAGCGCCACCCCTCTTCTTGAGCAGGAAGAAGAACAACAACAACCCAGCAGAGCATTTCTTTTCCTTTGTTCTTTTCAATTCCTGTTCACCTTCTTCTTTGTTAAATTCAATAACTTTCTTCTGTTTTTTGCTCTAGTTTTACATATAAAATAAAACACTTGAAAATTGTCATGATAAGCATAGAAGATGAATTGTGAACTCAAACTCAATAAACTTTTTTCTTAAATGGGGCTTATTGTATTGCCATATAGATGAATTTTCCTAATGGATAAAACTTAGGAACAGTTCCTTAGGTATTGTACCTTCACTTCCTTAACATGTGTGGTTCCATTGATCAATAAAGTACATGGTCTTTAGAAAACAAAAAACTGTATTTGTTGGATTGGTCAGTACAATGATGTGATTAATTTCAATTTAAGAACCAAATATACAACACTTAAAGGAACTGTATCTAAGTTTTGCACATTGCTGTGGTTTGAGTGAGTTAAGTTGTTCCTATGCTTTAGGAAGTTGAAGAGAGTGTAGAATTGCTGAAAAAGGCAGCTAAGAGCAGAAGGGTTACGGCAGAGGAGATTTTGTACTGACCATTTCTGTAATTAAGAAGGCAAAGATTGATCCCTCAGGATTTTTGTTCATAGGATTTCTCTTCAAGCATTTCTTTAGCATTGAAGTCTCTTTGCACTTTACTTTTAATAATGGTAGATGTGTCTGAGCATTTTTTAAATTTCGAGGCCTGTTCTTACTTCTTAGATTTATAAATGGTGTCCGTGTGAACAACAGGATACATATAAATATATTTTTTTGATAAGTAACTTTTACTTGAAACTTTTATCAAACTTATAAACCTCTATTGGAATTTCGTTTATACTCACTGTGTCCTTTTTCTCACTTCCAGGATGATACTACATTTGAGAAACAAAGTGCACTATTTGCTTTGGCAATTTCTGACATTGTACTCATAAACATGTAAGTAGTTTTTCTTTTTTAGATCATGATTATTATTACTGATTATATATATATATATGTATATATTATGTTTAAGTCTTTAGAAAGAACTGTGCTTTTTGGAAAATAGAGGTTGTTCAATTAATGAGCCTTTGGTTTGGTGTTTCTTAGATTTTGATGAAAATATGAAGTTAACAGTGTTTTGTACACATATACATGCAACATTTATGCTAATTGATTAATGTATGCAAGTAACGAAGAATCATTTTAGATTCCAACCAGAGATTAGATATTATGTGCAGGTGGTGCCATGATATTGGTCGGGAGCATGCTGCTAATATACCGCTTCTAAAAATAGTTTTTCAGGTATTGTCTAGCCATGTTGTTTCCAATCAACAGTTGTTGGTCAGTATGTGATCTTATGGGTACTGTGTGGTATGTAGGTCATGATGCGTTTGTTCAGCCCCCGTAAAACAACGCTGCTATTTGTTATACGTGATAAAACAAAGGTGTGCTCTAGATCGATTTATTTAGGCAATGTGTTTCTCAATACTTAGTCCTCTTTTCTTGAAATCCACCATTTTTCCTTATTAAATATTTGTCCTCTTTGTGGCTGTCCATGTAGACCCCACTTGAACTTTTGGAACCTGTTTTAAGGGAAGATATTCAGAATGTTGTCTTTTATTCTCATATACAGATTTTTGTCTTTTACTCTCTTAATTTTCTTTAGCATCTCAATGGTTATATGTTCTGCAGATATAGGTTGAAGTTCCTAAGCCCCAGGCTCATAAGAATACTCCTCTAAGTGATTTTTTTAATGTAACATACACCCTCTCTTTGATCAGTTGTTGTGCATTTTATGTTTTCTTGGTAATTAATCTTAACTTATGTCTCTGATTTATTTTCTGACATGAAGGTTGAGGTCACTGCTTTATCCAGTTATGAAGGGAAGGAGGATAATTTCAAAGAGGAGGTACTCCAATTAAATTATTATTATTTTTATAAAATCTTCTCTTGAAGGCCCTTATACTGTTGCTCCAATTGTTTTTGGAAATTTTGGATTCTTTATCATGTAAACTTTAATTTTGCTTTTTTGGATTAGCTACTTGTATGCTTCTCTTGTATTTCAATCATGCTTTGCTAGATTTTTATAACAAGTTATCTTATTTTTTAAAAAAAAAAATTTCTCAATAATTGGAACTTAAGATTCTAGACATCCAGGTGTCATATGATCAGGCCTTGGAAAATTTCCATTTTTCTTGAGTTTAGCGTGGTATTATAGGCTTACAGACTGAGGTAGCACTTTTTCCATTCTATTTCTCCAAGAGGGCTTGCTGGTGATAGAAGTGGTGTTGTTCCTGCTTCAGGATTTTCATTCAATGCACAACAGATTTGGAAAGTTATAAAAGAGAACAAAGATCTAGATCTCCCAGCTCACAAGGTTATGTATTTTCTTCTCTCTCTCTCTCTCACTCTCTCTCTCTCTATATATATATATATATGTGCGTGTATGCATGTGCATGTAATTAATTCTAGTGATTTCATATGCATTTATCTTTTTGTTTATTAGATTATGGTTGCCACTGTCCGGTGTGAAGAGATTGCCAATGAGAAGCTCAGTCGCTTGATCTCTGATGAGGTACTCATTTGTGCATCCTCTATTCCAAAGTTCCTTCTTGACAAACAAAGAAATAATGTTCCTTATCAGTCAGTATTGAATTTAATTTAGGGTTGGTTGGAATTGGAGGATGCTGTTCAATCAGGTCCAGTATTAGGTTTTGGGAAAAAGCTTAGCTTAGTTTTAGAAATGTATTTTCAGAGTAAGTTCCATTCTTCTTATGTATTTGATGTTCAAATTCTAAATACACAGATATATATATATATATATATATATCCATGCAGTAAATGACTTGCAATGCATAATATCACAGAAGTTTCATTTAACTCTTTTGATCAAGGGAAAATATTTCTTATATAGTCTCTGTTTGCACACTGTATTGTAGTTAACTTTGATCTTCTACATGTTGGAAAATCTGGTTTTGTATCTCATACAAAACACACACAGCGGAAGCAATAAACACGGATATACTTCAATCATGAAAGATAACATGTAACTATGAATTTTAGAACAAAGAATAGAAAGCGTACCTTGGTGCAGTGAATTTCAAAACTGTGACTTGAGAATACCTTTAATCTTCATCTCAATTCCACATGGTACCCAAGATGTGTGGTCTCTCAATCAGTCCTTTTTGTACATAGATTCTCAAAGAAAATTCTTCTTTTTCTCCTTGTGGAGAAAAACTGATTTCTTTTCTTTTCATCATACGTACATTATTACTATCATAGTAGTTCCTTTATTTAATAACTCTTATTAAATAAAAATTGGTTATCTAATTGGGTTAGCCTTTTGGGCCTACCCAATTGGGCTTTAGTTTGTTGCTTGAGATGGGACCAAAGGGAACAAATAAGACTCTAACTCCAATGGGCCTTGGGCTTTTCCGTCAACTCTTGACAAGTTCAAAGTTACCATTAATTATATTCAATACCACTATAAGAATATAATTACACTCTAGGCCTTATTAATAAATTATATCCCAAGATTTTATTATACATACAACCCCTTTATTAAAATATTCATAGTAATACAAATTCATAAATATTGACTGCCACTTTGAAGATTACTACAACTTAATCCTTGAATACTTAGTTTAATCCTGTATGTTATTCATCATATATTTATGAAATCCAATTTCATAAATATATACTTTAGTAACTCCTTACTAAAGTGATTGGGTCCAACACTCTGAATAACCAAACTCTTTAAACTTATCTCAAGGGAATATTTTATATCTTCGTTAAGAGATTATGAATTCCATCTTACAAATATATGTTCCATCAACACTAAATGTGGTTGCCCAACATACTGAGGTTTTGACCATTACTTATAGATCTCACTCCTGATATATCAAAACAACCTACATCTCATGATCAGGTCCATTATTCTCTCAAGATTTAGAGTTAATGTAAATAGAAGTCGTGAGATTTATTATTCAATTGACAGTCGTTAGGAAAATAATAAATCTCACAGCGGTCCAATTCAATATATCTTAACTCTTAAAACATATCAACATACCAACTAGAAGTCTCCACTTCCATGATCAAGACAAATCATCTTAGTTGATATGTTATAGTCTTCGCAGATGAAACGCCCAATTTCTTCACCGACTATGAATTAAAAATTCTGAGTTTACAAAAAACTTGTGATTTATATCTTCTGTGACTTTTCACATAAATCACATACTATGCATCTCATGGACTAAGATAATGTCCCATTAGTTCATAAATAGATAGTCTCATATAATTAAATAATTTAATTATTTATGACATGCCAATAAATTGGATTTTAGGACATAAACCCTAACACTACATTCATTGCACAATCCTTACTTTTGGTAGATGGAAAGGTAACATTACTATAATTCATGACTTCGCATAAACATCCCATGTTGTCTGAGCTCAGTCACTATTAACACTTACCGTTGAGGGGTATGTCACTCTTTGTTGTGGTTGTTGTTGGTAAGTTACGCATGCACCCACTGTTGCCCTATTGACCATAATTGATTTACCCCAATAAGAATCAGCAAGTGGTGTTTCAATCCTAAGTGCTTCTACACACACACGCATACAATTCTTGATGCGGGAAGCTAAGAAATATTTATTTTGATTTTCGATGTCAATTGTATTTTAATTTTAGATCTTATTTTAATTAGGTTATTTTATTAATTTCCTAGAGTAAAAGGTATTTTTGTAATTTAATAATTGGGTTTCCAATGTCAACTAGAATTATAGTTTAGTTTTAGCATTCTCTCTTGCCTGGTGTTGACTCTTAGGTTTCCTATCCTTTATTTTTTATGTTCAATTTTATTGTTGCATAGTTTTGGTTTTTGTCTTGTGTCGATTTTTAGTATGTTATAATTAGTCTAGGACTGTGTTCTTTTTCTAACGTATCTAATCTTGCTTATGCATTGTCAATTTCTTTTCCCATAGATATGACATGGAGACAATCTACTTTGATGAAGGTGTAAGAAATGCCAAATGATAGCAACTGGTGTCAAAAGCATTGCAAGTAAGGCTTCATTTTTCTCAATTGTTTCAGTTATTAACACAGTTGTGCTTACATTATTTGCTAATTCTGTAGGCTATTTGATGCACCCTTGAAGATTAATTTGTTATTACATCGTAAATTCATATCTTCAAGATATTTTTTGTAGGGCTCACGTGTGAAGTATAATTGAAGTTAAATCATGTGGTTTTATAGGCCTAGTTATATGTGGTTTTAAATCATGTGGTTTTTTTGTAGGGCTAGCAACATGTCGAAGGAAATATTTGTGAACTACTCGTACTCGTCCATCATCATCTCTAGGCCAGTTTGCAATTGCGTTTTGAATACCCTTATGTCGGTCAGAAATTATGCAGATGTCCTTATCTGCTATCACATCCCCCAGTGCATTCCTGAGGCGTTCTAAAAACCACCTCCAACTAGGCCCTGACTCTTTGTCCACAACGGCAAAGGCGAGAGGCAAAACCTTGTTGTTGGCATTGGTGGCCATTGCAATCAACAACACCCCTCGATATTTACCATACAAATGGGTCCCATCAATACTGATCACTAGCTTACAATGTTTGAATCCTTCAATGCATGGAGTGAAAGCCCAAAATACATAGTGCAATATTGTATCACCGAACTCGTCCCTGGGTATGGTGTGACACCAGAACCGGGTGCCAGGTTCTTGATCCAAGTATGCCAGCAATAACTTTCTTAACCTTTGGTAAGACTCTTCCCAATCCCCAAATATAATTGCAATAGCTCGTTGTTTTGCATCCCATATCTTATAGTAAGAAAGCTTATGCCCATAATACTTCCCTTTAATGAAATCTCTGAGGTGATAAATTGTTGCTGTGTGTTTTTCTTGCAACAATGGAACAAATTCTACTGCAAGAAAATTACAATCCATCATTCTACCATCAAGGGCCGTGCCAAGGGGTATACAACTATGAGGACCCCTATAAGATGTGAACATCCATAGTCCATGTTCAAGCTTCGCGACTGCCCCAACGTACCATATGCATGACTCATCGATGCATTTCATAGACAGTTTACTTTTGGTCGACCTACTAGTGATAATGTTTGCGGCGTAAATTGTTAATGCACGTTTCACCATCTCTTTATTCGCAAAAATCAACCCTTTCTCAAAATTCATGTCCGCATTCCAAAAAGAACCAAATGCTTGATGACGCAGGAGGTTCATAAACGGGGGTCATATTTGTAACATGTTGAACTTTGACATTATCGTCCGCATCATCTTCATCACATTCAGCCATATCATCAACATCAGGAATGGGAGTAATTTCATTGTCATCAACACCCCTGTCAAAGTCGCCTCGCTCAATTCTCTCTTCGTACTCATCTCTATCATTAGGATCTTCCCCAAAACAATCTTCGTCTTCATCTTCAACTACTGGAACTGTAGAGGATTCACCTCGGTGTGTACAAAATTGATCTTCATATCTATTTTCAGGTTCGCTTTCAATTGTTGTTGGTGTCTCTTGAAAAGGGGGTATATAGCCTCCCAATGTGGTGCATCGATCATCTAGGACTGCAAACTGTAGAGATGTAGTTGTTTGTACAATTTCCTCTATGCCGACTTCCGCACGCGACTCCAAAGTGACGTACAACTCAAAATCTGCTACTTTTTCCCATTTCTGCATCTTACTAAACATGAATTTCACATGTTTGTCCTCAGTTATCGCCATATATCTGTAATTAATGCTTTGATTGAGGACTTCATGTGGAGAACGGAAAGTAATATGCATGTCATGCAAAGCAGGGTTCATTTGCAACTCTTCCATAATTTTTACTTTCAAATCATTCAGGGTCTTTAGCTTACGGCGTATCATCATATAGATGCACTGCATACTCGGACCTTGAAATGGGAATCCGTCATAAGGGTTGGCATTGCTAAGGGGTCCACCATAGTATATATTTATATGGATAATTATCAACCTATAGATCATCAAGTGAGATTGTGTTAGTGACAAATTTATAATGCTCAATCAACATTAATCACAAAACTTTGCGTATGAAATGCCAACAATACTAACCTCAACCAAATTTGCATATACTCACCTCAGGTCGCATACAAAAATAGTCATTACCAATTTCATATTATTTTACAATTCCAAATCATTCTAGGGGCATGACTTTCAAAACCCATTCAAATAAGTTATGATGAACAAAAATATTATATACCAACCAGTTATCCATTGAAATCTCTGTTACAAATCCCAAGAGGTATATCTTGAAATAATTTATGATAAAAAGACTACAAATACTATCTTAGGTATCAAACTCATAATCCATTTCATATCCATGATAAAGACCTAAAAGTACTAAATATTCATAACAATTGATCACAATATTTAGTACTAAATATTCCCAATAATTAATCACAATATTATTTTTTTTAAAAAAACTTAGCATATTATCACAATATTTACACTAACAAACAAAACAAATATTCCCATATGTTGTAATAACATAATTAATCACAATATTTGGTACTAAATATTCCCAATAATCACAAGTTAATTTTTTTAAAAAAAACTTAGCAAATAATTTAATCACAATATTTACACTAACAAAAAAACAATTCCCAATATGTTGTAATTTAATCACAATATTTAGTACTAAATATTCCCAATAATTAATCATAATATTACTAGTCATTATAGATATTTTTTCTTAAGTAGATTCATGATCTTATATAAATGTGTAAATATAAATGTGTCCAAATAAAACTAGCAAATAATCACAATATACTAACAAATAAATTAATCACAATATTTACACTAACAAATAACAAAAACAAAACTTTTCCTAATATGTTCTAAATTTTTCTTTAAAAAAAACTAGCAAATAATCACAATATTGTAAATACATTACCTGAGATGAGTGTTGTGTGAGATGAGTGTTGTGTGAGAGACAGTTTAGGAAAGTCTCTGAAGAGAGCTGAAGGTGTGAGAATATAGAGTTCTGAAGGTGTGAGAATATATCAGTGTGAGAGAACGGGTAAGGAGGGGAAACAGGTCCCAGCTGGGACCCATGGCAACACGTAGAGGGCTGGGGACCATTTATGAAAATCGAGTTCTCTGGACTCGATTTCCAGCTCAATACCACGTGACCATATGCTGTGGGATGAGACTGATGATGCTATGAATGAGACATGAGACTAGGAAATCGAGTTCATTGGACTCGTTTTTTATGCATAGAAACCGAGTTCAGAGGACTCAATTTCTATGTATAAAAATCGAGTCCCCTGAACTCGGTTTCTATGCATAAAAAACGAGTCCAATGAACTCGATTTCTATCCTACGTGGACCTTTTGTCCACTTTAGCCGCTGGCAAAACAGTAAAATAATAACCCAAAAATCGAGTCCTCTGGACTCGAATTGTTAAAAAGTAAATTAGTTTGAAACGTTGCCTAACTAATGATATTGTTTAGGTTTTATAGTTATTTTCTAAAAAATCCCAAGAAAGTGTGGTAAAACAACCTACGGTTAGTTTTGGGGATTGCGTGACTTTTTGGCTAATTTGGGAAATGTAAATGTCAGTTTTAGTATTATAATTTTGCTCTAGTGACCTAGATTGTTCATAATATGTTTTCTTTTTTGTGGGGAAATAGTTTGTTTATAAATACTGCTAATCATATTTTCTGTTATAATTTGGTTCATAATTCATTTCATGATTCATTGATTGGACTAACTCTGTGCAACCTGTGGGCTGTAGATTTTGGAATTGAACTTATGATATGCAACAATAGGTGTTGTGGCATTAAGATGGAATTCGTATACTTCTCACACAAATAGAAACTGAGTAGTTTCTGGTTTGAATTGACATACGCTCTTAGCCCTTAATAATGAGTGCAGCAGCAAGTGCCATAGCTACTTTGTTTACCCCTTGCCTCCATAAAATTCGTTAACACAACATAATGTGCAGGAATATGCTGCAATGGTTTGAGTGCAGCATCCACCAATATATTCACTTCCAACTATAAGATTTTTTTTTTTCTTCTCAAATATAAGTATAATCATGGTTGTCAAAATCGTGATTTGAATCGTAGAATTGCACGATTTTACGATCCCACCTCACCAAAACATTTAGAATGGCACTAGGATCATAAAAATGGTAGGATCGTATAGGATCGTATGGGATCCTACCAATTCTACTGATCCTACCAAAACATTGGTTTTTTTTTTTTTTTTTTTTTTTAAGGGATAAATTTTTGGTTTTGAGATGTTGTGATGGTATGACTTTTTATTTTTATAAAATTATGTTAACCTAAGCAAATGTTTTCTGGTTTTTAGTTCACTTGTAATCAAAATGAAAGAATGCTTCATCATTTTTAAATGAAGAATTTATATTAGTTTTGTTACATTTTAAGCTATAATGTTGTTAAATTTGTTTGATCATTATACTAACTTGTGTTATAACATTACTAAAATGTTTATATATATATATATATATATATATATATATATATATATAATTTTATTAGTATGCTAGTATTTGTATATTGATTGATTGATTTTTTTGAGCATGTTTTGTAATTGTTGCTGAGTGGTATAACTTGAATAGTTGAGTATGAAGTTGTATCTTGATCTTTTTTGCAACTCTAGTATACAAATATACAATGTCTACATAGATGATGAAATGGATGATGATAATTAGAACGATCGTCATAATGATATTCCCCAATTCCCAATGGTCTCATCTCTCATTAACCCAATGACAAATTGGTGGAATGTGGATTTGATTAGAGCAACCTTCCTCCCATTTGAAGCAGAAATAATTTTGAAGATTCCCTAAGTCGCACCCTTCCAGAAGACAAAATAATCTGGATTGGAAATAGGCGAGGAGAATTCACGGTCAAAAGTGCCTACCATATCGCCCACAGTCTGATTGAGGGAATTGATCGTGGAGAAAGCTCTAGTGGGGATCCATGTAAGCCTTTGTGGAAACGGCTTTGGCGACTCAATTTGCCAGAAAAAATCAAGGTGTTTGCTTGGAGAGCTTGTATCAATGGTCTCCCTACTATGGAAGTCATTTTTAATAGAGGAATTTCTCAAAGTATGGCTTGCCATGTATGTGGTAATGAGGCTGAAACTGTTGATCATGCACTTCTTAGATGTGATTTCTCATCCTTGGTTTGGGACTTTTGGCTTGAAAATCCTCTCCGCACTTAAGGCTTCAAAAATTCCTTCCTAGACTCGGCATTATCTATCCTCTCTCACTCAACCCTTCAAGACTTGGAGATCTTCTTTGCTACGGCTTGGGCCTTATGGTCCAACAAAAACAGAATAGTGCATAAGGATGGTGATCTCTCGCCACTCCAAGTTTGGCACATGGCAAGGAATGCTGTGGAAGACTTTGCATGCTTTGCTAGTTGGGACTTTGACTCAATAAGACCTGCTTCTTCTAGTTAGGTCCTGCCCCCTCCTGGAATTTTTAAAGTAAATGTAGATGGTGCTTCTTCAAAGCAAGAAGGTTCTTCCAGTGTGGGTGTTGTTATTAGAGACTTCAATGGTCTTGTTGTGGCTGCCCTGTGCTTGCCGCTTCAGTCTTATTTTTCTGCAGAGCTTACGGAAGTTTTTGCTTTAGAGCAAGGTGTCCTTTTAGCTCAAGAACTCCAGCTGCCTCGGGTTATCTTTGAATCTGATGCTTTGGTAGTCATTCAAGTTGTTAATGATAAAGCCACTAGGAGCTCTTTTGGTCACCTTATATAGGGAATTCTTCAAGTTTGTGAGTCATTTGAATCTTGCCATTTCAAGCACTTAAGTAGAAGTTTCAATTCAGTGGCCCATGAGCTTGCACAGCACACTAGAAGAACCGAAAATCGCCAAATCTGGAAGGGCGTTGCACCTCTCTTTGTACAGTCTTTTCTGCAATCTAATCTGTGTAGTTAATTGTATCTGCCCTGCTTCGCAGGTTCTCTGTATGACTCTTCTTGGCTGATATTAATGAATATGTTTCCCATTCAAAAAAAACAAAAAAAATCTTGCTTTTAGATTTCATATTTTAGTTAGCTAGTTTCCATTTGATAACTTATTTTGGATTTTAAATTTGGAACTTGGAACTTAGAACTTGAAAAATATTTCCATATTGTTGATAAATATTTTGGTAATTGGTTGCTAATTAAACATTTATTGAAATTTTTAGATACACTGGGTCAAAACTTAAATATATTTGTTTCGTTCGTATAGACGTAGCGATGTATGACATGCAAATTACATCATATAATGCAAATCTTTGTTTTTTTATAGATAAATTCACAATTTATATGATTATTCAACATACAAAGTCATTATCAATGTGTTTTTTGCTTTAAATATGAAAATATGTAGGATTTTACAATCCATGATCCGATCCTACGATTCACGATCCCACCTACCTCTCAAGATCCTACGTAAGATCCCGATTTTGACAACCTTGAGTATAATGCTCATATTATTGAAACTTGAATTTTAAGGTAATCTTTTGAATATTTATCATTTTTATTGCATTTTAAGAGCGCATATCTCTAATTTCTAACGCTAATTTTGTTTGTATTTTTTAGCCCAAAATTAAAGAATTATGCCCAAATAGAATAAAATCTTATACTTTTCAACCCTAAATTTTAGAAGAAGAAAAAAAAAAGATTTTTTGAGCTCAAAACTGAAAAATGATTTCAAGGCCCAATTAGTCTAAAATGGACTGAATTAGACCGATGGACCAAAATGCTATGTTGATGTAGCTCAAAAGGAGTGCAATAATAATAAATGCTACGTTTCAGTTTTCAGATATTACAAGTCCCTCATATTTGGCTTCATGCCAATTGCATACCCACCTCCGTTACAACAGTATTTGCAAGCCCAAATCCAAAACAACAATACTGGGTTAGACAACAGCGTTGCAACTAGATTCGATAGCAGTGAACGACGAATGGCAAACGTTCCAATAGTAGGCAGTGGGTTCGACAATAACGGACGATGGACGTCCCAATAGCAGGAAGGAGTGGACATGAGTTGAACCAATTCACCAACTACTTCGGTAACAACGTGAGCGCTGTTGGGTTCAATCAATCCACCATGTTCGGCAGCGCTTTGGTACACGGCTCCAGTCCGGTGTACATACAACCAGGTGTACATGGCTTTGATTTGGTGTACATACAATAGGGAATAGAAGAGTGGGAAGCCAATTTCATATGGGAAGGGGATATGGCCAAGGGAGTGGGAACCTGATTTCATATGGCTGGAAGATGTGGTCGAGTGGATTTACCTGATAGATGGACCTAAGTCCTTCATATTCAAATTAGTTCTTTCTTTTTTCTTTTTTAACAGTTGCTGGAATTCTCAAAATTGGATCTTGGATGGTAGTGCTTTTGAAGCTGCACGTTTAGGATCTTCAAAATTAGTGTTCATTTTTAACAATTGGTGCACCACAAATCTTAACAATTGGTACTTTTTTTTCTAGCAATTACTTCTCTTGTGTAGAAATTGTATCTCTATGAGATTTATTGCAAACCCTTCTTTGGAATATGTTGAAGCAATTTTCAGGCTTTCCATTCTCTTCATTTTGGAGCTTTTTGCATTACTCTTATATGCTCGAAATGCCTACCTTGCTTATTATTATTAGTTTTCTCCAATATTTCAATAATTTTTGTCAAGAATCTTGTAGCTTACAAAAAAATTATTTAAATAATTTTCCTTGTAAAAAATTATAATATTTAGTTATTTTATAGGCAAAATAGAAAGAAACTAAGAGTAATGTAGTGATTTGATCATACTATATATATGTGTTCACAAATTGAAAATTGCATGATATAGTGGCTAATATAGATATGCATGTTTCATGCCTACTAAAAAGATGCAAATATCTTTCAATCATTTTTTTTTTTTTTTTTTTTTTACATTCTTGATTGTGTGTTACTATTTTTTTTTTTTTCATTTTTGTTGGACTTTGTTTCAATTGTTGCAAAAATAATTAAATTTGAGCAAGAATATCATATTTCAAATCAATTGTTTCTCAAATTTTATAAAAAAAAAAAGTTTCTCATATAAATCTTAGAAAAATAATGATATTTAAATTTCATTATGCTTAAAATAATTGATATAACAAAATAAATATATTTATTCTATTAGTGATCTTTCTAATTATATAGAATAAATACTACAATATTAGTTCCACACACACATACACACATATATATTACTCCATATGTCACTAAAAGGAGTTAGGAAATTTAAACGGTTAAGATTTTTAGTGAATTCACAAATATTTAATTTTTATGGCTTTTACGTCAATTGTTTTCAAAGCAACTAAACATGAGGAAAAATGTCATATTCTAAATTTATTATATTATTATTCCAACTAAAAATAATTTCTTATATAGAGTTTATAAAAACAATCATATAAATTCATTTAATATAAATAATTAGTGCATAACTATAGATAATTAATATATGCATTTACTCTATTGACTAATTCAATGAACTAATAATTTGATATAAATGCAAACTTTATTAGAGTAGAAGTCTTAAATAAAGAGAATCCCAATATATCATTCTATTATTTTTTGTGTGTTTAATTAATATTTTTTTAAGGTGAACCATATCTTTCTAACTTTTGTTGTTCTATGTTATATTTGTCTAATATATAACTAAACTTTATAAGTTTCAAATTTATTATTCAAATTTCTCATCTCTTAAAGAATAAGAAGATTATCATAATAATCAAAACTCATCATAAAATTACAATATTATCTTAACCAAAATTAAAATGAAACTGAAAAAAGTTAGGCTATATAATAATGTATGATTCAAAATTTCAAACAATTGGTAGGCATATTCAAATTCATGGTCATGTAGATTGTGGTTTGATATAAACTCAAATTCCTATTTCTAAAAAAAAACTAAGTATTAACCCAAACCAAGAGTCAACCAAAGCTATAAAAGGGAGATGAAAGACTTTGTGATGGGAAACTGAAACACAATACCAAAAAACATTTTTTTTATTTAAAAAATCAGCCTTAATTAGAATTATAAGAAAGAACAATAATTCACCAAGAGAGAGAGAGAGTACTCACAATTTTTATGTGGGAAAATATGGATTGAATGAAGGAAATAATATCAAATTTATACAAAATAAAATGGGACGGAGAATAGTAAAATTATAAGAAAGAAAAAAGGGTGAAGGAAGTTTAATGGTGAAGTAGAGAGTAGTGGGGGAGGTAAAAAGACAGAGGGAAGGGAAATGTTGGAGGAAATGTAACTATAGGTGTAAAGGAGAATAAGAGGTTTTTGTTGTTGTTATTGCATTTTTTTTTTTTTTTAGAGTAGTGAGAATAAAGGTTTAAAAGAGAAAAGAAGAGGTAGAAAATAAGTAGATAATGTGGCCCAATGATTGTGTAACAAAATTTATTGCATACATTATATATATATATATATACACACACACACACATTATTGTTTACATTGAAAGGAGCTTTATGATGGCGTGTAGTGTATCACATTGGCTCAACATGAGCGTAGCAACAATAAATGCTATGCTTCAACTTTAATTTTGCAATACTCAATCAATAAAGATGAAAAACCAAAAAAAAAAAAAAAAAAAAAAAAATTTAGTGACGTGGTCGCTTATGTGGATTAACAAGAGCGTAGCAACAATAAATAATACATTTTAGCTTTTAGATATATATAGAATCATATTATAATGTCTTTCTCTTCATTGAAACCCTTTCTTTCTTGTTTTTTCCTACATTGTTTTCCTTTTATAAGTTTTGCACCTTGAAAAAAATTGATAAATAAGAAATATTTCTATTTTTTTTAATGAATTTCAACTTATAAAGAAGACAGTAATTCACTAACTATAATATAAAAAGCAATCCAAAGAAAAAGAAGAAAAAATATTTTGGAATTGAGCTTATGATATGCAACAATGGGTGTTGTGGCATTAAGATGGAATTTGTATACTTCTCACACAAATAGAGATTGACTAGTTTCTGATTTGAATTGACATACACTCTTAGCCCTTAATAACAAGTGTAGAAGCAAGTGCCATAGCTACTTTGTTTAGCCTCTACCTCCACAAAATGCGTTAACGCAACATAATGTGTAGGAATATGCTGCAATGGTTTGAGTGCAGCCTCCACCAATATATTCACTTCCAATTGAAGCATTTTTTTTTTTCTTTCCAAATCTATATATATATATATATATATAATAATAATAGGTAAAGCTGAGAAAAACTCAAATTAGAATTCCAAATTAAAGTCCTAATTTTGTGCCATTTGTCTCTGCCACCTGTCTTCAATTATTCCTTAATCTGCGAGCTATGTGGGGACTGTATAATAATATTAATCTAGGTGTCATTAATTAACTCATAAATTTCATATGGATTTACCTTGACAGATTTCGTAATTTTTAGTTTAAAGACTCTCTCTCTCTTCTTTCTCGGCTCTTCCCCTTCTTAATTGCACGACTCTTCCTTTCTCCAATTCTTCATGTTCCAGTTCAATTGCCTTTATCCCTAAAAAATCAAAGAACCACAACTATTAAATGAAAGAAAGAGGTCTTTGTCCTTGGAACAAGACCCACACTCCCATTGGAGCCGTTCTCTTCCCCGGCAACAGTATTAACCTAGACCTAGAGCAACGAGTCCGTCCAAAAAGGTTGCTCTTTCTCTAACTCTTCAAATTGTATCCATTTTAGTACGAAGAAATGGGGTATTATGGTTTCTTAAACCTTCAATGCATCAGACATTTATGAATCGTTTTAACTTTATTTAGTTTTACTGATCCGTTAATGTTGATAATTGCTTTAGTTTGAGTGTTGTTGGTTTTGAAATTCAATTTGGATTACAAGAGTATATTAATTTGTTTCCACCTAATTATTTCTTTATGTAACTTCTTAGCCCACCAAGGAGCTTAAATATAATTGCACTCTCGTGATTGTTTTTTCTAAAGGTGGTACAATGAAGATTGAGGAAGCAAAGAGCACATACTCCTAAGGAAATGTAAGTAAATTCTTTTTCCTTTCTTTTAGTGAAATTTTTGTTTTTGAATAATTTTAATATTATTTTTTCTATGATTAATGTTGCATGTTTGTTTTCCGTTTGATAACAAGATAGCATCTTTTTTTTAATCTTTTTTGGCTTGAGAACAAGTTAGTATCTTTATTTGATATCTGATTGCGTGGTCTTTTTTTTCTCCATTCTTTGAGATTTGCATGTGAAACGGTCTTTGGGTTTGTGAAATTGAAGGGTTTTTATTTTATTTTGTCCTGCAACAAAAGATATACAATGGTACTTCATGTTGGTGGTTTTGCTCCTAAGATTGACCTTTTGATATAATCAAAAGGCATTCTTTAGGAAGTTTGCTCTTCTCCTAATAATTTTTATGTTGTGTAACATATTCTTGCTAAGAAAATGGTCCTATTATATTCCTTTCATATTTGGGATGTCTGCTGTGTTACCAATATGGTAATGTTGTTGTTAAAAAGTTGGCTCTGTTTGCAATTCATCTGAGTTAAACTTCTCCTAAAGGAAAGTAAGTGTTGTTGTCTCCAAGTTTCCAATTGTAAGTCACACCGAAGTCCTTTTTCTTTTTCTTTTTTTTTTAGGTTTTGTTTGCAAATGGGAATTGGGGGTTTCTTTTGTTGTTGGGTTAATTTTAGAATTTAGAGATTTTAAAGATTGGTTCATTTAGGATATTTAAGGGACTTCCTTTTTTTTGTTTTGTTCATTCAGGATGATTTTCACAATTTCGGTCCATCATAGAGAGCTTTGACTGTCTTAATTAAATTCAAGATTATATTAAGCTTTGTTTTTTCAAAAATATTGATAGATATCAATTGGAGTTGGGTGGAGAAGACAATCCCATGGCGGAGGGTTCTTAGAAGCAAAAAAGACAATCCCTAGAGAGTCCTCAAATTCTACAGTGGTAATACTTTGTATACTTCCATAATCATTATTTTTGCTTCTCTCTCATTTGTCTCTTTATTTGTGTGTGTAATTTTCTTTGTTTTGTTGTTGTTTTTTTTTTTTTTTCACTTGATGTAAAATTCAGAGGTACTTAGTAATGAAGGCAAGTGTAAATGTGAAAAAATTGGAAGCATTGATATAAATGACAAAGTAAATAATGTTTACCGGCATAATTTTGATCAACGTCCCTAACAGGTTTGCCTTTTCTAGTTTTTCTATAGAAAATACTGGTTCTGCCTTTTATTTCGTTTTCAGAAGTACAACTTATCAACATAATAGGCACTATAAAATATTATACTTGCACTTTTACTATTTTTGTAGTGTTTTTGAAGTAAAATCGTCTTCCTAATTGGATTTAGTTTTTTCTCTTTGAATTTTTTTGTTTTCTAGCTTCAATATTAATATGCATTTGGATTTGTGTATTAACTATTTTTGTAGTGTTTTTGAAGTAAAATCGTCTTCCTAATTGGATTTAGTTTTTTCTCTTTGATTTTTTTTTTTTGTTTTCTAGCTTCAATATTAATATGCATTTGGATTTGTGTATTATATTTGGCGAGGTAAGAAAATTTATGTTTTTGGTGATGAAAAAGTGGTGGTGTTGGTTTTTGTAGATACAAGAACCAATTTGCCAAAAATTATGTCATTGGTATAAGAACATAAATGAAGAAAAAAAAAACATGATTAAGAACATAACAGTAATTTTTGAAATAGCATTATTTTGGTGTTGTACTAGAATGCCTTTCCAGTTTTAAATTTGTCCAGTAATGTCTTCCATTATCTTAGTTTGTTATATAAACATATTAAGAAGTAAACAAACCAACTAATTCAATTCCAATTAGACATCTAGAGATGACTACAAAATCTTTTTGGACTCTATATTCCCTCTTAACTCTATTTTAGTAAGAATGATTAGTAGCAATTTAAGGTGGCTCTGCTCATATTTTTCTCTTCAGATACTAAGAAGCATGGAATATCAATTGGTTTTGGTTGCAAACTATGCAGATAAGCACAATTTATGTAGTAGTAATCTAAGGGGCCTATCTGGTTGAGGTTTTTTTTTTTTTTTTTTTCATTTGATAAATGGATTAAAAGCTATAGGTTTGGGGTTTTATTTAATTAATCACTAAAGCACCATAAGGCTGAGTTGAATGTCGTAGAAGACATACTCCAGGTTGATTAATTGACTATAGAACAATCCCAACATCGTGTGGGTTCCTTTTCTTAATTATTTATTATCATAATGTTTTGAGTTACCACTTTTATTGTAATGTTTTGAGCTATGGTAATGGACCTTATATATTTGACTTGGCTTTATGACTTTATGGTTTTGAAGGAACAAGTTGGATTTAAGAGAATTTGAGATTTAGTTTAAATGTGCGTAGTTCATTCCTTTTTGTGAAAAGAGATTAATTTTTGTAAGCCCTATTACTTTTAATGTTGTCTACATTTCTTTTTTCTTTTCTACTTTTACAACTCCAAGTTTTTAGCCTGCAGTTATGGTTTATGATCGTTAAGTACTCCAAAGATTAATGCACTGAATTCTATGATAAGCAAATCATTTGGATTTATTTTTTTAATCCCATGTGTTGATAAGATATGTTTAATGTATGCAAATCATTTGGATTTATTTTTTTAATCCCATGTGTTGATAAGATATGTTTAATGTATTGCTATAGCCTCTTTCAAGCAGTTTCCATACTTATTAAGGAGTTGTGATGTGGGAGATTTCAAGAAATGTGGTAAAGCATCTAACTCAATATATCTATCATAAACTACTCAACTAATCAAGACATTTTTATTGCTATTGGATGCAATTTGCATGATCACGTCTATGATTCTTATTGGGTGGTATTTCTCATCTATTCGATCCAAATAAATGTAACTTTAAAGTTTAGTTTTTGCTTTTTTTTGTACTTGGTTCTTTTTGTTTATAAATTTTGTATCACTTTATAAATTTTGTATCATCCGTTTTAGTGAAGTAGGGTTTTAGCGAAGTAGGCTATAGAAAAGATATTTGTGATCTATGGTTGATTCAAGGGTTAAACCGAATGCTATTTTGACTTATTGAGGGCCCTTGGCAATTAGGAGATGGTGCTTCATGTCAGAGGCTAAGGTGCATATTGCATAGGCATGTGCACAAAATGAATTTTTTTTTTTTTTTTAATGTATGTATAGACATAATATTGGGACAAATTGTGGTTTCAATTGCAATCTTAAATAAAAATTTTTTTTATTGCACCCATTAAGGGATTCCTCCTATAAAGTAGTTGTTTTTTAATGGTTGTTGGTAGTTTTTCCCTTGATTGGTATGAAAGAAATAACATGTTGTCAAAATATGTATTATCAAAACAACAAAGGCACATAACGTGGCTTTTTTTCCATGATGGTTAGAGTATATTCTCTAATAAAAACTTGAAACTAATGCGTATATTTGACCAAAATTTTTATATCTCTAATTGTGATTATTCATAAATGTAATTGTGAGAAACTTGATGTAACCAATATTATGAAAATTGCATGGAAAAAATATTTTAGTACCTTCAAATGTCCTAGTCGAACTAATGTCCCATATGTTTAGTAATTCAAGCTAACATCAATAGCATCACTACAATTGCCAATTTATAATTTGAACCGTATAATTGTAATTATTTTTAATTATACCCCTGCATATGAACGAGGCTACACACTAGTATAAGTATAATGCTCATATTATTGAAACTTGAATTTTAAGGTAATCTTTTGAATATTTATCATTTTTATTGCATTTTAAGAGTCCATATCTCTACTTTCTAATGTTTATTTTGTTTGTATTTTTCAGCCCAAAACTAAAGAATTTGGCCCAAATAGAATAAAATCCCATACTTTTCAACCATAAAATTAAGAAGAAGAAGAAAAAAGAATTTTTGAGCTCAAAATTGAAAAATGATTTTAACGCCCAATTAGTCCAAAATGAACCGAAGTGGGCCAAAATGGTCTGAATGGATCGAAGTGGATTGTATTAGACCGAATGGATCGAAGTGGATCGTATTAGACCGAATGGACCGAAATACTATGTTGATGTAATTCTAAAGGAACATAGCATCAATAAATGTTACATTTCAGCTTTTAAATAGTAAAATGTCTTTCCCTTTATTGAAACCCTTATTTTCTTGTTTTTTCCTACATTGTTTTCCTTTTATAAGTTTTGTACCTTAAAAAATTTGATAAAAAGGAAATATTTCTATTTTTTTAATAATGAATACCAACTTATGAAGAAGACAGTAATTCACTAACTATAATATAAAAAGCAATCCAAAGAAAAAGAGAGAGAAAAAAAATCATATTACAATCGTAAGGGTAAAGATAAGATTATAAAGTGGTTTAAATTGTTTTTGGCGGAACGGGAAATTTCCCTCCTTGACCCTCTTGATAATAAATATAAGATTGGTCTTGATTATAAATATAACATTATAGATTGAATGGTAGGTGAGATCTTAAATTTTGATAGAAACAATATAATTTTAACTTATGATATCCGTTCCATGATAATTGTCTTTTATCTTCAACTCAATGTACCGATTGGTTTTTTATGTAGGCAAGGTTTTGAATCCCAATCTCTTATTTGACGATAAAATTTTTTACCAATTAAGTTAACTTGAACCAACAATGTCTTCGATTTAAGACCCACCACACCATATGCATACATAACTTGCCATTCAAAAAATTATTGACAAGATTAAATGCATTTAAAAAAAAAAAAAAATGGTAACATAGTAAAGTCATACTAAAGCACCTTCTCAAAAAAAAAAAAAAATATCATTTTAGTAAGTTATGATGACAGCCATTAAAAAAAAAAGGTTATGAAGATAGATGACCCTTATCTGTGTTTTCCGAAAATGCAAATTGTAGTTCTATTACATTCATTGCCACCTGATTGTTGATCTGATCAAATTGGTTTTGTTTGGTATGTGTGAGAAAGAATCATAGAGCTTTTGTTTGGCATGCGTGAGACAGAATTTTAAATTTTAAGGACTACTACTGGGATTACAAATGGAATAAAGATGGAAACTAAATTAAAAAAATTTCCATTTTCATGGCTATCTAATGAATTGCACCTAACACGTATTCTTGCGTTTCCAAAATTGCAATATGCGCTTTTACTTTTGTGTGCGCGCTTTTATAAACAAAAAAATTAATAACTCAAATCTTTGTGCCAGGTCTTTGGCATAAATACCCCATACTAATGGTGATTCTTCTCATCTCATATTTTCATTTTTCACAATGCTTCTTGTAATTGTAGATATAGGCATAGCAACCCCTATCTCCCCAAACCCACCATGGAGAATAAGGTCCTTGAAGACCAGTTCTTCAAAGCAAAATTCAACAATAATGTCCAACAATATTGGATCAATGATTTACCAGAATATATTCTTGCTTCCAGAATTAATAAATCCTAATTGGAATGGCAAGTCAACGACCCCCTCCCTCTTCCCTTTTTTGTTTTTTGTGTTTTCTTTGTTTTTGTGATTCAGTAGTTAAAGTTTTATGAATCCATTTTTCTACTTTCATTTCTGGTAAAACTTTCTTGCAATATTAACCAATGTATGAGAAAAGTGACAGTAGAAAACCGCTCATTGTCTCTCTCTTTCTCTCTCAAATAGTAAATTTCTATATCTTAATATAGATATAAGAAGAAAAAAAACTTACAACATAATGATATATAACACAGTTTCTCCGCCAATTCCTTTTAGTCTGTCCTTAGGGATAATATTTGCATCTTTTCTTAGATGCAAAGAATGAATCAATGAAGGATGGAAAAACAAAATGTTTATTTATTTTTTCTTTTTTTAAATCGAAAAGATGAATTATTATACTCAACCAAACCATAGATGTATTAGGATAATTGGAAGAACTATTTTGCCTTCCAAGGCCCAAAACCAATTGAAGTTTAGATTTCCCACTTACCCTTTCCAAATACTTCATATAGGAATTCTGTTGAGATAGTTTTAATCCTCTTTTTTCTTAGTTTTTGGTAATTTCAGTTGCATGGTACCAGTTCAAAACTTCCACATACTAACTATATTCTGAGACTAGCATAAGCTTGAGGATCTGTTTGGATTATATCCTCCAAGAATTTGTAGCACCTTTTTTTTTTTTACTAAGGGATCAAAATTATAAATTGAATTGTGGTTTTTATCCTAGTTCAAACAATCAATTAACCATCATCTTATGTTGCTAACTAACTGTTTGATGTTTAATAATCATTTTTCAGCACTCAGGCAAAAAATAGCTGGTACCAAAGGAAATTCACATACTTGGTTTCTCTACCAGTGTGGATTATGGAAATTATCCCCTGCTAGGGTTGGTATGTCCTAAAACTCTTAACGAAGTCCTATTGTTTGTAATTTGCTATGTTATTCCATTTCTTGCTTATCATGTCTTTGACATAGACTACGTACAGGCTAGTATTTTTATTTTGAAGTATTCTATAATTTTTATTGTTTTCACATGTTTAACATTCATAATTTGCATTGATCAACAGAAAATAAATTTTCCATTCCTTGCTACTCTTAATAGAGCTTTGTGTCTTGCTTTATTTGTCTTGTCTCGGTCCAGGACCTTTAGTTTGTTTGCAGAAAAGCCAAACAAGTCAGGTGAAAATTTGTTCAGACATTAGCATTTTTTATATGTATTGCCAAAATTATATAGCTATCTTTTTTGGTTATTTTTATTTTTTAAGGCTGCTATCAGTATAATATTACTATATAAAAAAATCAGTATAATACTGGCATATAAATTGAAGTAAAAAGAGGACTTAGAAAACCTAATCACATGAAGTCCCCAAAGTACCTGAAGATCACAAAAAATAAACTAAATAATATTCAATGAAAAGCATCCTCAACCTACTTGGTTCTCGAAAGACACTCAACCTTGTTACCATAAACGTATGTATATTTCTTCAATTCAGTGTTTATTATTAAATCATTTATATTTCTTCAATTCAGCGTTTATTATTAAATCATTTGCCTTCGAATTATGACATTGTATATGCTAAGCGCTTAGAATTTGCCTCACGTTTCTCTTGAAAGAATGCAGAATGCACGATCTACATTGTGTGTGCTATAATCTCTGTAGTGTCTTCTTGATTTAGACCAATATATTAATTTTGTTTCTATTTTTTTTATTTTCAGAATTGAAGATTATCATACTTTTGCTCAAGAGTGTAGATGGCATTCAATAATGTTCTTTAAATTAAAGGGCTTGCTAAATCTTTGAAGGTACAATAAGCCCGGAAATCCTGGAATAATGTAGAATCGTAGATGACATTCAATAATGTTCTTCGAATCTAAGGGCTTGCAAAATCTTTGAAGGCACAATAAGCCCGGAAATTCCGGACAGAAGGTCAAATTGAACAAACGAGGGAGCATGTCAAACTCACACACCTAACGACCATCAATCTTACAGTCATGAAACAAAAAAAGTTATACTCACTTATATACCACAAGAGTTTTGAAAATTGTGGTAAAATTTTATGTATTATTAGTCTTATTACAAAAGATCATGTATTTGTACCGTTGTACCAAGTTTTTGTATGTAAAAATCATGTTGAATGTAAGTAATCTATGATATAAAGCATGTTACTAGAATTAATCCCAGTTGAATGCATTTGGTCTGACAATCTTGTGTTCGGTTCAGTCTTCTTCTTAGCAGAGTATGAAATAACATGAGATTAATGTTTTTTTTGATAAGTATAACATGAGATAAATGTTGGGGCCAAAGTTTGTGAAATTAAAGGCGAAGTAAATGTTAGATCGATACTCAAAACAACAAATGTGTGGAAAACACTTTCTTTTCCTTGCATCATTTCAATTGCAAACTGCCTCCAGGATACAGTGAAATCTACTTTGACAAAGTTCCACAATTATCAATGGCCAAAATCCTATTCACGAAACTACAGTAATTCTTGCCCTAAAGTGAGAAGCGGGTTCATTCTAATATTGTGTGATAAATAAGCCACACTCTCATCGTACTCAGAAGTTTGAACAGTTTTCTGTTACTATTTCAGTATTAATGTGTCAAAGGCATGATGGTAAAACAAGTTCTGCAGCAGGTGCAACATCAGCTGCCACACCAGTGCAGCTCAGGCTGCAACACAGTGCAGCAGATAGTGCACCAGAGCGGCACAAGTGTGCATCAGACCAAGCAAGTGCAAGAGTAGCAGATATCAAGATTGAAGGATTGAATGATCATCAAAGGACTGAATCTTGCATTACACAGTTGAAGGAAATCAAGAATAGCACAAATGTATCTAAGCGACAGAGTAGAAGTGTAGCTTAGTTAGAATTGTACTGTGAACTACTTGTAGTTTTTTATATAACTAAAGTTAGTTTAGTGGCTCACATGTAATTGTCTGCTAAGTCTGTTAGTCCCTGTTCACACGTGTAGAGGTCTGTTAAGTTAGTTAAAGCTCTGTTTTAGGTCTTTTAGTGTATATATATGTACAGATAGATTCAATCAATGATACGATTCTCTTTTCAATCACAAATCAGTTTTCCCATATAATGTGGAGGAGATAGTCATTAACTACTTCAAATATGTTTTTAATAATACCACCAGCACTGAGAACATAAACCATCTTATTGGTGAGGTTGACAGGATGTTATTGGAGGCAAAACTGGGCCAAAAAGCTTCATACGCTTTAATTAGTATCATTAAAGCTAGAAACGTAATTCATAAGGGCAACCATTGGAGAATTGGAAATAGAAAGTCAGTGAGAATATGGCATGATAGGTGGCTACTAACACCATCTATGTACCAAGTTGTATTCCCAAGAAAAATTTTACAAGAAGATGTGAAGGTGAGGGAATTAATCAATGAGGTTCAAAGTGATGGAATGAGGACTTGATAGATATGGTGCTTATGTGTCATGAAGCTGAATAAATAAATAAGATTCGTTGTAGCAACTCACTCCTGAAGGACAAGCTTATTTGGATTGGTAATTAACAAACACTTATTCATGGTCAAAAATGCATATAGGGTTGGTTTGAGCATGAAATCTGCAAGCAATAGAGGAGAAAGCTCAAATGGTGAAAGAATGTGATCCTTATGAAGAAAACCATGGAAGATGAAGTCAAGTGTCTTGTAGCTCAGTGGCACTGCCTGGTTTCTGATATGAGGAGAACAAGGGTTCAAATTCCAACCCCACCCCCTTGTAAAAATTGAATATTAAAACAACTGTGGAAGATGAATGTGGCAAATAAAATCAAGGTGTTTGCCTAGTGAAGTCAGGTGTGATGCATGCCAATGATTTAAGGAATCCACTTCTCATGCACTGTGAGGTTATGAGAAAGTTAGAGAGGTGTCAGTAGTTTTTTTGATGGGATACAACAGAGGCTCACGCAACAGGTGAACTTTGTGAATGTGTTTTGGGAGGTGGTTGATAACATGCTGAATAGGGGCTGGAGCTGACGTTTACCATTGCATAGAGAGTGTGGGACCAGTGAAACAAGATCCAGCATAGGAGAAAACTAATGATGCAACACATAACTTAGCAAGTGCTACATAATATTTGACAGAATTCCAACAAGCCAAAACCATGAAAAAAGGCCAAACATAAATAAGTTGTGGCAATTTTTCAAGCTTTGCATTTCAACATATTATCATGGAAAGTGAATTTTTTTTTTTTTTTTTTTTTTTTGATAGGTAATAAGACTTTTATTGAAAAAAATTGAACATCATGTTCACGATGGTGAACACTCTTAATAAGAAGCAGTTACAATATAATCAAGAACTAAAGGAAATAGAGACTAAAAATTCAGATAAAGAAATACAATTTGTATGCCCCCAAATACGAGCCCAATGAAACAGAGTACCAAAAAGGAGAGATTTTAGATGATCTAATGTTCTCTCCTTGTCTTCAAAAGTGCAGGTATTGCGTTCATGGAAAGTGATATATAGGCAAATATGGGGAACAAAGTGGCCCATACTTTGACCAGACATGCCTCGATGATTTAGTGCTTGGATAGAGGTGCTTTTGGAGAAATATTCACTCCAAAACTCCAAATTTCTCATGAATAAAACTATATCTTCTTTATATTAAAAAAGAAAAAAGACTAGAAAACTAATCATTGTACTAATAGAAATTTATTAACCAAAAAAAGGCAAATCTTCTAAACTATGTTCAGTTTGTGCAAAGCAGTGAAACATCACAATGAAAAAAACATTTACCTCAATCCACAAAAGTTCATACAAATTTAAAAAGATATGCAAAATTTGTTTAAGGTGGCTGGGTGGAACAAAATTGCTGTGCTGAGGTTCATATGGAACCTCTTTGCAAGTGTTGGTTCTATTTGGGTGGCATGGGTTAAGGCAGATATAAATAAAAAATAGAAAGGTATACCAAACTAACCAACTTGAATAAGGAGGCAGTATATATTTATCCCTTCTAGAGAAATAATCATATGGTCCCATCATCAATCCGTTCCAAACTCTCTCCTCTAAGTTTGTAAAAGTCCAACATTTCTTCTTCCACTGGATGGGTCTTGCCTACTATGACAAGGCAATGCAGAGGTGTTCCAAAATCAATCGTCTGTAGTTGCCTTATTGTACCTGCAACTATCATCTGATCCTCACTTCCCAGCCGAGCAAACCCAACACAATCGGTGTCTTCGTTGTAGGCTGCAGGACAATGCAAAATCACCAGTCCATAAATAACACATTATTTTGCAAAACTTAATACATCATATTTAGAGCAATTGAGAATTGATTGAGGCAAAATATGGGGTATCAGCTCATGGAAGAAGGCAGGTAGCCACCTAGGCAATTGCCATCAGTTTCATACAAGCAGTTTGCATAAATTTTAAATCAAACTCAAGTATTAAATTTGGTGAACCAAACACATCACACACACAAAATCTACACTTGAAAGTGAAGGCCTGGTTGGAGGAAAAATGACACTTACCAGATCCTCCTTGTGTTTGCTCAACCTCCAGGAGCTGCTCAATGGCAGTGTTTATTGTCATGTATCTAGGTGGTTCATACTGCTTTCTTCCTCTGTAAGAATTCAAGGGGCAAAGCAGTGAAATCATAATCAGTATAAGCATTGGTAGAAGTGAAGTAACAGTATAGAACATAAGAATCACAGAAAATTGAGAAGGCAATCATTCAGTTAAAGTACAGACCTGCACAAAGATTCCAGTGAGGGTTCCTTCACCCGTATATCTGCAGGGACAAAAGAATTTGCAATGAAATTTTTGAGTATAGACATCAAGAAATGGCACAAATCGCAAACCAGCCAGAATTCAGAGTTTTTTTTTTTTTTTTTTTTTTTCTAGATGAGTGACTGGTACATGTTGGTCCATAAAGAAGGAAAGGATTATAGATTCTCAGAAAATCTGAAGGCTACCAGGACTAGAATAGAGAGTCATTCATTGTTGACACTAAGTTGCTTTTTCAGACACCTAAAGCTTTGAGGTCTAGCCTCTATGTTTCTAAACCAGGATGACTGACTGTCCAAGATTTTGATAAACGGAAAAGACTTTCAAAAGCTGCCTGTTCATAATTGAGGCATTGGTGAGAAACACACACTGATACTATGATGCTATCATACATGAGTAAAGTAACAGGCCATAGACTTCCAGAAAAATGGACTTTGATACCTAAGCTAGGTTTATAAGTTAAAATGCACGGAAATACATGTGGATTGAATACTGTTGTGAATGCAAAAGTCAGTACTCCTTTGTTCTAAATTACTCGAAGTGTGTGCACGTGTGTCTATAACATAAAATTTGGTAAACATGTTTGGGTAATTCCAAGAGATTGCTACCGATACACCAAGCTATGTCTTTCTTATTTGAAGAGATAAAATCTGGGAGTACCTCACCTAGTAAGCAGAGTGTATGCAATCCAAGCAAGCGATTTTGTTTAATCTTCTCATAAAAGCTATCAGGCCTCCATGTTTCGGTAAAGAACGGTATTGAAATGGTCTCTCCATAGCGGTAGAGTTGTAGCCCACATACACCAATTGCATTCATCACTGATGCATTGTGCACCACCTTGACTTCAACCCCCATTTTCTTTGCTCGTACAACAAGATCACTGTGTGTAGTTGCTCTGTGTTTGAAACAAAAGCATTAAACAGAAGAAGAATACATCCAACAGAGCAAATCCAATAAAGAACTATGTTACTCCTATTGAAATATGTACTTTTTTTTTTTTTTTTTGCGGAATTTGAACCTTGGATGTCATGAACACACTAGGAGATGCCAACCAATTTAGCTACAAGGCTACTGGCAAAATTTTGGATCATTCCTCGATTTATACGTGTACATTAACTGTTATTTATGGTATTTGAGAACCGATGCAGAGTTTAAAGCTCCATGCAAGATTTCACTCCAAATACTGAACATTAACTGAATTTTTTTTTTCTTTTTTCCCCTAATTGATAAATTACTAATGCCCACTAGCGCAAAACTAATGTTTCTTCACTTGCAATACTCAAAAGCTTACATTTATAAAAAAAAACACACACACACACACACACAATAATTCAATAAACCCCAAATATGATCCTACTAGAGCAAACCACAAAAGCAACAACAAACAAGAAAAGTAGCATACCCAAAAGGATCCCCAACAACAAGGAAAGCGACGTCAGACTCACGAGCCTCAGATAGAATACCATCGGCTTTTTCCTCTACAATTTCCCTATCCGCAAGCGTAATTGATTTCCCATACAATTTTTCCTGCACCAATTAAAAAATAAAAAAATAAATATATACCCAAAATAATCTGAAAAAGAAAGAAAAGCAAATATTGAGAGAGGAAAGAGGTTACAATACATACGAGTGTGGAAAGGCCATCGGAAGAGAGACCGAAAGAGAGGAGAGAAGTGTAGGCCTCAATGTACACCTTTTCGCACTTCTTCACAGCTTCTAATCCTCTCAGAGTTATGTCCTTCTCATCACCCAGTCCTAGGCCTACTATGAATAGCATCTCTCTCTCTCTCCCTAGCTCGTAAACCCCAAACTGACTGAAAACTAGAAGAGCTGTGGCTGGCGGCGGCTGAACCTGGCAATCGGAACGAGTAGGGCGGGGGCTATTCGGGTATGAGTGCTATTACCTGATTGGATGCGGGTTAAAGTGTGAAGACAAGTCGGACTGACAGACTAAACCAGTTTAGTTTTTTAACTTTTTATAATTGAAGGCTGAGGCAATTTCATTTTTAATTACATGGTTCAATTACTAACATTTAACTTATTATTATGTGTAGTAAAAAAAACAAAAAAAAACTTATTGTGGGTGATAAGGCCCAACGCCACACACTGGGCCTGAGACCCAGTTCGAATACAACTATCTGTCCGAAGAGGCTAAGAGTATCAATACTTTGCCATCCTGGCGGGAGTGCAACCCATAAGGGACAAATGTTTCATCCGAAGACAATCGGGCCAGTCCGAAGGGGTCCTATCCAATGGATCCCCCCAGAGCTTGATCGAGTAGATACGCTGAAGATTCCCCTGTAAGGGCCTAGCTTTTGGGCATGTCTAGCTGCGTGGCTATCATGAAATATCTCACAAATAAAGCTGCCACCGCCACATTTAATGCACTGCAGCAACTTTCCTGGCCGCATTTATGTGGAGAAGACACCTGAACAGTGCATCCCCACCCACCACCACTCACTGCAGGCTAAAGCAGACTTCTGATGTGACTAATACTCGAGTGGACGCCTAGATGGAGGACAAGTGTGCGGTGAAGATGGGGAAAGGGTGTATATATAAGGGAAACAGGTCTCAAGAGGAGAGGGAGAAAAATTGTATTCACTAAGTTTTTAATACTAAAGCTCTTCGGACCGAAGAAATTCTTGTTAAACGCTAGTCTGAACTCTTCTTTACACTGGTCTGCCTGTATGAGCCGTTGCTAAATCCAAACCCAGCCCAGTTGTTTAACCCATTCTCTACAAATTTATTGTGGGGAATTTGTTGGGCTCACAATACAAAAAGTTGCTACCTGGCCCAACAAATTTGGACCCTACACTTATTATTATGTATACTACCCTCAAAAGAAGAAGAAAAAAACCTTATTATTATGTAATAATCTTGACACAATAGTTGATTGAAAAATTGGATATAAAATTAAGTGTGTTAAGAGGGTAAGACTTTTTTGGATTTCCTCTTGCCAGAGTCTAACAAAAGATATTATGGGCTGTTTGGTAACGTTGTTTTAATAACGTTGTTTAAATATTGTAAAAATACGTGAGGTAATATATATACATATATATATATATATATATATATATAATAGAATAAATTACATATATAACTAATTTAAATATATGCATGAAATTATATATATATACACACACACATACAACCAAGTCAAGGTGGGGCTAGCAAAATCCATTCCTGCCCCATCTCTTCTTTTGGGTAGGGAAAACCCTTCTAGGAGAGGATGAGGTTGGATCAGAGCAGGAGGGGGGCATTCACCATCCCCAAATAAATTTGCCACCATAAGCCTAAATAGTATTCTCAAACTTGCACATTTTCAAGTATAGAAACCCTTGCATTTATCAAATAGCGGTTGGGGTGTTAAAAACAAAATTGGAGAGTGCCCACATTCTTGGCGTTGGATAGCTGTTTATCCAAAAAAATACATGATACTAGGTTTCAATTTTCAACCTGTTTCAGCCAAAGAAACAGTGCGCCGATTATTCTTTCAGCCTTATTTGGTATATCATAACAAACATTAGTAAAAGAATGAAGGTGGATGGTTATATCAATAATCAAATTGTACAACAGAAAGGTATGAAAAACTCTTTGACAGAATGTAAAGTAGGTGTATAGAAACACGTGTAGGAAATGCGGATCTCTTTCTGTTTCTCTAGTAATGAGTTAATTATCCAATGTATTGAAATCAAAATCACTGCTACTTCTTCTTGGATTCAGTCATCATCCTTGAATTCTCTGTTCAAAACAAATACGCACTCCATCAACAAAAAATTCAAGCTTTTTCATATTTTTTAGTAGGCAAGTATTTCATGTTGGTTATAGACATATGACTAGAAGTCCCACAAAGAAAAATTTTAATAACTTAAGAAATTAATATAACATAATTAGGTTCAAACTCATAAGTTTAATCTTTTGGGTTAAGTGGTGTCATTATATATTATACTAATTTCTCAATTGGAATATCTTACCTAATAATTTATTAGTAATAACCAGCTGATCTATTGGCTAACTCATCAGTAGGATTCACATAATTGGAACTAACTAAATAGTCTACTGTATAAACATATAATTGTCTTTCTCAATATATTCCCAATACAGAAATCTGAACTTTAAAACTATTTGGTTTATTAAATCAGCAGCATCTAAATATTGCTGTGATACCTTATTAGGCTAAACACAGGTAATAAACTGGTCCAGTTTGATTTCTTGTTAATGTTATTATCTCAATTGGCATAGTGGTTTTTCATTTATAACTGAGCTGTTGTAGTCAAAATTATTATCTTACTTCGTTTATTTTCTCTTCTGCTCCATTTTTTGGTAGCACAAGAAAAAAAAACCAAGTTATATCAAAAGAAATCCATACCTGCGATCAAGGTATCGAGGTTGTATCCCACTGCCTTGACATGTGGTGCATGTTAACGAACCGGCACCTTCACAATTGATGCATCGAGAGACGTCCTTCTCATCCCCACCAAGCTCTACTGTCACTGAACCAGTTCCTAGGCAAAATCTGCATTTCTCTGGTGAAGAGTTATCCACTTTCATGAGAGTAAAGATTTGAAACAGCTATCAAGCTGATTCTTGCCAAAAAAATTTGAGTTCCATATGGAATTGCAGTTGAGTAACTGCCCTTCTTCTTTTTTTAACTATATGGTATCCAGATTGTGAGTTTGCAAAAATGAGCCCCCTTGGTGATAAACTTAAAACTAAAGTCTAGGATCAAAGAGTAATATACCATGTATGATATACTTGCACCAGTGAAGATTAATTAACTGATCAAAGAGTACTAAGGCATATACAGTTTATTTGATCAGCCTGGTTGCCAACTTTCTATATAAAATCTAAGCCTACATTTGCAATTTGCTTTAATAAAAAGTCAACAAGTTTCTGAACAAAAGTTAATCTATAAGTTATGACTAGTTCCGCAGTGTGACGGGCAATGTAAAATCCTAATTCTGGCCTGTTAACTGCTGTGAATGTAAATGGGACAGTGTTTACTTCCAACCTGGTTTGGAAGAAAATTCCTCCAACCCACTACATAGCAATGCAAATGGCCATCCACGTGTACCTTTTGTCACATTACCTATTTAATAGATCATGTGACTTGTTTAAATAATTTAATGAGTCGTGATTTAATACACGTGGATAGTTATATGAATTGCCATAAAATGGGTTGAAGGAGATTCTCTCAAAACCTTTTCTTGATTGATTTACATTGAATCCATGTAAATGTGTAAATCAATCAAGAAAAGGTTCTTTACGCCATAATAACAAACAATTTTACCAAAATCACCACACCTTGTGGTAGCACTAGAGATAAGAAGTTGAGTCTACTTCTCAAAAACCACAAAGAAATGGAGTGAATCTATAACCCATTGACTAGTCCAAGAATTAATAGTTGACATTGGGGAATATCCATTTAATGAATTCTCAGAATATGGTACAGAGCAATCCTAAGGACACAATTTTTTTAACAACATTTTTCACAACTTGCTAAGGTCACAGGTTGTGATTAGAGCAACATGACTTTCACATGACTCCATCACTGATATCATTTTTATTATGAACCAATCACAACAGGCCACATGAGCAGTTGTGAAAAATTTTGTATCCCTATAATTATTGAATTGTCGAGGTGCAAAATTTTATAATAAGAACTTAATCGTGTGAAAATTATGGACATTATCCAGAACCATCTTAGTTGTATTAAACTGATAGATTAGAATCCAGCATCTTGACCCATTGAACAAATAAAACAAAGCATCAACTTCTTATATTACACACCATTTGGTACATACCATTCAATCTTCATTCCTTCTTTATTAACATAAAATTTCTATAGTTTTCTATGTTTTCACTCAATTAGCTTTAAGGCAAAAATGAAAATTTCACAATTCAGAGCAATTTAATACTATTATTACTTACGTGCACCGGTGCCATTGCAAGGGAAGCATGGCTGAGTGTTATCTCGCTTTGACTGCAGCAACATAAACAAAAAGCCTCAATTTTAGTACACTTCAGTTAGTAAAAACAAATTAGAATTTACCAAATTTAACATTACAAAATTAGAAATTTACAAGAAAATGGAAAAATCACTTACAGCATTATCAATTTGGGTTTCATAGAAGACAGGAATGCCTATCCCAATTGCAACACTAGCAACCCCAACAGTTATTGCCACCACCTGAAAACGCCATTTCCAAATCACTAATACAGAAACAAGGAATATATTATACAAACAAGACAAAAAAGTGTATGGAGATTGGTGAAAGAACCGTGTTTTGATCAAGATCAAGAGCTCGAATGCATGGATAAGAAACTGGTGACCGTTGATTTCTTGAGGATTTGTAAGAGAAAAAATAAGTTGTGGGAGAAGAGAGCTTGAGAGGGCAACAAAGAAATGGAGAGTGCAAGCGAGGTAGTGAAGGTGCTAGTAACATTTTTTTTTAATGCAGTCCAAAATTCTTTTTTGTTGAGGTCTCTATCTGTAACACACAGAGTGAAAGACTGTGTTTCTTTCTCACCCAGTAGAAGCAGTTTGGAACTTCAAAGCTAGAATTGAAGTCCATCACCAGTGGATTTGGATATGTGGGGTAGGTACAAACATCAACCACCAGACACTAGGAGACTTTCCTGTATCATAATGGCAAATGTTTCTCCACGTGGATTCTTTGCTGTGAATTGTTTATAAATATATGTGCATTTTGTGAAATTTGGGCTTAAATTTTTTGAACAGCCCAAGTCGTCAACTATAACAAGTCCATTTCGATCTCTGGCAGGACCAACGGGAGTTTGTGACTCTGAATCTGAATGGCCCAAGTTTCAAAGCATGCCCAAGGCTTGTGTGTGTGCTAAGAGCTAAACGATAGGAAGGTATTCGGGGTATCCCCATGTGCATCATCATTTAAAAAAAAAAAAAGGATATTTTTTTGAGAAACCAAAAAATAGGATATAATTAATTTCAACTTTTAGGCTTATAGTGTGAGCTCCATGATGATTATTCATTATCATCATGACATCATGCTAAGAATAATCATTATGGTGTTTGTATGGCACTGGACTCCCAGGGCCATTTAGGCCTTGAACCCCAACTCTATCGTATGGCCCATAGTCCTAACACCCCTGTCAGAAACTGGTCTTAAGGCCCACTAGGGTCACGAACACGGACCTTATGTCATCATGTTTGGCCTAGAACCCGTTAGGCAAGTCATTGTAATATATGCTCATTGGCTCATGACCAGGAGGTTGCCCAGCAAATCTCGTCTCCGACGAGTGTGACTACTTTGAAAGGTCATATCCCGGATGCCCGGTGACATCTTGAGAAGTACCGTTGCTGAACATCACCTCCCTGAGGTGAGAACTAGTTCCAATGCCACTCTCACCACACCCCACTCCCAACTAAACACCCACTTAGCGATAACAACATTGGACCTCCTCTCCCACTAGCCATAAAAGTACTCATGATTCTCCCACTAATTTTGAGCTATAAATATGAGAAGCTAAGGAAGGGAAGGGGGTTGTTGAAAGGTTCTGGAGGAAGCTTAGAGTTGAAAACAATAGAGTTATAAGAGTGAGAGGAAAGGAATACAAAGGTTGGAAAGATATTGTTGGGTCTCTAGGCTAGAATCACCCAAAGTAAGAAATCCATAGCCCACATTACAAATAGATTGTGAGCCCAAGAGCGAGCCAGCCCGTTAAGCTCATTTTGGGTGCGCACAATGTTGATAACAAGAAATTTTACCAATTGAGTTAATTAGAACTCACATGCATTATCTTTCTTAGTATGACAAAATTAAGATTTTAATTTTGGCGGGACCAAAGTGGGAACCAAAAATAACAATGGTATATTTCAGTAGAGGAAAATATACTTAAATTTAAGAATAGATATACCATACAAAATCAAACTATTCAAGCAATAAATAAATAAATCTAGTATCTGTCTTACAAAATCAAATTAATCATTTATCATAAATGAATTTGATGTTCTTTTGAATCTTGAAAAAAAAGATTTAGTGGCATTTACTAATTAAAAGAAAAAAATTTGTGCATTTGCTAAATTATTTAGTGGCATAAAACACCAAATCATAGTGAACAATTTCCTTTTAAAATGTTTTTATGTTAAAAAGTTGTTCATTTTAGAGGATGGCCACAACTTATAAGCTAATTGACCTTTTTTTCCTTTTTTTTTTTTTGGGAAAAAAACTTTGAACTTATTAAATTTTTAGACTGGTAAACTTAAAATATTTATTCCATAACAAATTTTGAATTTGAGATATAAAAAAACATGGAGGAGGCCTTAGGGCTAGGATAGCCATGACTTCTTGGGTCCAGACATGAGAATGCCCCTGCTCCTAACACGTAAGTCTCATTACAACATAACAACACATTTTGTGAGAGAGGTTACACACTTTGTGAGAGAGGTTACACACACACACATATATATTGAATGTACGAGTTAATTACTACTAAACGACAACCCAAGTACTTATAGATTTTCAAACATGGTGTATTAGACCAATGCCAGCCCTCTTAATCATGTATCAGATACATACATCATTCCTCTCATAGTATATGGATCTCACAGTTATATGGGGCTCACATGTTATGAGTTAGAAGATGCATATATCTAATGTATGAGTTACCTTCTCCCATTTATCGGTCTAACATTATTTTGGATTTTTTAATTTATTATGAATGGGAAAAGTTTTTTTTTTTTTTACTAGGTATGTGTTTGAATAAAGATTAAAGTTGCGTTGCGTTTTAGTTGTTGCATTTTCTCCTTTTTTTTTTTTTTCTTTTTTTACCGCATTTGCTAACTTTAAGGGACAAAAAATACTGTTCATAAACAGTGCGTGCACTGTTCACGCACTGTTCATATACTGTTCACAATTAAAAAATATTAAAAATAGGTACCACGGTACTATTTATCTATTTAAAAATTATTTTGCTACAGTATTTTCAGCAACAATCAGTTTTCAGTAACCTTCAACAACAATAAGTTGTATCCAAACGAACTCTAGATAGAATTTCTACTCTATCATAATTTAAGTGTATATATGTGTGAAATTCCCTCCTGGAAACTTAAACTCCGGCCCTTACCCCCCACACCCCACAAGCATTTATAGTTGTGGAGTGATCATCGCATTAAGGGTAAAAACCAGAGCAATTATTATTTTTTTAACTGAGGAGAAGACTGACCAATTATTTAGCTTAACTTTGCTAGTTGGAAATAATTTAATTTAAGAGAAAAGAAAAACAATTTAATGCATGTTAATACCAGAGAGCTGCCTTAAGAGTTACAGATTGAGGGAATTACAATTTTTAAACTTTACATTACCCTTTCAATTAGCAGTAAGAGGTTTCACTACTCGATGCAAGTAAGTAACACTATATATATATATATATATATATATAATTGATAGATCTAAAAGAGCGTAATTGGTCACATCTCTTAATTAGCATAGGATTTTTTTTTTAACGGGAATTAGCATAGGAATTTGCTAAAAAATCAACTTCACTGAAAGGTTGCAGACATGCAGTTAACCCATATGATTTATTTATTTCAAAGAATAAATCATATGGTCTATTACACTGTTTTAGATCTATCAATCCATCATATATATATATATGGGTTCGGTTCACAAATCCGTTTTTGTAAAAATTTTATCGAAAATTGAAAAAATTGTCAAAACTTTTTCAATTTTCGATAAAACTTTTTCCAAAAATAGTATACTATTGTATGTCCTTGGGGCATACGTTAGTAAAATCCTCTATATATATATATATATATAATTGATTGATTGATAGATCTAAAACAGTGTAATTGGCCACGTCTCTTAATTAGCATAGGAATTTGCTTAAAACTTAACTTCATTGAAATGTTGCAGACATGCAGTTAGCTCATATGATTTCTTTATTCATTTCAGAGAATCAGGATCAAAACCTGTCTTTTTCTGATTGTGAATGCATGAGTCATGACAAAATGCATTGAAACTATGAAATTTCCTGCAATTGGAAAACTGATTAATTGTTTTACTTGTTGTTTTGGTCAGGTAACTAACTACAATATTCCATCCTTGTAGGATATCCTGGATGAAACAGTGCCTTAAAGGAAAGACCGATAGTACAGGTATATGTACTTACCAAAAAAAAAAGAGAAATAGAGTATGGTATATTGGTGAGAGACACATTGAGAGAGAGATAGAGAGAGACAGAGAGGTATTGTTTGGATTTGCTTAAGCAGGTAAAGAGAATTGATAGGGTAAGGAGACATGAGAGGGACATCCCACCAAACTTTATAATTAGGAGCACATGAAAGAATGACAATGATGTTGAAACTAAGTGGTATATAATGCTATATATTCGATGCATGTTTCATAAAATGGGGCGAACTATAGCTTATAGTGCTTGATAAACGTAGAATCCAAGGCTGGCTTTGGATTTTGGGACCTCCTTCCACTTCCACATGCTTCGCCTTTTATTTGGGCTTCCCTTTTCCATGTCATCCATAGCCATTGGGGTCCTTGCTCGTGTTCGGATAAGAATTTTCACTGGTTATTTTTTTAATGGCTCTCTGCCTTTTTTTAATTTTTTCTTACTTTTATTTCCATTGTCCATTTGTACTTTTTGGCTTTCTTATATTTGACACCACACACAAAGGACCATGTCCTGAGAGCTGAGAGAGTGACTGAGAGATGGATATGATCTTTTTCTCTCTCTCTCTCTTCGAAGTTGATTCCAAGGAAGTACTTAAATAGCATGCCTATGCTATTCTTTTTTTGTTAACATGTTTATGCTAATCTTAGAACTTAAGGCTGCAACACTGTGGGCTCACAGTGAAGCTAATAAATAATAATATATGGTTGATTTCTCAGACTTTAATTAATGATATTATAAAGTAAAGGATTGCATTACTTCAAAGCATTTTATTGGATACCTATTCATCTAGAACATGACGTTGATGATGCACCATAATTTTTTGCTTCATGTCTGCCTTATGTAGTTATGTTCATGAAACAACATTCATATAAGTCTTGATTGAATATAATGACCAACAAAAAAAGAGACTTGAATATAGATTAGGTAGGGATGACTACGAAAGGTACAATACAATACGAGAGTTTCCTTTAATCAAATCAATGGAGAAGGTGGCGACTCTTAAAGGAGGAATATGCTCTTGTTTTAGCTTTAACTTTTCCTACAGAATTAAGATTGTAAACAAAATTATTGTTAAGTCATAGAACGATTCCTATAGAACTAAAGTTGCAACTACTAGTTAACGTTAAGATGCACATTAGAGTTGCATCACCAAGAGCTTTCGGCTGCAATTATTTGATAGAACTTGCGGGTCAATGGCATGCACTATTTTAAGTTTGATTAATTGCATCGTAATAGAAGATATAATTGAACACCACTCTTATATTTACACATAAATTTAATTGATTTTTTGGCCCTCTCAATCTAATCATGTTCATGGCTAAGAAGACAAAAAAAAAAAAAAAAAAAAAAAAGGCTCTCTCATGCTTTCAATCCTGATCGAAAGGCTACATTGTGGGTGGTATAGCAATCCATTTCAAGTCTACTTTAACATGCAAACAAAGAATAAAGGTCATTATGAGGGCTTTAAGATTATGTAAATGACAAAGATGATCCAGCATCAAATCACATAAAGACATAGATTCTTTTATAGGACGTCATGGTGTTTTTCTCATGGGAGAGTAAAGAGTAGTGAAAGTTGGGGAGTGAAGAGTGACGGTAAAGCAAAGAGAAAGTGTAACTAGTACTGCTGTAGGAGAATTCAGCAAAAAGGTTTAGAGCTGTAGCACAAGAGTGTGTTGGCCAAATAAACCAGCAAAAATAATAAAGTGAAGCAGTGGGGACTCCGACCAAAAAGTAACGCAAAAGAAGGGTTATAAAATAGGACTAGACAGTACTACAACTAAGGCTCCAAATCGATAAAAAGAAGGCTAATCGCTAATGTTGATTTGAAAAACTTAGAGAAGACAAAGCTTAATTATGAAAACTCCACTTTTATTCTATAGTTTCCTAATGATTTTATGTTGGAGCTGGATGGATATGCATATAGTAATATACATGCATGTTCAATAATTTTTTTATGGGACTTAAAATATTTTTTAAGGCTAAAATTCAAAAGCAACCCTTAGGGTCTGGGTTAGTTGTAAAAACATCCCAGGAGTTTTGAATTCTTTTTTGTTAACTCTTTGAGGTTTTATATCCACAAAATTGATCTCTTGGATTAACTTTTCTTTGCTTTTATAGATGGAAAAATCATGTGACTGTCACTTGATCACATTAAAAAGACTCACCAACTTATTCGCTTCACTGATCATTGGATGGTCATGTGATTTTTTAGTCCATAAAAGCTAAAAAAAGCTAGTCTCAGAAATCAATTTGGTGGATATAAAATCCCCCAAGAGTTATAAGGAAGAAACCCCATAGAATATTTTTTACAGCTGACCCAAGTGTTCTAGCATTTAGCCCTTCTCCTTTATTTTTTAATTACTTTTTTTTAATGATAAGTAAAACTTGAGGGGATTCGAATTTATACTTTACTGGTAGAATTGGCAAGTTACAACACTATATGGACAAATGCTTAACAATATCGAAAACACACACACCTTTTATTAGAATTTGTGAAGATAATATGATGCAATTGACAAAATAAAAGTGAATTTAATTAATAGTAACATCATGCCAATAACGTTTACAGAGTGTTTGGAAATTTGGAGGAAGAGGAGGGGGGGGGGGGGGGGGGGGGTTGGTAGGGGTCCTAGGGAAGAAGTAGAGGAGATGGGATGGGAATGACCATCCCTTCATTTTGAATGGATGCTTTAAAATTTAAGGGGATGGCAATAAATATCCTTTCTTGTTTGTTTGGATGATTTAAAAATTAAAATGGAAGGAGGAGGAATGATAAAATATCATATAAATTGACAATTATATATATATATATATAAACATATAAATTGAGAATTATACTCTTCTTTTATTCAAATTTTCTTTAAAAAAATAAATATAAATAGACACCATTAAAACAAAATTGACAATTTAAAAAATATATATAAGTTGAACCTCTACCCTCAAATCTCTTTCCTCCCTCCCTCATATAAATATAAATATTGTGGATGTAACACTTTTCATAATGAGAAATGTTATGTCTACAACATTTTCACAACAAATTCTAAGTAGCAAATTGTTATATGTTATTATTGATTAGACATTTTTCACAACACTTTCCAAAATTCTCTTTTAGACATTTTTTCCCCTTATTTTTTTGGCTATAATTTAGGGTTTAATTAATTCATTTTACAAAATTTACCTTGTTTTATTTTAATTAAAGAACTTACCTAATTGGGTAAAATTTGGAGGCCTTCCATATTTTGGGGGCTTTTGCAGTTGCCTAACTTGTCTAGGCAAGAGCCGGCAATGCCCTCTTCCAAGTCTCACAAACTGGAGGAGGAAGAGTCTAGTTATTACCGCAAATGGGGGATTTTGAGACATCAACAAACTTAGCCAAGGCATGAGCAACCATGTTTGCTTTCCTTCTCACCCAGCAAAATCAATAAGAATGAAAATCTAAGTACTCTAGAGTCATTACAATATTTGCAAGCATAACTCCCCTCTTTACTTAAAATTGTGTCAATCACCACTTACACTCACAACAAGTTGCTAAAAAAAAAATGATATCCCTCACAGTGCGGATGGCCTAATATTATTGATGTTGCTCCTTATCCACAGTGATTTGATTCTTTACTCAATAATGGATCACCTACGCCTGCAATGACCTTTTTTTTTTTTTTTTTAGTTTTTAGATTTAATAGAATTTCACATCTCCGATTGCCTTTTATCATCATGCAATATGACATAAGTAGAATTTAAATCACAAATATTTTATTCCACCACAAAAAATTTCACTAATTTAGCTAACTGAAACATGTTCTTGACCCAAAAAAAAAAAAAAAAAAAAAAAATGAAACATGTTGCAATGACCTCCATTGACTGGCCAACTCATGAGTTCACATTAATACCACAACAAACTTCCGGTCAATCAAGGGTGAAAACGTAAATTGGGAGTTGAAACTTGAAAAAGAACCATCATCCAGTGAAATCACTTTCACAAGTTATAAAATAAGTAAATAACTTAAAAAAGTTTGAATACTCGCACTTAATAGAGCACAAATCACCTACAACCCAACCTATCCAAATTCGTAAAACCTATCAAAACTCTTAAAGTCTTACCGCACCCCGAACCACCAATCAAAGTTTCAACGGTGATTAGACCTTAACATCCTTCATACATCCTAACAAAGACAACACTTTCCTCCTTACAATATTTAGGGCTAAAAGCAATGCTAAATCTATAACATTTTCATCATACTTTCGTAATAAAACTTAAGTTACATGCTGTTATGATTTTTAACCCACGTCTACTATTAAAATTACTTTTTTATCTACAAATAACATCTTATCCAATGTGAAATTTGGCGTAAAAATGTCATACCCACGTCTTTTCTCTCAACTAAACTCACAAAAGCAAATTAGAAATCCGTATCAACAGTTGCTAAAAGCCAAAATAGAGACCATAAAATTTAAACGGTACAAAACACTGTTGTTTCCTCTATCATCCTCTCTCTCTCTCTCTCTCTCTCTCTCTCTATAACTCTTTGAGAAAAATTAGGCTCCCTCTCTTACTCACTCTCTCTCAATCTCTCTCTCTCTATCTCTCGCTCTATATCTCTAAATCACCGCCGACATCGTAACGGCTCGCCGGGGATATCGGCGGCGCCGATTTGTTCCGTACACTCCGGCGATCTTCTGAAACCGCCTCGGCCCCCTCCCTCTCTCTTAATTGCCTCGGATTAACGAATCTCATTTCGGTTATTATACGGTTGCTTTGATTTCTTCATTTTCATTGAAAATAACCACATAGGTACTGATCGAGTTCTCGTTCATATAAAAAGATTTCGTCTATTTGATTTTCTTGTTTGTGTTTGTGTTTGAGTTTTTTTGAATAATGTATTGGACTAGATAGTTCCCTGGGATTTTTTTTTTTTTTTTTTTGAAAATTAAATTCAAAATTTCTTATTGGTAATTGTGCATTCTTTTTATTTTTTTTTTTCATGTTTTCAATTTCATAATGCTTCAATTCTTTTAATTTTTCATTTATTTTTTGTGTGCATTTGTTTGGATATGGTTTTTCTTGGTTTGTTAGGTAGTGTTCTTTATGATTATTTCTGACAATGATTTTGCCCTAGTTTTGGGGAATCATAGGAATGATTTGGTACTTTGGTTTGGTTTTTTTTTTTTTTTGGCTTTGAAATAACTTTTTTCTTTTAAAATAAATTTGAAAATTTGGTTTTGTGATTATACAGTAATCCTTTGTTTGGATGCTGAGAAAATGGGATTTTCAAGGGGTTTTATGTGGTGGATTTAAAAATGCAGTTCATAATAGTATAAGGTTTTTAATTTAAAGCAAACTCCGTTTTGATTAAGCCTGATTTAACCGTTTAGCTTAGTGGAATCCCATTTTCCATTAATTTGTGTGGAGAAAGGAATTTTTTTTTTTTATCAGTACTAATATATATATATATATATATTTTTCTGTGATTAAAACATTATAGGTTAATGTGGGATTTTCGACAGGTTCTTTGTGATTTACTATACTGTTCTGTTTTTCTGTGATTTCTATTAGTCGCATCTCGAAGATTTTGTATTTGTGTTAACTGTTAACTATTTAGTTTCTTTTTATGTGTGCTAGGTATACAAAATGATAGGATCCTTTCTCACCCGGGGACTCGTGTATGTCACTCTACAACTCAATTCTTGTTTCTTGTTTGAATTTGTAGGCTTCTTGTTGTTGTTGTTGTTAGTTGTCGAAATTCAATTGCTTTGTAATGTGTTGGCAGAATGGTTTTTGGCTATGCTTATCCAGCTTATGAGTGCTACAAAACCGTTGAAAAGAATAGGCCCGAGATTGAGCATCTTCGCTTTTGGTGCCAGTACTGGTATGTTGTAGGTTGCCATTTCTGTCAACAGTTGTTCTGCAAATAATTTCTAGTGGTAAAAGTGCAGCCCTTTCCCTTTTGCATTGCAGGATTTTGGTGGCTGTTTTGACAGTTTGTGAGAGAGTTGGGGATGCTTTTGTTTCATGGTACGGGTTCTGATGTGAATTAGGAGTCAATTTTAATGCTTTGATAAATCTCTTTCTGTATTTTTAATTTTAATTTTTTTAAATTTTCTTGAAGGGTTCCAATGTATAGTGAAGCTAAGCTGGCATTCTTTATATACTTGTGGTATCCTAAAACAAAGGTATTATGGGATTCTTTTTTGGTGTTGGAGAATGAACTTATGTGTCTATATAACCATTTGTTTGATTTTCTTCCCCGTCTCTTTTACTTAATATTCGTGTAACTGTGCCAGGGAACGACATATGTGTACAATTCCTTCTTTAGGCCATACGTCTCAAAGCATGAGAACGAGATAGATCGGAACTTGTTGGAACTGAGGACCAGGGCTGGAGATATGGCAATTTTGTATTGGCAAAGAGCTGCAAGTTATGGTCAGACAAGAATATATGAGATTTTGCAGTTTGTTGCTGCACAATCAACACCACGGACTCGCCCTCCCCAGGTAGTTTATAAAGATATGATTTTGGATTTATTTTGCTTCCTGTTTGTGTTTTTTAAGCCCTTGTTTGATAACTTTATTTGGTGACTTGTGCTGGGAACCAACACACTTGGAACAATGTTGAACCTCTCTCTCTTTTCATGAAAGGAAATTCAGGGCAAAGTTGACCTTCATTTTTTTTCTTTCCCATCTCATCTATTTTTGTGATGCTCCTTTGTATGTTGAGTTTTTCTGTTCTGCAATTGCAGAATATAAGTCTTACATTTTGCAAGTGATATATTATTGGAGTTGTGTGCTTATCTGTTACACTTGGATTGTTTTTCTGATGAGCTGTAATGATTTTACTTCAGAAATTCAATAGGCCAATGTTGCCTTTTGTTCACTCATTTGGCTTAGAGGTGAATGTGGATTACCAATTACCATTGCCATTATACTAGCTAGGGTTTTTAAGAGATGTTTCAAGCCTGTCTTCCAAATCATTATAAATGGAGCTTCTTGATTATAGTTTTAGATCAGTCTATGAATGTTTAGGTTTTCTGTTAGCCCGTATCCATGGTAACAAGTACACAGTGAAAAAATAAGGGCAATGTCCTAAATAAAAATAAAACTAAGTTTTTTAGGGTTAAGAATTTGATTGGTTCTATATTAAAATCCTACATCCTAGTTGAATTGATACTGGAATATGTTTTTAATATTTGATATACTGTAAATAATATGTTACTATTCTGTCTTTTGTTTTTTTCTCAGTCACAGCCTCAACAACAACCACCAAATGGTAGGGTTCGTCCACCCCCTAATCCTAAGCGCCAACCAGCTAAAGCACAGCCGGAAACTGAAGAACCACCATCTCCCACTTCTAGTACTTCTTCTAGTCAACACCAAAAGGAGGTAGCGGAAGAGGTTGGTCCTTCACAAGTGCCTAAAGCAGCTCCCCCTGCAGCGGACCCCCCTACAGCAGACCCCCCTGCAGCAGCTGGAAATACTCAAAAAGCAACTGCTCCATCTGAAACAACCAGCCAGACCACACCAACTGAAGCTCAACCAATGCAAATTGAAGCAACTCCACCTTCTTCGGCTGAGGAGAACATGAATCCTCCTCCACCAGAGCCAGTAGTGGAAGAATCTATTCGGGTCACACGTGCCAAATTGAGGAAAGCCCGTTCTACAGGAACTCGTTAGGGAATGGAAGATGGCTGTTTTCCAATTTAAAATCTTGCAAAACTAGCATTTCATCTTGGCGAACAATGGTGTTATTGAACGGTGATCTAGACATTGATGTAAATTTGTTGTTTTCTAGCTTCTATTCCATTTGTTGCTTTATTTTTTAAAACATTTGTAGTTAGATGTTGTGGGGGGGGGGGGGGGGGGGGGGGGGGTGTGGTGGTGGTTGGGGGGCGCTCTTTGATGCAACTCTGGAATGATTAGGAATGAAGATAAAAGTAAAATTGTTTATGTTTAAGATTGACTTCCAGGGTTTAACCTACTTTCATGTGCTGATATATGTAAATTTGGTCTTGCAAAGTAGGTTAATGTCTTCTCAAAAGGAGGGGTAAGTAGGTTAAACGTTAAAGTATACATAATGTCCAAAGTTTTTCTTATTTTATTAGTACGATTATTTGTTGGAAGACAGCAGTCTAACGGTTTAATTTTTTAAATTCCTAAGGTCACATGAAATTTTTCCAGGACAGGAGAGGGTTAGGAACTTAGGATAGCAATAACTATAGCTTGGGGCTTTCACCGACAAAAAAATAAGTGTTGGTTAGTAGTTATACGTTGACATCATAACTCACCCACCATCACATCACTGCTTAGAAAGATTCGTGACACTTTGGGTCCGTTTGGATACAGTTTATTGTTGCTAAAAATTGATTGTTGCTGAAAACACTGTAGTAAAATAATTTTTAAATGTATAAATAGTACCGTGGGATCATTTTTTTATTTTTTTAATGCATGAACAGTGCTGCTACAGTACATGAACAGTGCGCTATAGTGCGTGAACAGTAATAATTGTCTCCTGCATAGTGACTTTACTGTTCATGCGTTGAAAAAAAAAAAGGTTCCGAAACGTGAACTTGGAAACGCACCACAACTTGTTGTGTTATCCAAACACATACTTTAAATTAAGGTGTTAGAAAAATTACATAATTGCTATAAAAAAAATTATATAATTTCTCTATAATTTATGGTGACTTTAAATTTAATCCTTGAGAAATAGGAGAGGTAGAGATGGTTACATGGTGGTGAAGATCGATCTAGAGAAAGCCTATGACCGCTTAGAGTGGAGTTTCATTAGGATGGTGCTCACTCACTTTGGTTTCCCTGATAATATTATCAGTCTTATTATGAGTTGTGTGTCAACTACCTCTACTTCGTTGCTATTTAATGGAAGTAAGCTTAATTCCTTTTGTCCTTCAAGAGGCATCAGACAAGGGGATCCTATCTCTCCTTATCTGTTCCTCCTTTGTATAGAGTTCTTGGGGGCTCAAATTTCTAGAATATGTGAGGAGTATCAGTGGGATACGATTAAAGCCTCAAGAAATGGTCCTGGTTTTTCTCATGTGCTATTTGCGGACGACATTCTACTGTTTGCTAAAGCGAACAACAAGAATTGCACGGCCATTTTGGAGGTCCTTCATAATTTTTGTAACTTAGCTGGTAAGAAGGTGAATGTTGGTAAATCTAGAGTCTTCTTCTCTCCCAATGTTGCTGGTAGGAGAAAAAGGACTATTTGCAGAAGGCTTGGTATTATAGCTACTAATAATATTGGAAGATATTTGGGGTTTCCTATCATTCATAAAGGTAGGGTGGGAAATGCTTTCAATTTTATTCTTGATAAAGTCCAGAGCAAGCTGGCTGGTTGGAAAACTAAATTTTTGTCGAGAGCGGGGAGACTTGTGCTTGCTAAGACTGCTGCTACCCTTATTGCTGAATATTATATGCAGTGCCATAACCTTCCAGCTAAAGTTTATGATTCCCTTGATAAAATGATGAGAGATTTCATATGGGGGTCAACTGAAGAGAAAAGAAGAATGCATATGGTTAAATGGAGTACTATTACTCTCCCGAAAGAGTTGGGTGGCTTGGGGATCTTTTCAATGAAGCAAAGGAATGTAGCCATATTACCCAAACTTTGTTGGAGATTGGCTCATGAGGAGGGGAAGCCTTGGGTGAATATGTTGGCAGCCAAATATCTCTGCTCCAGTAGAACCTCTGAGGAAGGAAATAAATTGCCATGTTCGCAAATTTGGGCAGCTTGCAAAAAGGGTGGTCCTATCTATGTAAAGGGATTGAGATGGATGGTAAATAATGGTGAGTCTGTTAATTTGTGGAAGGATTTCTGGCTTTCTTGTGGCAGGTTAAGAGAGCTGGTAGAAGGCCCCTTAAACCGGGGAGAAGATGAGTTAACTGTGCGACAATGCTTTGATGAAAATCATGCATGGATGGATTCATGCTTATCTTTTAAGCTTCCAAATAATGTCCTTAACTCCATTCGGGCTACACCTTTCTCTTGTGATCCTCACAATGGGGATAGTCTTTTGTGGGCCCATTCTAAGAATGGATCCTTTTCCATTCAAGCAGCATATCTTATTGCAAAGGGTTTAAATCCCCTGAACCCGGTTTCTTTGTCTTTCAACTGGGTGTGGAGTACTGACACTCTTCCAAAAATTCAATTTTTTATTTGGTTATGTCTCCATGACAGTCTTCCCACAGCCTATGTGCTGGGTTCAAGAGGTTTAAATCTTGAAAAAATGTGTAGAATGTGTAATAAAGGCAATGAAACCATAGATCGCTTGCTTAGAGATTGTGAGATTGCCCATTTATTTTGGAGGCAAGTTCAAGTTCCCCATTGCTATAGAAACTCCTTTAAACTCCCTTTAAAGGAATGGTTGGAATATAATTGTAAAGATGAAATGAATACTATTGTCAAAGGAGTGCCTTGGAAAGTCCTATTTCCGATGGGGTTGTGGCAGCTGTGGTTACATAGGAATGATTTTTTGTTTAAGTCAGGTACTATTGACCCGCAAGTTTGGAGAAGATGTATTCAAAATAGTGCTGAGTTCTTCTCAATAGGCTGTGTGAACAAGGTCAAGCAATTAAAAACTGTGATTCCAGTGGGGTGGGAGAAGCCACCAAGAGGTTGGGTGAAGCTCAATACAGATGGTTCAGTGATGAAGAATCCGGATAGAGCAGGGGGAGGAGGTTTACTTCGTGACCATGAAGGGAATTGGCTGATGGGTTTTGTGAGGGGGCTCGGCTTCACTAACAGTGCATTGGCTGAACTTTGGGCTTTGAGGGATGGGTTGATTCTTGCTAAGGAGATGGGGATTCAGCAAATTATCATTGAACTTGATGCTTTAAGTGTTGTGATGCTGATGAATAATTGTACTGTAAACTTATTAATGGAACCACTCTTATCCGATTGCAGGAGCCTGCTGCAGGAATTTCCGGGCAAGCGTGTGACCCATGTATTTCGGGAAGCAAACCAATGCGCTGATGCTCTAGCTAGAATGGGCGCGCAATCTTTGTATAGCTATCATGTTTTTTGTAATCCACCACCTGTGGTGGAATGTTTGTTGGCTGCTGATAAAGTTAACACGTTTTGTAATAGACTAGTTAACTCCTAGCTTTTATTTTATATCATGGTTGACCGAAAAAAAAAATTAATCCTAAATTAAAAAAAAAAAAAAAAAAAAAAAAAAGACAATTAAAAGTGACCTTTTCAATTATTTCAATTCAAACACAGATATGGACCATTTCAAAGAATACCGCTACCATTAAGCTATTATTCATTCACTTGAATCTCTTAAAACTCTTTAATTTAAATAAATGTAACATATATTAACATAAGTTGTGGATAAAACTTATCTAAACAAAACTATTTCATGTGAAACTATAAGAAGTCTCGGATACTAAATGACAATTATGAAATTATATAATAATTAGTAATTTAATTAGTCCAAAAAAATTAATAAAGTTATAAGTTATATAAGTTTATGCTCACATCATATCATATCATGATACTAGTTTCAACTCTTCTAAAAAAAAATTGATAGTAGTTCAACTATCATATATTAATATTATGGGTTAAAAAGTTGTATAATATTCAGCAAAAAAAAAAAAAAAAAAGAAGAGAAAAAGTTGTACATATATTGAGGTCTTGTCAGGTGGATGTGGATGTCATCTTTCTATTTCTTTTCTTTTTTTAACACTTTTTTCTTTTCATTTTTTCTCCTTTGCCATGTGGCACCCATTAAAAATTTTCAAGTTTACTCTATTATCAAATTTTGAAGCTGTTTGCATCAAAAGTTTCCAGAAATATAAATGAACTTTTTTTTTTTTGAGAAGAATAAATGAACTTCTATTAATTTAATCATCTATCAATTTTTTTAATAATAATATTTGGTAATATATGTCATACTTGCATTATATGGCTCATGCTTTTCCCATGAGATGCATTATAATTACATTATTATTGTGGGCGTCAAAAACAAACTATCCTTGCTAGGAATATAGGCAATATTACCAGAATGGTGTTTAATTGACAGTCACAATTTATTTATCTAAAAAGGTAGGGAAAAACACTCTACAATGGGAGACTCAAACAATTGATCTAATAAATTTCGCTTGTATTTCAGAAACTAGCACATTACAATAGGAAAAATTCTATTTCCCATGGTGTTGCACTATAACATATTAGTAGTTTTCTATCTATTTCTCTCTCCTCTTTTTTCAACCCCTTTCTATTTGCCTGTCCCCCTCTTTATATAGGCACATTTCTTGCCCTTATCCCTCCAGCTGTCCTGTCTCCAGCCGAATTCTCAATGATATTTTCATCCTCTTTATTAGTTTCCTCCCCTTCCTTATCTTGGAACATGACTTTTGGGGGTGTTTGTATTGTTCAAGTTATCTCATATGCATTCAATGCGGCAAAGGATAGGTGGAAGTCCCCTTATTAATGCGGAGGTAAAGATCTCTGCCATTCTTATGTGTTCTGGAAGATTTCTCGTGGTTCTAAGTGCCAGCTGTAGGTACATCGTGGATTACCTGTGTATATTTCCTCGGATAAGACTTTGCTCCATGTATTTTATTGCCAACTTCACGGAAACAGTCTATGAGGATTCCTTTTGCCTCCTGGATGCTTAGGCTGGCCTTATTACACTTCACAGGATCTTGTAAGCTATTGGGTCTTACCTTAAGCGTGTGGGTTTGGCCCATTCCACTCCATAGGGTCCAACAGATATTTGGGCCTTAGGCTTAGGTGATGACTTTTCCACTCCCCATAATTATTATTAACATAATTAATTCTAAATGAAATTTTAATACAAAGGTTCATGAACATTAAAAAAATTTAAAAATTCAATAACCAAAGGGTTTTTAAAAATTTAAATAAGTTTCTTTATTTATTTTTAAATTTTTTAAATTTATTATATTTTTTGGTTTTGACAAAAACTCTCTATTTTCTCAATGTTTGGTCATTTATCTTTATTATCTAATATTTTTATTTAATTTCAATTATTTAATTGAAAAGCTTTCAAGTTTCAACCCTACTTATTCACTAAGAAGGCTGAAATTCTCTTTATCAACCCATACCACACTAGCTACTTATTAAGGTGTTCCATAAGTTGTGTCAACCTACTTAATAAATAAGTCTTATTCAGATCAAAGGATTTTGACATGTGCTCTAGTTGAGTTGGCGTGACTATCAAGTCATATTCATATGGTCAAGTTCCTTTGCCTTGACACGACACAAATACGACTGGCCAACAAAAGGAGCCATCATAAGCAATCCGTTCTGAATCCCATAGGCAGCGGCATCTATAAAGAACGTTTGCTTTGAGGCAGATTTCATGTAGTTTGTCTAAATCATAACAAATATCAAAATCTTCTGTGGATGATCCAGTATGTAGTTTATACCAGACTAATGATACTGCAGCGTTGATTTATAATGGAAAACCCATACCATTTCATAGAGGGGGACAAAAAGGATCTTATGCAGAATTCAAGGTATGACCTATGTGCCTGTACTTAGATTTTCCACTTTCCAGTAATATGGCAAACAAATCAGGTAGTCCATGCGAGAAATTTAAGCATGAGAGATTGAAAAACATTCCGGCCATTGAACATAGACTTCATCAGTTCAATAATAACAAAGAGGAAGCAGAGTTCTCAATCATTCACCATATAAAAGAGAACTAACATGAACTCGTAAGTTCTGCAACATCTTTGAGTTAATGTCTCCCCAGATAGTTGAGCAAGAAAATAGTTTTCCTAAAGGCCAGGCATGCCCATCCCTGTTTTAGGATCGTAAGTCTTCTCCAGCACGAGATCCATTGGTGTGTCCTTGGGACCAGCTGCAGAAACGAAATAACAATGTGACCAAAGTGCATAAAATATTAAGCAGAATTATAACAAGCAATAAAATCTCCAACTGGTTCTTAGAAGGAGAGGATGTGCCATTTGAGCTAAAACTCATTGGCAAGTTCAAAAGAAACTTCACAAAACAAAAAGAATTCATACAGAATCCTTGTATACGTTTCTCATTCTCTTCTATATCTCTTTTTTTTTTATTATTGGTAATAATACTTTTATTGAAAAAATTGAACATCATGTTCAAGATGTATTCTCTTCTATATCTCTTTATTTCTTTTTTCTTCCCAATTTTCTCGAGGTTTGATTCTGACTTGTACATCTATTTCAAAAGGGAACTCCATATTTTGGCAACCATATCTTCTGATGGATGCCAGCTTAAAAGCCCTGTTGGTACCTATTGACAAACTCAATTTGAATCATACTGACTGTTGAGCAATGGGTGTTTCAAAAGACATGCTCCTGTTTTTTTATGGGTAAGTTACATGCGGTAGATCTTCTCCATCCCATTATTATGAGACGAGGAAGTGTCAATTGAGCAATAGCTCAATTGGCAAAATGCTCACTCGTGTGTTTGGGTGCACTTATTTTCATAAGACACAATAGACATAAAACATAGATGTTAAATATACATATGACATGATTCTCAAAAAACATATATACATATGACATTGCAAGGCACACAACACCAGCCATTCATGTTCCCATCCAGTCTGCCATATGGATGTAACATACCCTCAATTCAACTAAGCCTTGATCTCGATTAAATTGATGTTGACTTCATAAATCTTCATCAAATAATTAGAGTCAACTACAACATGTTCCTATATTGTCCAACATGTTCCCATATTGTCCACCATATGGATGTAGCATATTCTCAACTCAACTAAGCTTTAAACCCAATTAAATAGGAGTTGACTTCACAAATCCCCATCAAATATTTAGAGTTGATTTCGAACCTAATACTTCGCTCTTCAGCTTATTCTAACAGGGGAAAAAGATGCCATTTAAGCTAAACCACTAGAGCTCATTGGCGAATCTACTACATTTATTCTTTCCTACCATTATCCTATTTAAAAGCCTCTATCTTGCTGCTCTAGTCAACAAAACCTTCCTCATGACTTCTACCCATATCGTTTTAGGCCTCCCTCTATGATGCAAAACAAGTTTGCAAGAGCGAGAAATAAAAGGGGTAAAAAACAAACAAAACAAAATACTCTAGGCTTCACCACCCAAGGGTGCTTGGAATCACCACCAAACTGTAAAGAAACATCTCTAATTAGCAATCTTATTCAAAATGCATTGTCTAAAAACAATTCCTGGAGCCTCTTTTTAAGAAGTTTCAAAGATTACATTAAGCTACAATTACATCCCACAAATTGAAATCCACAGCCCTGATAAAGGACAAATTCATAATTCAAAAATAAAAACCCAATATCTGAAAATAAAAATATGAAACAAGAAACTCTGAAATCCTTTTGGATGTGCTCCCTGCATCACTCTACCTATTTTCACTCCACTCAGTTGAATCACTTTTTCACCAACACATGAATTGGTCTCTGTTGCAGAAGACTATCTCTAGTGGCTCTCCCCCATCACTTCTTCAATATGAGCTACACCTACCTTTGAGGCTAACTACATTCCATATCTTATCTTTCCTATCATTACCCAGTATCCATTTGGACATTCTCATTTAAGCTATGTTCATTTCATAAACATGATACTTCTAAACAACAACAATAAAGCCTTAGTCCCAAAACAGTCTTATATAGCTTTTATTATTAGCAAGTTACACATTCACCATGGTTTTTGAAATGACAACATCACCCTCCACCTTGCTTTTAAAGCCTTTGTGCCAAAACAGCCCTATTCTCTCTAACATAAAGCACAACTAATCATATATAGTTTTTTTAGTGGTAAGTTGCACAAGCACCCAATGGTTTTTGAAACAACAATATCACCCTCCACCTTGTTCTTATATAAGCCCTACAGAATGAGTGTATATACATGTGTACTGTGTAACTAATCGGGTGTTTGCATATTTAAACTTTCAATACATTTTTTTAATTTTATTTCACAATAAGAATATTGAATAATTGGCTTCATGACTATCAATCAAAATTCATAATATTAATTCTTTCTTTCTTTCTTTTTTTGATAAGTATAATTCACAATATTAATAATAAAATTCCACTATTCAAATCTTTCCTTACAACAGCTGCATATTCTTCTTTTAGGTATATGCTGTGTGGGGTTCTTAATCTAAAAAGTAAGGCAGTGACTTTAAGCCTCACATCACATGGCTTATGTCTAATGTGTCGAGTGTTGTCATGTATTCTCCCTATTATTGCAAATTGAAGCATAATGTGTAAAATATGCAACCTAGAATTGTCTATTATCACACGGTTGTAAATAAAAATAAATATGCTGAAGAAAAACATCCACTGAGTCAACCAATAGAACATAAAAATGAAAATAAACCCTGTGGGAGGGAGGGGGGAGATTAAGCTTGGGATAATTACCAACTGTAGGCCTCGGCGTTGTCCTTATCTTCAAGATCTCTGGACGAGGTATTATGGAACCAGATGCTCCCAAACCTCTAGACACTCTTACTTTACTGCCATCTTCAAGATACCTAGTTCCTACCTTACAAGGCTTCCTGCATAAGTAAACATTACACACCACCCCTGTGAAATCAAGAATAGAATATTGATAATTGTTAAATCAGAAGCCTAGAGTAATTCCATACCCAGTCACTGGATCAACAACTTGAACATTTGATGCATGCAGTGGTGCTTCAACTGTAAAGATCCCACCTTCATGACCTTGCCCTTGTTTGATATGTTTCTTTACCTGCAAAAGAGCAAAGAGACAATGATGACAACCTTATATTAGACACATGGTCTTTTTCAGTACTATGTGCATCTTATTTGAAAGCTGTGAATTCCCTTTAATCTCTCTAAGTCATTTGAGGCGATAATATATGATTCAAGTAAAGAGAATGGCACAAAGTCACACAATAAAAAGTCACTGAACCCACAATTTGTTTGACTTCTTTTAATCTAAAAAGCGTTGCAGATTTCAATAAGTTGTGCCTTCTAAATAGTTTCAGAATGTTTATTTACTAGGAGTGGAATTTGGATCATTAACACCGGTACCTTATGTTATAGGAGCAAGTCTGTTAGTAGAAGTACCTAAAAAAGAATAGTCAGATAAACTGTGTGGAGGAGGATTGAGCAGTTTTAAGTTTCAAAGACAGTGGGGGATTAAAATATCATGAAAGAAGCTAACTTGTCTCTTTTAGATATGGAAAGATATATCTATTAGGAAATTTTAATTGAGGACCTATCCAAAATCCCTGTTAAACGTTAACGATACAATAACCATTTGCTGGTTGAGCAGAAGAACAGCTTAAAAGGAAAATTATAGATACATATTACTGTATTCAATCAGCATATATTATGCGAACTGCATATAATATTGTTGCAAAGCATATGATCACTTTAGCATTTTTTCTTGCTTTTTTTCTAAAGCATAAAGCATTTTGAAATAATCAGCGCGTGCATTCACTACACATGCACTACATTATCATACACTGGAAGTGGGTTATTGCCAACCATCATAGCAACACATTTGGTCATAAATAACCAAACCATTTAGATTGTTCATCCTATGAAACTGCCAAGTTTGACTTGCTGTCGCTAAAACCAAATTATAACAATCACAACAAATTAAACAACCGAAAATGATATGCACCTTAACATGTTATTCTCACATTGTAAACCTTATAATAATCAGTTTAATTTTTTTTTTTTTTTTTTTAAACCACCCAATTATCCAAATAAAATGAAAAAGTTCCTCACCAAATTCTTGCCTTCAACAATAACCCGATTCTGCGAGCGAATTACACGCTTAATAAGACCCGTCTCACCTTTGTCTTTGCCCCTTATAATCATAACCTGCAACAACCAAGCCAAGCAAGTGCCCGAAAAAACAAATCATATTATGTTAAAGAAAAAGCAAATAGTTGAAAATGAATTAAAAGTTTTGTTTTTCCCTTACATTATCTCCTCTGACAATCTTCCAATGCCTAATGAGTTTCTGAGCCGCTTTCCAACCCATTTCGAACTAAACACAAAAAGGAAAGCAAAAAAAAAGAAAAAAAAAATCATTTTCAAATGGAATAAAATAAATAAAATGTGTTTAGGGTTTTTCTGGGGTTTCTCTGTATAGGGTTTTTGTCTTAAACCCTAAAACCAGGGCCGGCCCTTCCCTTAGGCGAGTTAGGCAATTGCCTAAGGCCCCCAAGTGGAAGGGGGCCCCAAAATTTTAGAAAAGAACCCTAAAAAGTTTACCTTTCTCTCTAATCTCTGCTCTCCGCCACTCTCTAGTCTCCAGTCTCCACCGTTCAGTCTCCAGCTGGACCGCCTCAGCCTCTCTCTGATTCTCTGCTCTCCGCCTCTCTCAAGTCTCAACTGCTCACCTCACCGTATCAGGTTCTGAGGTTCAGGAATCAGGTATTAAATTATAAATATTTGGGCACAGGGCACTCCATTTTATTTGTTACTAAGAACTTAAGATAACTTTGTTTATTTGGGCCCTCCCTGGCTGCTTTTGTAACTTTGTTTATCTCTTAGCAGTTTATCATTATGGCTGCCTGGACCCTCCCTGGACTGGGCGTTAAGTTTGAGCCTTCAAGGTTTTTTTTTTTTTTATTTTAGATAGGATTTGTTTTGTGTTTTTTTTTTTTTTTTTTTGGTGGGTGGGTCTTATTAATAAGTCTTGTGTCAGTGTTATGGCTGTGCATAAATTTTTGTTATGCTTGTGCTTAATTTTTTTTTAATTTATGCAGGTTGAAATTACGAAAAACCTGTTATTATTCAGTGAAACTACAACAATACTTTTTATATAAATCAGGTTCTATTTCTCATTTGATCTACACTTGAAAGTTATTTTTTATTTTAATTTTTATAAATATATTGTTTGATTATAAATGTCTACTAGAAAATATGTATCAGGATATGAAAAACTTAAAAAAAGAAAAAAAGAAGAAAAATTAATTGAGTCTAAAAAATGATTAATGGATAAATTTGTTATTAGTAATAAACAAAATATAATATAAAATTTAGATGAAAATATCACAAATGAGCAAGAAATTCACCAAAATAATTTAGAAGAAAATGATGTTCAATTTTGCAATATAACAAATCTTGATAATGAATTTCAAAATAATTTTAAAAAAATGAAAATAATGATGAAAAATATAATATAAAAATATTAAATAAACATTAATTTAATTAATATATAAGTATAAAAAATACCTCATTTTTAGTTCTCACCTTAGGCCTCAAAATGTCTAGGGCTGCCCCTGTTTCTCTCTCATCCTCTTTCTGCCTCAACCCACGTCACACCGTGCTCCATGGCTGACCACCAAGCTCTCATTCCAAACCTCCATGGCCGGAACTTTTCAAGCTCATCACCTCCAACCACGCACTACTGCCGAAACCCAACCAAAATCAAATCACAACCACCACCACGGCCAAAACCCAGCCAAAATCAAATCGCAACAAAAACCCAGAAGCCCACCAAATCACAAATCAAATCACACCCACCGAAATCAAAGCACAAAACCCACAAAACAACCAAAATCACAAAATGAAAAAACTGAAAGTGAACCCACCGTTAAAAAAACATATATTGGTTTTGTTATTATATTTTAGAAGAAGAATCATCTTGTTAAACTAATTTTAAATCCAAATTAATCAAACACATACCACAAGCAAGAATGATAAACTGAAAGCAAAGCAAAAAAAATGGTATTTCCCAGAAAAGCGTTTTCAGAAAATAGAAAGGGTAAGCAAAATATAAAAACTATTTGCTTCATAATCTCAAATAAATAAATAAATAAATAACCAAAAATCACACGCCATAATCCAGTAAAGTCTCGCGAGCCACAATTTCACTTAAGAGGATCGTCTGAGTTGAGAGAAAGAGATTTTCATTGTCTTTGGCTCGATAGCACAATCTTCGATTTCCTTTCTTGACGTGGCTTTCTCTCGCTCCTCTTCTGTTAGCCTAGACGACGTATAAAAAGAAATAAAAGGAAGAAGAACAAAGCACTGTGTAAAAAAGAAGAAAAGAAAAATTGTGAGAAAAGAAAGACGGATTGAGATCAGGTGCATCGTTGTAGGTATTTTTTTACATTTTTTTACTCTTTTTTTTTTAACTTTTTAACTCTTTTTTAATATATTTTATTTAATAGTTGAGATTGAAAGTTGTTTTTTCAACTTTTAATCTCAACCATTAATTACAATTGCATCAGAGTATTGCACCTGAATCTGAAAAAGATAAAGAGACCTACACATACACATACACATACATAAGCACACATACACATATACATACACATACATAAGCACGCATAAACACATACACAAGCACGCATAAACACATACACATACATATAAACATACATAAATATAAGTACGCATAAACACATACACATACACATAAACATACATAAATATAAGCACGCATAAACACATATACATACACATACATAAGCACACATACACACACATACATAAGCACACATACACACACATACATAAACATACACATACACATACACATGCACACATACACGTGCACACATACACATACACATTCAAATACACATAAACATACATACACATACACATAAATATACATATACATAAACATAAACGCACATACACATAAACATGTATAAACTCATATAAACGTAAACATACACACATAAACTTAAATATAAACATAAATACACATAAAGGCTCGATTTAGTACATCAAAGTAACTAACGAAATTATTTAAGGATTGATGTTAGTATGCAATTTCTTCCAATCTATATGAGGATTTAATTTTTTTCAGTTTGTATGTGTGTTTGTGTCTATGTATGTTTATATTTATGTTTGTTTGTTTTTGTTTATGCGTGTTTATGTGTACGTGTGTTTATATTTGTTTGTTTTTGTGTATGTTTGTTTGTGTTTGTGTTCATGTATATGTACGTGTATGTGTGTTTATGTTTATATTTATGTTTATAAATATAAACATACATAAACATACACACATACATAAACATAAACACACATGCACATACACATACACATACACACTCATACACATACACATGCATAAACATACACACATACATAAACATATATAAATATAAATGAACATAAACATAAACACATATGCACATACACATAAACAAAAACATACACATGCACACGCATAAACATACAGATACACATACACATACACATATATTTTTAGTTCTCGTCTTAGGCCTCAAAATGTCTAGGGCTGCTCTTGCCTAAAACCCACAACTTTTTTCAGACCCAATTTTTTATTTATTTTTTAATGTGGATGCTCCATCTTTTCCAATTACTATAATTAAACCTTTGTAACACGAAGGCAGATACCCTATAGTTTGAAATTTAAGGTTTGGTTATGAACATTTGGTAGTGCCATGAAAAACAGTAAATGACATTATTCTTGAAGCTTAAAACTAGTTATCAAAGCAAAGATTATAGTTCAATATAATGAAGAGAGAGAGAGAGATTGGGTCACCTCAAATTGCAGCAATGCGTAGGCATGTGCCTGAGTGAGCGATTTTTGGTAGAGGGCAGGGTCGGCTAAGTTATGGATGGTAGTGACTGTGAGTTGGGTTTCAACCCTACCTGGTGAGAATTTGATGGTTTTTTTTTAATTTTTTATTTTATGGTTGCTGTGGTGGAAATTTACACTAATCGCAGTAGATATAATTATAAATAATAGTAACTAGTTTATCAACCAACCCAAAAAAAAAAAAAAAATGATTGTAACTATTAAGTATTAATCAAAGTTTTGCAAGATGACCTCTTTGAGAATTTAAAATGAGATTTTATTAAAATTTTTCACAAAAAAATTGAATTATTTATAATGGGGTGAAGCTTTTGTTTAATGCACCTATGCACTAGATAAGACATGATGCGAATACATGTCCAATTTTGGATACGTGTCTATATCGTATCATATTTAGTACACAATTGCACTAGACAGAAACCATATCCTTTATAAAACAAAAAAAAGATTTATTTATAATAAAATAGTCGCTTGCAATTTTATTAATAAAGTGCATGTGACCACTTTCCATCCATTATAATTGACGGAAATGAGATTGAAAGATTAATTTTAACAATTTTGATCGCTTAACAATTAATAACACTCTTTCTCAAAAAAAAAAAAAACAATTAATAACACAAAAATTAAAAATACACGAAACATGTTGTAATCGACTCAAACACTAAGGGTCTTTTTGCAATTTGAAACTAAGGTCTACCATGAATCACTTTGAAACACCATTCTTGATCCCACCAAGTAATACAACCATGGTTTTGAAACCTAGATCGTTCAAATAATCGAAAAATGGAGAAGGTTTTTAAGATTGAACCAAGGTTGAACTATGATGCATCATTTAATTGGAACAATGCCCATAAATTAGAACAATGACCAAAATAGAACAAAATCAACTGATTATTGAGGTATCATTTTTATTGAAAAAAAAATTTTGATTTTTTTGATAATTTTTTTTTTATATTTTTCATAAAACTAGTATCAAAACATTTCTAAAATGGTTCATTAAAAAATTTTTGGTTGATCTGAGACCCTTTTATTCTCATTTCTCTTCTTTTAATCCCATTTGGCTAGATCTGAGAAGTCCAATAACAATACCACGTTGGACTAAGTCACAATAATGGCAGTAAATTCAATAATCAGTTGCTCAACTCCCCCCCTTCCAGCAGACCATTTACCATAGCCTGATTTGGATTCCACCTGATGAATGTATTAATAGAACTAGAGAAGTGTTACTTGCAGGATTGTCAAAATCAGGATTCTATATAAGATCGTGGAAGGTAGGTAGGATCGTAGATCGTAGGATCGGATCGTGAATCGTAAAATCCTACCTATTTTCAGATTTTAAGCAAAAAACCTATTGATAGTGACTTTGTATGTTATATAATCACTTAAAATATGAATCCATCTATTAAAAAAAATTGCATCATAAAATGTAATTTGCACGCACTACATCGTTCTTATGTCATTCTAACAAAACAAAATATATTTAACTTTTGACATATGAATCTAAAAAGTTCAGTACATGTTTAATTAGTAACTAAGTACTAAAATATTATCTACACATATGGAAAATGTTTTCCAAATTCTAAGTTCCAAATCCAAAATAAGTTAGGCTAGTTAGCATATAAAAACTAGCTAATTACAAATTTACAATAAGTAATCCAAAACAGAATTCTCAATCTAAGGTAAACTAGCTAATTACAAATATGAAATTTAAAAGAAAATTCTCATTCTAAGGTTCTCCTAATCTAATTACTGTCATTGTTATATCCCATTTCGTCATCTATATCCTTCCTAGTATCAACATTCAAAACGTTAAACTTAAGTACTATAAGTTTTTTTGAGATTTTATGTTAACATATGGGTAAATTTGGGACTTCAATTCATTATTGGGCTTCTGATAACCCATTGGACTTGTGAGTTTAGGTGAATTATCTTACCCAAATGAATCCCACTTAAAAAAAAAAAAAAAAAAAATCAAGCCAAATGGTAGGATCAGTAGGATCCCATACGATCCTACATAATCTTACATACGATCCTACCATTTTTGCGATCCTACTACAATTTTAAACTTTTTAGTGAGGTGGGATCGTAAAATCGTGCGATTTTATGATCCAGATCGCGATTTTGACAACCATGGTTACTTGTTCATCTAGAATAGATTTGAAGACTATCAAGTAACAATCATATCGTATCAGCGTTAGAGTTGAGTTGAGCAATCAAGCCATTCATGATTCAACCATAGCCAATCTACTTGCATGCAACTTTCCTATAGACCATACTTACCAAAGATACGATGTGATTGCTACTTGTGTGTGTGTATATACATATGTATATTTTCTTTTTCTTTTTTTTCTTTTTTTTTTTTTCTCTTTTTTCAATGATAGGTAATAGTGGGGTTTTTTTTTGGGGGGGGGAATAAGAGGTGTGATGTGAACTACAAACATGAGGCAAGATGCCATTACCATTAAGCTATTGCTTGAACATTGGGGAAGAGGGGGAGGAGGTATTTGGACCCAAGTTCTCCCCATAAAAAAGACTGGATCACCAGACAGTGTCACAAAATCACAAGGCTCTTGCAACAAAATTTACTTAGTTGAACCTGCAACATTTACTAAGAATTTTACAATCTCATTGCACCTTTACTGCATGACAAGCCCAAAATAAAGTCACTTATTATATTCTTACATCATCAGGACTCTATCAAACCTATACCAATTATCCTATATAGTATATACATCAGCGGGTTCCACAGAAGACTCGCATCTTTGTCAGACATTTCATAATCTTTGTGATTAGCTATCTTTGTCAGAAAACTGAAAATCTAGCTACAAAATCTACACTTCAAAATGTGAAGGGGAGTTAGCAAACCCTGAATCAGCATGTCATCTGGAACAACTAAGTACCTGCTTCTTATTTACATAGACATCCTGGTGTGATACTTGTGGCTGAGCCAATACAGCACTCCCCTCTGAAGAATCCTCTTGAAGGATGTCACCTATTTGGACCCAGTCCTAATTATGCTGTCACAAAATGTAAAATGGTAAGCAAGCTATACAGGTGTCCTTAAAGTGAAAGATCTTCAAATTGATCCAGTTGCATAATCACATCTAGAAATTCCAGGCATTGAAACTTGTTGAATATGGAACAGCAAAATAATGTGCTCACCCCACAAATCTGTAGTACTGACTTTAGGATCTGTTCGGAACCAGTAATCATTGTCAATCTGCAAATAAGCTGGTTAGGTTTCCTTCAGCGTGACCCAAAATAGGAAAAAAGAAAAAACCTATAAGGTATGTTTGGGATGGAGAGAACTCATTTTTAGTGTATTTTTGCAAATCTTCCCCTCTTCTATCCCTCATCTCCCTCCAAAACATAGGGTTACAAATCCACTTTGAAACTTAAAAAATCTGTTTTTTTTTTTTTTAAAAGAACACTTCTAAACATACTTACACCAGAGTCCGAAGGAATAATCTTCTGAATCCCGGACACCTCTGAAGCTGGAGAGCTGAAAGCTTCAGAAGAATTGTTTTGATTAACCTGGAGTGGCTGCACTGCATCTTCCTCTTTGCAGTGATCACTATTCCCAGCTGATGAATCTGGTGATTTAGCCTGCTTAACACTCGTACTTTCATGTTGGCTGTCAAATTTGCTACAAGCATCAACAACATGGCCGTTAGAGAGAAGACACTACCTTCTCATGTAAAACATATAATGCAAGAAATATATATATATATATATATATAGAGAGAGAGAGAGAGAGAGAGAGAGGCAGGGGGTTGTGAAGAAATACAGCTGCACGTGCTCATAAAAGAATACCTCAAGAGGTACAAATCAATTGGTCCAGTGGTGCTTCTAATAGTCATATTACACTGCCTCTGGTGGAAACCAATATCCTGCTGATCAAGCAGCCAACCAATCACATATATGCTAATACAATGCACAAATTTTCAAACCACATCATCCACACTACCCACCTCGTCGGGATCAGGAACTTCAATATTACTAGCCTGTGGAGCTTTTATTGCAATAAGTGTTTGATTCTGTGACAATGATAACAACCAGAAAGTAAGCTTGAGAAATCAACAGATAAGGAACAAATTTCAGGGAGAGGGAGAGAGAGATACCTGGAAACACGGAAGGCTCATAATATCTTCTCCTGTTAAAAAAAGGTACCTGACAGTCCAAAGAGGCAAACTATTAACTGAAAGAACCAATATCATACACATCAGATACAATGAGAATGTGGAGGAATTCAGAGTATACTTTTGATAATTTTCACCTTCCTTCAGGGCATTCAGAAGCACTAGTTTTTGCCTGAGGAAAGAAAATCATGACAGCTCAAAATTCAAAACACTAAAAAGATAAATCATAGAAAAACATCTTTCTCAATTAGTGAACCAACCTTATAAATTCATCAAGACTGCATTCTTCAAGATATAAACTCGCATTTTCAGCCTGCAATGAAACAATGGAGAGAGTTCCAAGTAATTGTAATATGTCAATAGGAAAGGTTAGAAAACTTGAATTTCAATTTCATTTTAAAAAATATGCCAGTTACAATCAGCTTTGAACTCTCCAAACCTAGGTTGATGTCATGATATTAAGTCATCTTATCCAACCAAACAATTAATGCATCTACAATACCGTAAATTTCTGAGTCCAGCTAAAGAAAATGATCACTCATCAGCAATCTGCTTCATATGAGATCTATTTGTCTTAATCTTGGATTACTGATACAAGACTTCATTTAATGTCAGCTATCCATTGGAACTTTTATAAAGACGGATATGCTAACAATATGTTGTGAAACTGGACTAAAGCCAAATGGAAGTTTGCAAACTAGTTCACACAGCTCAACCAAACTATTCTGCATACAAATTGAGAAAGCATCAAAGATCATGCATGTTAACTTTCCATTTTTTAGTACATTTACAGAGCAAGGCTTAAGTACTTCCAGCTGAGTATTTTTTCTGTATAGAAATCTGCTTCTGTAATGACGAATCAATCTATGAAGTTCCTGTCATGTTTCTTACTGTATGTATGCCAACACGGAATTTCAAAAGATTTACGCTCAATTTATACCATGCAAGAAGCAATAACTTGAGATGCTTATCATGCAATAATATAATCAGTTTGTAATTCTGTAAATTCAGCAATTACAAAATCAACATAAAGCACATGAAAGAAATTGAAATGACTGAAATTTTATATGCACCTTTAGTGCAGCAACTTGATCGTCCAGCTCCTGCTGGCCTGCATCGCCATATCCCCTGTTTAATGCTAGCATGTCATTATCAATTAATAATAAATAAGAAAGTACTAAAGAATAAATTGTATTTTCTTTTTCTTTTTTGAATAAATGAAAAGATCAATATCATTACTTCCAACGTATATGGTTCTTTGAAGTTTTCTCTATCAATCCTATTCCTTCAAGGACATTTGTAATATCATATATCCTCCGCTTTTGAACCTGTCAAAAACAATATGATGCAAATACCCAGAGAGTATAAAGTAATCAGCACTAAACAATACCAGCAAGTTAAATTTCTGGCACAAGAATGAATCATGCTTAACATACCTGTTGAAAAAGGATTAAATTCATATTCACCACAGAAATTCTTGCCATAGGAAAACATTTTCAAAATTACAACAGAAGCAGATCCTTTTTTAACTTCCACCAATCAAATAACAATTTTACATAGAAATTATGACAATATTTAATACCTGTAGTATCTCTGCAGTATGGTTCAGATCAAGGGTGCCATCCTTAGCTTCCTGGATCAAACTGATAAATTTCTTGGTTAACAAGCCTGCAAAGAACATACCAAACCCATTTACAATAACCTCAGTAGCCATATCAAACAGAAAACCAAGCATTCAACAAATAAATGCAAACTGTGTGTGTCTGTGTGATGTATAGAATCATACATGAAGAGCAGTAATTGAATAGAACCTAACTAAAAACTTACCTAAAGAACTGTCATAGCGACAATTAGCTGCATTCAGACCATTAGGACACTCCGTCAGCAAAAAATAATAAATTAGAAATCAATATGCCCATTACATGGGCCCAAGATATTAATATATGGACTAATTAATAGATGTAATAAAGGGATGTTACCAATATCTGTTTTCTGAGTCCCAGATTTGGTTTGTTTTGGAGCCTTTGATTGAGTCTGATGCTTTCCACCAGTGCGTGACTCTCGTTTAAGTGGAAGATCATTTGCTAATTCAGTCTGTCCAGGGATGGCGGCCTGTCCACTTGTCTGGGCCTCACACTCATCTAATTCATTCATTTGCCTCAACTGCAGTGATTATAGTATTTTATAAAATTACATAAAGAGGTACAAAGAATACACATCAAACACCTGCAGGACATATAACTTCTGTTGCAACAGAAGTGGAATTAACTCATACAATTTAACTTCTGTTCATGCAAGATTTTATATTAACCAGATAAGAGATAACAAGATGTATGAGTATATGGTTGAAACCTCTTAATTAAGAAAAGGCAAACTCACTATTCACAACCATCCCAGCCACTCCCCACCAATAATTCTTGTTTGTGTTCTCACTGCATTTATATCAATTCATGATGTACAAAAGAAAATTCACATAAATGTAAGGCCATCATAAGCTAACTGTATGACAATCGTGGATAAAGAATCCACATCTCCAATATTTAAGTCATTATTTTTGTACCAAAAGAGAAATACATAAGTAAATGTATGTGAACAATCAAGCAAAATTTTAAGTGCCATAACAATATACTTTTAAAAAGTTCTCAACACGCATCCAGCCTCCCATACCATAAAAACCAAGTATGAAGTGTACAAAGTGCTCAAGACCCACTTAGCTTTTAATTAAACACTAATAAGTATGGAGTTGCATATGCATTTTCAGTTGAACATACAAGTGATTACATTTATAAAGCTTTATCAGCCCAGCAGGTAAGATATTGTTTGTCTACCCCTTACATTGTCACAGTTAACTTTTAAAGGGGATGTCAGCTGGGTTCATCAAAGGAAAACTTGGTTCATTAGATGCCCCAGTCAGATTCAGCACATAACAGAACAAAGATCTGAAAATATCTGGGGCATTGTGAAATACTTTTCAAGCCAATGAGCTCTAGCTCAAACCACACTTTCTCCTCCCATTATAATGTGATGGAGGGTGAGGTCTTGGGTTCAAGGCCTAGGTGCATGTGAAAAAATTAAATAAATAAAAGAATAAAAAAATTAAATACTTTGCAAGTCATTTACATATTTACCAAATTACAACAAAATTTACCGCTTACATCTTTAAAATTATTTCTTCTTACTCACACAGTTTTCCTAATCCATGGGTTTTGAATAAATATAGATTAAGAACACTTTCTATACTCTTTCTGATGATTCAATAGCAAAGACATTCCATCTACATTGTTTAATTATTGATGTTCACATGGAGTGTCAGATTCTAGACAGTTCCTTTGTGCCCTTAGTTGAAAATATAAACCTTCTTCTTACAAAAAATGCTATTTCCACTGACCATAATTGTAGGTTGCAGATACGGACAAAAATATAACGTAAAGAATCACATTAAGACATAATACCACCCGATTTGCCAAGATAGCAATCTAAAAGACATGCTCGAGATATATAAGGTTTGTTTTAGAAATACAAGGAAACAGCATTCCAAATTAAAAGCAAGCAATATTTGCGATGAACTTGCACTTAATGCGGCTCACTGCATAAGTAAAAAAATCACAAAACTTGCCTGCAGTACAAATTCATTTAACTAAGAAACAATAATTAAAAATCTTAGTAAAAACTTAAAATGCCCAACTGAAACTCTAAATGGAGAAAAGAATAAATTCTTTTACAAGAATCTTCTTGACAACTTTATTTATTTATTTTTGGATGACGTAGGAGTACTTCACTCAGATTAGTTGCACGTCACTGTTAATCAAACTCCTACTTCACTTGTCAAAGCAGTTATCGGGTAATCCAGGGGCTTTTCACCATTGACGTACTAAAAATTAGTTTCCCCAAACCACAACACAATGCCAAAAAGAGTTATAAATATTGAACCATATCAGCTTGTTCGGCTAGAATTTATCACACTGGCCAGTACCACCAATCCAGTACACTTACCCTTTTGAAATATACCATCCTACTATACCAGGTTGTTTCAATACCGGCTATTTCGGCTCATACAAAATCATTCAAATTTTTTTTTTCCTTAGTATGTAATGAATAAATGAAATAATATCTTAATGTATTGAATAGAGATCATAAGAATGAATTCTGTTTCTTTGATTCAGATAATGCAAATGGTTATATGAAGTTATTTTGAGTTCATGATTATATATATAAATGGATCACAAAAATGATACACTGTGATCAAACCGAAAAGGCTCTGATTCCATTCCCAAAAAAAATGAAAACCTAAAAAAATCTACAAAATTATTGTTTGTGGCCAAAAACAAAAATATAAAAGGCGTAAATGTAATGTGAAACGAAACGAAGAAGCTCACCGCGAGTTCGGCAAAGGTGGCGGAATGAGCAACGGAGGCGGCGGCGTGAGAGTAGGAGGGAAAGGGATTAGCAGCGAAGAAGGAGAAAGGTTGAATTCCCTGGAAAGCTGCTGCTGCTGCTGCTGCATAGGGATTGTGATTGTGAGTGTGGAATTGCGAGCCAGGTTGTTGATTTGGAGGGTTTGGATTGTTCGCCATTGAAGCGTGCTCGAGAGAGATAGAGATAGAGAGATAAGAGAAAGAGAGAGATTGATATGTTGGAGTGTTTGGAGGGAAAAGATGAGAATGAGAGTGAGAGTTTGTGTTTGTGTTTGTGTTTGCGTTTGTTTGGGTGTTTTAGAGAGGAGGGAGAGTTCAGGTTTGAAAAGGAGTGAAAGAAAAGAGTAATTAGGACTAAGGAAACGGAAGAAGAGGAGAGAGAGATTCGATTCTTTCGAATCGCAAGCCTTCCCCGCCACTCCCTCTTGCCTAAGTTTCCTCTTTTTTACTTTCTTTTTCTTTCTTTTTTTCCGCTCTCTCCTTCATTCTACTTTTTTTGAGTTCTTCATTTGGGCTTCTTTTGTTTTTCCTTTTTGGGTAATGACTTCGAGCCCATTTGTTTTTTTTTTTGTTTTTTTTTTTGGCTAAATAAAAAGGGGTCTTGGGTCTCGACGTGGACTTATTGACTATACGCATCGTTACAGTAAGAATAATACAACGTATACCATCAGAGATTTTATAGGGCTATTATTGTTGTATTTATTATTTCATTTTGACTTATTAGGCCCCAATGGATGTAAGTTCTAATTAGCTCAACTGAAAAAACCTCTAATTGTTGAATAAGAGATCTGGGGTTCAATTCCCGCTTACACTAAAAACCGATTAGTATTTTAGTCTGATGATAAAGAGCTATCATCAAAAGAGCGGACGCCATAGGTTGAAACTCTCCTAAAAAAAAAGTCCTCAACGGATAATTACTAAACTATATTATTAAGTATGATTTACAAAATCTATTTTAGACTTTAATAACCCGCAAAGATTTGCTTACAATTATTATAAACTACTAGATAAGTGCTTTTGTAAGCAAATAACACTAGCCGAATGAGTAATGTTTTTAGAGTCCGAATTTGATAAGGATAAGGTGTAAAACATGAGTTTTACACCATTCAATAAGAGATTATCATATCAGTATTTTACTTAAAATTTAATATTGCATACCACATCTAATAACATCTCAATAAACTCCCAATTGTGTTGAATTTATATATGGGTATTGGATTTGGTTGGGTGTAGTTGCGCTTATTTTTAAATATGTGATAAAATGGTGTAGCATATTGGGATTGAATGGTAAAACATGGGTTTTAAACCACATTCTTACATAATTTAATTTCATGTTTTTATGGTATGGTTAGGATGGAAAGGGAGGGAATAGAAATTGGGGGAAGAAAAATGGAATGGAGTTTTCCATTTGGACCCACTATTTTTTTTTCCTTTCAAATAAGGAAGAAAATGGCTTTGAGAAAGAAGTACAAAATTACCCTCATTTTTAAATTAATTATCTCAACCAAACTTATTTTTTGATTAATTATTTCTACCAAACACACCTAACGAGACATACAAATTTTTTTAATCCTATTTTTTCATCCTCCCAACCAAAGAAAGCCTTGACTTTTACTCAACTTTCATAAGAGACTAAAATTCTTAAAACTTTATTTATCATACCCAAGTGAGAAAAAGCTTACTCCTAAATAAAATACCAGCAACTAAAATTCTTAAATCTTTATTTATCACACCCATGTGTGAAAAAAATGTTACTCCTAAATAAAATACTACATGCTAATACCCCTCCCATTGAATCCTTCAATTACCTCCCATTTTAGCTTGGATGTGATACAGATAGTATTTATTTGATTTTTAAATGCCGCCTGTTTTACATCTAAATAAAAATGGAAGGAAATTGAAGGGGGATTTAATGGTAGGAAATCTTATCATTAGAGGCAAGGCATCATAATATTATACCGTACAGACCACAAAAGAAACACGACTAGCTGACGACTGAATCTGATACCTGAAACTCATCTTATAAGAAATTGCAAACACCACATTGGCTCATGATTGATTCAAGAACTGAATTAATTAGTGAACTGAAAACTAGAGATTTCAACCCATGCACACTTCCCACAACAAACCAAAGACCAAAAAAAACTAGAGCAGAGATCATCATCATAAACTCATAATGGGAAACTAATAGAAGTGCCGTAACTAGCAAATGGAAAAATCAAAATGTACAACAGATTGCAACCACGCAATGAAAAACTGCAGTAGTTGCAGGTTTACAGATAATATAAAAACTAAAAGCTAGTGTACATTCGGGAGACAGCTGTTTTCCTTGCCAACAAATAAGCAATGCAGGCAAATGGCCACAAACGGAGCAATCTTATTCCATTGTAGGCGGGATTAGCTGCTGCTACATATTTTAATCCCACTAAGAATATACCCACCAAATGCACTCATTTGCATGCATGGATGGGTCCGTGAAGGAAGCACCTGCACAAAATTATCAAAAATCAGGAGGAAAGGTCAAGTATATCATTTGAAGGACAACGCCCTATCTATCCCCTTGCATAGATATATTTCAGACATCAATCAATGGGATTAAAAATAGAAGGAAGATGTCAGTGTAATGTCAGTGTTTCAAATTCAGCACTATAATGGGAACAGTTATTAGCATTGCCTATAACCCCAAAAAAAAAAAAAAAAAAAAAAAAAAAAAAAGGAAGAAGAAGAAGATAAACGATGGATCTTTACTTTAAAGCACTGTAGAATTCTAAAGAATGACTCCTTAACTTTTTTTTTTTTTTTTTGATAAGTAAAGAATGACTCCTTAACTGGCTTCAACACAATTTAAAATTCAATAAATTTACTGTACCAGTATGCTAGTTGACAAGTGCACTAAGAACATCAGTAATAGGAGACAATCAACAATTTCACAAGCAGAGCATCCCAATCAAAGGAAGGGAACCATCAACAAGAGAAGTTACAGCATTTATCATACTTCTGTATCGTTGGCCATTTAGGTCATGGCCTCATCCTAAGCCCTACCCAGACAGGTCCGCTTTTGCTCTAGAGGTTGTCTTAGCCTCTTAGGTATGGATAATTAAAAAGTCCACTCTGGTGAGTTCAAGAGTGCATTCAAGTGATATGTATGATTCTCTCTCTCTCTCTCTCTCTCTCAAGCATATGCACACCACAAAATTTATGTATTGAGCAAGGAATATTAGAATATTAAAATGGATGTTGACACAGAAAATTCCACACATTCTTTTTTTTCAATAACATTTTAACAATGAATATTTAACTGCGAAACATCTGTTACTGTTGGCAAAAAATATAAGATTACAAATGTAGAACTTCCACACCATAGAGTGCATAAAAAGCAAGCAAAAAACCAAACCTGGTATTCACGCAACCAAGGTTCTGAAATTTGCAAGCCAATTGCCATCTTCCCAAGCTGCAGATTATGCATGCAAGTTGCAAGAGGCTGCATTCAACAGAAAAAGTAGTTTCGGTTTTTGTTCTATCAATAAGTGAATGCTTATCTACTAATCCAAAAAAAAAAAAAAAGGAAGAAGAAGTGAATGCCTATCCATGAATCAAACTACTTTTTCATGATAATTAACATAAAAATTTTACTAAGAGGAGAAACCTTATTTACACAGGTTGTATTAAAAAGGTTCGCCTAAGAATCTACAAATCGAATTCCATCTATAAATTTTGAAAAACATTCATATAGAGGGAACAGTTGCAACAATCCATTAACCTGAATCATTACCATTACCAAACCAATTCAAGAGTTGCAAACTTGTCTTAAAACAAACTACGACCATATCGACATGATCACATATGATAGTTGCAAATCAACTGTTGGGAACTGAGCTGAAACTTTCAGATTTAAAAATAAAAAATAAAAAATAAAAAATCCCTTAGATTGCTATACCACAATTATCCATCTAGCATTAGATCACCTACTTTTGAATTTTTGAACTACACCAAACACAAAACTAAAAAGAAAATGGACCGAAACCAAGTGAAGATTCAATAATGGAGCAAAAAGTGTTCCAAACTCACCCTTTCAGAAAAAGTGACAAAAAAGATACATTAAAAAGTCAAAATTTTCTTAATACCAAGAATTTGAAAGAAATGACCTGAAGATACTGGTGATAAATTGCAAAAGGAGCTGAATTTGCTAGGAGTGGCAAAAGTTCTTTAAGCAGACTCCAAAGATCCAGCTCTGGTGCGGCAATTATTAGGCTGCATAAAATATTTAAAAGAATTGTCAACTAATGCTTCTTCTGATTAGTATACCAAACATTCACTGACTGTAGCTCCCAGGAAAATGAGTACTTAAAAAACCATCAACTAAAATTTTCTCTTGATTTGTTGACCAAAAACACAATAATTACCTAGAAAAACCATTTTCCTTCCACAAGTCAATGGCTTGTTTTGAAGCCTTATTTCCAGCCTTTGTGGACTTGCCCGTTTTGTTTACAGGAGAAACAGTGGTCTCAGAGATCAGATCTGATTTCTCATTTTCAGTAGGAGTAATCTCTTCCATGCCAACTGATGAAGACATTTGATTCTGCAAAAATCAATCTTATGACAAAATTAGTGGACCTAAAATGAAATATATGCCAAAAATAAGGCAAAGTCACTACTCACTTACATTTGACAGACATTCCATGTTAATGCCGTCTCCCTGCTGGTGAATTTGTTCAGAAGTTCCATTTTGGGATAAAGAGAGGTCAGTGAGAGGAGACCGCACAATCCTGAACCAAAATTAATTTAATAATAAGCAAAAAAAATATATATATATATATACCCCACAACAAGAGAAAAAAGGGGGGGATAATCAGAATATAAACTAACATAACCATCAAAAGGACATGGCAGAAAATAACAAGGCAATAAAGCCCACAAAATTCAGGATATACAAGGACTAAGAAAAACTTGTGGCAAATTCTACATTTATTTAAGGTCCCATCAACCATAACATCTAGCCAGCAACTTGGACCAGTTGATCCCTGGGCCAACTAAATCATCAGGCAAGACAACTACATTTTTAATATTTCTTGTGAATTAGTAACCTAAATCCAATCCGTGTTTATGCACAAAATATTGTTCAAGTACCAACGGTTGCTAGTTAACAAAATGGGAGCAGGGGAATAGCATCACACCTTAAAAAATTTAACAGACAAAAGACCTAGCAAGCAAAATGAGAGTGGGAGCAGATCAAAGTTACTAACACCTTCATAAACCTAATAGACAGGAGAGTCCAAAAGTCCCAAGCCACACAAGTACAGGAAAAAGAAGGAATTGAAGTCACCCTCTTTCCCTTTCTTGCTCTCCTGCTGGCCACCTTTAACCATCATGGGGAATAATATGAACTAGCCCTTAATATCCCACCCAATGCATATTCGATCGAAGCCCAAGTTTTGAGCTCAGATTGGACAGATTTGATTGGAAGTCAGAGTGTGCTGGGAAGGCCAAATAATCCTTATTCAAATCTCAACATAATGCTAACTTGTTTGTGCAAAGGGGGGTCATTAGAAAAGAACTTCAAGTAACTGCAATTCTGAAAAAATGGGAGAACTCAAAGCCAGATTTACCTCTTACAAATTTCATTACTTAAGTTGAATATTCTGACTATATCAATAGAATACGGAGTGCTTCCAATATATGTACTGCAAACATAACCCGTACCTGCCACACAAAGAAAATCATAAAAACAACCAAGACAGTACATGCAACAATTGCTCTCAATTACATGAGTCAACCATAACAACAAAATTTCCTCCAGACAACAAAACTATACCAATCCAACCCCGAAATGAAGTGCAAGAAGAAGTTCTGGGAGACCACATTATCCATGCTAGTCAAAATTAAACATTTTGAAGTTTACAGTAAAGAGAAGGTAGACCAAAAAAAAAAAGTTAATGCACTTATTGAATGTATCAAATGGAACTCCTCTTATAAATACTCGACTTAATACAACCAATGGATATTTGGCTCAATGATCTTCTCAACCAATACAAGTTGGCAACATGTATGTTTTTTCTCTATTTTGTGCATTTCATTTTGGGGATAAGTAAATTCAAAAGCATTACTGATTAATTTGAATGGATGTTTTCAGGGGTATATGGTCTGAATCTAGACTCTGATCAATTCCAGCTATGGGAAGTGTTGGTCAGCGTCTTCAGTTGGTGGGAACTTCCATGGTGATAAGTATTCCAAAAAAAAAGAAGAGAGAAATTCACAATTTGAAGGGAATGAACATAGAGCAAACCTCCTAATCGTTCTGCCACAGCACCAGTTAGAAGGCCACCAACCATATCCACTACGAGAACATCAGAATTTGCAGTAACATTAGCCATGGAAAGAAGAAGAGATAATGCATCCACTCGCAAGAATCTGAATCACAGGCAAACAAAAATAAATTAATTAAATTATGAGCACATAGAAAAGTTTAATCTAAAGAATATCCATGTCAAGATATCAACAACTAGATCTACTTATTATCACAATTCCATTAAAGAAAGAAGAAAAGAACAAGAAAGACGGGTTTAACTTGTAATTCATGAACCCAAGGTTCTTCATATATGCAAGTGTTGTAACCATTACTTGAGATTCTCAAAAGGCGCTACTTCAACACAAAAACACCATTACACTATTTGGGTACAGCACAAGATGAATGTATAAAGTTACTTTCAGTAGCCTATAGCATTGCTTCATAGACTGAGCAAAATGGAAAACGCTGACGGTGAACAAATAAAATTCCTAGACATAACTGCATCTATAGCCAAGTAACACGATTGGAACAGTTGAGCACATCTGGTAGGCATGGCAATATAATAGGCATTCCATAACTTTTCAGCATTCTGATTAAATACATCATATAAATAGATACATTGGAACATACGTCTACTGTAAATTAATTTCATAAACTCAATGAGTAAAAAAAAAAAACATAAATGAGAACAGAATATATTTATGTTAGCCTGTTAGGTTACTTACAGAAACTGGACAATAAACTGGCAAAAGACCAGTGGCTTGTATAAAGATACAAGAGGGTCCGAAAAGCATAGCCTTTTTATTAGATTCGACAGACCATGTCTGTTTTCTGTTTATAACAAAAAAATTATCCAAAAAAGACCAAGCAAGGGTATTTCTTGCCTAGTATCTCACTGCTCCCAAGCTTGTACTTCAACTTCTACTTTTGCTAGATAACGTAATATATCTTAGTTAGTCCCATGAATATATACATACATATACATGCATATGTATATACTCACATACATAATGTTATTTAAACTTCCCAAAATAATCGCACATCCAGACAATAAATAAGAGGAACCAAAACGAACATACATGGACATACATAAGACAGTTAACAAAATTGTCATAAGTTCATGAGAAGATGTATCATTACCCAATTCTTGCTGGATATTTCTTGAAGTATGCCTCGCATATACTGGGGGGAAAAAGGTAAATACAAATTAGATATTATCATTTGAATATACTAGGCAGGTTCCAAAGAAATGACAGTAAAAGGGAACACTTTTCACCCCCACTACCCTTTACATAAAAGTACTCACAGAATGCTCTCCTATGCACATGATATAATTCTGGATAGTTCACACACATCAGTAACTTCCATTGAAGATCGACCAAGTATGCTTTAGCTTTCTTCTATGTTGGATGACTTTATCCATACCAATCTTCCCAATCATATATGTTAAAGCACCCAACATCTTAAAAAAACTAAATTTGCAACCTGTTTCTTTTATTTTCTTAAACACTATATGATAATTGTCTGCCTTAAATATCTTAAGCTTCCATTAATGGAAAAAGCTCTTCTAAACCCACAAACTGGCCAATTGAAATAAGTCAAATTAGAAAATTATCCACTAAGTACTATCCATGTAAGCACATACAAAAAATAACCACTAATTGATCCTAATAGACCGACAAACTAACTAATCTTGGTTTCTTCCAAGTACGACAGACACCATGGAATAAGCATTGGTGTCATCCTCATTTTTTTCTACTCTTGCCATAGGCTATTTAAAAGGCAGTCCAGTGCTTCCTCTCAGGATTGATACAGCTATGCCAATTATGAGCCAAGCTGCTCTGCCCTTGTTTTGAACCTCATTTTTTTATATGTGACGAGCTTGAAGCCTTGATAAAAAGCTAAGTTCGACTCATGAAGCTAGCAAGCTGCTCAATGTTAAATGAGCCAACCTCAATATCGAGATTAGCTAATATGCCCAAGCTTTTATTATATAAATGTCCATCTGTGCTCAAGCTCATAAGCTCAGCTTCACTCAAGCACAAGCCAAGCTTGAGCACTATGGTTTTTATCAAGTGGAGCTTGAACAATCGTAGATCCCTTGTGCTTCCCTCAATTCCAACTCTATTTCATGCTTAAAAGAAACTGATGTAAATTATTTACAGAGCCTCGTGATAAGGGTTTTTTTTTTTTAATGTCATTCAACAGTTGGGAGGAATTAATTAATGCTAAGTATTCATCTTTTTCCATAAATGAATGCCGAGTCACTAAGAAAAAATCTAGAGAAGGTTTCAGGGGTTGGCAGAAAGTAAAGAATTACAAACTAATCAAGCTAATTCAAATTAATGTAAGCCAGAAATTGATGTGTCAGCAAATAAAATCATTCAAGCAAGGCTAACTTACCTTCGAGCAAAAGGGCGCCTCAAAAGTACTTTGGGTGCGTATTTCTTCTGCTTCTTAAGCCTATATTTCTCCTGCAAACGTACTGAAATAAGCTTCCTTCAAAATAAAAACTTTTGACAATTTCATTCTCTAACTTACCTGTGAGAACAATGTTTTCTTTTCAAATGTTGCACTATTAGCAATGAGAGCTTCAACTATTTCATCACCTGTTGCACCCTGACTGCAAAAAATAGTGAGCATTAGTCTAAATTTCTAGTGTGATTATCATAGATTTCTTTGTAGTTTGTTTATCATTATCATTTGATCCTTTTATAATGATATGTGATATACATGAATTCAATTTGGTAGAAGCCTAGATGTAATATACAGAAATTAACTTTGGAAGAAAACTTCCCACTAACCAACACATGATGTTCTCACCTCCGCATTGCATTTATTTCTTCACCAGTTAGGCTTTGGGCTTTATTATTATCAACTAATGCTCGATTATCTTTGATTTCATCTTGTGATTCAAAGTCTCCTTTCTCCTGACTATTATTGCCTAAGAAGAAAAATTCAACAACAAAATGAATAAATAAAACAGAAAAGATAAGATGCTAAAGGAACTAACAAGGACCTTCAAATATATACATGTAAGATATATACACGCACAAAAAGAAATTATAAAGTGAAGTAACAAAGAGAGAAAACGTTAAGCTTCATGACTACGACAAGCGGAGATAGACTTCTAGAGTACAGTGATGAAAGGTATACACACACCTAATTAATAGTTAGCAGTTTGAAGGTACTTCATTTGTTTGGTTGAGATGAGAAAGTAAAAGAAAGGAAGCTAACTAGATACTTTTATCAATTTTATCCATTGAAATCACATCATTCTTTTAATGTAACTTGACTAGCAGCACCTTCAACATGAACTACACACCCCACTTGAGCAATTATTTTTCATTAAAATAGCAAGTAAACAAGTAAAGCATGTGAATTAAGCAAAGGCAGATTGCAAAGGCAACTCCAAGTTATATTTGCCATTAGCATAATTGCCCCATAGTTAAACAGACACTGTACTTCCTTGTCATGTAACATTTGTAAAACAAAACACAGTTTAGGCACTATAAACACAAACAAATTGAAAGAATGCCACCAAGTTTATCCAAACAATAAAAAATGTCCAGTTAACGGGTGCCATAGGGCATTCATTAACTTTGAATTTTATAAAGCAGTCAAGTCGAATCGGGCTACTCTCAGTTAAAGGGGTATTTGTTTAATAGCTTTTGCTACTTTCCAATGCAGGCGAGACCCGTTTTGAAGCCTTCTTAACGAGTGCACAAGGGGCACCCATTATAAGATTAATGATAATAAATCAAAAGGCAGTGACTTAAGAACCAAACCTTCAACAGTTGGAACAAAGCGAGCCAAACAATGCCCTTGGTCTCCATTTTCAACTTGAAACAAAGAACCAAAAGGACAACCAATTAGAGGTTGCAGAGAGTAAGTCTTATTCCCAATTTTCAATGTCCTGCAAAACCCACCAGCCAAAAAAACTCACTGAAACTTTCCATGGTAATTTATATTAAATAAAATGCAAAAAAAACCCACAAAAAATAACAAAATTTTGAACGAGAAAAGAGACTTACGAGCCAGCAGAGAGACGAGCGAAAACCAAACGATCGCCATCGTTGATGTCAAGCAAGACACTGCAACCTTCCCAGGTAACTCTAGGGTTTTGAATTGAATCGGATTGGGAATTATTTTGGGACATTAGTATGATTCTTTATTGAAGAACAAGAAAAAATCAGTCTAATTGTGAAGAATATATGAATAATAATTAAAAGGAAAATTTTAAAATAGAAAGCTGAAAGAGAGTCACAGGCATTAAAACCCTGATTTTATAGTTTAGGGTTTAAGGCTTTTTTAAGGTTTTGAGAACGTTAACAATTTGTTGCAGAATAAAGTATTCCCAGGTCAGCAGTGTTCTTAGTCGGCGTTTCAACCCGGGACGATATAATTAACCTGCAGTATATAAGAGGTGGCCCAATAAATATAAGACACGTCAATTAAAATTGCCAAGTAGACAATTCAAAAGCCAGCTCAGCTTGCTTATTTCTATAACAGAAATTCTTTTATAAAACAGTCTCATGAAACTTTCTTGTGAGATAATTTTCCAACCAAAGAGAATATATCAATTCCTACAATGTATAATAGGTGATATGCTCGACCTATAAAATATTGCAGGAATTGCATATCACCTAATTGCAGGTGATATGCTCAACCTTAATCTCTATCCTTAATCATTGTCATATAAAAGCCACTTTTTTTGGCATCTAATTATTTAGAGTTTGCATCTTCATTCAAGTGCATTGTCATTTTTTTTTTTTTTTTGGCATTTTAATAAGAACTAAAAGAAATCACTAATATTTTCAAGAGTTATACTAAACATGTTTATCAAAAAAAGAGGCCATGAGTTATATCTAAGTTTTTTTGAAAAGATTATTCTAAATGAGTTAATGTTGTACAGAAAATGAAAAATCTAATATAAATAAACCATTAAAAAAAAACCCTTTTTTTAAGTATATAAATATTAAAAAATAAAAATAAAACTCATGTATGTATCTATGGCTTAAAAAATGCGTAACTTTTACACTAAGTATAATTTGAACTCATATATATGAGTAATTGCGATCAGTGGCGAAGTTATGAATTTTGAGTTAGGGGGGCCAAATTATTGTGTCAAGATAAACTCAAATCAAAATCATAATGTTACATTGAAGTATCGTATGAGTTTTTTTTTTTTTTTCTTGATAAAATCTTGAGAATAGAAACTTTCAACCAAATTGCATATATTATTAATGTAGAATGATTTGAACACATTAATAGAATTTAATATTGAGCTAAAAATTAGGGGTTCCACTTTGGGGGTTCCTTAGGGACCAATTCACTCTGCGTAGATTGACTGAACGCAAAAAGCTTTCCACTGGCAGGCGATCGTGTTTTTCACAGGATTTCTCGTTACTCATGTCAGAATTCTCACTTCTGATATCTCTAGGTGTTGTCACCAAAAACCTTCCTCAATTGACAGAACGTTCAGCTACTAACACTTGAAAAAGCAACTTCCAAGGTCTCGTCGCTTCAGTGAATCACTTGAGCCCTAATACATTTCCGGTGCCATGGAGCTAGACCAGTGAACTACTAAAAAAACTTACTATCTAATTATTTCATTGTATTGCAATTGTATATCAGCTTAACTCTAAACACTCTCTCTCTCTCTTTCTTTTTCTTTTTTTTTTAAAGAATGATTACTAGATTAGTGGATCAATGCTTTTTTTTGGGGGGAGGGGGTGGGGAACTCCTTTTTTTTCATATAACCTTTAAATATTTATAAAATATACCTATATTTAAAAAAAAAAAATTAATTTTGGAGGAGCCAAGGCCCCCCAAGCATTCATATGGCTCCGCCACTGATTACGAATGTTTTTAATTTCACCTTGCATATACACGAGTTATATACTAGTATAGATAGACATGATGTTTCATCTACTTATCATTTTTCAAATATAAGTTTTTGAACCGTAGACGCAAATGTGACAAGACTTCAACTGGTGTGTAGTTTCAACTTTGAAATTTGTGAGGACAAATCCATCTGTTTATTTGGATGCGAATGCTAAGTTGGTAACATTATACTTTTGCTGACTATGCACCTATTATTGATAATTGACAGAACCTGCTGAACCAGCTGCCATTCTAGAAAATCCAACACTACTATAGAGAGGTGAAAGCCTGTGCTGATGCTCTGGCCAGGAAAGTTGTATCCCTTTAGCAAGATTTTTGTATCTTAGACTCTTCCCCTATGACGTTGTCTTATCTTTTAATGCATGACTTCTATGGTTTGTAACAGAATATGTAATACCTTTCACCCTTTGGCTAACTCCTAGCTAGTTTCTAATATAGATTTTTTTTTTTTTAAATAACTATAAAAACCCAAACTATATTATTAGTTAGCCAAGGTTTGAAACTATTTTGGTTTCTAATAATTCGAGTCTAGAGGACTTGATTTTGGAGTTATAAATCGAGTATATTGTACTCGGTTTTCCTACTGCGCCAACAGCTGAGCTGGACAAAGTGTCCACGTAGGCTTGAAATCGAGTCTAACGGACTCGGTTTTTGTTCATATAAATCGTGTACAAAATACTCGGTTTTTGTTCATGGAACTCAAGCCCAAATGACTCGTCTTTTGTTCATGGAACTCGAGACCAAAGGACTCGGTTTTTGTTAATGAAAATCGAGCCCAAAGGACTGGGTTTTTGTTCATGGAACTCAAGCCCAAAGGACTCGGTTTTTGTTTGGCCACATCACCCAAATTCAAACACGAGCAGATCACTCACTTACACTCCCACACAACTCACAATAGATCACTCACACTCAAACCCACACACCTCACAGTCTATACACTCAAACCCAAACACCGATCCTCACTCTCACTCTCACTCAAACCTCGTGCCGCGCCACTTCGAGTCTCAAACCCACACCGATCCTCACAACAGATCACTCACACTTAAACCCACACCGGTCCTCACAGTCTCTCACTCTTCAAACCCAATACACACAAACCCAAACACCGGTCCTCAGTCTCTCACTCTTCAAACCTTCACTCTCACTCTTCAAACCTCGCGCCACTCCGATTCCTCTCACTCTCACTCTTTAAACCTCGCGCCAACTTCTCAACCTTGTCACTCTTCAAACCCTCACTCTCACTCAAACCTCGCGCAGCACCACTGCTCAACCTCATCACTCTTCAAACCTCGCACCACTGCTCAACCTTAATCTGAAGGTAGGTACCCCTTCTCAATCTGCTTGCTTTGATTAGATCTAAATAATTTTTTTATTTATTAATGCTCCAGATGTATTTCTCTTTTTTGGGTTTGCTTTAGATACATCATATATGTGTTCCTGTTACACTACACGTTTTTTTTTTTTTGCTTGAAATTTTGTAGTGTTAATTACGTTTCATTGGAAATGGAAAAAACCCACCCAATGAAAGTGGTCCCCAGTGATTGTAGATAGGCATTCATAAGAAAACCATTTTGACTGTGATGAGCCTATAGTGGAGGTGTGAATGTAATGGGGGGAGTATCAGTATCATGCTGCAATGGAGGTTGGTGGGCATTCATATATCAATATACTCTCTCTCTGAAAGCTATAGTTTTTAGGTGGCTTAGAATCTTGTATATTATGACTACCAAGAAATGGAATGGGATTTCAAATAGAATAATTGTAATTACCTTTTAAGTAATGCACTTTATTGGGTTATTGTTCAGTAACAATTGATATGGACAATATTTTAGGGTTCTACACACTATTTTTGTAAGAAAAGTATGATTATGAAATACTACCAAATTCAGAAAGTTAACTTGGCTTGTCAGTGGAGAAATATATTGATTAGTTTTTAAAAAGTTTCAACCATTAAAGGGTTTCCAAAATGATGTACTAAATCTGAAATCTTCATCTTAAATAATATTTTCGTAATCAATACATTTTTTGTTTATTGGTTAGGGATGATTTTCTATTGGCGTGCATTGTACTTGATAAATTTTGTCACACAAACAGTGAACAAAACTATATGTTTGCATATGGTGATAGTCTTCCTATTATTGTTGTTGTTATGATCATCTATATTAAAATCATAATTGAAATTTTCTGTACAAATTGTTATGAAAACCAAAAAACTATAATGTTCTAATAATAAGCTCTGCCCCATTTCAACTCTTTCACAACTTCCTTTGTTCCTCTAAATCTAAATGGTCCTCACCAAGAAAAAGTGGCACTTGCAACATTTTTTTTTCTTTATTTTGTACTTTCAGCTATCCTAAAAACGTAATTTATTTTTTCCAGCACTAAAGTAGGTGTCATATTTTCTTCTAGCCCAAATGACACCTCCTCCCCTTGTGAGATCATGAAGGAGGTTAAGGTTGTGGGTTTAAGTGGTCCACCATAGTATATATTTATATGGATCATTGTCAACCTATAAATCATCAAGTGCAATTGTGTTAGTGACAAATTTATAACTCTCAATCAACATCAATCACAAAACTTTGCGTATGAAATGCCAACAATACTAACCTCAACCAATTTTGCATATACTCACCTCAGGTCACATACAAAAATAGTCATTACCAATTTCATATACTTTTAAAATTCCAAATCATTCTAGGGGCATGACTTTCAAAACACATTCAAATAAGTTATGATGAACAGAAATATTATACCAACCAGTTATTCATTGAAATCTCTGTTACAAATCTTAAACAAATATATCTTGAAATAATTTATGCTAAAAAGACTACAAATACTATCTTAGGTATCAAACGGATAATCCATTTCATACCCATGATAAAGACCTAAAAGTAATAAATATTCCTAACAATTGATCACAATATTTAGTACTAAATATTCCCAATAATTAATCACAATATTAATTTTTTAAAAAAAACTTACTCACAATATTTACACTAACAAAAAAAAAAAAAAAAAATTCCCAATATGTTGTAATAACATAGTTAATCACAATATTTGGTACTAAATATTCCCCCAATACTAAATATTCCCAATAATTAATCACAATATTAATTTTTAAAAAAAACCTAGCAAATAATTTAATCACAATATTTACACTAACAAAAAACAAACAAATATTCTCAATATGTTGTAATAACATTAATCACAATATTTAGTACTAAATATTCCCAATAATTACTCATAATATTAAATTTATTAAAAAAAAAAACTAGCAAATAACCACAATATACTAACAAATAAACTAATCACAATATACAAACAAATAAATTAATCACAATATTTACACTAACAAAAAAAAAAAAAAAATTTTCCTAATATGTTCTAATTTTTTCTTTAAAAAAAACCTAGCAAATAACCACAATATTGTAAAAACATTATTCTAATATTAACTAACAAAAAATATTCCCAATATTGTAAAAACATTACCTGTGAGAGAGTGTTATTAAGATTATTGTGTGAGAGTTAAGGAAAGTTGTGAGTGAGTGAAGGGAGGGTGTGAGAGCTGAAGACACTGAATGAGACGGGTAAGGGGGAATAAATGTCCCAGTTGGGACCCACATGTGACACATGGAGGGGAGGTGGCCATTAATGGAAATCGAGTCCAGTAGAGTCGATTTTCTTTAGTAGAAATCGAGTCTATTTTACTCGTTTTATATCCACGTGCTGCAAAGTTGTGGTGGAACCAAACTAGGAACTCGAGTCCATTGGACTCGATTTCCATTCAACCAAACTACGTGGACAGCCCACGTCAGCTGTTGGCGCAACGGGAAATCGAGTACATAATACTCGATTTATCTCAAAATTGACTATAACATGCTCGAATTGTTAGTTAGCAAAATTGTTTCAAAAGTTTGCTAACTAACAAAATAGTTTGCCTTTTATAGTTATTTGTGAAAAAATGCCTCTAATATATATCCTTCTAAGTTTTAACCCAAAAAAAAAAAAAAAAACATTATACTTTTTTGAACCACTGGGCTGGGCTCTAAACGTTGAACAAGTCTAGTGTATTACAACCTAGTAGTCTACTTCATACATTAGGAAGTTTAAGACTCATTACAAGGTAAAGTGGGCACAGAGTGGATTAGTTGCATCTTGCAAATCGAGATGAACTGGGCTTGAGATCTTATCATAGGACCTATGATTCTTGCTGCACAGAAAAAATTTCAGCTTCAATTTTTTTTTAAGGAAAGGAAAGGCAAGTAAGGTTATTCCTAGTTCTTCTTACTTGAGTGTGTGATCAACTTGAAGAAATTACTATAGTCTAATCTTGGGGACTTGTTCGACCAAGAAAGCCATTCACACCGAGTTCTTCTCCGGGTGGCACAAATCAACATTTAAAGACAACGCATTTTGTGTGATTCTATAGTTTGTGAGATCTTTTTAACTCTATTTATTTATTTTTTTCATTGTTATTTTTTTAGGGTTTGTATTGTTGAATCAAAACTTGTTTATTTAGCCATATTTTCCAACAATTTTAAAGGTTGATATTTGTGTTTTAAAAATGACGAAACAAGTTGTTGATTCTCTTAAGGTAATTTCAGAAATTACAAAGCTTGAGGCTTTTGATAGAAATAATTTTAAACGTTGGAAAGAAAGGGTTTTGTCCATTTTGGAATTTACCGAAATTGACTGGGTTCTTTATGAGAAGATCCTAAAAATATAGCAAAGTGAAAAAAAACAAATAAAGTGTGTGTTCATACTATGAAGTATGGTTTATCTAACAAGTTGTTTAATAATTATTGTCATTTTACTTGTGATAAAGATTTATGGGATGAACTTAATGGTTGTTATGGGTTTGGGGATGAGGATGCTAAAAAGTTTGCTACGGCTAAATTTATGTCTTTTCAAATGGTTGAGGAAAAAAGTGTTTTTAGCCAAATTGAAAATTTTCAAAAATTAGTATCCGACCTAGTTAAAGAGGGTGATGTTTTACCCGAGAGGTTTGTGGCTCATGGCCTAGTGTTTAAGTTGCCAGACACTTGGAAAGAGTATAAACACCAGTATAGCCACCATAGAACCTATTTGAATCTTCAACAAACTATCGTTGATATTCAAATTGAAGAAACAAATAGGATGATGGAAAAGGTTTCTAGAGTTAAGGAATTTACTTCCAAGGCTAATGTTGTAGAGGGAGGATCCTCTAGACCTCCACAATATAATAAGAAACATGATTTCAAGGGAAAAGGAAAATTTCATAATAAAAATGGCCCAAATCCTCAAATCCAAAAGAAAAAAGGTAATTATTTTATTTGTGGCAAGGTAGGTCATTATGTGGCAACATGTAGGGCGAGGAGCAACTTCAACAACAATAAGAACAACAACAAATGCTCTACATCAAATAAGGTAATTGTGGTGCAAACCGAAGAGATCATTGCGGTTGTGGTGAGTGAGGCACACTTGGTGATAAAAGTGAAGGGATGGGTAGTTGACTCGGCTTGCACAAGACACATTGGTGCATTCAAAGAGGAGTTTAGTTCCTACACTCCTATGGCGGAAGGCACCGAATATGTCTATGTTGGGGACAATAGGTCCATGCCGGTAAGCGGTAAAGGGAAGATACTCTTGAAGTTAACTTTTGGTAAAACTCTTTCACTCAATAATGTTCTTCATGTACCTCAATTTCGCCACAATCTCATTTCGGTACATTTGCTTGGTAAGGCCAGTATTAAAGTTTTATTTGATGGTGGCATAGTTACTTTAATTAAGAATGAAGTCTTTGTTGGTAAGGGCTATGATGATGAAGGTCTCTTTGTACTTAATGTTGATCAAGTTATTAATAAAAAATGTTCATCTTCTTGTGCTTACTTAGTTGATTCCATTGATGTTTGGCATGGTAGACTTGGACATGTTAATCTTGCTATATAAAGAAAATGAAAGAATGTGAAATTATTAACTCACTAAGTGAAGCTAATATGGACAAATGTGAAATTTGTGCCGAAACTAAAATCACCAAAAAACCTTGTAAATCTATAACAAGAGAAATCGAGCTTCTTGGATTGGTGCATAGTGACTTGGGTGACTTAAAACACACCATGACTAGAGGTGGTAAAAGATTTTATGTGATCTTTGTTGATGACCACCAGTGCCGGCTCAAGGCATAGGCAAGTTGGGCCTAGGCCTAAGGCCCCACCAAAAAACAAATTTTTCCTTAGGAAAAAAAGCCCAACTTTCTATAGTTAAAGGCCCAAATTTTTATAAAATTATATATATTTTTTCTAAATGTTGTACATTTTTTTTTATTAGTGATGTTAAGGATATTACAAATTTTACTATTGGCTTACAAATTACCATGTTATTAATCACAAAAAAGTGATATAAACATTCATTAGTTAAATTGATGAAATTCATCAATGAGAGACAATATCATATTATATTTTGAACATTTTATAGTGCTTTTAATTAGCGCATTTTTCTTTTTCATTTCTATTAAGACTCTCAAAGTACGAGACCAATAGAACCTTAACTCAATTGAAACCCTAAAATATTTCAAAAAGATGTTGCAAATGTGTTAAATCATCAATTATAGATTAATCTCTCCTAATAGTTTGAGACTTTGATTTTTGTAAAATAATATCCTACAAAGCCATACACCAAATAATATTTATCTATCTCTCTCTCTTAAAATCAAAATATAAAATTAAAAATTAGATTGCAATTTTATTTAACTATGCATCGTCTTATATCCAAAATAAAGTATATTTTTCAATCGCAATATATTTTTATTTCTTTTTATTAATATTTATAGGTTCAACTATGATATTCAATTCTCTATATGAAATTAACATTAATCTAGTTGGTATTATTTATGTATTTAATGTATTAAATTAACCTTAATTTGATTAGTATTAAATAATTTTGTTTAATTAATATTTACATATTAAAGGCCCCGCATAAATTTTTCGCCTTAGGCCCCAAATTATGTTGGGCCACCCCTGATGACCACTCTAGATTCACTAAACTTTATTTACTAAGAACCAATGATGAAGTTTTGGAGATGTTTATAAAGTATAAAAGTGAAATTGAGAACCAAAAGAATAAAATGATTAAAAGACTTAGAATCGATAGAGGTGGCGAATATGAGTCTAATCCTTTTAAGGAATTTTGTGAACAAAATGGCATAATACATAAGGTAACTCCACTTTATTCACCAAAATCTAATGGAATAGCCGAAAGGAAAAATAAAACTCTTAAAGAGATGATGAATGCTATGCTTGTTAGTTCCGGGCTATCTTCCAGCATGTGGGGGGAGGCCATCCTTTCGGCTTGTCATATTCAAAATAAGGTACCTTATAAGAAAACTGGTAAAACTCCTTATGAACTTTGGGAAGGGTGTAAGCCTAACTTGAAATACCTTAAAGTGTGGGGGTGCTTGGCTAATGTTATGCTACCTGAGCTTAAAAGGAAAAAGCTTGGTTCTGGAACATGTGATTATGTGTTTATTGGTTATGTTTGCAATAGTTCATGTTATAGATTTCTTGTCATCAAAAGTGATATATTAGAATCATACACTATTATTGAATCCGAAAATGCCATATTCTTTGAGCATGTGTTTCCTTTGAAAAATAAGGAAAAAGTATTACATGATTCTATTGAAATTTCTAATGACTTTATTGATGATGTACAAGAAATAAGAAGAAGTAAGCGAGCTAGGAAGGAAAAGGATTACGGTAACGATTTTCTTGCCTATGTCGTTGAAGATGAACCTATAAGTTACTATGATGCAATTAAATCCGTAGACGCACATTTTTGGTTGGAAGCAATTAATAATGAATTAGAATCTATTATGTCTAATCATACTTGGGAATTAGTTGAGCTTCCACCCAAGGTCAAACCTATTGGTTGCAAATGGGTGTTTAAAAAGAAATTAAAACCGGATGATACAATTGATAATTTTAAAGCTCGCTTAGTAGCTAAGGGCTATAAGCAAAAACATAATGTGGATTATTTTGATACTTATTCTCTGATTACTAGAATTACATCTATTAGAATTTTATTTGCCATTGCTTCTATTTACAAACTTGTAGTACATCAAATGGATGTTAAAACTGCTTTTCTAAATGGTGATTTAGAAGAAGAAATTTATATGGAGCAACCCGAGGGTTATGTAATTCTTGGACAAGAACATAAAGTTTGTAAGTTGGTTAAATCTTTATATGGTTCAAAACAAGCACCAAAACAATGGCATGAAAAATTTGATAATGTTTTGCTTACACATGGGTATGTGATCAATGGTGCTGATAAATGTATATATAGCAAGTTTATTAATAATGAAGGTGTTATTATATGTTTATATGTTGATGACTTACTTATATTTGGAACTAGCCTTGATGTTGTGCATGATGCTAAACACTTTCTTGTCTCCAATTTTGATATGAAAGATTTGGGTGAGGCAAATATAATCTTGGGCATCAAGATCCTTAGGGATAATGATTGCACTACATTATCACAATCTCACTATGTAGAGAAAATTCTTAAAAAGTTTGAACACTTTGATATGTCACCTATGTTTACTCCTTTTGACTCAAAGGTGCAATTGTTTAAAAATCATGGTGATAGTGTTTCACAAGATAAATATGCACAAATTATTAGTAGTTTGATATTTTTGACAAACTGTACTTGCCTTGATATTGCATATATTGTTGGTAGATTGAGTAGATATACTCATAATCCTAGTATTGAACATTGGGATGCAATATCAAGATTGTTAAGATATTTAAAAGGTACTTTTGATTATGGTTTATCATATTGTGGTTATCCTACTATATTAGAAGGATATTGTGATACTAATTAGATCTCTGATACAGATGAGGTAAAGCCCACTAGTGGATATGTGTTCACACTAGCTGGAAGGGCTCTCTCTTGGAAATCATCTAAGCAGACTTGCATAGCGAGATCCACCATGGAATCAAAGTTAGTAGCCTTAGAAAAGGCTTGGTCCGAAGCTGAGTAGCTTAGGAGTTTGTTAATTGATATACCATTGTATACTAACTATATTGCCTCTATTTGCATATATTGTGATTGCCAGGCTACCATAGCACATGCTAAGAACAAAATCTATAATGGGAAAAGTCGACATATCCAATGGAGGCACAATATTGTGAGGCAGCTCATTGATAATGGTGTAATGTCCTGGGACTTTGTGAGGTCGGAAAGGAATTTGGCAGATCCTTTGACCAAGCCACTAGCAAGAAGGCTGGTGAGTGAGACATCGAGAGGGATAGGACTAATACCCAAATTGTGACACTATGGCCAATGCCCAACCTCTATGATGGGTGATTCCACGCAAGAGATTAAATGGGTAGAGGTCATTTGTGGTCCATATGGGCATTGTCAGTTATTATGTATTCCGTTATTTTATTGAGGAGATTAGTGATGAACCAATCCCTATGGTGTGAGACAGTGCTAAGTTGCAGATTGTTGGAGGTTGTGCTCTAGCTCTTAATGGATCCATAGTCCCTACCTGTTGGGATGGGGTGTACTGCACACACTCTTGATGGATGCCACCTATGTGGGAGTGGAAGTTATGCCACTTCCTATGAGACTTAGGTAGGTCTTTAAAGCTCTCATGAAACCCAATGGCGCATGGCTTGTATAAGGCGCAAATCCGCTTATGGAACAACCTTGGTAAAGAAAGGTATGTGGGTGGTAAGTTTGGTTATCTAATAACTTGGTTAAAATAGTCTAACTCTACCATTGCCTAGTAGTTCCTACTTATTTACCCTAAATATGGTTAAAACCTTAGGGTACCATATTGATGCATGCCTTTTTGAGTTTATTGTCTTTCCTAGTTTAGTGTTTGTAACATGTGGGGAATTGTTGGAGTATGTGTGTTTCAAACTCTTAAACTATGCTTGTGTCCCACATTGGCTAGAGATGAGTTCTCATATATGTTTATAAACCATTGCACCACTTAAGTGATAGCTTGAAAGATAATGGGCTAAGAGTTGGAGTTGGGCTTTGGTTGGACTTAAGATTGTCTCTATCTCTCTTGGGCCTCATTCCTTCACCCTTCCTTTTGTTTTTTCAGCCCATTTTGGTTTTGCCTGTTTGGCATTAAAACAGCAGCTCATTGGGGCATTTAATGTGCTGCTCGTTAGCATGCACAATAACCGTTGGTGCAACCCTTAGCCCTCACATTAGTTAGCTTATAAACCCTACAACTCACACTATTCAACTCATATATTTTCTCATCTTCTCTGGTCGTATCCTCTGTTTTTGCTCTGTTTTTTTTTTTTTTACTGCACAGAAAAAATTTCAGCTTCAATTTTTTTTAAGGAAAGAAAAGGCAAGTAAGGTTGTTCCTAGTTCTTCTTGCTTGAGTGTGTGATCAACTTGAAGAAATTACTATAGTCTAATCTTGGGGGGTTGTTCGGCCAAGAGAGCCATTCACACCGAGTTCTTTTCCAGGTAGCACGAATCAACCTTTAAAGACAACGCATTTTGCGTGATTCTATAGTTTGTGAGATCTTTCTAACTATATCTATTTATTTTTGTTATTGTTATTTTTTTAGGGTTTGTATTATTGAATCAAAACTTGTTTATTTAGCCATATTTTCCAACATCTTTGGTATCTGGAGTATGGTTCGACTTTCCTATTTCAAAAGCCATAATAATAGAACTTTCAAAAGCCATGAGAAAAACCCTAACTTTGTTATAAAATAAAAGGAAGTAGTAGATACAACAAATAAAACTAAGAGTAATTGTATATAGCCAAAGGTCTTGTAGCTGAATTGACACCTCTTCATGTACAAAGTGTTTGGGGGTCTAGGGTGGAAAGGGTTCGAGCTGTGAGGTTAGTAGGAAAAAAAAAAGAGTAATTGTATATAGAACTTTTATAAGTGGGACAGAAAATTTTGACTCATATATAGTCTGATAGTATTTCAATTGGTTTTAAGATATGTGCTGAAGCAAATTGAATGCCATCGGAGAATTGATATGAGATTAAGGGCTGAAATTTACTGCTGAAGGTTACACAACTGAAGGCTGGGAAATATATTATAGTAAAATCTAGGTAACACTTCAGATGTATTACAGTAAAATCCAACTACTGTTTCAAACTTATCTCAATTTCCAACAGACTTATTGAATTATGTTTTTAAAAATAGTAGTAGTAACTAATATGAAAACATAATAAATTTGTAATTCGTTTAATAATAATAATAGCAAAATTGAATCAAACCCTTTGTTTGTTAACTAAACCTTAACATATTAGTAAGTTCCCTAAAAAAACATATTAGTCTGTCCGGAGAATGTGATATGTCTCTTGGAATCTAATAGGATGCTTGGAAAAGCAATTATCGTATTATATACTAATACACACACTTGGATTGTCTAAGAATCTGACAAAAATTTCAAGACTGAGCTCCTCATATTTTGTCTATTACGAAGTCTAAATAGTTTAGCAATCATGTTTGGTAAATTCAGAAAATATCAAAATTGAGTTACCTTGTCTTCAAAATTGATCAAAATATTGGTTTTCATAAGAGATCTCTATAAACAGGTGAACAAAGTAGAGGAATATAAAAAGAAAAAGAAAAAATCAAGTAAAAAACCTACAACTACAATTGGAGCCAGATTGCTGTTCAAGCTGAAGGGCTAAACTCAGTACAATTATTAAATAAATAAATAAATAAAAAACTCTCTCTCTCTCTAATTTAATTGAACCCTTTCTGTCTCCTCCTCTTTTTGAGGGAAGTCTTTTTCCTTAAGAAAATTTCTTAGATATGCTATAATATTCTTTTTTTGCATGTTCATTATTAATTCCATTATTAATGTAAGAGAAACAAACACAATTTTTTATATTTCGAGAATACTTAAAAATTTTTCATTTTTAAGAAGGTTTGGACCGTAATTACCATTGAATTAAGGCATTTATTATAATCTTTCTTTCACTTGGCAAATGTCATAATCACGTGGGGTTGGTCAAATTTTCCTTGGTTAAGGTTCACGAACTTGAGTGTTTATGAGCTTTCCAGTAAGAGTACAGCTGAGGTGGGTGAGAACCCTAAATATGAAATTAATTAGGTACTGCTTCAACTCTTAGGCCACATTGATGTTTTACACTAGGTCATAACTAAAATAATATGTGGTACTACCGAGACAGATTTGGGTAATTCAATAGCAGGTCACATCAAATAAATGGTAATTATATATTTCAGATTCTTCCTATAATTGGCAAGATAATTTATTCTGTGATAAAAACTGTGTCAGTCATTTTTCATTGGATCGATTTAGTTAAATCCAACTATCCAAGTTTCCAACCCCCATTCCAGCATTCCTTAAACTGGGAAAAAAACATAAAGGCAAGTACAAGGAAATCGCTAGTAAAGAATTGCTAATAGTTTTTGAGAATTGCTAATAGTTAGTAAAGAACAAAGAAATTGCTAACAAATTTTAATTAGCTCAACTATACTAAAGTTTATTGTCATCGAATAAGAGATTTAGAATTTGATCCAGCTTACATCAAAAACACCAATTGATTTAATCCCAAAAAAAAAAAAAAAAAAAACCAATTGATATATTGGTCTAATAATTCATCAAAACCAGACACTATAAATTAAAATTATCTCTTAAAAAAAATGACGATACATTTATGTACCTTTAAGTAGAGATATGTAAGTTCAAAAAATGTAATTGACTTTGGGATTATTTTTGCCTTTTCCCAATCTTTATATTTATTTTTGTCGTGCAACATAATGACTAAAAACTTCATGGAAATTAATGGGTTTCTTCAGTGATATGTTTAATGATGTAAGCCAAAAGATAATGACCACGGGTATTAGGGCATAGTGGTTGAACTGCAGAAACCTGATCCACCCAATACTTTGATTCCCTTTGTGTGTACACTGTACTGAGATGATTGAGAGTTATATATTGTTGCTGAGTTTCAGTTACTCACTCACTTGGGAAGTATTAAATAGCTTCCCTAAAAATCATTACGTATTGTTTTGAAACTATAGGCAAGAAAAATAACAATATAATTTGGTATTGGCATTAAAAATAATGCAATAATTGTGACCGTAGTTACATGAATTTTATAATTTTTATGCTTTCTTTATTGTTTTATAGAGGGATTTTATTTTATTAATTGTAAAGTGATAGTTCCATAATAATGTATCAGAAGTCAGAAGCATCAGAGATATGGTGATCTGGTCCCAAGTCATGGAGGACAAGGGGACACCCATTTTTTTCTCTATTTTTCTTAAGTGAATAGTTGGCCAAATCCATGTCTGACCTCTAGCCTCTAACCACTCTCAAAAGATACTCTTTCTTGTTCCAAAGTTTACTAATTGTTTTTAGCCCAAAAAAATGTTCATTAATTATTTTACATGTGTACACGCACACCATGGGAGACAAACTCAGCTAAAAACCACAATTATCCAGCTAGTTTATTATGCACCCCTCGGTCTCTTCCATCTAAAAGAGCTTTCTCTTTTTCTCTTTGGTTTTTTGTCTTTGTTTTTGGGAGAAATACATTTAGATTGGAATATCAAAACAGTGCTTTTCTCATGCCAACTCTCGACCTATCCGTACACCACTTCACTGTTTGTATTAGTATTAGTATTATTTTAGGGATTTAATGTACATTTAAGAACAAAGTTTCTTTTTGATTCTCAAAAAAATAAAATAAAAAAAAGTTTCTTTTCAAATTAACTTTGAAAGAAACACTTTAAATCCTTATATATTTTTTTATTGAATGTGAATTAAGAATCTAACTTTTAAATTGCATGTTTTTTATGTTCTTAATACATAAGTTAAATTTCGTTCAAATAAGATTATTTATTATTTAATCAATAAACTTATTTTTTATACATAATTTTTTATAAAAAAAAATTAAAATTTAAACATGTCATTGATGACATAGCTATTAATATTTGATTTTCCTAAAAATTTGTAAGCATGAAAAATGCAATAAAAATATTCAATCTAACTGTTAAATTTTCACCCCGATAAAAAAAAAAAGATATATGAGTTTGAGCGAAACATTTTCCTACATTCAGCAACTGATGTCTCATGCAAAGTGTCAAATGGGTCAGCTGCATGTTCACTTTACTTGGCTAGTGTTAAATAGTTGAGCAAGGAAGAAAAAGATAGGGGCGGATTATACTAGTGTTGTCCACCGAAATGGTTAATAGTGGGAAACATTGGAAGAAGCAAATTGGCATGGGAGTCCTTTAATTCTTTCTGCTTGTTTTACATGATGTCTACTTGGCTCATCCACTTTTCCTTTTTCTTCCTTTTGGAATCTGGACCCCATCACACATGATTTTGATACATAAAAATAACGGAAATGCCTATCTCGAGCTCAGAAGGTGTAATTATTAGTAGAAAAAAAAGAAGAAGATGTAATTATAAACTGATAGGGAAACGACCCAATAAACAGTATTTTACAAATTAGATACTTCAACGAAGTTACCAAGCTAGTAACTTCGTTGTGTAGTTATTTTAGCCCACATAATTATTGTTTATCACTTTATCTACTAAAAGTACATAGAAAGCTGGGAATTTATAAGTTATAATTAACTAAAACCAGTCCTCCCCAAAAAATTGATATTTCAAATAATTAACTGGTCTCACAGCTCACACATAAGAGCAAGATTTTCCACCCCAAGAGCTGAGACTTGCCAGAAAACTTGACTACTTGGTCAATTGGAGGGTCCTTTGGGTTTACTCATTAAGTCAAAAGGTGTTTTAAACTGCACTAGTCACTAGAAAAAGCTCTGTAACTGTAACTGTAACGCATGACAAAATATCTACTATAAGATAAACGAAAAAGAAAATTATATACCTGAAAAGAGTTGTCCAAAGTCCAAACACATGATAATCATCTTATATTCCCTTTCACTACGAAAGCAGTGAGCTAACAACCCTGATGCTAGCCCCTGAACCACACGATAAACTTGTCAATAGACCAATTTCACACTTTTTACAATATGTTAATATAATCGACTCACAATCAACTTTGAGTGATGGACAAAAAGTAATAGCCTGACAACAGAAAGTATCGGTCACTTGTAATCGACTGTACAAACATGTTGTGAAGTTGGGTGTTTCTTTATATTTACTTGGTTAAACGAATCCTTGAATTCAGGTCAACCATCAAAGATACAAATATTTATTTTGCCATTTATTAGTACATAGCAAAGGTGCACTTCTTAAAGTAAGACAAACACAGAAGTTAATCCAGAAATGGAAGAAGAATAATAAACAAAGGGAAGGCAGTCCCACCACTCCACCCACTTTGCCTCCATTATTATACCTTCTCTCTCGGATCTCTCCCTCTCCATAATACACACCACTGTATGAAAGAGAGAGCTCGTTCTCTCCACTTTACTTCTCTATTCTACTACTATTTTTTCTTGCTTTGCTAGTAGCTCTTTATGGCTCTCTTAACTTTCTTACCAGAGCCCTCTTCATCATCACAGACCAAAAAACAACAATCCAAACGCAAGAAAAAACAGCAAAAGAGTAATAAACCTCAGCAACCACCATCTTCATGGGACCAAATCAAGAACCTGTTGACTTGCAAACAGATCGAAGGTTCAAAAGTGCACGACCCATCAAAAAACGGCACCGTTGGGACGTACTCGAAGCTAGGCTCTTCTTGCAGCTCCATATGTAACTTCAAAGACGTGGTTCATGGAAACACTAGGGTTGTTCACAGAGCTGATAACTCGCCCGAGAGTAGCACAGTGGGTCAGGAAACTGGGCTGCTGAGTCGGAAACCAGTTACATCCGGGTCGTCAACTCGGTCTGTATCTGGGTCATCAAGATCCAACGGTGGAGCAACGTACACGTCTTCTTCCAAAGGAATGCAATTTAGGAAGCTTTCTGGGTGTTATGAGTGTCACATGATCGTTGATCCAAGCAGGTAATGTTATCATTTTTTTTTCTTTAATTTTTTAGTTTTTTGCACTTTTTTTTTGGTCATAATTAATTTTGGATTCATGGTGGAGAATTAAAGTTTACTTTGACAAAATCAGGTACCCAATGCCAAGGTCCACCATGTGTGCTTGTTCTCAGTGTGGGGAAGTGTTTCCGAAGATTGAAAGCTTGGAGCTTCACCAAGCAGTTCGTCATGCTGGTAAGATATTTTTATATTATTTTATTATATGTTATGAATTTCTAGCTAGATGAACTTTATACATGTATTTACACCATTAATTGCATGCATATATATGAGAATTAATTATCATCTAAAAAAAATATATAGTAGAACTAAATCATGCTAACCACAAGTATTTTTTTGTCTCGCCAATTGAATTTTTATTTATCATTCTATTATTAGTTCTAGTAAAAATTTAGTCTTGAATTATGATTACTAAACTACTAAACATCAACATTCTCAACAAAAAAAAAAACTACTAAACATCAGAGTGGTATATTTGTTATTAAAAAAAAAAAAAAACTATAATTCACACGCGTTTTAATCAATTTCTCTATTCACCAAACAGAAAAAAGGAACTTGTTCCTCTTTTCACTGTTGAGTAAAAACTAAAAAACTATTAGTCGCTTTAATTGAAATTTGAAACCTAAAATAATCTCAGCTTGAAAAAGCTAAAGAAAGATAAGCACACGAATTGATAAAACGGTAAAGTAAGTAAAACGTCCTTGTGTCTTGTCCCGTTTACATACTTGTTCACCACATGTTTTGCATAAAGCAAAAATCAAGATCACTTCTCTTTACACACGTCCTGTTACACACTTACTTTTTAAACGGAATGAATTAAAAACTTGATTTCAAAACATAATTTAAGTGTTCTATTGAATAATGCTAAAAATATAAATTATTTAACAAAAATTTTTACTAACTGTTGTGAGTAATTACTGATAAATTGAAAAAATGATATTAATAGTGAATTTAAATTAAAATTAATAAAAAATTGATCACATCAATATTTTATAAAAATATTGTAAAATAGTATGTGACCTTAGTATTACTAAAGAGGAATTTCGGTTAAAAAAATGTGTAAATTTTTATCAAATCAGTAAATCTCGCGTGACCCCACTTTATAAAAGCGTCTTCTTTAATCTCTATATTCCGATCTCACACGGTCACGGCAGGCCACTTCAAGATTGTAGGGACCCACGACAGCTGTTCCTGCATAACGAAATTGAATGGTCTGACACCGTGAGCTGGCGGATCCTCATTGGTGGACACGACACGACACTCTCCTCACCCCGTAACGTTAACGTTAAAATTTACTATCAACAGTCGTCACTGACCCGACCGACAGTCAAAGTTTTACGATCTAATATTAATGTCTTATTGTCTTCAATTAATGACATTTTTTTGTTTTTTAAAATTGGTACAGTATCGGAGCTGGGCCCAGAAGATTCGGGCCGAAACATAGTGGAAATAATCTTCAAATCGAGCTGGCTAAAAAAAGACAACCCCATCTGCAAAATCGAACGGATATTAAAAGTCCACAACACCCAAAAGACAATCCAACGGTTCGAGGACTGTAGAGACGCAGTGAAGAACCGTGCACTCACGAGCACCAGAAAGAACCCCAGGTGCGCAGCCGACGGTAACGAACTCTTACGGTTCCACTGTACGAGCCTGGGCTGCACCCTGGGCGCGCGTGGCTCGTCCAGCCTTTGCGGGTCCGTACCTGGGTGCGGAGTCTGCACCATAATCAGGCACGGGTTCCAAGGCAACAATAATTGTAATAAGGCTGGTGGGGCTTTGGAAAGTAAGGGGGTTCGGACCACTGCGAGTAGTGGTAGGGCCCACGACTCGTTGGTTCAGTGTACCGATGGGCGTAAAGCTATGTTGGTGTGTCGTGTGATTGCTGGGAAAGTGAGGCGCGTTGCGGATGATACGGCGGCGGCTGCGGCTGCGGCGGCGGAGGAGGAGAGTGTGTCAGCTGCTGCTGCCTGTTACGACTCCGTAGCCGGCTCCGCTGGGGTCTACTCTAATCTTGAGGACCTTCTTGTTTTTAATCCTAGGGCTATTCTTCCTTGTTTTGTTGTCATTTACAAAGCTCTGGATTCTTAATTAATTATGAGTGGTGTGTTCATTTGAGGTATGACTGTATAATATTCATTTTTCTAATATGAATGATGGATCTTAGGGTAAATTTGGCTAGTTGGATCCCACTATTCATATATGAGAATAGGGAATACTATTCCGAGAATATTAATTAATTACCTCTGATAGACCTAGTTTGGAATTAGAATTTAAAATCGTCTCTATTTTCTGAATGAAATACACAGAGATCAATTCAGAGTTTATAAAAATTAAAAATTTCCACGTGATGATCTCTGCCTATTTCATACGTAAATGGAGAAGATTTTTGAGGGGTTTTTTTTTTGTTTTTTTGTTTTGGTTTGTACTTTTGTAGTGTAATAATCACAGACTAGCTAATCCACAGGTTAGCGAAACTTGCTGACCATGTCTTTGTGTTTGTTTTTTGTGTATATAATTAAATAATTTCTATATTGATTCACATGGTAAGGGATTTTTTATTCTTTTTTAGTTTATTGGTTTTAGCCCAACTGCTCAACCGCATGCATGCGTTTGTTAAAACTATTTTATTAATTAGACAGGTAAACGATTTATAAAATAGAATTACGTCCATAAACAATTTTGTTTCCCTCAATGAAATCGACACTGAAAAACATGGTTCATGTGATGAAGGGAGTATATTACTATCTTAGTTTCAAAGCAAGTGAACTTTATTTTTATGTGGGAGGTTGCACAACGTTGTCATTGATTTGGAATCTTCAAATATCAATGGAGTTGTTGTCTAAATCACACACCTAAAGTCATCATTTGCTCGCGGGTCACCTCGCTAGCTTACATAATCACACTCACAATTGGAAGCCACAACAAAAAAGAAAAAGAAAAACTTCATAAATTGTTGAACTTGACCTCAAAAACCAAAGCATTCATTTTTTTTTTTAAATAAATTTAAAACACATTACATTTTTAAGTAATTATATTCTGGTTTTTGTTATGGTGGTATATTCATCATGCCATGTAATTATTAAAATATCAGTAAGTCAGAGTGTTGGAGCATTTTAATTTTAAATAAATAAAAATGAATAAATGTAATAACATAAATGTAAAGATGTGGGAGTAAATATGGGAGATGAGGAGTTAGTGAAAATGTTTAATCCCACATTGAAAAGGAGAGAGACTTTTTTATTCTTTTTAATTGTGGTGATTAATGGGCTAAAATGTATTGACTCAGATATTGGGCTAGATACGTGCGCAAGGGGGAGGTGAAGAGTGGAGGTATCAAAATTGGAAATGAATCAGCCTCTTAGTTGTGTGCCCATGGGGCTGCTGAGTAAATGGCCCGAATTAATACTCCATTTTTACTACGGAAAATAAAGAGCCATTAACCCACTTAATGGACGAGGTTCTTGGCAAGGAAGGGTGTTCTTTCTGGTGGAGCTTTGGACTTGAACACTTTGTGCAGAGGTTGTTCTAGCCATACGACACTTGTTGGGCTGTTGTATCCTGAGGGAGACAAGTCAAAGAAGGTCTGCACCGGTTACAAAGTTTAGCCAACCAAGGGCTTGAATCTCCTTAAAGAGAGCGAGTGCCGCGCCTCAGTCCAAATAGTGTTGTGTAATTTCATCTCTTCAAATTAATAATATTCAGCGTATTATTCAGTTTCTCTTTGTGTTATTTCCATTATCATTGTATTTGCACCAACACAGAGTAATACATTTCTTATAATGATTGACATGATCTATTATGAAGGGTGTTGTAAGAGATATCAATGACCAATCCTAATCAATAGAAAAATGTTAGGGACACCAATTTTGGTATAATTTTGTGTCACAACTCGCTACATGGCGACTTGTAATTGGTAAGAGTGTGTCCTCACATGGCCCACTAACACATTCTTACCAATTACAATTCACTATGTGGTGAGTTGTGGCACAAAGTTGTGCCAAAATTGGTGTCCCTAGCATTTTTCTAATCAATATCTATATTTGTTGCTCAATGGTACTTCAAGTGCAAGATACAAAATTAATCCTACTTGTATTACAAATATTGTAACTCTAGTTTAATGCATGGTTAGTTTAAGGTTTACTCCATTACAAAGATTCATTAATAGATTTATTATATACACAAAAATTAATAGCAAACTATATATTAAGAGATTTTCAACATGAATATAAGCTGTCTTAGCAAATCACGATGATTCAAAAGTACATAATAAAAATAATATTAGTGATGAGTACAAGTGGAAGTAATGTTACTCTTATCATCATAATAAGTGTGAAAAATATTATGTCTCTAATATTATTCTTAAAATTTTAAACAACCATTCAAAAAATACGGATTCAGATCCTCTAGAGTTCCTATGGTACTTTACTAAGTAGATTTCCTTAAATCTTAACCGTTTTTTAATGATTTAATGGTCTAGATTTTGCCATGTCAGCATTCTATTAATAATAATCTTAATTGTTTTGTTTTCAACATTATTATATTATTTTAAAAGTATTGTTAGTGGAATGTTGATATGGCAAAATCTAGATCATTAAATCGTTAAAGAACAGTTATGATTTAAGAAAATTTATTGGTAGAGTACCTTAGGAATTCTAGAGGATCTGAATCCCAAAAAATATAATCCATGAATGAGGATCTAGGTGGAATTTTCTACTAGTTTTATTATAAAGACTTCACAAATTGATACGGTAATTAATGAGTGTTATTTAATATTTAAAAGTTGATACAATAATAAAAGAAAAAGTGTAAGGCATGGAAGGCTATAGTGAAATAATCTTGGAACAATTATAGGACAAGAATAAAGGAGGAAAATAGCTAGCTAGAATAGGTGAGATGATCTTTGGAATAACCATCACAACACAAGATGAAAGGAAGATAATTGAACAGGAGAAGAAGGAGTTTGTTTGACTTTAACCAAACATCACTTGGTGAACATCAGGGAAAATTATTTAATATTGGAAGTAATGTTCCCTCTTTTCATGTTAACAATTAATGGTTCACATCACGAATTTAATTAAAAAACTCTATTTTTATGCAAAAAAAAAACAGAAATATAAATGTCTAGAGCGTAAATTCTCCACCTCAACTATTGAATTATGATCACTCCACAAATATAAATGCTTATAGGGTATGAGTGGCAAGGGACAAAGTTCAAGTTTTTAAGAAGGAATTTTACATGCATATACACTTAGATTATGCTAGAATAGAATTGTTATCTTATATATATATATATATATATATAATTATTTAAAAAAAAATACTTTCAAGTTTCGAACACCTAATAATGACTCCAAGACAAAACATTCTGACGAGCAAATAGTTACATGGATGGATATAATTGCGGGCACATGCTTCAGTATATGCACATGTAGCATTTCTCATTATTTGAACTTTGAAGTGTTTCGAGTAAATTTTATATGTCCAGCTAGAATCATTGATTACATAAAGGAGGCTTCCTCGTATCTATATTAATACAATCACCCCTAAGATTACAGAAAATATTAATTGCACGTAAAACTATATAGATAGAAGTGGGAGTTCATAAGAAACTTGAAGTTTTTTTTATTTCTTCTAACAACTAAATTAAATTAGGGTGGCCGAACTAGTAACTCGCCAATCAAGGTGGCTTTGTAAGTTGCACATTATTGAGAGCCCTAGCACTGTGGTTGAGACTTCATCAGTCTCAGTTATCAATTTATATTTGCATCACGTGGGTAAACCTCATAAAAGGCATCACGTGGGTAAGTCTACAGGGGCTATAATGCATGGGAGCCGACGATTTAAAAACCTTAACTTTAGATGGTGGAGCCATAAATTTGACTATTTAACACTATAAAAAATTATTTTATTTATTTTATTTTTTCACTTTATAAAATACTTAACCTCTGTAATTTTATTTTAGTTTTTAACAAAATAAAATAATATAAATAAAACAATAAAATAATATATTCACTACAATAAACAACCATCATATCTACTATTGCAATGGGTTTGGTCTATTATTTTTCTTAATACACAACTTTGCAAAAAAAAAAAATTCACAAAATTGCAATTTACAAAACCCATAAACAACCCAACATACCAAATCTGAAAACTGAAGAGAGCTAAGATTCATTAACTGAAAAATAGCGCGCAAGGGAGAAAGAGACAAAAAAAAAAAAAAATGAAAAATGAAAAACAGCATGCAAGAGAAAAAGAGGAAAAGAGCATGCAAGGGAGAGAGAGCATGGAAGTGTAATAAAATACAATTTTTTGCTATAGTACATAGCTATAAATGATTGTGCAAAGTAGCAAGAAGCTAAAAAAAATTAGTTATAACACCACTATTGCAGCATGCTGAGTGGTGCTAAAAAGCCATATTTCTATTTTTAACACTACAAACTAATGCTCTTACAAATTTCATGGCTGGTTGAGCTGTCTTTAATTGCAGGTCTTACAGCTATATAGGTTCTTTAATTACAGGTCTTTCCATGTGTTCAACCTCCTCTTTGGCATTAAAATTGATGATACCGTGAATTTCACCAGTGAGTTGCACAATGCTCGTGTACTCAAAACGACACCTGCACAACAAAAGGAAGAAGACCTAACAGAGAGCACCGGTGTGGTGCCGGCCAAGTCCCCTCCGAAGGTCAAGTCAGAACTTCTTTTCAACTCTAGAGTGCTAGAGAGGGATTAATTATACGTACCTTGGCTTGTGAGGGTATTGGGGTTTTTATAGTAGTAGAGGAAAGACCTCTTTTCCTTGGAGTAGAAGTCTTTTCCTTATAGGAATCCTTATGAGCGTAGATTGCGGAATCATTTCCTTATAGGACTCTAACATTAGGCGTGGAGAACAAGTAATCTTTTATTCGAGATGAACGAGAGTTAGCATGGCTTAGTGCCGTCGGCCTTAGGGTCGTCAGTTTGCCTTAGCCTCCTCAGTGATGTCAGGCGTCAGCTTTATAATCTTCAAATGAATATCAAATTAACCCCGTCAGTCCTGAAGTCTTTAACTTCAGTAGCCCAACCCCGTCAGTCTTGGTTCTTTGACATATCACAGGCTGACGGTTCAAGGCATATTTTATTTCTACCTATCAAAAATCATCATCCTCCTAGTCTTCCACATTGCGCAGATTTGGATAGCGATTTTGAGGCTGACTGACCATGATATGCTTTAACAGCATATTAAACCGCTCCTTCATTTATTGAAAGCACACCTCTAATTATGCATCGCATGAAACTTCATTGTAGTCACACGTCATCTAATTCTACAAGCGAGTAGGCAAGGGAAAAGAGGAAAATGCCAACTCTTTTACAAAAACATTGCTATGTCACTTAAAAAAAAAATCATTTCATCGCTCCAATATTAGTCATATAGGCATTAAGACTAATAACAATTAATAGAATGATCAAGTAATAATGCGACCAAAAATGTTGGCTTGGCAAACTTTCAGGACTAATGATGGTGTATTTTGGCTTAAAATTATGAAGGTTATTAATGTGCTCTGAGATAATTTCTAAAGTAATTACTTCTTTTGATTTTATTTTTTTAGAATGGTAATTCTTTAAGTGTTGAAGCCAATCTAAAAAAGTTTTAATCAAATCAAAGAAAGATTAAAATTTAAATATTTATTGGTAAATATTGAAAAGTAACAAAAAATTGTGTTTGCTTTGGATCTTAATTTAGGATTAGGAATACGGAAAACGTTTCCTACATAGCTATAGGAAGCCTAGATTGGCTAACATAGTTGTAGTTGTTGTTGATGTTCCAAAGGAGAATTTTAATAATTAAAAGGAAAAGTAAACATAGATAAGAATTATTCTTGGCTTGAGGCAGAGATATGCTGCTGAATATATATTATTTCTAAAACTTCGTTTAAAGCCATAATTTTGACCAAAAGGCAAATTCTATTAGCTGTGCTTCAAATCTTTCGGCACACATTCTTTCAATAAAAAGGAAAAAGCCAGAAGTTCATACCATTGAGGGTTATACGCATTCGGTAAATCTCGTTATCTTTGAGGATGATAGAAGAAAAAGAAATGTTTTACCCTTGTACACATGGGTTCCGTTTGGCCTTGGCCGAAAGAGCAAGACTTAGGTACAATACTTAGGTGTTGTTTTTTACGTTTCTCTTTTAAGATTTTGCCATGTGGCTTTTTCTTATTAATGAAAGTGTACATAAGTTTTGTCATGGCTGAAAAATGCAGTTATTATTATTATTTTTATTTAGCTTATTTTTGCTACTATTCATGAGTTTCATTGTACTATTTGATACTATTAATGAGTTTTACTATACTATTTTAGCTAATTTTTCGTTTTATTTATAGTACTTTCAGTAAAAAAAATTTAGTTAAATAAATTATTCTCAAATAAACTAGATTGAATTGCTTCTCTTTTGGCAAGCTTTGGGCCATAGCCTAGCTATCTTAGTCACCAAGGGCTAATGTTTATTGTATTTGTTTATTACGGTAACAATGGTCTGACTAGTTTCAAAGTCGCTGGGCTCTATCTGGAGTCACTTCTTGGCCCAGTTAAATTCTGGAGCCAACGTTTTATTTCCTTGCCTCAGCTTATGTTTCTGTATAGCCATCGAAATTCTGAAGTGAAAAACTCAAAATGGTCCAGGTAAGGCCGAAGGGGTATTGGGCTACATAGTGTTTGTAACCGGAGTCCATCAGGCACGATCAACCCATTGAAGAAACACACAATGATATTTGTGCTATTGGATTAGCAAAACGAGTAAGGCTTGGCCCCATTGGGTCACAACTTACATATCTCATTTTCTCTCCAAAAACGAAAGGCCCCGTTTCTGGTTGATAATGCATTAGGCTTTGAAACCCAAGCTACTTGGATTTCTTTATTCAACCATAGATTAGTTGAGGGGCCTAGAGACCATATTCAAGTAATTCAACCAAAGACGAAACATAGATAAGTTAAATACCCATACGATCGAAAATTTGAATTAAGCTCAACCAAGATTATTTTTCCATATTCTTATCATTTATTTGGAGATCTTTCTAATGCTTATAATATCTTTCACAATCAATCTTGTATAGGAGTGTTATTTGGAGACCCTTTTCTATAACAAATTGGTATATGAGCTTCTGGTTTTACATCAAGGTAGATGGCAATTTATAATTATTATACATAAGTTTTTTTTTTTTTTTTTTTTTTTTTTTTTTTTTTTAAGAATTATTAAACATAGGTTATACTAATTAGAAAGTTGTGCCTTTGTCTCCTAAACTAAACAAATTAATTTTTTATTTTTTACTAAAAAAAAAAAAGAGGCTCGCAAGTGTGGTTACTGTCCCATACCACTTAAACTCTCACATTGTGTTATGGTGTGAGATCTCTTGGGCACTAATAGGACTCACCACTACTTGACCCTACAACTCTTAGACTCACAAGTGTTATTGGTCACAAGGTATGAATGCGTGATAAGTCCTTTGATGGTAACAAAACAAAACAAATGACTTTATTTTTAGGAGAAATGTTAATAAACACTGCAAGACATTCGTTAAAAATGAGTTATCATGGGATTCAGTTAATAATAAATTGGTATGAATTGATGAGGAGATTGCAAATACTATTGAAGTGATAAGCGAAACTAAAAAAAGTTAGCTTCATTAGCTCCACACCCTATAAAATTAATAAAAAAATCTTACCTAAAACAATTTCTTAACGAGTACTTTAAGGTTCGTTAACACTATCCTAATTCTAAAATGTGAATAAAAATTAGTGAGGCAGATAGCTGGTGACTTAATCATTGTCCAACTTCTTTAGTCTAAGGAAGAAAGTACGAGACACAATTATAGTGTCTGACAAATCATTATTACCTCTAGCCCTCCATATTCTCTTAATAAAATCATCTGATACTTCACCACCTCATGATGGTTTACTACATCCAAATCTTGTTTATTACCAAAGGACTTTATATATGTTGTTATGTTTCTTATCCTTTGTTCCTCGGTTTTATCCGTATCAAATTTTTAGGCCATGCACTTGGCATGTATAAACGATGCAGCTTATAGACTTTATATAGGGTATGGACCACCCTCACATCACTATGATTTTCAAAGCTGAATCACACATCCTTTGGGTTATACCGACTAAAAAGACAAATTACAAGTTCAGCATTTAACTTCAAAACCTAATTAATAGATGATGAAATCTTCTTGTTAATTATAAAGCTGTCATGTCATAATATATATGCGTGCATGGTAAATGTTTGGTATAACTAATACCTATAATCTCTCCCTCGAGTCAATGATCACTTTGGCTTTCTCATCAGTTTTATTACCCCCATTTGATAAAGGTCCAATAAGATCCTTTTGTCCTAACATTTCATTATTTTCTGCACCATATATGCCTTTTCTCTCACTCATTGTATGTACCATTTACCAAACGCCAAGACTTTGTACTACCTAAGTATTACCCTATTATGTGTTTAATAAGTCAGATAGGCTCCACATATGTTCATCGAATGCTTATCGTTGGCTATTAATTCATCAAGTATTTTATTATGGGGCAAAAAGTGGTCATCAATGATCACTTTCACTTCCAAACCTTGATTAAAAAATTTGATTCAGACATTAACAAACACCCAAATACTCTTTAAACTTTGTAGGTACGTTTCTTAAACCGATTTTGGTTGAAGATAATCAAAGGAATCCAATAAACAAGCTACCTTTTGAGGACAAGTGAAGCCCATACAAATGATTTGTGCACATGGGACTTGGCCAACATCTTAATTTTCACTACTGAAATATGCTGTTTCGTTTTGAGTCTCCCCACATAAGAATAAACTCATGCTTGGAAAACCTCACCCTCTTTTTATATATCCTCAATTCCTCAACAACCAAACGACATTCATCATAGCATTTCACTTCCCGGAGGAGTCAAAGGGAGAGAAATACAATACAATGCTCAGGCCTCAAAGAGAGAGCTTTGTCATACAAGTAACAAGTAGTTGTGAAGCTCTTCATCATCAAAACCCTCAACAAGCTAGCAGTACTGTCTCTCCCAAGTTAAACTTTTCAGCAATGAAACTCTTTAATCGTTTCCGTAAGATTCTCATGCGACTGTTATTTTCACTTCCCTCTCGTGGGTCCTCAGCTTCATCAACAGGAATGGCTAATTCGGGGCCTAAAAATTGTGACAAATTTGAGCCACCAAAGACCTCATGCAGCTCATATTACTCGTCTCACTCGCATTACAACGAGGCCATTGCTGACTGCATTGAGTTCTTCAACAAGTCATCCTCGCAGGAAGGGATTTTGGATGGTTGTAATTCCGATGTTATGGTTTGACTTGACATGCTTAATTTGATGAAATAATATTGTCTACCATGTTTCAGTTTTCTTTTTTGTCTTATTAATTGCTTTGGTTCTAAGAGCATATTCATACAGCTAATGGAAATTAATATGACTTTCAGTGTTTTAATTTCCTGTTTTATCTGTTAATAATTCTCTTCTTTTCACCTAGATTAGATTAGAGAGGTTTCATGTTTGCTATGTTGTAAATTGATGATTGATAAAAGTAACCTTTTGAATACGAATATGTTTTTGCACGTACTCTTTGTTGATTTGACTGATCTGTACGGTTTTCATGTAGGCTTCAGTTGAATCAGTTATCTGGATATGATAATTGGTTTCACAGGGCCGGTTCAAGACAGAGAGATAGACCATGAAGATGAAAATATTTATAGCAGCAATAATGATTTTAGGCTAAAATGCAAAACTGCACTAAGTTTTTTCAAATTTTTATTTTAGTCCTCTAATTTTGATTCAAATTTATTCAATTAAGATTTTTCCATCAACTTTTGTTATATGCTGTGGTTAATTTTTTAATTTGAAAATTTTTTTTTCAAAATTTTTAAATTAAAAAAATTTAACTAATGATTAAAAAATATTTTCTAGATTTTTTTTTCAAAAAATTTTAATAAAAGTTGATGGAAAGACCTCAATTGAATAAATTTGAAACTTAGAGGATTAAAATAAATGAAAGCAAAGTTAGAGGACTAAAATAAAATTTGAAGAAATTTAGAGAATCAGTTTCGTATTTTAACCTTAATTTTAATAGCAAAAATATAGAATTATTGTTCTAAAACAAAAGGAATTATAAAAATAAATTAATAAGGGTTCTAATACTGAAAAGGCAATTAAAATGTTGGGAGCAAGGCCATTTAATTGAGTTTAGCTAACAAAAAAAAAAGTCCATTTAATGGAAAAAAAATGGCTCTGACCTCTAAAACTGGAACATGTATCCGTCATTTTGAAGTTGAGAACCAAGCCAGTGACGGCCTGAGGGTTATTGGGCCACCCGTATAGGCTACAGCCGACATGATCGAAAAGAACTAAAGCCTTCTTCTTCTTCTTCTTCTTTTTATTTTTATTTTTTTATATATATATATATATAGAGAGAGAAATTCTTAATTGGAAAAGAAGAATGAAGAAGTTTCTAGAGGTGATAGCTGGTATATACATAAAGAGAGATAGTTTCTTAATTGGAAAAAGAGAATGGAGAAGTTTCTAAAGGTAACGATTGACATTATATATATATATATATATATATATATATATATATATTTAAGTATGGTTTATTACACACACCTTAGCTCACACTTTTTAAAAATCGTGACTTTAAAGTTATAATTTTTGTTTTTTTTAGTTGTGTAAAAAAGTGTGTGCAAAAATATTTATCCTAAACATTTTAGTTCTTAGAGCATCCGCACTGGGACTTCTAATGGCATATGTAGGATAATTTTACAATTTTTACACAAAAACCATGCTTCATCCGAAATTCTAAAACTCAACTATTGCAAAAAATTTTCCAATAGTGCTACAGTGCAATTCTAGAATTGCATTGTAGCACAATTCTAAAATGAAATATTAGTTCTTTATTCCCTCAGTCCTCTCTTCCTCACTCCCACTCTGTCTCTCCGTCTCCCACTTCCTGTTTCTCTCGGTGTGCAATGGTGGCCTGTTTATGGTGGATCTCAGCGTGGCAAGGTCACGGTGGTGGTGTTTTTTTCTGCAAAGTCCCTCTTCCTCTCAGTCCTCACTCTTTCTCGTTCAAGGCTTGCACTAGAGCTGGGTTAGGTTCATGGTTTGATCTAGGCATGGTGGTGGGCTAGGATCGGTTGATGGTGGGTTTGGATTGGCGTGGATCAGTTGATGGTGGGTTTGACCGATAGAACAATATTGGATCACTCTTTTTTTCCCCTTGTTGGAACTTGGAAGTTTTGAAGCCATGGGGTCCAATGCTTGAGTTTAATTACCCTTAAATAAGTACGAATGGGAAATAACAACAAAAATGGAGTTGATCATAATATTTGATTGAAATAAGAGTGGAGTTGAATGGGTTTGACCGTGGGTCGCTGTTTTTTTTTTTTTTTTTTTTTTTTTTTTTGTGTTGACGGTAGATTATGGGTTGCTGGTGGTGGTGGTGTTAAGTGTGTATAGTGAAGCGGTGGTAGGCTTGTGTTGTATTGTAAATGAGGGTGATTGTGAGATATATTATTTTATTGTGTAGAAATATTATTTTAATGAGTAGAATAGGAAAATAAAAGTTGGGATGCTAGGACTATTGTAAAATTGTATTGTATAATTGATAAAGTAACTTTTTGGGTGGTAAAATGGAATAGAGTAGCATTCATGGATGTGAATGCTCTTACATCACCATTTTTAGCCTTTCATATTTGATTTCGTTTTCATATTAACTTGATCATTTATTTTCTATTTTCATTAGTAATCCGATGACAATAATCATTAGAGCATTCTCATCAAAGATCTCAAAAAATTTAGCATTTAGCATCTCAAAAACCTACTTTATTTATTTTAACAACTCACTTTACAATACACCAAACATTAAAGGTTTTATATTTTTTACCACTTCATTAAAATATTAATATTTTTATTATTTTATAATTATTTTTATTCTCAGTCTCATCTCTTCTGCTACCCACAAATCCATAGCCATTGCCCACACCCATTGCTACCAGCCACCACCGCCCACACTCACCCAACCCCCAACCACCAAAATCACAAACAAAAATAAACCCACATCAAACCCATAGTCACCACCAACCACCATCACCCACCCACCTACCACCATAAACCCCAACCCAAAATCAAACCACCACTAGTCACCACCACCACAAACCGCACCCTCCTACCATTAACCACCAAAAACCAAAACCCACTCACCCACCCACCTGCCACCACCATAAACCCCAACCCAAAATCAACCCACCACTAGCCACCACCACCACAAACCATACCCACCCACAACTAAACAAAACAAAACCACAACCTAGCCACCACCTTCAACCTTCCTCAAATCACAAAACAACTACCATCACAAACACAAAAGCCAGCCATCACAAAATTTCAACCACCGCTAAATCCGATCCACCACCAGAATGTGACCTATGACCCATCATGACCAGGTGACCCACAGTGCCGCCAGCACACTGTGACTCACCCATGAGAAACCAGTGAGAGAGAGAGGGACGAGCAAGAGAGGGCAAGGGTGAAAGGGCTAGAGAGAGGAAGAAAGAGAGAGAACCAGTGAGAAAGAAAGAAAAAAGAGAGAGAAGAAGGAAACCAGTGAAAGAGGGAAGAAAATGAGAAGAAAAGATGAATAGTGAGAGAAAGAAAAGACATTTTAAAGTAGTATTATAATATTATTATATTTATAAGATTTGAGCTACAGTGGGCTGTCATAGATAGCAGTCCACTATAGCTCAGATGCTAATAATTTTAAGACTAATATCTTTGTTGTAGTATGCTTTTTTTGGAATAAGATGCTAAAAAATAGCATTTTTAGCTTTTGAGATACTTGATGAGAACGCTCTTAGAGGAGTGATATGGATTAATGGATGACACTTTTCTGAAACTTAAAGTCATACTAATAATAAAAATTGACTTATGTGTATTGGATCCGGATTGCACGCTTACATACAGGAGAAAAAAGTTTAAGTAAAGTATAATGCTGTGTATATAAGGTAAGTTATTACATGTCTCTCTTATTGAAAATTCATACTCTGCTCCGAATTTCATTTCATTCCAGACCAACTTTACTGGCTAGAATTGCTTAGGATAGAAACAAAAGTCTTACCAAAACAAAAAAAAGTTTGCTATTATTCTTGGAAGCGAAGATATTATATATGTTGAAAATTTTGAAATGCACTTAGGGAACTCTTGGTAATGCAACTTCTGTGCTGCCTTTTTTCCTGGAAAAAAGCCCTCCTATCAATGGAATCAAAGGCTTTTTCTTCTTCTTCCTGAGGGAAGGGTGTCTCTCAAGTTTTTCAACACCTTGTGGTATTACAAGGTGTGCTAAGGAAGGAGGATTTGCAAAAGTCACATATCTTTTCTTCTGAAATTCCATTCCTTCTTCATTTGAAGTTTGTGTTTTGACCTCAAATTTTGTCGAATCTTCGACAACCTTGACATCTTCAATCTCAGTCTCAGTCTCCACCGGTTTCTCAGATTCACGTTGTTTTAATTTTTGGAGCTCTCGCCGTGTCCGATCAAGCTCTTCCTTCATAGAAGAGAGGCAATTTGCCATTACCATGCTTTCTTCTTTCGCTTTCTCAAGACTTTGTTTTGTCTCCTCTAACTCAGATGTAATACCAAGCCTTAGATGGTCATACCCATTTTCACTTGCTCCATTCTGCATCTATATACTTAAGCAACTTAGTATGAAAATTGAACTTTTTAAAGATTCAGAGCTTGAATAAGAGTTTTGTAATGCAACTATTGAAACAATAATGTTTAATTAAGGATACAAATACTATTCAATTCACTATTTTCTACCAGCTTAATTTTTTGGAAACAAACTTTACTAGGCTTATAGAATATTTTTTTCCTTTGTTGGTTAAGACAGATTATTAAAATGAAACTGTAGGTTAGCTTGTGATTTCTTCCAAAGTATTTAGTCACACAGTTTACGTGGGGAGAATGCGTGTTATGTGATTTGGTATCTACTTATTGCAAGAAAAAGAGATTGATTCCCCAATAAAGCTTAAGTAAGTCTTACAATTATATTACTAAAATTATAGTACATTACAATAATATATTTATCTACCTTTATTCCCTCACATAATAAGGAAAGCCAAAAAAGCAGCTAAGAGACATAAGAAAAACTTCAATTGACCCTATGCACAAGCAAGCAGATAGAGCACTATAATTATCTCAATATGAGGTCCAAAAATTGTTTAAATGCCTATCCTAAACTATAAATATTTTAATCAACACCTTAATTTTTGATTAATTTGAAGACATCTATCCTGTCATTCAAAATTAGTATCAACATTTTATAAACTAGTGAGTACTAAATAGTGGAGTGTGTGCCTTGAAAATAAAAATTAGTGGAATGTGTTATTATGTCAACATTAACAAATTAATTCTCATTAAATAAAAATATCCACGCCAATCACAATACTATTTTGTTAATTGGTGAGGGCCGTTGCAAATTGATTTTGAATAAGAATGTTGAGTTCAAAATTTTATAATATATGATAAATATTACATGTAAATAACTCTAATAAACCTCCATAAGAAATGCCCATAGCCAAAATAATGAAATAATCGTTGACAGAACATTACATAGGACTATAAAACTTAAAGTACCTGAATATATTACAAAATGCAAAATCAGCCTTTATGCCCAAAGATTTATGAGATGGTATTGAAGCATAGATGGGCCAAAATTTGAAGAAGTGATCACATATAAGACAAAATTTAATCGCTTTAAAAGTTCAAAAAAGATATAAAAAAAGAAGAAGAAGAAGGTAAGCTTAACATAGCAATCCAACACAGATTAACTACTTAAAAACTAATCTAACATATTCCAAAAGGCAAAAACTTTATAGTCTAGTAATATTACTCACGAGAGGTTTTGAATCTCCCTCTTCCATTTTTGTAATTATTGAATTATATATATATATATATATATATTTAAAAGAAGAGTAATCCATCATATCAAACTAGAGGGTGAATACATAATGAAGGGTCACCTCTTTGAGCTTGCTGGTATAGACCTCTCCAGCTAAAACTTTCTCACCAAACAAAGTGACAGCCTCTTTGACCGAGCGAAAGGGTGCTCTAGTGTCAATCTCTGCCCTTTTGATCATCACAAGTCCTTCTTCCTTATCCATGTTCATTCACCTAAAGATGTAGAATATTGAATGAAATTTAAGGTGTAGAGACAAGAATGCTCCTTTGATTTTGGTTGTGTGTGTATTCGTTTGAGAGAGAAAGAAAGAAAGAGAGAGAGGGATGAGTAGGAGTGATTTGGGTGTGCAAGGAAGGAGAGGAGAGAAGGGTGACAAATATCATGGGAACTTGGGGGGAGCTTCCTTTCTTCGCGTCCACTTCACTAGAATTCTGTTAGTACTTACTAACTTACGGTGCCTTTGAGTGGTTGTGGGTGCTCTTGGTTTTGACATTTGTGGCCCAATAGATAGGGACTCTGCACCTATACCCCAAGGTCCACTACTCTCACTTGGACTTTGCCATGTGGATTCCTCGTTACATCTCAATTGCATTTAGCAAAAGCCTATATTGAAAAGGCTAATGATAACCCATTACATAAATATGATAGAGGAGAGGTGGTACTCTTCATTTGAGTAATCATTTAAAATTTTAAATGATTGTACATCATTAATAGATAAAAATAAAATAAAATATTATCGTATCACTTCCATTCCTTAGCCGGAAAGATATATGGCCATGAAATAAAGATTAAGCAAAATAAAATTGATTGGGTGGTAGAGTCGTGGAAACAAATAAAGTATACTATTTATTTATTTTTTTAAAATTTTTTTTATCATTTAATTTATGTTGGAGTTAGTAATTTTCATTGTATATAACTGCACATTTTTGGCGTAATAGTCACTTCACAAGTATAAAATTTGTGTGGAGTTGAGGGGTAAAGGCCAGAGTTCAAGTCTCTAAGAGGAAGTTTCAGACACATATTTATTTAAATTAAGTTAGAGTAGAATTTCTATCTTGTATAAAAATAAAAAATGTGATCAATTGGTGAGGTGCAACTCGTTTCAAAAAATAAATAATAAAGAACTGAATTGAGTCCAAGGTGTATAGTTCCTCATCATTAATTGTGGAATCTAATAGAAGAATACTCCTTGAAAATGGTCCAAGTTGGGCAATGCATCATGTCGGCCTAGTTCATTACAAATGTGACAAACTTGGGTGGAGAGCTGGAGATGGCATGAACGTGTGATATATACCCACATAGCCCTTCAATATTTCTGTGATCTCCAATTGTTCATGAGTAAGTCTATAATATCTGCTGAGCCTCTCCAAGTCAATACATATTGCACAAGTCTTTGGGGCATTTGAGAAGCAAGGTAGTCCCTGAAGGAATTAAACTGACCGGAGGTGAGTTGGAATAGCGTTGTTCAAAGAAAATTCCATGAGATGAGCACTGGTCAGATTTGTCCAAGAATCATTGCAAACCACCTAACTCCCCAGTTTCAGTCACTCATTGGAGTAATCCAACAAGGGGAGAGAATAAAGATTATGATGTAATGGGAAAAATTGACTCAGCTATTACCATGATTGCTAGAAATTGGAGAGAGAATTTGGTGCTTGCTTGTTCTATCAAAGTGAATACCAAGGTCCCTATTCAAGTTGAGACATTTAGGTGGGTTGTCTCAATTACCATAAAACACAAGCTTATCAATGTAAGTTTTGAAAGTGATTGCCAGGTTTGCATCCAAGGTCGACTTCCCCTAGCAATTCAATTCCTAGAAGCATCAAAAAGCTTTTGCTCGAAGCTAAGTTAGTTTCTTCGTCTTTTTTTTTATTTTTAAATTGGGTTCTTCGGAGAGCTAATAAGGCTACTCATGTTCTAATCCATCTCTAATAGATATTTTTTTCGTCTTCTTTGACCCCACTTCAACTCCTTCTGTTTTAGAGGGAACAAGTCATTTTTTTTAACAATAATTTTCTGTTTTTAAACAACATTACTCGTATTTCTACACATTTTTTCACTCATACGTATTTTCAAAAAATACAAACAATGTTATTAGAACAACGTTACCAAATGGGTCCTAATTTCTAAAAATTCGACAAAATCGATAAGCATAAATAAATAACAATATATCATCAATCATTATCATTACTCGCAGTATTCTCTGTGTCATCCTTATAGATATGTTCTTCCAATCCAATTACCCTTTTGCACTAACCATGATTTCTTTCCATCTTAGTCTTCTTTTTTTTGAGAATCTTCCATCTTAGTCTTTTATTTATCATTGTTTGATGAAATGAGGATATGACGACTAACAAGAGACCACATTCATATCCGTGTAGAGTATATATATATATATATATATAGTTTTTTTTTTTTTTTATTGGAGAAAGAGTATATATACAGTTAATATCTCCTCAATAGTCAAATCCGTTCCCCAATAAAGAAATAAAGTCATGTTTTATTTCTTGTTGGGCGTTAGCTCAATCTTAATAAAAGAGTTTTAAAGGCATTTAAGTTTTGTTTTATGAAACTCTCTTTAAAAAAAAAGTTTTGTTTGGACAAAATAGAGAGTTTTAGAAATTTGAAGATTAAAGAAATAATTCTACTATTTACATTTCATATTTTATAAATCTATAGAAAACCCTTTTTTTTTTTTTGATGGGATATAGAAAACCCTTGTCCTTGTGTGTGTGTTTGTTTCACAACAAAATATTTTAATTTTTTTTTTCTATAAAAACGATACCCTTAAATTGCTGAAAAATACGAACAACCATCAACATTGCATCACTGCAAATTCTTCAACCCAAACCGGCAACAAATTTTATTCGTGCGAAGAAAACAAAGAAAGTAAATTAAAAAAAAAAAAAAAAGTTTTTTGGCATCGCCAACAGTGTTTACAGAAAGTGCGCGTTTTATGCACGCAATCGCATGTGAGAATATCCGAAGATGAGTAAAATATATTAGGGTCCGTTTGGATACAACTGAAAATTGAAAACTGAAACTGAAAACTGAAAAATGCTATAACAAAATAATTTTTAAATGTGTGAATAGTATCATGGGACCCATTTTTAATGAAAAAATTGCTGAAAAGTTAAATTTGTGGGTCCATAAACAGTAATTTTGTGTTGAAAAGTCAAATTTTGCGGTTACTGTTTAATGAACAGTAACTACTACAGTAACCGCTACAGTAAAAATATGACTGGGAACGCGTGAAAAAAAAAAAAAAAAAGGGCAAAAACGCAAACGCAAACGTGGAGTTTGCAAGCCAAACGTACACTAGATTAAGATTGACAAGAAAAGGGATAAATATAAGGTGGGGATAAGTGACAGTTTACTATTTCATTAAAAAATTTATTTTTGTTTAAAATTTCTGGGTAGAAATTTTTTTTATACAGAAATTAATTACTATCTCAATTTTAAATAAGTAAAATTTTTTTAATAAATTGATAAATAAATAACATGATCATAGAGTGCTGTATAATTTCTACAGAAGAAGAACAAAGCAGAGATTTTGTTGTGTTGTTCAAAAAAAAAAATGTTGTTGTGTCCACGTCGGCAAAAATTATATTATGCGGGCTTGCCAGTCTGTGAGAGACCCTGCATATATGTCGGGTATATCTGCTCCCACGTCGGCTGGTCCGCCCAAACTGTAGCTTTGTTCCCCCAAAACAAAAAATAAAAATGAAAATAAACAACACCAACAACAACAACAACAACAACAATTTATAACTGGAAGGTAACGACCAGTTTAGGTCGTTAGCAAAACCAAAACCGGTAAGCATAAACCTTGTACAGTTCTATTAGCCTAGTATGTCTTTCTTTCTTAAATCTATAGTACTTCTTTTTATAATACAAATTTGAAACCTTATTAAAAATAATATGTACTAGTACTATTCTACTTACTCTCTATCTCTACCTCGTTTTTACTCTCTGTATCTAATTTTCTTCGTAGTACTTACCGTCAACAACAAGAAGCAATGTCATCTGTCACAGCAGCCTCCTCAGCCGTCGGATCGTTTTGTATTCCGAGATCACGGGGGCGCATCAATATGCCTCGGTTCACCATGACCGTCCGATCTAGTAACGCTGTCTCTGCTGGCGTTGCCCCAATCTTGACCAAGTTAAAGCACGACTGTGCTACCCCTCTGCCCCTTTTGCGCCACGTGGCGGATGCAATGGCCGCTGATATGCGCGCTGGGCTTGCCGTTGATGGCGGGAGTGATCTCAAGATGATCCTCAGCTATGTTGATACTCTCCCTACTGGGTGTGTGTTTTTTTGTTACTTTGATTCTCTCACTGTTTGTATGAATATGTACTTGGTTTTGATTCCTAATAATATGTTGGAAAAAAGTTAGTAACTTTATGCTAGTAAAGATCAATAACCTTCTTTTTCTTTCTGTGAATTTTTATTTTTTTTTATAAAGTTGGTGCCAAAGTTGTTTTTGGTTCTTGATTGTAAGTGGGTGCAATTTTGTGTACATGAATTTTAAATGTTATCTAAATTATGTGTTATGTATTGTAAAAGGAATGAGAGAGGGTTGTTTTATGCTTTGGATCTTGGTGGCACAAACTTCCGGGTGCTAAGGGTGCAGTTAGGTGGGAAGGAAGAGCGTGTGATCGCTACCGAGTTTGATCAAGTGTCCATACCTCAAGAGCTCATGTTTGGTACCTCTGAGGTCTGTTTCCCCCATCATTTTGGTACAATTTTTTTTTTTTGTTGTTCTTGTTAATTAGTGTGTTTTGACCAAGAGTCATGGGGCTCATTAGAATTGTTTGGTTCTTTCTGCGGAGAGAAACCTGGGTTCTAATCCCCAACCCCACTTGATCCCCTCTCAATTGGGGTTTTTCATTTTGGTATAATGTTTAGTATGTTATATGGCCGCTTATTTATAAGCTAAGCTGTTGTTAATTCTTTTGAGTCCAAAACTGCAGGAGCTTTTTGATTTTATAGCTTCTGGGTTGGCAAAATTTGCAGAAAAGGAGGGTGGAAAGTTTCATCTGCCACCTGGAAGGAAAAGGGAGATTGGATTCACATTCTCTTTTCCTGTGAGGCAGACGTCTATAGACTCCGGCATACTAATCAAGTGGACAAAGGGTTTTGCCGTCTCTGGAACGGTTGGTATTTTACATTTTTATAATGGTATAAGTAGGAGATGCTATTGATGATTTTTGCCCTGTTTCTACTATTTATAATAGCAACAATATTCGTGATGAAAGTAGATTATAGTATTGAAATTTGTGCGACCAATTCAATTTCATTAGCAGTAATACCTGAAAGGTGGCAGGGATATATATTGAAGCATGATAAAATAACTTTGTGGAAAAAGGATTATGCTCAATGAGAAAAGTCTCAGCTGGGGAGGGTGACACTGTTATAACATGATTGCCTTAGAAAAAAAAGGGGAACAGTTTATGATATAGAATTTATGGAAAACGTGTACTCCCATAATTGTTTTAGCACTTCCCTTCCAGCTTTGGAAAAGGACTTTTCGTTAGTCAGTTTCTGTTTGGGAAGAAAGTATCTTGTGGCATTGGTTGATTCAGTTGGTTGGCTATATCCATATCGACCAGAGGAGCTTTTCAAAATTTTTCAAAGCTGTGATTTATATTGTACATGAGTTTGTTTGACAAGACTACAGAAAGAGAGCCAGTTTATGATGTGGTAGGAACTAATTGTAGGCAAAATAAAGCCTGACGAAATCTAGGTCAAATGATGGTTTTTAAAATAGTTTTGCAATTCCATTTCAATGAAAAGTAGACAATGAACAATCTTTTACTGTAGTGTTTTGTGCCTGATCTGACTTATAGTAACTTTTGTTTTCTGTCTTTGGTCAATTTTTAATAACCTTAATACTTTCTTTTGGTGAATTTCAGCCCTATTTCTTATAGTGGTGACATAAACTTGTTAACTTTATACAAGCATAATGGAGAACTTCGAACTCCTTACAGGCAGGAAGAGACGTAGTGGCTTGTTTAAATGAGGCTATGGATAGGCAAGGACTGGATATGCGGGTGTCTGCCCTGGTATGTTGTTCTTATGTTAGCTTCTTCTTTGAAGAAATTTGTAGAATAATGAATTGATCAAGATTTTATAAATTAATGCAAAGTAGGTTAATGATACTGTTGGAACATTAGCTGGAGCAAGATACTGGGATGACGATGTCATGGTTGCTGTCATTTTGGGTACTGGAACCAATGCTTGCTATGTTGAACGGATGGATGCTATTCCTAAACTTCAGGGTCATGTGTCTCCTTCTGGAAGAACGGTGTTTATGAGTTCCCCAACGCTTATCTCTTACTTTATAGCTTTTACAATATCCATAGTTTAGATTATATCCTTAATTTAAAATATAAAAAAAAACAATTGCAGATTGTTAATACTGAGTGGGGAGCATTCTCGAATGGTCTTCCTTTAACTGTTTTTGATAAAGACATGGATGCTGCTAGTATTAATCCTGGTGAGCAGGTAAGCTCTAGTTTCTGTCATAAATGTTCATTTATTGTTTAAGGTATAATTGAATTATGGAATTCAAAGTCATCAATGGTGTTCATATTTTATGGACAGATCTTTGAGAAGACAATCTCTGGAATGTATCTCGGTGAAATTACACGAAGAGTGCTACTAAAGATGGCTGCAGAAGGAGCCTTGTTTGGTGAATCTGTTCCAGAAAAACTATCCACTCCATTTGTACTCCAGTAACTAGAACTTTCACTCTTCTTCAGCAAAATCTAGTTTAAATTTCAAATTCACCTTAAGCCGTTCTTGTAGATCTAAATGAATTCTGTTGCTATTTGGTTGAGTTATATTTACTTTGCATTCTATTTGGGCTGCTGCTGTCTGTATCCCGTTATGGGACTTATTTTTTTATTCACATTTTGGTTCTCATATCCTTGACAAAATGATTGTTGTGCTTTCAACAAATCTTCAGCATTGTTGTGCCCTTGCATTTTCATTTCAAATCAGAAATTACAATCTAATTACTCTTGCTTGAAAGCTAGGTATAACAAATCATGAAAAACTTGATTTTCACTTATTCATGAAATCTGCAGTGAGCTGACCTATCTTTAGGACTATTTCCCTTTTCTTCACAACTAATCTTCAGTCAATTATTAGAGTTCTCATTACAATTGTTTGTTCTGAACTAATGACAGGACTCCAGATCTTTCTGCCATGCAGCAGGACAACTCAGATGATCTTAATGTTGTCGGATCAATCCTCTATAACATAGCTGGGGTAAACTCCTTGCATTGTCCTACCCTTTTGAATATCAACCTCTATATTGTGATAGTGAATAATAGGGTTCGGAAGCATGGACTGGGAATAAATTCCATATGTGAGAATAATTTTCAGAGACCTCTTGATAATATTAAAATTTTGAATCAATGTGAGTGTAGGAATATAGTACAGCAGATATCAGAAGCACTTATTTCTACACGCACAACATACATGAGTGGCATTCTGACTAAACTATGAGAACAAGTGGAGTTTTGCATTACTGGTTCATAATTATTTTTTTCAAGATAATAACAGTTTTGTTGACCTCCATGTATCTTGTAAAAAGGGGTGGGGGTGTTGAAAGATTGCAAGTGAATAAAAGCTGGGGCAACTTTGTTTTGTTAAATAGAAAACGCATACCATTGACATATACTTGGAATATCTTTGACCTATTTGTAGGATGTTGACTACGATGAAAAATGTAGCGTTTCATTAAAGCATTCTATGAAATCTTTTATGCAATAGTAATTTTCTTTCTTGTTTTCTTCTTAATCTTGGGATCAGGTTGAGAGCAACTTAAGTGCAAGGAAGATTGTCCTAGAGGTTTGCGACACTATTGTGATGCGAGGTGGCCGTTTAGCTGGTGCAGGAATTGTGGGGATTCTGCAAAAGATGGAAGAGGATTCAACAGGTCTCATCTTTGGGAAGAGGACAGTGGTGGCTATGGATGGAGGCTTGTATGAGCATTACCCCCAGTACAAAAGATACTTAAAAGATGCTGTTAAAGAGATTTTAGGGTTGGAAAAATCAAAGAATGTGGTTATAGAACACACAAAAGACGGGTCTGGTATAGGGGCTTCTCTCCTTGCTGCTTCAAACTCCAAATATGAGCACGACTTATAGGGTGTGACAACATCCTGATGACCGATTTATAGTATGGACATTTAATTTATCTCCCAAGACAGAAAAGTATCGAATTTAGTCTTGTATTGTAATATAATTTGTCATTGGGTTAATAATTAAGAGTGAAGAGAATAAGAGCAAAGAACACGGTAAGAGTTTAGAAAATTGCTTCGAGGTTATAATGTAGCTGTATTTTCAGAACTCATGCACCATTTTCCTATGGTGCAATTTTGTGTATGTTTTATGCGGCAACCATTCCATTCTAGTTAACGATTGTATTCAATCACTGATTAAATTAGTTTAGTGTAATTCAATCCTGTCCTTGTAGCAGAACTCACATGGGATCCTTTTTTCACTTCTTGGTTCTCATATTCTTTACAAAATGATTGTGATGCTTTCACCAAATCTTCTGCATCAGTGATAAGAGAAATATTCTTTTGAAAGACAGTTTTTTTTCCTGTTCTTTTCCACACTGCTCTTTTATACAATATCACAATGACACCAAACGGTAGACTCTCAAAAAATACGTTATATTAGGAATGAATAGACCATGAAATAGAATTCTAGTGCTGATAAAATGAGTTTTAAGTATTAATTATTTTTCCCCCTCAAAAAAAAAAAAAGTATTAATTATTTTCAACATCTTCATGGAATATATATAAATTTACTTTCATGGAAAACAACTATTAATTAATTTGACTCAAGCATTATGATTCTCTACCATCATAGAGTCTCGACTCAAGTCTTTATAGATCTTGTGCCATCACTTTTTCATTTCAAATAACAAATTACTATCTAGTTACTCTTTATTTGAAAGCTTGGTATAACGAATCTTTTAAGTCTTGGTTTTCACTTTATTCAATTAACATCTACAATGGGTTGACCTATTTTCATGATTATCTCCCTTTCTCCAAAGCTAATCTTCGGTCAATTATAATTAGAGTTCTCAATAAACCCATTTGTTCTAAGCTAATTGCAGGAATCCATATCTTTGTGCTCTGCAACAGGACAACTCAGATGATCTTAAAACTTTTCGGACCAATCCTGTATGATATAGCTAATAGTTGGGGTATACTCTTAGCATTGCCTCACCTGTTGATATAGATTTAAAAAAGAAGTTTATAAGATATCTCTGTCAGCTTGAAAAAAAGATTTAAACTTGGAAACCAACATATAGGGTGCTAACCATGCGATCAGTATAAGGTTGTAAATGATGGAGTGCTCATAAATAATTCGAGCTTGACTTGAGGAAAAACTTGTTTGTTTTTCTTTATTTAGCAAATGATTCATATGCATGATTAAGTTTGGCTATTAAACGAGCAAAACTCAAACATAATTATGTATTTAGGATTGAGGTTGTGAATACAAGTACATATAAATATTATATGTTTATAACTTTATATATACAAGTATAAAATATATTTATATAGATTTGATTTTGGATTGTGTAAATTTATAATATAGTATTTCTTGTAACTCAATTGACATACCTGTTGTTTCTAATAGAGACATCTATGATTTAAATTCTCCCTTCCCCATCATCAACTCCAATAATATTATACTTTTATAAATTCTTAAACGAAAGTCATTATATCTCATTCATGGTTTTAAAAATTGGAACAGTCAAAGAACTAGAAAAAGGGATTGGTTCTTAATTTTTACCCGTTGGTTCGGTTTTTAAAACAATGATGTCAGTAACTATAATAATGCTATGATTAAATTATGAAAAAAATTTACTTATTAAGAGCATTTGCATTGGATGTTATAAAAACATTTCTATTTTAATACAGCAAAAAATTATTTTATATATTTTAACATTATATCTTACATCACAACTTATATTCTTCCATACAACACATTAAAATAATATTGACTCAAAACACAACCCAAAGCAAATGATAACTAATTTTTTTTTACCATTTTTTTTATATATTTCCATAAATGTGGAATAAAATTTTTATTAAAATAGTCTATTAACCATACCCAAGAATTAAAAAAAAAAGGTCCTTCTCAAAAAAAAAAAAAAAAAAAGAATTAAAAAAAAGGAGAGAGAAAATTGAAAGTTGAATTAAAAAGAATTTTTTAGTTATTGACATTGTGCTAAATGCTAAATTTTTTTAGCATTTAGCACAATGTTCTATATAGGTTTATTAAGAAGTAATTATATCATTGATTTTTAATGATAACTCTTTATTATTAAATTAAGACATTTTTTAGTGTAAACGGAGACTTTATTGTACTACAAGAGACTTTATCAATTGAGCTAAATAAAATCTATTCCTTAATCATAAGCAACTTTATCAATTGTGATAAATGAAATCCAAAAAAATAAATAAAATTGGCACACCGTTGATTGGTCAGATTTTACATACGTTATAGTTTTTCACCCGTTGTCCCTTCTCGCAAGGACTTTGAACCTGCGACTGGTATTTGAGCTGTGCCCTAGATTTTCGCTCTCTCCAAAATCCAATTCCATTTCAATTTCTAGCTCCTCTCTTGCTTAATTCCCTTCACTTTCATTCAAAAATGGTAATCCAATTATCACCTTTTCATATTAATTTGTCTTTGATTTTTCATTGTTCAAAGAAAAATGAGTTTCTATGATGTTGATCATTTCGTGAAAATCTTTTTGAATTTGGCAGATCCGGTTCATTCTATTACAGAACAGGCAAGGAAAGACCCGTCTTGCCAAGTACTACGTTCCTCTCGAGGATTCCGAGAAACACAAGGTCGAATACGAGGTATGATCTTCCTGTTTTGATTCTAAACTATAAATGTTTTTTTGGATTTTTCTAGGGTTTTGAATTTGATGGGTTTTTGTAGGTTCATCGATTGGTGGTAAACAGAGATCCCAAGTTCACGAATTTCGTCGAGGTGAAAATTCCCTATGCTTTGACTTAGTTACAGAGAAATTGTTGGGAAAATGAATGAGGTTTAGAACTTTGATTCTCACATTTCATATGTTTGTGACCCAAGAAATTAAAAACACTTCATTTATAGTTTGGCAACTAAGTTAAATCTGCTGACTGAAAATTGTTTACTCCATTGCTTCTGTTAATCTGCAATTCGTCGCAATGTTGTATGATGTTTGATGGAATTGTGAGTTTCTTTCATGATTGTTTTCAATGTGTCAATTAGGCTATAGTTGGTTCAGGCAATGGCCGGGTTTTATGCTTCAATTTTCTTTATTGCGGCTTGTAGTTAATATGTCATGAAATTATTGCTAAGTGCTGATGATGTGATTATTATGCATTTTACAGTTCCGCACTCATAAGGTAATCTACAGGCGCTATGCTGGGTTATTTTTCTCACTCTGCGTCGACATTACTGATAATGAGTTGGCTTATTTGGAGTGCATCCATTTATTCGTGGAGATACTGGATCATTTCTTCAGCAATGTGTGCGAGCTAGATTTGGTTTTTAACTTCCACAAGGTTTGTCGCTTATCATGATTTTTCTGTGCAATCATCTGCAAAGCCTACTTGATGCTCATCTGCTTCTTGTATATGTCTATCGATTCTAGTGTCTAGTACTTCATGCTGTTATAGAAGTATTTTCTGAAATAATATTTCCACCTAAAGAAGTATCTAGGAAAAAGATGGAAAGTCCTACACAAAGAAGCATGTTTATTGAATGACAGTATTGTGCATGTGAAAGTGTCATCTGAAATGGTGCTTTCTTTTTGGACCAAGAAAGAAAAAGAGCCCTTTCTATATCTAGAGATATAATTTTTAAAAAGAATGCTTTCAATACTATGATCAAAGGTTTTTTAGGAAGTAATGTTTTTATTTTTTAGACTCAGGTACCCAAAAAATAGGAATGCTATTTCGATGACCATTTCTAATAAATGCAATAGAACTCCTGTTTGGAATAGTTCTTTTAGAAATAAATATATCATTGAATTGCTATTTCAGGTGAGAGCCATCTGTCATGCATATTAAGTGTGCTATGAGCATTAAGTTCATGTCTCGTTGTACTAGTGATGAGTGAGCTCACTAAATTGATTTAAGATAAAGTGCCTTATTGTATGTTTTCTGTAGATGATATAGTTGTTGTGACCCCTGTACATCTGAGAAGTCCACCCCCCCCCCCCCCCCCCCCCCAAAAAAATTCTTCCCCAAACTTCAACGCTATCACACATCTCCATAGTTTTGTCTCCTCCATCCCAAACTGCCATAACCATTTACCCAACGAAGCTTTATTGAACGAAGTGATTTTCCATATTCCTAAACCACCATTGACCATAGGAGCAGACACCTTATCCCAACCCACCAGATGCAGCTAGGGTGTATCATCCATCGCATCCCACAAGAAATCCCTATGCAGTTTCTCAATCCTATTAGTCACTCTTGTAAGAATAGTGAACAAAGGAAAAATGAGGAAAATTGTATAATGATAGGGTAACCTGGATTGATGAAAAAAATGAGGGAGAGTCATTTGGGATGGTTTAGTCATGTGTAGAGGAGAGTGATTAATGTGCAAGTGAGGGACAATGATTTGATTCAATGATTCAAGTCAAGAGAATGAAAGGGTAGAGGGAGACTTGAATAAAATTAATAGATGTGAGAAAAAATGATATGTTAGTAAGGAGGTAACAAAGATTATGACTTTGGATAGAATAGAATGAATAAAAAAAAAAAAAAAAAAATACATGTAGCCAACCTTGACTAATCTATTGAGGATCCATAGCCGACCCCAAAATTTTGGGATTAAGGCTTTTTCATTATGTTGACAAAGAATTGCCAAAAAGTTTATGCTATTTGATGAGTCATCTTCGCTTATATCACAAAGGTGCTACTTGAAATAGTGCTTCTGTGAAATAAACCTTACAAACCATGAAATTATTATTTCATATATCATGTAGCTCTTATAATGTATCAGAATATGGCTATCAAGAAAGTTTGTTTTAAAACTGTGATGAAAGCATTATTTGAAATAATTTCTGAAGATAAGAAACAAATTCTGTATAATTTGTCATTTCTAAAAGTGTTGTTTGAGTCTTAATTAGAATGGTAAAATAATGCTTTTAAGACACAAAAGGTGCTATTTTCACTTGTTATAATGCTTAATTAGATCTAAATGCTTTCAACATTGTGATAAAAGCATTACATTGACTAATCTTTGTCGACATAGAGATTCCAAAGTATATGAAGTATTGGTTCTAGATGCTAGATGGTCCATGGAAATTTGCTAGATTTTATATCTTACCATGTGTGGAAATACTGACAATGAGTTAGCAAAGTTTACCCTGCTGATTAATTAGCATGTGTTGGTATCCAAGTCTCCATTGTTGAAAAATGATTCTTGGCAGTTTTGTGATGCCCTTACATTATACCATAACATACAATCTCTAATTCCCTTCATGTTAGGTTAGTCATGCTGCACAATGCATGTTCATGTCCAAAACATCATTTCTCTTACAACCTGTGGGTCTTTGACTGTGTGGGGTCCACATGATTGTGAGATAGATGATGTATATATCGGATGCACTAGATACCATTTCAAGTAGCCATAAAATATATTTATGTTATATAAACTCCTGTTGGAAGTTACATGAGATCATGGAGGATATTGTTTGATCTGGAAAATATTACTTTATGTTCCACCCAGACCCTCAGCTTGTCTGTTTTTGGGAGAAAAAAGAGGGGGGCAACAGATTGGGGTATAGTGTATACCTGTTCTTATCATTTCATCGGCAATAATTATTATAGTGATCCTTCTTTTGTTTTTCCATGAAGGTTTATCTGATACTTGATGAATTCATTCTTGCTGGGGAGCTCCAAGAAACAAGCAAAAAGGTTTGCACATTACTTCTCCCCCCCCCCCCCCCCCCCCCCCCTCTCCTTCTCTCTCTCTCTCTTTCTTGTTTTGGAGGCAACCACAAACATGTAGGGGTGGCAATATTTGACACAATACACTTTTTTGTGAGTTAGTGTTTAGTGTAAATGAGTCAATTTTGTCTTGACGTGCTGAACTTGCAATTTGCTCAAACGGACCCAGTTCATTATTCGTGTCAACACAAGTTGACGTATTTTGACACCATCCTATTATCTATTAACCCATATAGATAAATGTCATTTTATCAAACATAAATTTGAATTTTAAAAATATAGCTGAGTAATTAAAATAATTTTAATAGTTTTATGATAAATTCTTCATTGAACCTCCAAAAGTCCTTAACCCTTTTACCCAAAACAAAGAAAAAAAAACTCTCAATTCATTTTATCTTTTTTAGATTGTGTATTTCTAAATTAGGATAAAACTTCATTGGGTTGAGACAAGATAAGAACTTTTATTCTACTTATCAAAAAAAAAAAAAAAAAAAAAAAAAAAAAAGAAAAGAAAAAAGATGAGAACTTTTATTTTGTATGCTAAACTTTAATTAATGTTATTATGAATTAGAATTTGTTTAGATTTTTTTGTTTGTAATTATTATTATTATTTGTTGACTTACAAAACTTAAAAATATGTTAATTATTTTGGGTCATGTCCTTTAAATGTTCTTTAAATGGGCCGTATCCATGTCAATTGAAATACAACATGTTTATTAATGGGTTGGAATGGATCTTGTTTCTTGTCAACCTAGCATGAACTAAGTATCAAATGTGTTACGTGGGTTGTGTCGTGTCATCCCACTTAATAAATCAACCATGTTAGGGTTCAAGGATTTTGTTTCGATTCGATTATTAAATGAGTTGGGATAGGGTTGACCCATATAATATAATACTCTTATTTTGACACGACACAAACACAATCCACCCAACATGAATTGCCACCCTGTCAACCTTCCTTACAGAGTGGTTTTCTGATTCTCTCTTATAACTCAGATGCAATATCTGTATGCATAATATGACTGAAGAATTTGGTCATATCGCTAATTGTTGCTTTGACTTGCAGGCGATTATTGAAAGAATGGGCGAACTTGAAAAGTTGGAGTGAGACCTTATTCTGAGGAGTGTGTTATAGGAGTGTCATTTTTCATTTTTCTTGAAAAGTTGGTTTCTATTTTGTTTACAAAATTCATACTGCGGCTTTCTTCTTGTAATATCAGAAAATTGTTCCTCGTTCATTTCTCTTATGTGTTTCTTCTTCTTCACTTTTCCCCATGTTGCTGTTAGTAACATGGGTGGCTGTAAGTCATATTCAATCAACAAAGGCAATATACATAGACGTAGCAGCGCTGTGTGCACTACCCAAATTCGTGTGTGTGTGTGTTTTTTTTTGTCAGAATGACATCATTTGAAATTGTATGGCCAGATTCAGCACCTTTGCAAAGTTGGTGCTATCCTGTGAAATTCTGCAGGTGAGAGAGTCGTTTTCCTGCTACATCACATTCACAGGTGTTGTCCTCATGATATGTCTTGATAAAATTTTAAAAGCAATGTCGATTTCACACTCATACATAAAGTACACAATTTTAGTTAAAAAAAAACTAGAATGTGTGCAATAAATATTTCCTGAACTTTAAAACTTAAACCTTTCTTTAGCCATGACTTATGCTTGGTAGTTGGTTCTCCATTTGAGGCAAACGGTTTTTTTCCCTCGGTTTATGTGATTCTTGAGATTTATAAGTGGGAAAAGAGAAAATAAATAATCAACAAATGAATAAGATCAAGAATTTTTTTTTTTTTTTTTAAATATGACAAGACATTTAAAAAACTGGCGCTTTGCAATTCTACTTTTGCCATATAGCCTGAATTAAAAATTAAAAAGAAAAACCTCCGAGTAAACTAAATAAAATTTCACTTATAACTATGTTATTATTAAACGTATAATTTTCATGCTTAACAACCTAACATAAACTCTGCTAAAAAAATAATATAATAAGTGTGCATTTGGGAAGTAATGAAATTTATAAATTATTTCATTATTTAGCTTATTTTTGCTATCATTCATGGGCTTTACTGCACTTTTCAATACTATTCATGGGTCTCATTATACTATTTCAACAAACTTTTACTTTTATTTACATTACTTTCAGCAAAATAAACGGTATCCAAACAGATCCTAAAGCATTAAACTCAAAATCTAACTTTTTTTTTTGAGATAATTGAATTAGAAGCAAATATTAAAAGCGACATGTAAAACCCAACACTCTACTCAAATGTATCATATTTTGAAGAGCTCTACCTATTGTCGATAGCCATTGGCATTCAAATTGGCTGTAAAAGTCGGCCTAGGTTGAGGGGCGGGTCAGGTTTCATATGTGGTTGGAGGGTTCTCTGTGTGATTGTGAGTGTTATATAGCATACACCGAGAAAGTTTTTCTCTAAATTTTTTCATTTATTTTTTTTCCCCTACTTAGAGGTTAGAGCAAATATAAACATTACACTAAGGGTGTGTTTGGATACTGCTTATTTTATTGAAAACTGAAAACACTATAATAAAATAAATTTTAAATGTGTGAATAGTGTTGTGGGACCAATTTTTAATGAAAAAGTTGCTGAAAAAAGAGGTTTGTAGGTCCCGTGAACAGTGCATGGGACTCACTGGTGTGACATAAAGTCACAGAAACACGCTTCTAAAAAAAAAAAAAAAAAAAAACGTAGACACACAAACGTAGGCCTTTTATCAGTATCCAAAAGGATACTAAGGGTTTATTTGGATACCGCTTATTTTGCTGAAACTGAAAACTTATTGCTGAAAGTACTATAGATAAAGGTAAAAGTTAGTTGAAATAGTACAACGGGGCCCTTGAATAGTCCCAAAAAATGCAGTGAGACTCATGAATAATAGCAAAAATAAGCTGAATAGTAAAATAATTTTAATTTTTCATTCTTATCCAAACATAAACTAATAGTTCGTTTGGGAATAACTTATTTAGCTGAAACTGAAAATTTTTTGCTGAAAGTATTGTAAATAAAATAGTACAATAGGATCTATGAATAGTACCAAAAAAATGCAATGGGACCCAGGAATAGTAGCAAAAATAAGTTGAATAGTAGTAAAAATAAACTAAATAGTAAAAAAAGTTGGTTTTTTAAACCCAATGCCAAATGCAACCTAAATTAGATAATGAAAAGGAGTAAGATACTTCGTTTATAATGTAGGGTTAAGGGCCCAATTATATATTGGGCCTTGAGCCTTGGCCGAGAGCATGAGTAGTCCGAGGATGAATAAATAGAAATGAATGGATCAGACTCAAGACTTAGTGAGCGAGATGCAAATGGGAAGTTGGTTTGAGGATGAATATCTCCTCGGATAAGTTAAATACAGATCAGATGTAAATCCTATAGATCAAAGTGACCTTCTAGGAAACTCTAGTGGCAGGGTTGCACTTCTCAAGTATACCAGAAAGTAGAAGCTAGGAGATGTCTAGGAAAAAACTACTGCCACCGCATTGAAGGCCATGCAGTTAACTTTTTGGCCGCATTTATGTGGAGAAGACTCTTGAACAGTGCTGCCTTGATTACCACAACTCACAGAAAGTCAAAAAGGGTGTCTAATGGGACAGACACTCAAGTAGTGGATTAGATGATCAACAAATGAAAGACCAAGATTGTTGGGAAGGAGATATATAATGTAAGAGACTTCTGGAGGACGGGGGATTGGAAAATCAGGAAAGAAACTCTATAGCAGTCTAGAACCAGACTTGTAATCAAATTTCGAAAGCAATACATTAGAATCAATCTCCTCGGACTTGGCCGATGACGTTTTTCTTTAGTAAACATCTATTACCTTTCTTTCTTTGTCATCAAAATCTATTGACTTGTTACTTAATTCACTAAAACCCAGTTTTCCAACTCATTTTCTACAAATTTATTGTTTTGGGCTTTTTTGGATTAAGTTCATACTCTTTTTGGGCTAGAAGTTCAAATCAGGTCCTTACATATAAGAAATAAAAAAAATAGAAAATAAAAATGTAACTTTGAAAAAGAAAATTCAATAGTTAGAAGATGATAGATTTAAATTTGATTGTTTCTTTTGAAAATATCAAAAAAGTACTCATTGAAGTTGAACTAAAAGATTCTAGTCACTTATAAGGGGATGACATTGAATTCCAAAGATTAGCCAAAAAGCATTCCCTGGTTGAGGTTTGTGATAAAATATATAAAAATAATAATTGATGAAATTCCTATTGTACCTTCCCTATTTTGACGGACTTAATTGACCTTGAAAAGCTGTGTGGATCCTGACCACAACCTTACAAATTCTATCTTTGATGTTTGGAAGTACCAACCTGCACAGTCGAACTCATTACCAAGTTTGAATTTCAATGTGTTCTAGTCTAATGAGTTGTTAGCTTGTTTAACCAGTTTGGTTCCAGTTTGCGTCAAAACTCAAAAGTCCAAACGGACCAACCCATGACCATGATCATGTTAATTAAAAACACTTTTTTTTTCTTTTTCTTCTTCTAATTTTTGTGAATGAAAATTGACTCTTATAATGCGATATCATTATCCTGGCCACTCTAAATTTTATGAGGTGGGACCACCAAAACTGCTTGGGCTATCTAAATTAAAAGCACATTCTTGGCCTTGAAGTTTGGATTGTTTTTATTTTCACTATTTCCATTTCAAAATTATTTTTATTTTTATTTTTATTTTGACACTTCATGTTTAATTCCAGTTTCATATTGATCATGATATTAATTTTTGTTAGTAAACTAACAGTTAAGTATTCTTCATGTTTAACAATTTCATTAGATACTAATTCTAAAATACTGTGAAATATATGATTTTTTATTTGTTGTAGAGTGGCTGGCAATTGGCAAACACAATTTGGCCGCATATGTAAGAATTGAATGGCAAACAAACACCCCCCAGGACCCACACTATGCAAAGGTGCTCGAAAAATTTAATGCTACAAGGCAAAAGTGGCTTGGAAAATTTGTGACCACTCCTTATCAGTTTGAGACTTTTATGGCAAGAAATAAAGATCATGCTTTAATATTCTCATCCAGTGCCGTCCAACCTAAATTCTAAAGACAAAAATCACAAAATTAGGCAAAGGGAGTAAAAGAATACATTGATTTCGAATATGGAATTTGTATATTAATCCTTTCAACAAGATGTTGGGATTAATCCTTTCAACTGGGTATAGCTGCATTTGTTCTTGAAGGAGACTTGGAAGTTGTGATTAATACCCTTCGTAGCAAGGAAGCCTCGTTCTCTTCGTTTGGCCACCTTCTGGAGTCAGCAAAATTCATGCTTGTTTCTAGTATTTGCTTAAATTTTTCCCATGTACGTAGAAGTGATAACAAAATAGTCTATAACCTAGCTAGACATGTAAGAAATGTCAGAGGTTTATCAGTGTGGGTGGAGGATGTTCCATCCTACTTAGTTGATGTACTCTTTGCCGACCCTGACTGATTTTATAAAAGCAGCAGTTTTCATTCTCAAAAAAACCAAGATGTTGGGAGGAGATTTCTCAGTCAGTACAGGCCTAATTCCTCTATGAAACGACAAATTTCTATTGTTATATGGGATGGTACATCATCAATAATTGTTACACTGTTCTACCATGTGTGATGGGAGTAATTCATATTTCATAGACTAAAATGACAGCATCCGAAAATTGTGTTCCTTTTTGACATTCCCTAACAGGACCCGTCTTGTGATTGACTGACTAACCTTCGATTTTTTAAACTTTCCTGGCTTTCTGTTTATTTCTTTAAGGAGCTAGCATTAAACTGAAGCCGTGTAGCAGTCAAGGTTAAAACAACAAGGGAAGCACCAATTGAACATAATCTTAACCATTCTATTTAGTATCATTGTTTGTAAAAGGACATGAATGTGGTAATGCTCATAAAAGGATTATTCTACAAAACTTAATCATCATCCTAGCAGCTGATAGGTCCAGGTTTTCACTCCGCCTAGAGGTCACAGCAAGTTTCCTCTGCTTGCCCGGAGTGCTCTTCTTTTCTGATCATTTGATATTCGGAAATTGTTATCAGTCAAACCTTGCATGTATCATCACTTATTCGATCATGCCAAAGTTGAGGCACCAAGTCCCAAGTATGAACAGAAAGAATTATCGAAATAATGTGTTACCCATCCTTATGTCCCATCAAAGAGCTGTCAATGCGACTCACATCAAAGGCGCTCATTGCAGAGTAATTGCAATGGCAATGCACCACTGGCATGGAAGCCACCTCCAGTCTCTTCGTAGACAGAGGGGAGAAGGTGGTCTTGCCTTTTTACCTGGGCATGGGGCAATGATGAAGTAATGTCCATGAGGTAATGCTGCTGTTGAGAGAATGGCGTGTATTTAGGGCCAAGTACTTCTAGTGGTGAAGGGGGTGGAGGGATATGGGCGTTGGAACATGGGATTCGCATCTGAGTGTCTTGCCTTCCCTGTTGCCAGCTCTGAACTTGGGTCATGGATGTTGAAGTTCCCACAGGCCTGTATTGAGCCGCCAGCTGGGCAGGCCAAAAGCGTTGATGCTGCTGTTGTTTTGTCAAGGCTGCAGGACTTGCATTAGAACCACATAGTGGACTGCCAAGATATAGAGGTAGCTGCAGCTGGACCTACAATCAAGCATTACAACATAATTTTAGAAATTTTATTAGCTAACATGGTGAGAGCTGCAACAGTTAGCAACAAAATCATAAATCATATGATAGAATGTAAGTTTCTGCTATTTGCAAGTAGGAGAATTTAGATGGGTTCATGTTACATAATTGGGCAATCCTATATTAACTGCCTTATTAGTTGGTCCCTCTATGTAGAGCTTACATTTGATTCTCTCATTAAGTGGGTGAAAAAGTTAGTAATTCCATAAAGTGAGATCCATCGAGCTACTCAAAACCTTGTAACAAGTGCAGGGAAAAGGACGTAATATTGGGAGAGTTGCAAAACAATGTTTAACTTGCTCTATTGAAATCTCCTATTACAAAAGAAAGAATAAAACCTGATGTGCTGCTGCTGGTGCTACTGAAAGCTGATCAGAGTAAGCAGAGGAGGTATAGTGACTTTGGGGCATAGAGAAAGGCATGAGATTCTGCTTTTGTGCCAGAGATTGAAGATAAGGAACTTGGAATTGTGACGAAGAATCTAATCCATTTCCAGCTCTACTAAAACTATTCTTAGCTTCCACCCCACCACCTCCAGTCGACAGTGACAAGAAATCAAAACCCTGCCAGCAACCAGAGAATAAAAAAAAAATTGTAATGGAACTATGGAAGAAACCATTGGAAATTGCAATATAAGTTTACCTGCTGCTGTGAATTGTATGCCCCAGATGCCAGAGCAGCCTGGGGCTGATCTTGATGGAGCCGCTGGTGCTGAAGGCTACCAGTTTTAGCTTCAGATATATTTCTTTCAGTGGTTGAATTGCATACATTGCTAGCAGAAGCAATCGCATTTAATCTGTTATCTACACCTTGAAAGTTGTTAATTGCCATAAGAACTCCTAGACTTGATCCTTCCTGTGGTCTCAATTGATTAGGTTGCAGTGGCGACCTCTCCTGGTTCTCTTGAATATTTAAAATCTGAATGAGATGACTTATGTGAAAATGAGTGGCACACCTCTTCCATGGCTTTTTGTTGACAACAACTTTTGAAACCTGCATAGTTAACCATAAACTAATCGGATGCTTAATATGGAAAGAAATGGAGAGCTTTTCAAAGTTGTGAACAAAAGTTAAGGAGCATAAAAGATATAAATATTCATTAATTAAGTTACGTTCACCTTTCCAGTTAAAGAACCATTTTCAAAAGACCTGTGTCTGGGGACAAACGTAGCAGTGTCAAGCCAAACCGGAATTTTAGCATCAGAAGACCTGAGACAGATAAATGCATTAGGAGATGAGAACCAAAAATAAAAAAAGGTTACATGAATGGGTCAAAATCAAAGAGAATGTAAGAAAATTACTGCAAAAGACCATGACTCCCAACACCATTTGACGCCTCAGAAGACAAGCCTGGCCACAATGCTGGACCTTTTGATAGAAGAAAAAGTATGATAGTGTCACAATACAACTCCAGAATGCCACTTTTGCAACTGAAGCAAAAATCCAAAAAATATGATAATGAGACCATCCAAGCAAGCTTATACTGTACCATTTTTCTTGGACTCCTTGATCACATTTTGTTGTTCTGGTTGACTTCCAATGGCTATGACCTATAAAGCAATCCAAAGCCACCTTTAACTTAAGATCTAGCTGACTAAAAGAACATTTAGTTAGACTAGGAAATTACGCTTACTGGCCCCAGTGCAATCTCTGGTTTCACATCAATTATTGGGGTCCCTGGTTTTGCGGGTGGCTTTAATCTGCAGAAGCATAAAACACACAGATAGAATTATATCCAAGGAATGTCATAAATAAGAAACGATAAGAGAGAGCTAATACTAAACAATCTTTAAAAACTACCCACCTATTATCCAAGCTTAGATCAGAATAGTGCAATGGATTTTCATTGCTACTTTCACTATTAGCCAAGAATGACATGCTGTGTGGATTCAATTGATGACCAGAACAATCTGATTCCATATGAATTTTCTTGCTTTCAGGCAAAACAGGTTTTTCTTGAACACCGAGTTCATCCAAAGAATCTACTTTTGCAGTTTCTTTAAGTGAACTTTCAAAATTAGACGGCGGATTGGCAGCCTCAGCAGTTATCAAGGGGGTGGAGCTCAAGTTGTCATTTGTAACTGCAGAATCTGATTAAATACACAATTTAACAGACCACAACAAAGAGAAAACCAAGACTTAAGATTGTAGAAAGAACTTAATGAAGGAACCTTCCAATGTGGGCATTGGGCTCTCCTTTGATACTGGCATTGCTGAAGGTTTTGCTTCCATAGATTCACTGTCTAATTTACTCTTCTCACTTGCATCATTGTTTGGGAACATTCCAGCCAATGCATACAAGGTCTCCACAACTTCTTCCTCATCCTTTGTTATTGGCCCAGTGACAGTCTTTCTTGGGAACTTGTCTGAGCCACATTGTTTCTATATTAAAAAAAAAAAAAAAAAAAAAAAATCCAAGTATATTAAAATTCAAATTCTAAATCAAAAAAGCAAAAAGAAAGGAATTTTTCAATAGTGCCAAGATAGAGAGGACTAACCATGCTCAGCTTGGATTTCTTTGCTCCATTCTTTATGAATGATTCCACTCCACTAATTTTATGGTTCAGCTTCTTTGAATCTGGTAAAGGTTGAGAAATAGATTCGCGATTGCGCTTCTTTGTTGCTGTAAATTCAAAAAAAGAAAATTTTCAAACATTAATCTCCCCAAAATTAATTTATAAAAAAAAATATATATATATATATATATATATTATAAGCTAAAGTGTATATATATATATATTATAATAAAAATTAATTTATAAAACCTTTTGATTCATTAAAAGCTAAAGTATCTGTTTCTCATAAAAAATAAAAAAAAAGCTAAAGTATCTCTTTTAGAAAATTGAGACTGAGATTCTCAGAACAGAATGAAGCAAAATCTAAAACACCATTATACTAATTAATTTTAAAAGAATAACGTACCATAAAAGTTTCAGCATCAACATATTATTAAATAAGAATTAAATGAGAACATACAGAATCTTGTGTCTAGAAAAAGATAGAAAAAGCAAAAAGCTTCAGTTTTGCTTCAGTCCTAATCCACATACCAAAACAAAACAAGAAACTTCCCAGAATACCCACCAAACCAAAAAAAAAAAAAAAAAAAAACACTCTAAAATTTAAACTTGAGGCTCTAAGAGATTTACCAAAATAAACAAAAACCCACTTCAAAAATAGGATTACAGAGACTCAGACCCCAATTATACCCAAAATAAAAAAAGGCTAAAATCTTCCATTTCCTAATTCATGACCCACATACCTGACCGTAGTTTTCTTGGAACAGAGGCATGATCAACGCCATTGCAGTCATCAAAAAACTGTAACAAAAAATTTAAAAAAAAAAATTTTTGTTAAACATTAAAAAAGAGGAGCAACAAGCTAGGACTAAACTTAACACAGTCATTAAAATAATCAACCTTTTTGGGAACCTTAAATCTCTTGCTAGAACCAATTATACTCAAAGAAGATTCTTCTTCTTCTAAGCGAAGCTCATCTTCATTATCAGACACGTGATCACAACCCATTTCGCAGTCTTGGTAATCGAAGCTCGAGCTTGTTGTTATAGTACCAGCAGCAACACTCAATTCTCTTAGCCTCTCTTTCTTCGATCTTTCCGAATGTACAACTACAAAGTCCCCACCAACACAATCTTCCGACCCTTCAAAATCACACAAAACTTTTTAAGAGAAACGATAGCAATAATAACTAAGGGACAGACACGCATAACCTGAGAAGCCTTATCACAAAGCCAAAGCAAAACAAAGCAAAAAAACAACGAATACGTAGACAACGACAAGTAAAACAAAAAAAAAAACAAATGGGTTTATTTATTTATTTATTTATTTTTGCTTTATTTGTATCTTCCCGTGGTTTCAGGTAATTTACCAGAGAAGGGCTTGTTGTTGTTGTTGTTGTTGTTATTGTTGTTATTGTTGTGGGACCTGGTGAGAGAGAACCGACTAGCTCCACGCCTCACTTGGCGAGCTTTGTCCGTTTCTTCTTCTTAGCTATTAACAACAACAACAACATCATCTGGGTTTGTTTTGAAAACTGCTTTTATGGCTCACAATACCACAACAACAACAAAAAAAACGCTCAAACCCAGATCTAACTATTCTTCAATATCACAAAGTTGAGAGTAAATTATATAGTTTCCCTTTGAAAATGTGAATGATGAGAAAGAACGTAAAGAGAGAGAGAGAAAATGTATGAAGATAGAAGAAGTCTCTCCTCCTTTTTTTTGTGTGTGTGGGTTTGGTTGGGTTTTGAGTATTTAGCGAAAAGCTAGGCGGAAAGAGAAGCGAAAAAGTGGCGTTTGGGTTTTCCAAAGAAAGAGAAAAATCAATATACTTAGTTAGTTGCCAGATATCTCTCCGTTTCTATCTCAGACTCTTGTTTTTCTCTCTCTCTCTCTTTGCGTTTGGATTAGATATATAGATATAGAGCTAGAGCTAGAGCTCGTCGGTGAAAAACAACAACAGTGATGGATTAAAGACAAAAAGCTAACGAAGAGACTCTGTGTACAAAAGAGAAAGAAAGAAAGAAAGTGCAATTCGTTCCCTCGTGTTCAGAGAATCAGGTTCTTTGTAAATTAAAGCAGACCTACAGAGCCAGACAGAGAATGAGAGAGAGAAGAAAAAGGGGGACAGATATAGAAAGAGAAAGTTAAATTTAGCAGACCCCCCCTCCCCAAAAAAAAAAAAAGAAAAAAAAAAAAAAGCTGGGTTTGAATAATGAAATCACATTCAATAAAATTAAACAATCCCATTTAAGGTGGTATCTCCTGGAACCAAACCCATATCACTGAATCCCATTAATTTTAATATCAAATATTCCCAACTAACACACTCTTTCGCCGTGATTACACTGAGAGACTCTCTTACTTTCCTACGGAAAAAAAAAAAAAAAAAGCAAAATTCAGAACCACCCTAGATGTTAAATCAAACTCTGTATTATTAGAGTAAAATGAACGATACTATATGACACAAGTACAACATGAATATCACACTTTAAATGAAGTTTCGGTGTTTTTTAAATTAGGGAAATGCTAATGAGTGCCCTTAGCGCACTCTTTAAGAATCCATTTAAAGAAAGTTTTAATGGGAAAAGAATAAAAAGCAATTAATGTTTTGACAGCTTTTTTCATTTCCCATAAAAGTGATGTCAAAACTTTCTTAAAATGGGTTCTTAAAGAGTGCCCTAAGGGCACTCGTTAGCATGACCCTTTAAATTATAAGACAAGGAAATTTTAAAGAAAAAAATGTGGAATTTGTAGTTAAAGTCCCTAAAGCTATGAAAGCTCTCACTCTCGCAAAAGACGGAAAAACCAAAGCTTTTTTGCTGAATTTCTGAATTCTCTTTCTCGCTCTATAACTATAAAATCGTGCTTAAACAAACCAAAAAAAAAACCGTCTATCTCGGTCTGACGTCATTCCGTGATCGACGGTGCAGATTGAGTGGTCCCTCACAGCGTTAGATCGCCACTGAGACAAATGGGGATTCCAACGTGTCCTCCACGTCAGACAAAGCCTAATCCATTTCAGCTCTCTCGATCCACGTTGGAGCAAAGTAAAGTAAAGTAAAGCAAAGAATCAACGGTCCTGATTCATTTTTGTAAACCACGGATTGATTTGAACCGTCCGATTGGTTTCCTTTAATGGGATTGAGACAAGTCTTTCCATGCTTTTAATATCTCAGACCAGTAACTGAAAACCCAATCCATTCATCAACGGCTACAATCGCAAATCCTCTGGATCTTCGCCACGTGGCATAGCTCACAATCTCCCCGTACCCAAAAAAATTTAAAAATGTTGTTCTCTTCTCAAATCTCACTCCTCTGCAAGAAAAATATTCTGTACTTTTTTTGATTTCCATGCAATTTTTTTGCCTCTGATTTTTGCTTTTGTAAAATTTTTTGGGTCAATAGGTCACATACTCAGAGCTCAATAATTGCTGCGAGAAACACGTACCAATATCAGGTGCTGTAACAATGCGCGAGTTTGCAGATTCACTCAGTTTAGTCTGACCAGTAAAATTTGTTGTCGTTAAATAAATAATTTTTGATCGATATTGCTTATATCATAAAATTAATTGCTATCAGAGTATTTGTCAAAAAAAAAAAAAAGTGCGAGTTGATTCCACGCGCCAATTGAAGAGTGAGCTTGAATGATACGAAAATGTTTGTGATTAATTTATGATATTTCACTTATTAGACACTGAAATTTGCGACGTGACTTGTCGAAAAAGTTGTTAGCGACTCACGAGGACAGGACAGAGCAGTCATAGCACTCGGCGATTAATAAGTAATGTTAGGGATATGTAGAATTATGTTAGGGCACCACTTTTAGCATAATTTTGTGCTATAACTTATCATATAATGAGTTATAATCGGTAAAAGTAAGTTCTCATATGATTTACTGACATATTTTTACTAATTATAATTTGTCATGTGGTGATTTATGGTACAAAATTATGCCAAACATTGTATCCCTAATATAATTCATTTACATAATATATAATTTCGTTCATTCGTTATAACACAATTTCGTGAGTGGTGGAAGTGTGTCTCTACACGGCCACTATTATAATACATCTATCAATTATAATTCACCACGTGACACGTTATAGTATGAAATTATACATTTTAATGTGTATTTGGCAAAAATTAAAAAGTCAATTTATTTTACTATTACACTTATTTTTATTACTATTTATAAGTCCTACCACACTTTTTAATACTATTTATAAATTTTATTTTATTATTTCAATTAATTTTTACCTTAATTTATAGTAAAGAAATTTCAGTTTCAATCATCTAAAGCCAGTCTGAACAGAGTCTCAATGTGTCCACTGTCCATAGCGCTACTCGCGATTAATTGGTTAGATGATGGCGATTTTTTTATGGGATGTTATGATTTTGACTCTTTGGGCTTCTGCATTAAGTGTGGCAGCGAGGGAGTCATGTTTGCTGCGTGACTCGTAGCTCATTTTCTGGTACGTAAACTTGAAATTACCAAAACAACCTTCATTTTTACTCAATGAGGCAATTATACCCATGTTAAATTTCCTTTTCCTTTTTCTTTTTCTTTTTTGGTTGGATGAATGAAGCGAGTATAAGCTTGATTTAGCAACAATTTGCAATTTTCCATTGTGCTTGTCTTAATTCAAATGTATTGTAGCTTTGGTCTTTTTCTGAATTTCGTTATGATCACTTTTTAAAGAACCTCAACTTTGCATAAAAATAAAGTTTTGTACAACACTCCATATTTCAATTATTTGATTAATGTTACTCCATCAACACAACTATAAAGTCGTAAGTTTTAAAGCAAATGGTCCCATTATAAAGAAGGTCATCAATAAGCTATAGCCTATAGGTCAAGTGCTAGGTTTTACATCTTTTTGATTGATCCGGGAGATATATTTTTTGTATGAATATTGTGACATGGGCATTGTGATTTTGTAAGCTGTCGGTAAGTGTGGTCTTCCTAGTTCCTAGGGCAGAGACAGGAGAGAGTTTCTCCTTACAACAAATTCAATACCTTTCCTTCCCTTTTCTCACTCCCATGAGTGCCCACTCTGTTAAATGCCTTGGCTTTCCATTCCATCCTTGATTGGGAAATTTGATGTTTTCTTCTTGACTGTCATTGTCAAATTGATGTGGTTAAGGTGGTCAGATCCTGCAACAAGAGTTAGAGGACATTTCTAGATATGGGACTATTGGCACTTGTTAGATTATGGTTTTTTAGGCCCAAGTCCAGTTGAGCCCATTAAACTGAATGTCTAATTCCAGTTTAGTGTTTCGTTTTTCATTTAAGTATTTTGTATGATATTGCTAATCCATCTATCAATTCTCATTTCCGTTCCCATTCTCTTTTTAATTATTTTAATTTAAATTTAAATTCTTATTTTAATTCAAGCCCCGAGCTTCAGGCCCTAGTTCCAACTTTCACTGAAGTTGAATTCACTTTTATTATTTCTCTTTTCAAACTTATTCGAATTTTAAATATTGTTTTATTGTACTATTAGTTATAGACTTCGGCCATATAGGTGGGCTTTATTTGAACATTTATGTTGTGATTTAGTAACATACATTCAAACTTGCCAAACGGGCCAGGTCAATTGGGTTTGTGTCATATCAAATTACTAGCAATATTCATGAGTCAATTCAACCTGATATGGACTTACACGAGTATTCCGATTAACCTGTTTTCATGGGTCCAAAAACCCCTAGCTATACCCATATTTTTTCTTCGAGTTCGAGCAAGTTACAGAACTCTACTTGTACATAGCTTGGTCGGTGTCAAAGGAAGCGAGAGAGCTAAGAAGGAGGGAGTGTATTGAGAGTTGATAGTGAGTTCTGTAATACTTTGTGCTTTACAAGTTGTCCTTGCTTGAGTCTTGCTCAACTTGGAGCACAAAACATTTGGCAAGGGTTTTAATTCTATTATTATATAAAATTAGAATAAAAAAATAACTCAAAAAATAATGTCCAGGTATGTTAAAGCCTGAAAAGTTTATGTAACCAAATATTAAGAGTTGAATCAAAACTATATATATAAAATAGGATTTTTTGTCCCCTTGCTTTTGGTCGGGCTTCTTTCTTCTTCCCAAGGCATATCATTTTCTTTTATAATTTTATTTATTTATTGGTTCTTGCTCTTTAGGCTTCTCATTGTGTGTTGGACAATGGAAGAGAGCGTAGCTGAATCCATATTTTTGTCATAATATGGACTAAAAGAAAAATTTCTATTGGGCTGGCTATCAAATGGGCCCAATTATCGTCTGGATTAGTCTCTCCCAATTCGAATTTCAATACTACTAAAACTAGGCTAGACCCTTGTGGATTATCACGATATTCAGTTCATCTCCCACTAATATAAAGTTTCCTTTTTTTTTTGCCCTAATAAAAAAGTTTCCTTGAAGCAGCCAAAGTTCCTCGGAATTCGAAAGCCACAAAGTATTTTCTATCCAAGTGACTTTTTTTTTTTGAGAAACTCTATCCAAGTGACTTGAATAGACAAAATACAAATCGAATGAACCATGTGTTGCTTCAAGCTTGTCTAGCACCCTAACTTAAAAAAAAAGTAATTTTCTGTAAATCTCAATTAATGAATCTGGAAACTCATCGAAATGTCTCACCCATTGATGATGCCAAAAATCGTCAGTGAGTTGCACGGTCTTCACGTGCTCTAGACAGAACTTGCGAAACAGAAATAAAGAAGACCTTGCAAAGAGTACCGTTGTGGTACTGGCCAAATACCCTCCGAAGGTTAAGTTAGCGAATTTTCACAATTCTAGAGTGCCAGAACTGGGATAAATTATGCGTACTTTGGTTTGTGAGGGTTTTGAGATTTTTATAATAGCGTAAAGCTGGCATTCATTTCTTGGCGGAGAGGGTCTTTCACTGTAGGGAAGATCCTCATAAATTCATGTAATTGGTGGGATCCTTTTCTTATAGGGTTCCCTCGATTAGGGCTACTCGTGAGGTGCAAGATATTTCCTTATATAAATATCCGTGAGGGTCAAGTAAGGCCATGCTAGATTTGTCATGCTCTTTATTCCTGTTGGCTTCTTTTACTCCCGTCAGCCTTTCTCTTTTCATCGGCTTGGGGATTCTCATCGTCTCGTGCAGATATCGTCAGGTATTAGGGTAATGTCGTCGGCTTATGGTGTTGTCAATTTCATGCTACTTCGCAAGCGTATGAAGCTGACAGGCTCAATGGAGTTGTCAGCTTCTTTGTATGTAACGAGTTTACTTCTTCTTAAAAAAACCCTTGTCACCCATAATTCCAGTAAAATTAAATCCCCCCACCCCAAAGATAAAAAAGCTTAACAAAAGCCATAAATAAATAAGATAGAGGTGCCAAATGCTTGGGAAGAATCATGTTTGTTATATGGATGTGGAATTGTGGATTATACTTGTGAAACCCATAAATGAGTCCCACATCGAGGAATAATTCTTATAATATATTCAACTTTCACAATTACAACTATACAGTTTATTTATTACTCTTTTTTAATTTTAAGCTTAGAGCAACAAGTATCTTTGGTAATCACAAATAATAATAACCGCATGGTACTTTATATTCTATTCTCTTAATTTGTAAGACATTTGATGCTTATATATATCATCCAAGATATGAGAGAAGCAGCACAGTAACATTAAGCAAAGAAGTTTATAACTTTAAGGGCATTTGTGTCTGCCACCATGTGTAGTCATGTTGGCATAGCAGGGACACACATCATAGTTTCCAGAAGTGCCTGGAGGAACACAATCACAACGAGCACAACAAGTTCCACATGCCCTCTTGCATAGGTTTGGCCTCGAAGACAATTGGCACCTCGCATCACAAGCATCATCACAATCTGTGACCAAAGAGTAATGAAAATGTTTAATCAATTAATTATGTACTAGTTTATTTCAATTATTTATAGTAATGGGTGCTGACTGCTGATTATATATATATATATGTGTGTGTGTGTGTGTGACTGAATGGATATTCCGTACCTATCTTTTGTGGAGGGGAAGGACTTGGGCTCGGGCTCTCGACCATGGTTGTGATCACCTAAAAAACATGTTATGCAAAATTCTTTGAATTAGTAAGAACGCCTGATGAACAGTGGTAAATTAAGGAACCGGAAATGAAAATTTTTACCTTTTGATAAGATTCAGCTAGATGAAGAAGGAGAAGAGAAATGAGAATTGGAGCAATTAGTGTTTTGGAGATGGCCATGGCTTGAAGACTTGGAAGATTGTTACTAAGGCTTTCTTTTGAAAAAAACCGAATATTCTAAAACTTAAAAGATTGGTAGTAAACTGATAAGTATGAAGGTGCATGAAAATGGGGGTTGTATTTATAGGGAAAGCATGTTAGAAACTGGGGTAATAAAGAAAGTCGGTGCGTTCTTACCAATGAAAGAAAGAGAGAGTAGGTGTTTACCAAAAAAACAAAAAAAAAAAAAAAAAAAAGAAGAAAGAGAGAGTAGGTGAATGAGAGGAACATTTTCATGTTTTGCTGTGTACGAGAAAGAATTCTTGGAGGGCTCGCAACCAGTCATTGTCATTGTGGTTTTCAGCAATTAAAAAGATAATGCAAGTAACGGAAATCTAATAGTTAACCTTTTCTCCTTTACCAAAAAAAAAAAACCTTTTCTCATTTACGTTTCTCAAAAAAAAAAAAAAAAAAAAAAAAAAACCTTTTCTCATTTGTAGTCATTTATTATCGAATCTAATCTTTTTTTTTTTTTTTTGAGAAGAAAATCTACTCTAATATTTTAAAATCCCAACCGAAATTATGCCTTTTGTGTATTATAAAAAAAAATGGGAATTATAAATTAAAAAGAAAAGAGTCCTTCGTGATGTTTAGAATTTTCTGTGATTGACATGTGGCAATTTTTAAGTCTACTTAGAATTATAAGTCAATAATTGTTACACATCAAGTTTTTTTTTGTACAAATCATGTTCAATATGTATTCTATACTCCTAAAAAATAGTATATACATGTAATATTCTTTACATGTTTAGTGCATGCCAAGTGTGGACGCTTAAAGACTAAAGACTATGGTTGATCTTAAGTATCGATCTCGACTATTGCTCTCAATGACTAATAAATCTCAAGTACCGGTCTCAATAACTTGTTCTATCTTTCTACGTATTGGAGCTACTATCTTAACATGCATCCCTTACGCCAACCTAAGGGGACAACTAGTTGGCACTTGGCAGGTCTACAAATAGTCCAGCCTCAGACTAGCTGGTAAGTCTATTGCCAGATTTCCTGCCAAAAATCTCACCTTAAGCTTAATAAATATCCCCACTCAGCATAAAGAAGGGAGAAGGAATAAGCTTTTATACAATAGTTCTTTCATTTCTTATCTTCTCCTTGGCTAACCCCCATTGGTCTTGGTTAATCTGAGGTTTTTTTTTTAGCAGGTCATGACCGACGCTATTAAGAGTTTCAACACATGTAGTTCTCAAAGTAAAAGTTTTTAATGTGGTTCCATTATGTCCCCCAAATTCCATTCACCTACAGTATCTTTGTGAATGATACAAAGATATGCAAATCCCTTGCAATGGGGCTAGTGTCATTGATGGATTATGAAATCTTAAAAATGCAGTATTGTCAAAATGAAGTTACGCACTTACAAGTATAGGGGTAAATTTAGCCACCAAAAAAAAAAAAACAATAATTATCCAGAGGAGTGATCGAAAAGTATTTGGAATTATAAAGAAAAGCATTTGCAATTATACGGATCAGTAGGCAATATTTAAAGGATGCTTGGTGGAACTAGAAAGTTTTTTTCTGGTGACCTAAGCCACAGATTTCTTTTAGCTTATTTTAATTTTATTTTTCACCGTCCAGAAACGTTACGTGAAAGTGGAGGACGTAAGGCGTGTCTCATTCAATTGATTGAGGTGAACGAAAAACATTGGAATTAGGTGGATTTAACTCTGATAGTTACATTCTCACTGTGTTAATCAAATGGCATAACAATCAAGAATATCATCATGTCCATATTGTTCAGTTTTACAGCTGCTTAATTAAAGGATTTGATATTGACGAATCACCAAATCTCGTAAAAGCAATAGTCAGAGAGACTATAGAAACTGTGCTAAAACTTTTGCATCATAAATTTTACCTTGGATAATCATTCTAATAATCGTCTTAGTAAAGCAAGCCTGGCTCTCCTCCATCCTCATAAACTATATAATATTTTTTATGAACTTAATCTCTTGTATAATAAATATAAGATTTAAACTTGTTACTTATTAAATTGGACCCCTTTCTCATCCAGGGAAAAAAAATTGGACCGCACGTATCTTACAAATAGGAAGATTGATACACTTTCTTACTCATTTGGAGAGTTAATATCCTTCAAATAAATTTCCTTGGAGGAAGGTATTAGAGTCAAGAAATTAATGTATAGCTCGGCATTTGTGGTAATATTTTGTAGATAAGGGAGACACTAGCCACTTATGACATCGTAATTTGCAGCAAGATAGTGTTTTTTTTTTTATACTAAATATGGGCAACATATGGCTTAAGAAGATACAAGTAACATTAATGTTTAGGTGTATATCTAGTGTACATTGAGGCAAGGAAGGTGGATTTGAGGTCAGAGACTATTCATGCCTATTTTGTATCTGATAATTCTTTAGTATGGTTCTCATCCATGCCTATTTTGTAATCAATTTTTTGCTTTTATTGCTCTTTTACAAAGCAAATCCAGAAGAAAATGTTTTCCCACTGCTTGGTGCAAAATCAGAAGGGAATATGTGTTTGCTGTCGGGGATTCAACAGCTGTAGAAGAAGTATTTCAAATCAACCATATGTAAAAAGTGGTTTGGTCTAATGCAATATATCACATATGGGGACACACAAATGCCAGGTTACATGGGGGAATGAACCAGAGCAATGTTTGGACTATAACAATGTTTTGTGGACAATATTTCAGCTCTCAGCAGAACAATTATTTGGGCTGAGATGTTATGGGCTTGGGATTCTGCCGGCCTCATTGGTGGAGAATAATTTATCCGCTGAGTTGACTTGAGAAAATAATACAGCCAAAAAATAGTGAATAATCTTCTAACTATTATTCTAATATCGATCTCATGTGTGGGTTTAAGCTCCCCTTAATAAGTGGAGTCTAACATGAGATTTTTAACTTTTTAAATAGGAATAGTAAAATAGAGATAAGATACAAATTCATGATTACCTACTCTAATACTATTATAAATTAAAATTTATTCCAAAAATTTAAAACTAATAGGAAAATGATGAATTCAATCTTTTAATAATTATTTTAACACACAACTCATGTGATGACCTAAATTTTCTATTAGTAAATAGCACAAAACAAGTGAGATTTTTTACATTTGATAAGAGGTAGATAGAAGATAGTGTTCAAATTTACGACCACCTACTTTGATACCATTTTTATCAATTCTCCTAAAATTAACTACCAAATTATAAGTTTTGATAAAGTAGGTGGTGTAGACATCAAAATTTTATGATGTATTCGCAACCGTCCGATTGTTCATGATGAAATATGTGTGATAAAATTAATCTCCTATTGATGACGTGGATGATCAACAAATGAAATCAAGCCACGTGGTAACATCAAATGAAGAAGGCCATATGGCAGCGTCAGAAGAAAAGACCTATATAGAAAGTTCTTATTAAATGAAATGCCAAATTAAATTCCTAATTCAACTCTCAATAAATGCTGAGAGAAAATTTCAAATTAAATATCATTGAGTTGCCTATAAATAGGAGTTTCTCATATGAGAAAGGGAGAACACTCAGAGAGAAAAACACTACTGACACTCTGCCAAAATAGAGAGTCATCTCTAAAGTTCACAAGAATTCCATTTGTTCATCAAGGCCTATTCCTACTTCTTCAAATCAAAGTGGGGATTCTCCTTTAACCTAGTTCGAGATTAAGCCAACGACCCTCGCATCAAATCAAGCACGTTCAACTATCCATTCAACTTGGAGACATCAAAGCACGATTCAAGATCAAGCTTCATAGGCCCTTTGGATCGTAACGTTTATTGGAGATCGAATCAGAAGAATTTATTGTACTCTTTCATTGTAAAGATTCATACAGAGGATTGTACTCACATATATACAAATCAAATACAAATTGATTATTTGTTACACTATTTCGTGATCGTGTGATTTATCTTTTACGAAAATTGTGTGTACAAATTTCTGGCACGCCCGGTGGGACAGCTCTGCCTCTCATCTCTTTCTCCATCCTAGAAATCTTCAAGTCTCCAATCCACCTAGTTCAATGGCCTCGAAAAAGTCTCAGATTTCCAAGAATGCTACCAAAAGCGTTGGGGGATCAACAAGCAGCAGTACTTCCACAGGTCCCATGACTTGAAACAAAGCTAAGGCAATGAGACTCCTCACATCACAAGAAGTCGAAGGAAAAGCTCCTGTGATGAAGCTCATTAGTGCCCTCGCCCAGCCAAAGATTGTCATCTCCTTGAGCACTTTGAGGACAAACAAGCACACTTCCTCTAAGAAGGGAGATTCAGCATTCGTTCTAGAAGACTCAATGATTGGGAGCGAATATCACCATTCTGCATCAGATGCTGGGTCGAGTAATGCTTCACAGTCAGGTTCTTCCTAAGGATCTCCTCGAGAAGTCACTTCATCTATCTTCTCAGAAAATTCTTCTCGTACAATAGCTATGGCGGCCATGATGACAGATACTGCCACCATTGACGAAACGATTGTTGAAATGGGACATGCTATAGCTAAGCTTACCAAGACTGTGGAGGAGAAGGACCTTCAAATCGCCACGCTTATGAACAAGCTTAAGGTTCAGAATCGAGGGGAGTCTAGCAAAGGCCATTCTCACACGCATCAGCATACATCCCAAGATGCTCACACATCTTCTTCAAAGAAGGCTAGTGGTCCACAAGGGAGCTCTACCTCAATTTCATCTTTATCGGTCCAACAGTTACAGGACATGATAACGAACACCATTCGAGCTCAATATGGTGGGGCACCACAAAACTCTCTGATGTATTCGAAACCATACACCAAGAGGATTGACATTTTACAGATGCCTGCGGGTTACCAACTTCCTAAGTTTCAACAATTCGATGGGAAAGGGAATCTGAAGCAACATATCGCTCATTTCATCGAGACTTGCAATAACGCTGGTACGGATGGAGACTTGCTCACGAAGCAATTCGTGCGTACTCTTCGAGGAAATGCTTTTGATTGGTACACGGATCTTGAACCCGAGTCCATTGATAGTTGGGAGCAAATGGAAAGGGAATTCTTGAACCGTTTCTACAGTACCCGACGTACTGTAAGCATGCTAGAATTAACCAACACGAAGCAATGGAAAGATGAACCAGTGGTAGACTACATCAATCGTTGGCGCTCATTGAGTCTTGACTGCAAAGATCGCCTTTCCGAGTCTTCAGGAGTGGCGATGTGCATCCAAGGTATGCACTGGGGGTTGCTTTACATCCTCCAAGGAATCAAACCTCACACCTTTGAGGAACTTGCTACCCGAGCCCATGATATGGAGCTTAGTCTGTCTAGCCATGGAGAAAAGGGCTTACCTGTTGACCAGCAGCGTAAAGAGAAGAAAGATATGAGGAGGGGGGATAAGTCTTCCAGATCCATGGTTAAGGAAACTATGGCCATTGCTGTGGAGCCTGTGAAGATCTCCAGTAAAGAGAATAAGAGAATGGAGAAAAGGGCCGGTCCAATGCAAGAGCGGGAAAAGCGTTGATTGACTTTGAAGGAGATGGAAGAAAAGATGTATCCGTTTCTAGATGCCGACGTTCAAGGCATGCTCGAGGACTTATTAGAGAAGAATGTGATCAAACTCCCAGAGTGCAAGCGTCCGGAGGAAATGGGGCGTACCAACGACCCAAAATACTGCATATACCATCGAGTTGTAAGTCACCCTGTGGAAAAATGTTTTGTTCTGAAGGACCTTATCCTAAGGCTTGCAAAGGAGGGTAAAATTCTTTTAGACCTAGATGAAACTGCTGAGGCAAATCATGCTACGTTCGCTATTAGATCCCCAATTTCTGTGAAGTCACTAACTCCAATGGAAGTGCGGTCCACCTTGCCATCATCATCAAGGGCATGTTGCAAGCACATCCAATTTGGGACGCTCGAGCCTATGCACACGGCATGCTTCAACCCTCAAGATGATGATAGAGCTGACAACGAATTGGTAGGTGACGAAGAGGGTTGGACTTTCGTGACCTACAAGAGACTTTGAAAACAGCGTAACCCAAAACCCTATGTTCTTTACAAGCAAGGGGAACTTCAAGCAAGCAATTCAAAAGTTGCTCCCCAGGGGAAGGGAACAAATAGTCCTAAGAAACAAAGAAAGGGAGCTCGTTCGAATGAGTTATTACAAAAGGAAGGCCCCCTGTCGGTCACGCTGCATGAGTTTTTTCCTAAAGGCTTTCTTACAGAAGGCCTAATGACAACCACTTACATGGTTTCTTGCCATGATGTTGATGATCAAGAAGACCTCACTAAAAAAGAGGAAAAAGTGAACCTTGAAGAAACCAAAGTAACCAAGAAAGAGGGAAGTGAAACCTATGCCTCGGAAGAAGCGATTGCTTTATGTGCTCATTGTCGCGACAAGATGACGTTCGCCGATGAGGATCTCTTATTGGGCTCCAAACCACACAATCGACCACTTTTTGTCTTAGGTTACACACGAGGGGAAAGAGTAAGTCGCATCCTCATAGATGATGGGTCTGCCGTTAACATAATGCCCAAAGGAACAATGAGACGCCTAGGCATATCCATGGAAGAGTTATCCAAAAGTTGACTTGTCATCCAAGGCTTCAACCAAGAGGGTCAAAGGGCAATTGGCATGATTCGGTTAGATATGACTATTGATGAGTTGAAAGCAAGACCTCTCTTCCATGTAATCGATTTGAAGACCTCTTATAACCTGTTGTTAGGATGACTATGGATTCATGGGAATGGTGTTGTACCTTCTACATTGCATCAATGCTTCAAGTATTGCGATGGCAAGCAAGTAAAGGTGGTGACAGCAGATTTGCAACCATTTACGGCGGCAGAATCTCACTTTGCAGATGCCAAGTTTTACTTGGATTGCGACACAACCTACGATGTACCACAAAAGGAGTCTATGGAAAAGAAGAAGGAAAAACGTAAGGAAGGAGGTGAGCCCCATGCGGAAGGTCCAAAACCTAACTCTGAAGTAAAACAGAAGTTTCATGAAGAGAAGAAGGAGGCACCCATGGTCTTATGATATGTGCCCACGTCTAAACGAAAGGAAGGGCAATCCCCATTCGGGTTGATAATGGAGACAAAGGATAAGTGAAAAAAGTCTATTCAAGAGGAAGATATCGCTATCCTTAAAAGTGATTTCACCTTACCATTACCGAAGTTAGGCCAAGTGGCGTCCACAAAACCCCCCATTCAAAGGTTTCACTAAAGCCACACGTAACCTTGTTGAAGAAGATTCATTACCAGTCAGAAGAACAAAAGAGGGTTTCGACCCTAAAGCGTATAAACTTTTAGCGAAATCAGGCTATGATTTCCAAAATCCTTTGCAATTGGGGCAACTTTATTCTGATTACGTGGAAGAGAAGTCACATAGGCTTAACTCGACCCAAAGTAAACTGAAGCAACAAGGTTATGCGATCGAGATTCCTAGAACCGGGCTGGGGTATTCATCACAAGAGCTAGTTCGAATCTCGGCCAAAGGGAAAGGAAAAAAGGTGACATCACAACACATCACCTTTGAAGTTGAGGAGGAGGAGAAGCCAAAGCCTGTGTCAAGATCTTCTGTATTTGACCGTCTAGGAACATCTGCTCCTCGAGAGTCAGTCTTTAATAGATTAAGCATTTCTCTCCCTACGAAGGAAGGAACCTCACGCGCACGTAGGTCGGCATTTGATAGGCTTGGGTCTACGAGTAGCTCAATTGACACCTCACGACCCAAGGAGGAGAAAAGTGGCCTAGAAAAGAGAAAGGACACTGAAGCCTACAGCCTTATCCCTTCGCGCATGAAACGTGAGTTGATTGTAGAAGTTAGTACAAGAAACTCCCTTAAAGTAAAGCGGCGGACTATTGTGCACACACAAGAGCTTGAGAAGCAAGTTGACGATGAGGAAGAGCATCACGAGACACTAGTCTTTCCTTCTTGCCACGTGACAGTGGAAACCGATTCCGAATCAGACGATGAACCAAATGAAGCTCCTCGGGCAATAGAAGATGGGGGGCAAGCGACTGTAGATGAGCTCAAAGAATTAAACTTAAGGACTGACAAGGAACCTCGCCCAATCTACGTGAGTTCGCTTTTGACACCAAAGAAAGAGAGCAAATACTTTGAGTTTTTAATGGAGTACAAAGATGTGTTTGCTTGGACATATAAGGAGATGCCAGGTTTAGACCCAACAATTGCAGGTCGCCGGTTAGCAATAAAGCAAGGAGCGCGCCCAATTAAGCAAGCCCAACGACGCTTTCGACCAGAGCTCCTCCCACAAATTGAGGCAGAAGTTAACAAACTTGAGCAGGCAGGATTCATCCGGGAGGTACAATTCCCAAGGTGGATTGCAAACATTGTCCCCGTCAAAAAGAAGAATGGACAAATTCGAGTTTGTGTTGATTTTTGGGACTTGAATAAAGCATGCCCAAAGGATGACTTCCCACTTCCAAATGCAGAGCTTATGGTTGATGCGGCTATTGGTCATGAAGTATTATCATTCATGGATGGCTCATCAGGATACAACCAAATTCGAATGGCACCCGAGGATGAAGAGCTCACCGCTTTTCGAACTCCAAAGGGGATCTATTGTTATAAGGTGATGCCTTTTGGGCTCAAGAATGCCGGTGCAACATATCAACGGGCAATGCAACGAATTTTTGATGACATACTCCACAAGATTGTGCAATGTTATGTTGACGATTTAGTTGTTAAGACAAAGAAAAGAGGGGATCATTTACGGGACTTGCGCACTGTATTTAATCGACTAAGGAAATATCAACTCAAAATGAATCTTCTCAAATGTGCGTTTGGTGTCACGTCTGGGAAGTTTCAAGGCTTCATTGTTCGACATCGAGGTATTGAAGTGGATCAATCTAAAATAGATGCTATCCAAAGGATGCTTGAACCAAAGAGCCTACGAGAGCTTCGAAGCTTACAAGGCCATCTTGCATATATTCGACGTTTTATATCGAATCTAGCAGGACGGTGTCAACCATTCAGTCGATTGATGAGAAAAGATGCCACCTTTGAATGGGATGAGACTTGCAGGAATGCATTTGAGAGCATTAAAAGGTATTTGCTTAACCCACCCGTCTTAGGAGTACCCATGCCAGGAAAACCTCTAGTGCTCTACATTGTTGCACAAGAACAATCACTTGGGGCCCTCTTAGCTCAGAAAAATGAAGAAGAAAAAGAGAAAGCATTGTATTACCTTAGTCGAAAGCTAACTGGGGTTGAATTAAGGTATTCTCCAATAGAGAAGATGTGTCTTGCACTTTTCTTCTCCATTCAAAAATTAAGGCACTACATGCAAGCACATGTAATACACTTGGTTGCAAAGATAGATCCAGTAAAATACGTCTTGTCTAGGGCAATCATGTCTAGACGGTTGGCAAAATGGGCTGTGGCCTTTCAAGAGTTTGAAATCGTGTATGTGCTCCAAAAGGCCATCAAGGGGCAAGCCCTAGCAAATTTCCTTGCTGATCATCCCATTCCTGCAGATTGGGAACTCTCAGATGATTTTCCAGATGAAGATGTATTGTACACCGAAGTCTTCCCACCTTGGATGATGTTCTTTGATGGAGCCGCACGGCAAGAGGAATCTGGTGCTGGGGTTGTCTTCATGTCGCCACAGAAACAAGTGTTACCATTTGCCTTTGTGTTTAGTGAACCATATTCAAACAACGTTGCTAAGTATCAAGCCCTTATTGCTGGCCTCCAAATGGCCCTTGATATGAAAATCTCATACTTAGAAGTCTACGGCGATTCCAAGTTGGTAATCAATCAACTTTTGACACGCTATAAAGTTAAACATGAGGGTTTGATTCCTTACTTTCAGATGGCTATGCAACTAATTGAGAAGTTCGATGGAGTTTCCTTAGAGCATATTCCTAGAAACGAGAATAGGATGGCAGATGCTCTAGCCAACCTAGCCACCACATTGGTTTTATCGGAGGGTGAAAAGGCAAATGTCTCTGTTTGCAACTGTTGGGTACTCTCTTACACGGAAGAATACACGAGTGCGACGAATGCCATATAAATATCCATAGTGGAGGATGAGGATTGGCGTCAACCCCTTATTGATTACTTGGAACATAGTAAGTTACCTGAAGATCCCCGCCACAAGACTGAGGTACGGCAAAGAACGCCTCGTTTTATACACTACAAGGGCACATTATATAGGAGGTCTTTCGACGGTTTATTCTTACGATGTCTTGGCAAGGAAGAAGGTGATCAAGCCATGAAAGAAGCTCATTCGGGAGTGTGTGGTGCCCACCAATCTGGCCCCAAATTGTACCACCGGATAAAACGAATGGGTTACTATTGGCCCACCATGGTCAAGGATTGTATGGACTATGCAAACACGTGTGAAGCATGCCAACTTCATGCGAACTACATCCACCAACCGTCGAAGCCCCTACACCCTATAGTCGCATCCTGGCCTTTTGATGCATGGGGGCTTGATGTTGTAGGACCATTGCCTAAGTCGTCGGGGGGTCACCTGTACATATTAGCTGCAACCGACTATTTTTCTAAATGGGCAGAAGCCATACCTCTCAGGGAAGTAAAGAAGGAAAATGTGGTGAACTTCATCCGAACTCACTTGATTTATCGATATGGTGTCCCTCACTATATCATCACGAATAACGGTAAGCCATTCTACAATAGTTTGGTGACCCAACTATGCGAGAAGTTCGAGTTCAAGCAATACAAGTCATCCACGTATAACGCGCCAGCCAACGGTCTTGCTGAGGCTTTCAACAAGACGCTTTGCAATTTGTTGAAAAAGGTAGTAGAGCGCTCGAAGAGGGATTGGAATGAAAAGATTGGAGAAGCTTTATGGGCATATCGAACAACATACAGGACGCCCACACAAGCCACTCTGTATTCATTAGTATATGGTGTCGAAGCAGTCCTAACTTTAGAGAGACAAATTCCATCACTTCGAATTGCTATCCAAGAAGGGCTCACAAATGAAGAAAATGCGCGTTTAAGACTCGAAGAGTTGGAAGCACTTGATGAAAAGAGATTGGAAGCTCAACAACGTCTTGAATGCTACCAAGCGCGGCTTTCGTGAGCGTTCAACAAGAAAGTCCGACCTCAATCTTTCCAAGTAGGGGACCTAGTACTTGCAATGCGAAGACCTATCAACATCTCTCACAAGACTGGGAACAAGTTCACATCAAAATGGGATGGCCCCTATGTCGTGCAGGAGGTCTACACTAATGGTGCTTACAAGATAGTCGACGGAGATGGCCTGAGGGTAGGTCCCATAAATGCAAAGTTCCTGAAGCGATACTATGCATGAAGTATTGAAGTTGCTCCTTGGCAAGAGCTTAAACTGCCCACCATTGATTTACTCTGTGCAGGTCATCAATTGCTCTTTTTTGGACTACCTCCATTGCGCTATTCATTAAGGCTCAAAGCAAATTGTGGCATCATATTCTTCTCCTCTTGGTGCCCAACGAACTCGAGCATTGGCGGCTTCATCATTGATTAACCTTCTTGAGTCGGAGCTAAGTCCAGAGCTTTGTTCTGCCCTTTGTCTAAGCATCCAACGGATCGCACTTACTGCTCTCATTCCACGATCATAGGTGCGTAGCTTTGTTCGCGTGTCCGTCGTCTCCACCTCGCAGTTGTTGGTGTCGGAGCATTGGCGGCTTCAGCATTGATCAACCTTCTTGAGTCGGTGCTGAGTCCAGAGCTTGTTCTACCCTTCGTCTAAGTATCCAACGGATCGTACTTACTACTCTCGTTCCACGACCATAGGTGCGTAGCTTTGTTCGCGTGTTCGTCGTTTCCACTTCGCAGCTGTTGGCGCCGAAGCATTAAGAGAGCCACATATCGGATTCAAGCACCAATTTTTATCTCTTGGGGGCAATACTGCAGTGAGATTTCTGCTTCATCTCTGAAGTACGCTCCTCTTCTTTAAACGTCTTGCAAATTCGAGCATCGGCGGTTTCATCCTAGACTTTGTGCTGCTGCCTTCCTCTTAGACTTTGTGCTGCTGCCTTTATCTTCATGTGACAACCAAGGTGCACACTAAATACATGCCTAAAGCTTCAATGTCCCCACGTGGACACATGGCTTCCTTGTAGCCTTGAATTTTAACGCCAAAGCTATGAACATGTTTTTTTTCAAGTTTGTGGAGCGCAAGAGAGTGACGGATTGATCATTGAGAGTCCTCGATGAGTCGTGAGAGATGACCATGATGAAGCGCACTCGGCGGCAGCCACTTAGAGAAGACGAAGCTTGTAAAGGTCACGACTTGAGCAAATGTAAAAGAGTCACAAGTCGAGCAAAGGGTTGGCAAGCCTGAATCTTCTAACACACCTGACAGCAAACCAAAGAAAAAGAGGAATAACTTATTAGTTCAAATGCTCTGTACTAATAAATTTTAAAGAAATAAATAAATAATAATAATAATAATAATAATAAAAAGGAGGCACGTGACATTGAGATTCAAAACCACGGGCAAACCCTTCATTCAATATTATCATGCAAATATCATACTCCAAGGTTCACAGCCAAGCATGTTGCTTGGTCCAAATGACTTCTCATATTTGACTATACACATGCCCACCATCTAAGTGTAACAGCCATGCATTAATGCTCTTAACTTCCAGTTATTATGTGTGGCATTGGAGTAGTAAATTTGGGAGCCATGTGTCCATGTGCTGCTAAAGCTTTAGGCTATGTGTTCAATGCTCCAAGGTTATTATATGTAGGTGTTGAAATAACCATAGGTGCATGTGAAGAGAAGGACACGTAGAGGCTTGCATGCGCACCATCCAAACTTTAAAAAAACATGTTCATAGCTTTGGCGTTAAAATTCAAGGCTACAAGGAAGCCATGTGTCCGCGTAGGGGCATTGAAGCTTTAGGCGTGTATTTAGTGTGCACCTTGGTTGTCACGTGAAGATAAAGGCAGCAGCACAAAGTCTAAGAGGAAGGCAGCAGCACAAAGTCTAGGATGAAACCGCCGATGCTCGAATTTGCAAGACGCTTAAAGAAGAGGAGCGTACTTCAGAGATGAAGCAGAAATCTCACTGCAGTATTGCCTCAAAGAGATAAAAATTGGTGCTTCAATCCGATATGTGGCTCTCTCAATGCTTCGGCGCCAACAGCTGCGAAGTGGAAACGACAGACACGCGAACAAAGCTACGCACCTATGGTCGTGGAACGAGAGCAATAAGTACGATCCGTTGGATACTTAGACGAAGGGCAAAACAAAGCTCTGGACTCAGCGTCGACTAAAGAAGGTTGATCAATGACCAAGCCGCCAATGCTCCAGCGCCAACAACTGCAAAGTGGAGATGATGGACACGCGAACAAAGTTACGCACCTATGGTCGTGGAACTAGAGCAGTAAGTGCGATCCGTTGGATGCTAAGACGAAGGGCAGAACCAAGCTCTGGACTCAACACCGACTCAAGAAGGTTGATCAATGATGAAGCTGCCAATGCTCCAGCACCAATAGCTGCGAAGTGGAGACGACAGACACGCGAACAAAGCTACGCACCTATGATCGTGGAATGAGAGCAGTAAGTGCGATCCGTTGGATGCTTAGACAAAGGGCAGAACAAAGCTCTAGACTCAGCGCCGACTCAAGAAGGTTGATCAATGATGAAGCCGCCAATGCTCGAGTTCGTTGGGCACCAAGAGGAGAAGAATATGACGCCACAATTTGCTTTGAGCCTTAATGAACAGCGCAATGGAGGTAGTCCAAAAAAGAGCAATAGATGACCTGCACAGAGTAAATCAAGTTGTTCAACACAAAATAATAATAAAGAAAATACAAAGACAAGCACAGGAAAGAATGGAAAAGAGAAGAAGAATGCCTCCTACGGCTGAAGAAAAAAAAGAGAACCCGAGAAAACAAAGAACGGCGCTCAATTTCCTTTAACCCGTAAAACATCGTCCTTTTATAGGGGTGGCACTCGCAAGAAACCCTCGTAATTTGTAAGGGTACGGCTAAAAAAAAAAAAAATTTTTTTCTTGCCAAGCAAGACAATTGCTGCGCCGACCTGCCTAACAAAACTAAGGTGGGCTTGCAAGGGAAAGTCTTTTGTGTGTAATCAGGCCGTGAAAGTGGAGCCCCAGTGTTAAAAAAAAAAGGAGTGTGTCCTCCATATGGTAAAGCAATGAAAAGACACCTTGGATAGCAAAGTTGTAACATACAGCATTGGATGAAAGAAGCCCAAATTGCGCTTAGATGAAAACCTTGTGTACCAGGTAAACCAAGTCCATTATTTAAAAAAAAAAAAAAAAAATGAAAGAATACTTCAAGCCTTGTCTTCCTTGCATCAGAAAAATGCATAGCCGAATCTTGAAGTGGGGGCATTTGTAGACATCAAAATTTTATGATGTATTCGCAACCGTCCGATTGTTCATGATGAAATATGTGTAATCAAATTAATCTCCAATTGATGACGTGGATGATCAACAAATGAAATTAAGCCACGTGGCAACATCAAATGAAGAAAGCCATATGGCAGCATCAGAAGAAAAGACCTATATGGAAAGTTCTTATTAAATGAAATGCCAAATTAAATTCCTAATTCAACTCTCAATAAATGCTGAGAGAAAATTTTAAATTAAATATCATTGAGTTGCCTATAAATAGGAGTTTCTCATATGAGAAAGGGAGAACACTCAGAGAGAAAAACATTATTGACACTCTGCCAAAATAGAGAGTCATCTCTAAAGTTCACAAGAATTCCATTTGTTCATCAAGGCCTATTCCTACTTCTTCAAATCAAAGTGGAGATTCTCCTTTAACCTAGTTCGAGATCAAGCCAACGGCCCTCGCATCAAATCAAACACGTTCAACTATCCATTCAACTTGGAGACATCAAAGCACGATTCAAGATCAAGCTTCATAGGCCCTTCGGATCATAATGTTTCTTGGAGATCGAATCAGAGAAATTTATTGTACTCTTTCATTGTAAAGATTCATACAGAGAATTGTACTCACATATATACAAATCAAATACAAATTGATTATTTGTTATACTATTCTGTGATCGTGTGATTTATCTTTTACGAAAATTGTGTGTACAGGTGGCATTATAAAAATGTTGTGTTCTCATAAAGTGTTGCCAAATCAAGTAAAAATTTTCTATATTGATTTTCTCTCTATTTTTAACTAAATTTGCCTGAACAAAAGTTATCCACAATTGGACGAAATGGGTAACTACACATAAAATTCTAACTATATAATTAGTTGTCAACGTTTTCAAACTATATTTTTTACTAGCATCTCGAGTTTCAAACACTCGATTTTGGCATAGAAATCGAGTTTCTTAGACTCGATTTCTAACACGAAAAAAAAATTAAAAAAACTTCTAAGTCCATGCACCGAAATACCCAAAAACAAATTTCAAAAATCTTAAACACATCAATCTCAATCCAAACTCAGATCTAAATTCTAAGTCCATGCACCGAAATACCAAAAAACAAATTTCAAAAATCTTAAACACATCAATCTCAATCCAAACTCAGATCTAAATTCTAAGTCCATGCATCGAAACACCCGAAAACAAATTTCAAAAATCTCAAACACATCAATCTCAATCCAAACTCAGATCAGAGGGAGAGAAAGAGAAAGAGCTCAGAGGGAGAGAAAGCCTCACCAGCCAGGCGCGGCCGGGGCTGGCGCGCTGCCTGGGCGGCCCGCAGCCTGGCTCGGGAGCGGCCTGGGCCTTGCGCGTGGCGTGGCTCGCGCCCAGCCTGGGCGGGTCGCGCGCGGTGGTCCGATTTGATCTTCTCCTTCTGGTTCCACGCGGTGGTCTGATCTGATCTTCTCCTTCTGGTTTTTTTTTTTTTTTTTTTTTTTCTCTGGGTTCTTCTTATTCTGGTTTTTTTTTTTCTCTCTCTGGGTTGTTCTCTGTTCTGGTACCTCTCTTATTTTTTTATATTTATTTGGAAATCGAGTCTTAGAAACTCGATTTTCATGTGCCAAAATCGAGTGTTTGAAACTCGAGATGCTAGTAAAAAATATAGCTTGCAGACGTTGACAACTAATTATATAGTTAGAATTTTATGTGTAGTTACCCATTTCGTCCTCCACAATTTCCTTCTCTGCTAAGCTTTTCCCCAAACGAGGGAGAGTTGAGTCCTAAGCTCTTAGTTCTTTAAAGGGCTGTGGACCTATGGTCAACTCTATTGACAGACAAAAATCTAAACACCCACCAAATAACACGGCAAAATTAGTATTAAAAAATCTATTGGTGTCAAGCTTAGGACAATTGGATGACCCATTTGACCTTTAATTTTTTTTTTGAAAATATATCCTTTTTTCTTTTCTTTTTTTACGTTAGAGAAAACACAACATCAAAAAAAAAAAAAAAAAAAAAAAAGAAAAAAAAAAAAAGAAAAAAGAAAAAAAAAAGGCAGCAGAGCTGCAAATTAACAAAAAGAGAAGAACCAAAGTTCAGCAACAAGCCAGCTGGCACCACCACCTAACCTCTCTCAAAAAAAGAAAAAAGAAATTCTCTTCCACAAGCCACACAAACTTCTATTTTGAACAGTATTTTCTACATTCTCAAGCAAGAATAGTCTAAAATCTAAATATCCTGGCTATATAGCTCACAGCTTGACCAATATCACGGCCTCAGCTCTAGCCTTTCCAGTATTTTGTATCGATTTTATTTTCATCATGGACTAATTGTTTATTCATTCATTCAGGCTTCTAGAACTGTTTCCCCAAAACCAAAAGCTTCCGAGAGAGAGTGTGTTTTTTTTTTTTTTTTTTTTTTTTCCTGGTTAAAAAGGAAATATCATAGAACAAAACAGAAGAGTGTGTTTGAGTTCAAAGTTCAAACATCATTATTCATTTAACGTAAAGGTAAAAATAGAATAACACCCATTCTAATAGTAATATAATAACAACTATGATTGTTATTCTCAACTCAATTACAAGTTACAACCATTCTTTTTTGATAAATAAATAAAAATAAAAATTCAACCATTCTTTTAATAGCTTATTTACAAAGTGATATATGCATCTATATTAGTACACAACTTTATTTTCAAACACCTCTAATCTCATCCATTCATCTCTTATAATACCAACACAACCAATTAGCAAGGCTGATGTGATATATAATTTTTCAAGGGCACTTGAGTTGGCCACCACGGGTGGTCATGGTGGCGTAGCAGGGGCATACATCACGGTTGCCGGAAGTGCCTGGAGGAACACAGCTGCAGCGAGCACAGCAAGTTCCACAAGCCCTCTTGCACAGGTTTGGCCTAGACGATAACTGACACCTTGCACTACATGCTGCTCCACAATCTGTATAACATATAATTCAAAACCTTAATTAGCCAACTATGATTATTCAATCAAACAGTATCATATTTGTAACAAATATAGTAATGGAAGAAAAGATAAAACTCACCTATTTTTTTACTGGGAGAACCCAAAGTTGTATCTGAGTTCACCTGCATAACTCAACAATATATTATCGTGTTAGAAATCAAGTGATAGGCTTCATATGCACGTTTATTTTAGAAAACAATAGGACGCTAGAGGAAAGAGACTATATGAGGTCTTAGATGATTGATAAAAATTTACCAATTGATCAGCTTCAACGAGATGGAAATGAGAATGGAAGCAATTAAAGCCTTTGAGATGGCCATGGCGGATGACTTGAAGCTAGAGCTTGCTACTTTCGTTCAATTGGAAAGTTGAAAACCTGAAGATTTAGTAATAGAAGTGAACTAAGGATGCTCCTATTTATAGCAAGAGTGTGTGAGCTAGAAAGCAAGAATTAATAAATAAAAATGTAGGTGCATGCAAGCTAGGACAGGACATTCTTAATTATAACATATATGTAGTTTGTACGCGGAAGAGAAATTAAAAAGCAAAGTGAATATTGAGGGAGTACTATCTGGTAACGAAGAGCAATTGGAATCATCTAGAGTAGGCACTTGTTGTGTTACTTCCTGGATGGTGTTTTCAATTCCAAGTGGCTCAAGGTAGCTATAGCGCAGAGTTTTAACGTGTCCAAGATAAACTCTTCTACGCGGAAACTGTTTTACAGCCATAAAATATCAGAATCTTGAAGATAAAACAATATATGATTAGAAAGGCAGAGTGTCGGAGTAAATTTTACTTTATCCCATCGGGAAAAGCTATAGTATTACGGACAAAGTTTTTTTCTCTGGCCATTAAAAAACAGAGTTTGATCACGTTGAAACAATATGGTATATGTATATATGGGAATGTAACTTAGACTGCTCAATTAATTAATAAAGTCAACAAATCCTGTACTTAAAAAAATAATACCAAAAAAATAAAACCGAGAAAAGTTCAGAGATAATTTAAACTTTAAAGCACTTGTTCAACACTTGAACCTTAAAAATGAATGGATAACATTTAAAGAATTTGAAAATAGAATTATGTTAATCTTAAATTCTTAAATTCATATTTCCACTGACACATGCACATTAGCGCACACATGCTCCCTTTTTTTTTCTTTACGATCTAAGTATTAGTACATAACCAAAATGGATATCACAGTGCCATGAAGTCAAGATTCTGTATTAAGAAACTGATTTTTTTTTTTTTTATTAAAAGAAATTGATTATTATGTTGATAGAAAAGTATTCAGTGGATGCAGAAGAAAAAAATTTCCAACTCTAATATTAACACCACTCATATTTAGAAAGGGTAATTGATAACAAAATAATAATAATAATAATCTTAAAACTTTGAGATAAATTATGAGTTATAATATTCGTTTGTGAAGAATCACCACCTCAATAATTTATTGTGGAAGCCCTTTCTAATAATAATAGGGTTTTACTAATGTATGCATTTAGGACATATATTAGTAAACCATTTTAGGAAATTTTTTATAAAAAAATGAAAAAGTTATTTTATTTTATTTTATTTTATTTACTGTTTTTTCAATTCTCCATAAAATATTTTCAAAAATAAATTATTAATGTATGTCCTATCATTAACCAGACCCATAATAATAAACAAATGTGATGTGAAATGGGTGTTGGTAACTTGGTTCTAAAACTTTTACTTACCATATTTGGATATAGGCTTGTGAGGTTAATTTAACCCATGTCCCTAAATTTTGTAGGCAGGGCCTTTTTTTTTTAACAATCCAGTTAAAGAAAGATTTTATAGAAAAAAAAAAAGTAATTAATGTTTTGACAGCTTTTTTCATTTTTCATAAAAATGATATCAAAACTTTTTAAAAATAGATTGTTAACCAATAACCCTAAGAGCACTTGTTAGTATTTTCTTCTTCTTCTTCTTCTTCTTCTTTTTTTTTTTTTTTTTTTTTTTTTTTAATGGAATTGCAGGCTGGACTTTGATAAGCCTATTACCAAATTCCGTCCTTCTGTGTGACAACCCCCCCCCCCCCCCCCCCCCTTTTTTTTTTTTGGGTGACAACCTGGTGTCACCTAATACTATACGAGAAGATGTCTCCTGCCCAACTCATTGGACCACCAAACGAAGTCCAATCAGTGAATGGTTTAGGACTGCATTATTGGTATTATGGGACGAAAACTATACATATTTCCAACTTATCAAGTACCTCTATCATCCGCCACCCTACAGTTGGAGGTTCAGAATTTGCAATTAGTTTGCATTATGAAATCTTGAAAGTCTTGTAATTCAACTGGATCCTATAGTATTTTCAATAAAAATATATTATGTTCAAATTCTCGTAATATCCCCAATTATTGTTGTATCAAAAAAGGGAAAAATCGATAAATGTTATAAAAACATAAGAGGAGAATCTGTTACAAAATACAATTCAACCTCGATATGGTGTTTATTTGGGGTTCTATGCATGATTGTCAAAATCCCGATCTTGATCCTACGATCCTAAGATTTTACGATTCCACTTGCCAAAAACGATATGGATCTTTCAAGGATCTTTGCGATCGTTCAAGATCGGTAGGATTGTACGATTCTAACGTTCCTAAATGATCTTGATTTCTTGTAATCTTCTTTAACTTGACAGAAGGCTCAGTTAGACCCAAATGAAAAATAATATCCCAATAGACCAAGTTTTGCTATTTTAATGTAGAGAAATAGTGTCAGTTGGACCCAAATGAAAAATAACATCCCAATAGAGTGTCACATTTTGAGGTTTTTGGCCTCTTTAAATGATGCTTACAAATGGATGTAGTGATGTATGGTAATTACATCAAATGGATGCAAATTATGAATGGATGTATAATTAATTTATGTGATTATTTAACATACCAAGGTTTTTTTTTTTTCCTCAAATAATGAAAGATCTTATGATCCACGATTCGATCCCACCTACCTCTCACGATTTTACGTAAAATCCCGATTTTGACAACTTTAGTTCTATGTTTTTTTTTTTTTTTTTTTTTTTTTTTGCTAAAGGGAAATATATATATATATATATATATATATTTTATACAAGATAAAAATATATAAACAATGGGGGCATTCCATCCGGGCCGGGTGCTTTAAGCGGAGCCATCTGCTTCAAGGCTGTGGTAACTGAAGAAAAGCAAAGCTTTTGTAAGTGAATTACAAGAAGACTATTGAAGATTGCAGAACAAACACACAGAGAACAAAAGGAAAGAGTGAGTGAGAGAGAGAGAGACTTGTGAGGAAGAGGAAACTGCTATTTTCACTATATGAATGATTTACACAATATACAAGTATATATAGTCAATCTAAGAATCCAGAAAACTTGGATCACTCATAAATATCTTCTAGAAAAATCATCTAACAACCAAAACAGACTTTCCCGCTCAAATCCGTGCCATAACAGAATTCTGAAAACAGTAACTAACACTATGTTTGGTTCGGGTGAAAAGGCAAGGGAAAACTAGGGAGAGAGGAAAATGGGGGAGAAAATGTTATTTTCCTCCGTTTGGTTCAGCAGAGAAAACTGAAGGGAGGGAAAATAGGGGAGCAAACAAGTCGCCTGGGCCCACAAAAATTCATCCCCCCAAATCGGGAAGAAAACAGAGGAGAGAAAATGCTCCAAACCTGAAATGACGCATATATCCCTTAGATTGTTTATCTGAGTCAAGGTCAGCCAAGTCGCCGTCGCCGTCGCCGTCACCCTACGCCGTTCATCAAAATTTCATGCCGTTGACTTCGCCACCCACAAAACCTCACACCGGCGACTTTGTCACCCACAAAATCTCACATTGCCACCCACACCGGTAACTTCATCACCCACAAAATCTCACATCGCCACCCACAAAACCTCATGCCGGCAACTTCGTCACCCACAAAATCTCACATCGCTACCCACAAAACCTCACGCCGGCGACATTGCCACCCACAAACCTCACGCCGTTGACTTCGCCACTCACAAAATTTCACATCGCCTCTCACAAAATCTCACAGGTCGACTTCACCACCCACAAACTTATTTCTTATTCCTCTGATGTCCTCTCCGTGCTCTAGTTACCGGAACTGATATGGGACCATGGGTAGAAAGGATAATATGAATGGGTTTTGTTTTTGTTTGTTTTTACTTTTCTATACGTGCAAGTGTGTGCAGCAATTTCTTTTTATATATATAATCTTTTTTATTTAATAGGTAAGCTGAAAAATTTATTAAATTCGTATGTAGAGTTTTTTTATAAGAAATAGTGTGTGTAATATTCCTAAAAAAAATATGTAATTAAAAAAATTAGATTGACTTGCTTATAAATATATTTATATATTTGTGGGTAATATAATTAAAAATAAAAATATAATATTTTAAATAATAAGGGTAAAAAAGTAAATTTATACCAATTATATTTTTCATCATTTCATTTTTCTTCTCATCCAAACAAACAAGTTTTCCATCCCTCTACTTTTCCATCTCTCCATCCAAACACACATGAGGGAAAATTAAATCTTTTCTATCTTCTCACTTTTCCATCCTTTCATTATTTTCTATCATCCTACTTTTCCACCCTTCCAACCAAACAGACCCTAACTGTTGCTTCGCTGGCATGAGATGAAACGCACCGTGTGACTAAATTAGTGTTGCTTCTGAAAAACGCACTGTTTCAATAAGTGAATACACGTGTGTCAATCAACACGTGTTACCTCTTTCACTCTTCTATGCATCTTCTTCAGCATTCTTCTGTGCATCCTATTCAACAATAACTTCATACTCCAGGAATTCTCTAGTTAACATTTGATTAATCTCCTCGATAATGACTTGGGAAACATGTTCCGGTGTTGCATTATGATTGATTTAATTTTCCTTTACCAATATCACTTCATTGATTTGTATAATAGTTTTTTTTTTTTTGAGAAACCAGACTATTAAGCCTGGGCAATTTGTATAATAGTTAATAACTTAAAAACATAAATGTGAGTTTTATTTAGCACCATTGGTAATCATTGTCAAGAGCTAAGAGCTTTATAGCTCAATGGCATAACCTCATTTTAAATAATAATTAAAAACTAACTCATTTTTAAGTCTGTATGTATGCAATCTAAAAAATGAGCTAAAAATATTTTCCCATATTTAATATGCGAAATTAATAATGTTTCCTCTAATTCAAAATAATTATATGAATCACTTAAAAGCAATGAGAAAACAAGAAAAGAAAAAAAAAAAAAAAAAAAAAACAAGAAAACAAGACATTATTATAATTATAGCTATAATTATTATGAAATGTAATAATACTTCCTATTTCCTATGGGCCATCCTGCCGACTACAACAATTTCGTTTAAAAAAATATATCTTTCTATCAAAGGGTATCATTAGATGGGCCCATGGGAATCAAGCCAATCAAGCAGTGGGGTGGAATTTTTTTTTTTTTTTTTTAATACATGGAGGCCTTTCCACCAGCAAAATTAAAATATTGTACTAGACTACTAGAATATATGTTTTTTTTCTTTTTCAAACTTATGGAAACCAGATCATGCCGGTAGACTTGATTGACCATTATCCATAACGGGTCAAACTTGGACTACCCATTGTAAAAAGCCTATATAAGTATATAAATATAATGAAATAATAAATGAGTCAACTTTATGAACAGGATAGGTGACCCAAGCTCAAGTACGAACTTACCATTACTAAGTCACTAGATCACAATCAATCTTATCATAACTCAATTATATGATGTTTCAGGAGTTGAGATCAAGTGCAATATCTTAGGTATTACTTCAGATGCAATTCACCCACTTTCTCTCATAAATTTTTTTACATTTTTTACTTTAACATTTTAACTACCGTCTTCAAAAAAAAAAAAAAAAAAAACTCTAACTTTTTAACATTTTTTTAATATATTTTATTTAATGATTGAAATTGAAAGTTGCTTTTTCAACTTTCAATCTCAGTCATAGATTACAATTGCATCAATTGCTAGGTATTGCACCTGATCTGAATCAATGTTTCAGAGCCACTAACTCGACAAAGTTATTTGGATTAGTTTTCCAGATTTGATTTTGAATTTATTACCTTTGTCCATTCCTAACAACTTATTAATGTCTGTCTTTGAGGATAATGTTGTGATTATTATGAGAATTACAAGCATGTTTATTGTTCTGTACAATTAACTCAGGATTCATGTAATTTTCATAGTGAATTATTCAAGTTGTTGGTTGGCTTTAACCCATCCCATACGGTTTTTTCAGTCAAGATTTTGCCTATCGTCATCATAAATATCGTTGTGTATGTGAGATTTATTTTTTACTTTTTTTTTAGAGAGTTTCAATTTATGACATTTATTCGATAGCTCTTTTTAAGTTATATGTCACATGTAACTTAATTTTAGCAATGTGATTGTGCTTTTCACAATCTTAATTGGATATTTGCATAATTAATCAACTCTCAAGGAATTAGTTAATTGAATCGTGCTCAAATATATAACCCCACCGTTATTGATAATTTCTTTCAGGCAAAACTTATATAAAATACCTTAGATCTTATTCCTTAAATTCCCCTTTTAGATTTTAGCCACCTGTCTAATTTACTAACAGAGCTAACCACCGTTAACTCTCTTTTTCATTCTTTCTTTTTTCCTTGGATGCATTAAAGTTATTAAAAAAAAAAAAAAAAAACCATTTTAGAAGAAGATACCAATGAGAAATGTAAGGAACAAATAAATTGCTAAACCCTCCACTTCTCATCATCATAGGCTGGGCTTGACGATGATCTCTACAAGTGGTGGGGTTCCTAACATGCCGTCTCAGGTGAGCACAAAGCCTCAGCAATTTACAGTGCCATTTTTAAGGTTTTCCTTTATGTACCCTTTGAGTTTGAAGTCTCTGTCTTTGTGGCATAATAATAAAATTAAAGGTAGGGATGGTGGTGGCAGACACAATGGGTTGGCCTTATATAATTTTGGTTGAAAACAAATAAGAACAAAAATGTTGTTAACGATGGCATAGTGGTAGAAGAAGAGGAGGATTTTGCAGATTTTGAAGAATATGAGAATTGGGTTTTACACCTCATAACTCGTAAGGATGCCAAACCCATTTTGTGTACTTACGGTTTGTGTACCTGAGATTTGTGTGCCTTAGGTAAGGATTTGGATACCTGAGATTTGTGTCTTCTTCTAAGCTAATGGTGGGACAAGAAGGTTGGCACTTTATTTTTTTTGAGAAACAAACATGGTAGATCTGTTAACGCATCCAAGGAAATAAAAAAGAAAGAAAGAAAGTTAACGATGGTTAGCTCTGTTAGTAAATTAGACAGGTGGCGAAAATTTAAAATTGAAATATAAGGAACAGGACCTAAATTACTTTATCTAAATTTTGCCCATTTCCTTCTCTTTATTAATCAAATGGCCAATTAATATCATCCTGTCCATATTTTTTAGTTTTATGGCTACTATTTTTATTTTATTTAACTGGAGACTAATGGATGTAGTGATTTGGCTGAGTTGTCAAGTTTAGATATTAAGTTGGTTGAAATAAAAGTTTATGGGTGTCATGGCAGCAATCCCAAAGTTCAAGGTGTGTTAAAGTATTTTTTCCTAAACTTTACATTGTATAATCTTTTTCTTTCTTTCTTTCTTTATTTTTATTTTTATTTATTATTATTATTTTTTTGTTAAAGAAATTGGGCTGAGATGTTATGGGCTTGGGATTCTACTGGCCTCATTATTGGAGAATAGTTTACCCAGGCCAAAATAGCATAATAGCACTGATTATCGAAATATATATTAATCTACTATTTTTTCGAAAATATGTAGAGATCTATCACTTTTTGGATACTCGAGTTTAAGGAACTCAAGTTTTTCATGGTACTCGAGTTTTATGAACTTGAGTTCCATAAAAAATTTTCCGGTACATTTGATAGCTATTTTTCAAAGAATTCGAGTTCATGGAACTCGAGTACCATAGAAAACTTGAGTTTTCCAAACTTGACTACCAAAAAAGTGGTAGATCCTTATATATTTTCAAAACAATAGTAGATTGATATATATTTCAATAAATAGTGGTATTTTGCTATTTTGGCCTTACCCGCTGTATTGACTTGAGACCAGTATCTTCAATAACTATATATCTGTAGCACTTCATATCTCGAGAAAATGATTTTGTCAAAAAAATAGTGAATTTAATTTTCTAACGATTATTCTTTTTTTTTTTTTTTTGCTGAGTAATTCTAATATTTATATCATGTATGGGTTAAACTCCCCTTAATATTAAGTGAGGTCTAATGTGAGATTTTTAACTTTTTAAAAAGGAAATAAAATAAAGACAACATACGAATTCATGATTACCTACTCAAATACCATTATAAATTAAAAATTGTCTCAAATTTTTTTTTTTTTGAGAAGAGTCTCAAAAATTTTTAACAGATAAGAAAATGAAGATTTCAATCATTTAACAATTATTTTAACACTCACTCATGTGAGTGCCTAAATTTTTCTATTAATAAATAATGCAAAAGAAGTGAGATTTTTGACATTGAATGAGAGGTAGATGCATAAAAGATAGGATCCAAACTCACGAACACCTACTCTAATGTCATCATTATCAATTCTCCTAAAATTAAATATGGAATTATAGGTTTTGATAAAGTAGGCGACATTATAAATATATTGTGTTCTCGTAAATGTAGAGGCGTTGCCAAATCAAGTAAAAATTTTCTATATTGATTTTCTCTCTATTTTTAACTAAATTTGCATGAACAAAAATTATCCAATATTTCCTTATCTCCAATGCTTTTCCCCCCAATAAAGGAAGAGTTGAGTCCGAAGTTCTAACTTCTTTAAAGGGATGTGTGGACCTATGGTCAACTCTATTGACAGACAAAAATCTAAACACCCGCCAAATAACACAGCAAAATTAGTATTAAAAAATCTATTGGCGTCAAGCTTAGGACAATTGGATGACCCATTTGACCTTTCATTATTTTTTTCAAAATATATCATTTTTTTTAATCTATTTTTTTTAAGATAGAGAAAACACAACATCAAAAAGAAAAGAAAAAAAAAAGGCAGCAGAGCTGCAAATTAACAAAAAGAGATCAACCAAAGCTCAGCAACAGGAATTGAAAAAGGGAATTCATATCTTTTTTATCGATTTTATTTTTATCATGGAATGATTGCTTATTCATTCGTTCAGGCTTTTAGAACTGTTTCCCCAACGCCAAAGTTACCAAATGCAGAGTGTTTGTGTTCAAACATCATTATTCATATAACGTAAAGGTAAAATAAAAAAAAAATAAAAATAAAATAACACCCATTCTATTAATAATAAATAACAACTATGATTGTTATTCAACTAAATTACAACCATTCTTTTTTCATTAAAAAAAAAAAAAAAAATACAACCATTCTTCTAATAGCTTGTTTACAAAGTGATATGCATCTATTTAGTACACAACTTTATTTTCAAAGCCACCACTCATCCATTTTTCTCTTATAAGTCACAACCAAGCAACGCTGATGTGATATATATTTTCAAGGGCACTTGAGTTGGCCACCACGAGTGGTCATGGTAGCGTAGCAGGGGCATACATCACGGTTGCCGGAAGTGCCTGGAGGAACACAGCTGCAGCGAGCACAGCAAGTCCCACATGCCCTCTTGCACAGGTTTGGCCTAGACGATAACTGACACCTTGCACTACATGCTGCTCCACAATCTGTAAAAGTATAACATATAATTCAAAACCTTAATTAGCCAACTATGATTATTCAATCAAACAGTATCATATATTTAACATATATAGTGATGGAAGAAGATAAAACTCACCTATTTTTTACTGGGAGAACCCTTTGTTGCATCTGTGTTCACCTGCATAACTCAACAATATATTATCGTGTTAGAAATTAAGTGATAGGCTTCATATGCATGTTTTATTTTAGAAAATAATAGGAAGCTAGAGGAAAGAGACTATATGAGGTCTTAGATGATTGATAAAAATTTACCAATTGATCAGCTTCAACGAGATGGAAAACGAGAATGGAAATGAGAACAGAAGCAATTAAAGCCTTTGAGATGGCCATGGCTGATGACTTGAAGCTAGAGCTACTTTCGTTTCAAAGCTAGTTGAAAATGAGATATTGAAAACCTGAAGATTTAGCGAGTTGAAGTGTGCTAAGGATGCTTCTATTTATAGCAAGGGTATGTGATGAGCTAAGCAGCAAGAATTAATAAAATAAATAAATAAAATGTAGGTGCATGCAAGCTAGCTAGGACAGGACATTCTTAATTATAACATATATGTAGTTTGTACGCGGAAGAGAAATTAAAAAGCAAAGTGAGTAGTGAGGGAGTATCTGGTAAGGAAAAGCAATTGGAATCATCTAGAGTAGGCACTTTTGTTTTGTATTGCTTCCTGGATGGTGTTTTCAATTCCAAATGGCTCAAGCTATAGTGCCCAATTCTACGCGGAATTGTTTTACAGCTATAAAAATATCGGAATCTTGAAGATAAAACAATGTATGATTAGAAAGGCAGAGTGTCGGAGTAAATTTAACTGCATCCCATTAGGAAAAGCTATACTATTACGGACAAATTAAGTTTTTCTTTCTGGCCATTAAAAAAAAAATGCGTAGAAAACAAAATGGTATATGGGAATGTAACTTAGACTGCTCAATAGATTAATAAAGTCAACAAATCCAGTACTTTTAAAAATATCCCCCCCCCCCCCCCCCCCCCCCCCCCAAAAAAAACCCAAGTAAAGTTCAGTGATAATTTAAAGGGGTTTAACTTACCTCCAGTACTTTTTAAAAATGAACCTTCTTTTATTTTAATGAGAGATTGTCACATCACCTACTAACTAAATAAAAGTTGAGGATTAAAACTCACTACCATTTGTCATTGTATATTTAAAACAAAAAGGACATATTCAGTTCAAAAAGTACTGAAAGTAAGCTAAACCCAATTTAAAGCACTGTGTTCAATTTCAACACTTCAACCCTAAAAATTAACAGATTTTAAGAATTTTAAAATAGAATTATCTTAACCTTAAATTTTTTTTTTTATAAGAATGCTGATAAACTCTCATTAAACTGGGCTGAAACCCAACTCAAATACATCATTAAGGATTTGAGAAACAATTATAGGTGGAGTATCTTCCACCCAAATAGTACATTCAGAAATTTGTTTGGCATGTTTAGCCATGAGGTGACCTGCCTTGTTCCCTTCTCTGTGCGTGAAGGAGGTCTTCCATGCTTTAAACTTTGGCTCCCAAGATTGTATACTAGAAACAATGTGTTGGATCTGAATAAGGCCTGGGTCATGGTTGGCAATGGCATTCATAAAAATTTGGGAATCTCCCTCAAGAATAATCTCCCTAAGACCCAACTCCTAGGAGAAAATTATGCCAATCTCGGCTGCTTTGGCTTTGGTTTCCAGAGCTCCCAGCGGGTATAGGAGTGTTTTGCTAAGAGCTCCCATTATTTGGCCTTTATCATTCTGAATCACCACTCCAATCCAACACTGACCACGCTCCTTGAAAATAGCCCCATCAACTATTGTCTTGTACCATCCTGATGGAGGTGGCCTCCATGAATTGGGAGCGTGGGGTTGATGGGCTTAAGGAGAATTACAGTGGGTTTGGAACTATGCCAAGTAGTGTCTTAAAGCCTCAAAAATCTGCAAGGCAGTTCTACTGCTTTCCCCGTGCCGCCTGCATTTCAATTGTTCCAAAGGGACCATTCAATTGTTGCAAAAGCTTCAAGGTCTTGGTCTAGTTTTGCCTCCATAACGCTCCAAAAAAGGTCAAGGAAATTTGATGGGTTGGTCATAAGGCCAGGAGCTTTGACATTAGCCATTTGCTAGATTGTTGCAGCAAGATCACAACTTCAGAACGTATGACCCGCTGTTTCCCCGCCACCACACAAGTCGCATTCCACTTCCATACGAATCTTGCAGTCTCTAAGTTTAGTTTTAGTTGGGATAATGTCATTACAACCTCGCCAAATAAAGTTTCTAATTTTGTTTGGGCAGTGGAGCTTCCAAATTGATTTCCACAGTGACTTCATCCTGGTGTTATTTGAACATTCCACAGCATTAGACTTGGACAGTTGCTTATGACTTACATGGTAGGCACTTTGGACTGAGAAAACCCCATTGGCTGTGCCAAACCATACTCTACGATCCTCAGGAAGAGTGGAGCTCAAGGGGATAGCCAAAATAGCTGAAGCCTTATGGGGGAGAAAAATGGATTTAACCAACTTAGATTTCCACATGGCTCTCTCATTATCAATTAGAGTTGAAACTTTCTCATTATACATTAGGGGGTTTATAATGGTCATGATCTTGTATGTTTCGGGGTTGGGAATCCACTTGTCATTCCATATCCTCACCTTGTCTCCATTTCCAATAGACCATCTAATTCCATCTTCCACCATGCTGTAGCAACCATAATGCTCCACCAAGCAAATGATGGTCTTTTGCCAAGTTGGGCTTCAAGGAAAGACCTACCAGCGAAGTACTTGGCTTGGAAAACATGGTGGAAAAAAGAATTTGTATTTTGGAGGATACGCCATGTCACAACCCAAACCCAAAAGGGTCCAAAGCGTGAGGGAACATCCCAAGGGTACCTATAGATTTTTCATTTCTTTTCCATAGGATAAAAATAAATAACCATGCTAAAATCTTTATATTACAAGTCAGAGCTCTATAACACAATTTCAAACAATAACTCAAGTCATGTGCCTCCAAATAATACATGAATATATTTCAAAGCTCCAAATGGATAACACAAAACCATAATCCCTTTTTGGATACACAACCTCAACATTGAAGTTAGGCCTACAAAGCCTAAGGCTAACAAACCTCAAGTATCCAACCTCCAATATAATTAATTATGATCTCGTTAAACTTTGCAAGATTGAGTCACCAACCAATCATAGCATAAATCTCTCACTTAGCATAATGCTCCGATCACCACCAATAAAACAAGCTCCATGTCCAAGGTATAGCAAATTTATCTGAAAAACTGTTGAAGGATGGGATGAGCTAAAGCCCATTAAGTAGTATAATTAATGGGGGTGGGGGAAATGCAAGTTTCATGATAATAAACAGTTTACAAAGCATGTCTTAATTTGGGAAAATTCTAACTGATTACTGGAAGATCATTTCCATAATAGTATGACAAGAATGATTAACTAGTGGAACACAATTTCTCAAAGTAAATACCTTGAAACTATATACCACAATCTGTGAGCACTAACAATATAGTTTCCAAAGCCATAAAATCTAACATACGGTAATTTATCACAAATATACCATACTACCACATAGACCGGTCAGGGGATCCACCCATTTACAATTGGCATGATATTGTCCTCTTTGGTATGCAGACTCTTGGCCCCATGGATAGCAGCCTCACCCATACCCTCAAGGTTTTTCTCTTCCCCCATGGGCAGCAGAGAGAGCGCGTCAAATAGGACCCTTCTTGCATGTGGTCTTTTGGCCCCATGGGCAGCAGCCTCACCCACACACAATCAAGGAACCTCTTCCCCCCATGGACAGCAGGGAAGGACGCGTCATCCAAAGTGAAAGGGCACTGACCTGGATTTGATTCCATTGTCACAAAGACTACGGAAACCAAATCGGGTGATCACCGGGAAATCACACATAGCATGATGTTACAACAACATAAACTCACAGGTTGCACTACTTTGAAACACATAGTTCATATCTAGGTAGTTTCAGAAAATCTTAAATAATCTAACTTCTACAAAGTTTGTAAGGTTTTCAACTTCATTCTTGTCAAGAGATTTTCTATCAATTTCCCACATAACAAAACGAGACAAGCATCTTTAAATTCTCTAATATACCATAAAATCAATGATTTTCTCATCAAAGATTAAATAAAATATGCTAATTTTTCCATATCCACAATTCATACATTTCCCCAAATGCAATACCAAATATGATACATTTTCATATATAAAAATATATAATAGGGTCACAACACCACACTTTTAAGAAAACACATATCCATATATAATTTTCCAAAATGTGTTTGACCCAAAAACAATATTTATGAAACATGGTTATTTTCCAAAAATCCCATTAAAAAAAACTACTTACCTTGGAAGGCCAACCAATTTTACCTCAATCGGGCACCACAAACTCAACTAATCCAGTCACTAGGTCCATCACCAAGAATATCGGAACCTAGAAACACAATGATCAAACCTATCAATAACAAGGCCTTTCACAAAGTACCATCACACTTATCTCCATAAATCGCAACAATACCCTAAAATCAAACCAAAGGCCTTAAAGTCTAGCTTGCCTGTCCTAAGACGAGTACCCTTCCCAAGCAAGAACCAAACAAGCAGCCAAGAAACTCATAGTGCTAACACAACCAAAACATTTTAAATTCACTACTACAAAAGTGTGCATCATAAGATGATATAACATACTCATGAATCTCATTGAGTACTAAATAATATATTTAAGCCAAGAAGATAAGATCAACCGAGGTTTGGCATTAATTCCACAATTTCTCGGCGTTTTAGTCTTGCTTTCATTTTCAGAACATAACAGGGCAGCCATTTGTAAAAATTGTTTGGTCAATGAAAAGTAATCTGATTAATTCAAAACTTTAAGGGAACATTCCCCTATATGTATACAATGTACCACAGAAAATTTAGCCCAAAACGATTTTTCTGTAATTTATTAAAAATCATGCTTTGCGGCTGACTCAAATCTGTCAGGGACAGATTTACAGTCCCAAAAGAAAAATCATTATAATTATTATACTAGCCAAAATGCTTTGAGACTTGAATCAGGTAAAAGATATGTGTATTAGCTTTCATTATAGCCATCTTAGGCTCCTAGATTCGATCTATGGAATTTATTATGAACTTTTAACTACAATGTGTGCAGAGTTTCTACAGAAAACAAATTCAGTATTAAGCATGTTTGAATGGTCTTTTGAACACCAAACTTCCTATCCCCTTTTGAGAAATATCATATGTACATTCTCAACAAACCATTTTATCATTGGTACTATACATAAACACCAGAATTTTAAGAAATTAACACAACAAGCAACCACAAAACAAAGTTCAGCAAAAATCATACAAAACCATAAACCGTACAAAACCAAGGGAAGCATCTCACACAACCCATATCTAAAGCTTGCATTACCCGCTTTTTAAACATCATCAAGAAGAAATACCTATAAGAAAATATTATCCCCACCCAAGAGATTGACTCTACACAAGCTTTAGACCATAACCAAAACAATAAAGAAGTAAATCCAAGAAAATTTCACCTTTACACCACCATTTCAGCAACTCAAGGAGAACACTTGCTGCCTCCATTCAAATGGAGCGGTGCTAGTGTGGTTTAGGTCACTTTAAGTGGTGATAAGGGGTGGTGGTAAGTAGAGGAAGCTTGCAAATGGTCGGCCATGGGGTGGAGAAACAAGAAGAGAAGAAGAAGCTAGAGAACACAAGAAGAGGGAGAGAACGTGTGGATCCAAGGAAGGGGGCTGTGCTGTGCTGATTGTGGACCATTAACTACAAATATCTTGAGGAGACATTTACCACTCTACCCTTAGGTTTCAGCACTTCCTTAATTTTCACCAAGCTCATTACCACAAATCACAAAAATGCCATTATATGCTTTAGATATTCATAAGACCTCTGCAATTACAATTAAACACCTTAAAGAAAAAATGGAATTCATATGCAATATTATTCACATCTAAAATTTGCTTAAGAAAAAGGCTTGGGGTGTTACACGCCAACCTTGATTAGCTAGGAGAGTGAGGTTGAAGGCTTTTAAGTCTTTAAAACCCATGCCACCCGCATCTTTGGATTTACACAACTTGTCCTAAGAGGCCCAAGGTATTTTTTGCTCATCAGATTTTTGTCCCCACCAAAATTTGCTGATCATAAAGCTGAGTTCTTTGCATAGCAAGTCGGGTAACTTGAAGCAACTCATGGTATAGGTAGGAGTGGCTTGGGCAACCACTTTGATGAGGACTTCTTTACCAACTAAGGACAGTAGCTTCCCCTTCCAGCCAAGCTAGTCCTTAATCCTGTTAAAAGTCTTCTTTTTTCCTTGGCCAATTGAGGATGGAAGGCCTAGGTATCTTTCATGTTGCTTGATGACTTGGACTCCAAAAAGATTTTTGATTTCAGCTTGATCAAAAGCTCTGGTGTTCTTGCTGAAGAAAAGGGAAGTTTTGTCTTTGTTGATTTTCTGCCCAGATGCAACCTCATAGTCTTGGAGGACATCCCAAACTCGCTGACATTCACTCATGCTAGCCCGACAAAAAATGATGCAATCATCTGCAAAAAACAAATGAGACAAACGTGGAGCACCCCGGCATATAGATATCCCTTTAATAGTCCCCAACCTCAATTCTCTTTGAAGTATTGCCGAAAGACCTTCTGCACACAATAAGAACAGAAAAGGCGATAACGGGTCCCCTTGGCGAATACCCCGAGAAGGAATAATTTCGCCTTTCGGCTCCCGGTTGATTATAACAAAATAAGAGACAAAAGTTATGCACATCATGATAATAGATATCCAATGGTCATGAAATCCCATTTTCTGCATTACTCTAGCCAAACATTCCCATTCTACTCTATCAAAGGCTTTACTCATGTCTAACTTGATTGCCATAAAACCTTCATTTCCCTTTCTTCTCTGTTTGATATGATGCATTGTTTCAAAGGCAATTAATTCGTTATCTGTAATAAGTCTCCCAATGACAGAGGCACTTTGGGCTTCACTAACAACCTCAGGCAGAATTTTTTTCAGGCGATTTGCTAAGACTTTGGCTAAGACTTTGTAGGCCATATTGCATAGACTTATGGGGCGGTATTTTGTGATTTTTTGGGGATTTTTGGTTTTTAAGATAAGGCAGATATGGGTATCGTTGAATTTAGGGGGCATCACACTAGTATTCAGAATATTTAAAACACACTCAGTTATGTTTTGACCCACAATGCTCCAATAATTTTGAAAGAAGAGTAGGGGCATATCGTCTGGGCCCGAGGATTTGGTAGGATGCATTTGGAAGAGCACTTTTCGAACCTCATCAGGATGAAACTCCTGGAGGAGGAAATTGTTCATCTCATCTGTGACTTTTCTCTCAACTACATCAATGACTGGATTAAACTGTGAAGGTTGGTCCGATTGGTAAATGGAAGAGAAGTGGTTTAGAATAATGCTCTGGATGTTCTCTTCATCACCCTGCCACACACCATTGTTATCTTCCAACCCAGTGATTCTGTTTTTCTGTCGTCTTTGGGAGGCAACAGTGTGAAAAAAAATCTGGTATTTCTATCCCCACTTTGATCTCTGTTTCGAAATTGCAGACTCACACTCAAGGAGCTCATTAATCTCTCTTTGCAGACTTTGAATGTTGACAGCATTTTCATGGAGAATATTTCGGTTTTCTAAGCACTGGAGGCTTGTTTGTTTCTCTTTAATCTGCTTTCTAAGATTGCCAAAGACATTTTTGTTCCACCATTGAACTTGGTGTTTACAGTTTCTTATCCTGTCCTGGGTTGAACAACTTTCTCCTACCATGCTAGTTGCTGACCAAGCCATCTCCACCACATCCCAACATCTCTCATCCCTAATCCATATTGATTCGAAGTGGAATTAGGCTTTACCACGATGTCGTCTCAGCAGAGGGGCAGGATAAAGGGCTAAGAGACAGTGGTTAGACGAAGACATAGACCTGTGACACACCTTAGCTTGCTGGAAGAGCTCAATCCATCTATTATTTGCTACCATGCGGTCTAGTTTGACCAGAGTGTGTTGATCACCAATCCTGCCATTGCACCATGTAAATCGTTGTTCAACAAAACCCAAATCTCGAAGTCCGCAATTGTCTAAGGCATTTCGAAATGCCTCCATCTGATTTGCATCCCTTTTAGCCCTTCCACATTTTTCTTCAATATGAGTAATCTCATTAAAATTTCAAAATACGACCCAAGGTAAATTGAATTGGGCATTCAATGTTTCCAAGAGCTTCTAGGAGCTTGATCGTTGAGCTGCATTTGGGTGTCCATAAAAGTCGGTAGCTTGCCAAGTAGTATTCAGACTTGTATCATGAACAATCGCATCTATATGGGAGTGGGAGTAGCTTTGGACTCTAACATCAGTGCTTTCTTTCCACAGGAGGGCTAAGCCTCCACTTTTTCCATCACTTGGGATGATTAGAGCTTGTAGGTGCTGGTTTATCTTATTCTTGTGTTTCTTCATCTGACTAATGCTTGCCTTCTTCTCTATTACAAAGACTAGCATAGGATTTTCTGCTTTCACAAGGTCTTTGAGAGCTTGAACTGACTGAGGGATCCCAAGTCCTCAGTAGTTCCAAGCTAGGGTCGTCATTTGGCTCGGCGGGGCTGCGTTGCAGCCACCACCATGCTGCCATCCACATTGGTGTTACTTTATAAGGAATTCGGTCCTTGTTTGTTTGCCCTCTGATTGTTTTCCTTCAGTTTCTTTGTATGTGGAACATTTAGAGCCAAAGCTTAGAGTGGGTTTGGACCAGGCCTTTTAATTTCAATTGGCTCCAGTTTGATGGATGACCCATCATCGGTCTTCTCTCTTTTAATGCGCTTCAAATAAGCTGGGTTAGGTCCAGGAGCTTCAGGGACCCAGCCCACTTCACATTCGTATATCATGGCTATTGGGACTTTGGGACTTAACTCATTTGGTGGCCTATGTGAACAAGGCATAACCTGGGAGTTATCATTTTGTGCCTGGTCTTTTGTCACGTTCTGAGCTTCTCTTGGCGTGTGAGCGGCTGTCTCCGTTGCGTGTTGAAACTCTAATATTTGCTTTGTCAAACCAGTGTTAGGCTTTTGGCAATTTTCTTTTCCAATATCTTTTGCTGGTGGCAGATCTGGGATACTGTTTATTGTCAACTCACCTTTTCGAACTGATGTCACCGCACCCAATGAGGGAGTTTGGGGCACGTGAGTCCTATGCCTTTCAGCTGTGTCCGCTTCCTTCCAAGAACCACCCACGGTCTGATCGGACTCTTCTGATCTCCAGTTAGAGGTCTCTAAGCTATAGTTTGTACGCTTCATCGGTTCGGCGTATAGCCAAGCTCCATATTGGTATTTTTCCTTTTCTACCTCATCACTGGTTTCTCCCTTTTCAAAACATTCACGTTCACTGTGTCCAATTTTGCCACACAGATAACAAAAATTTGGCAATCTTTCATATCTAAAGAAAACCCATCTTGGTTCATCGTTCTCAATGCTAACCTTCTTTGCTCGGATAAGTCTCTTTGTAACATCCATTTGAATTCTAACCCATAGGTACCTTCACTAATGAATGTCTTTCTCCGGAACATCAACTTCAAGGACTTTCCCAAGTTTGCTGCCAATCTCCATTCCTGTCTCCCTAGTTATGCTTTTAAGAGGGAGGTTTGAGATTTAGACCCAAAAGTAAGGGTGTCAAATGGGTGGGTTTGGAGTGGACATAATTAGGTTGGGTATATAAAACCTATTTACCCATTAAAATCCATTTAACTAATTACTTCTAACCCAAATTCAACCCAACACAATTATTATGGGTAAACCCCAACTTACCCAATTACCCAATTATTAAAATTATCAAAATGCCATTAAAGTGAAAACACCATCACTTTCTTGGATTCCCTTTTTCACTCTCTCTAGTCCCCATTCTTGGGATTAAAAAATTTCACATAAGCACATCCACATCAGCAATTATATTAAAAATCCAAATAAAATTTTTTTTCTTTTCTTTTCTATTTTCTCTCACTTTCTTGGCAACCAAACAGTGCAACAAATACAAAGAAATGTCGTTTCATACTCAAACCTTTCCTGAAATTTTGAAAGCAACTGTCCTTGAAACAAATAGAAATTCTTCTTAACCAAAAAAGAGAGAAAAATAAACGCATCCTTGTCAATTACTCCATTCTTAAATTAGCCAAATTTAAAATAAATAAATAAAAAAAATTCAAACCCAGTAATGGTGTTTGAGATATAATGTGAAAACTATCAAGTCAAACAGTACGTGTTTGAACTTCTTTGGAAGCATCTTTCGTGTTTGATTATTAAACTAGGTGACATCAATTATCTACAAGAAAAAGATTAAAGCACAGCATTCAAAAAAAAAAAAAAAATCAAATAGTCTATTCAAAATCAATGCCATTCATCATCGAACTCTCTCTATCGTTGTTGCGTAGAATGAAAGCCTTCTTCTTCATCTTCAGCAAACGGCGTCGTTTCCAAGCCTTCTTGCAAAGACCAGCGGGGTGCTTATAGAGGGCGAGGATCACAAGGTTCACAAGGCCGCACGGACAGTAGTAACAAATGGTGGCACACTCTGCCGCCGTTCCGCCTACCTCCTCCGAATTCCATCGCCTCTCTTTCCCTTTTTCCAAGAAGTGTTTGGAGGCCAAGAAAATGAAAGAAAATTAAAACGTGAAACACTGGAATGTCAAGGGTTGGGTTTTTGTTTTTGTTTTTTGTTTTTTGTTTTTTAATGGAAAGGGCTGGGGTGAATTTGAGTATATTGTTTTTAGGTTAAATGGGACTCAATGAGTTTTTAGTTAAAATCCAATAATCACTGGGTCTAATTAGGTTGACGTCCATTTAACCCAACTAATAATTTGGTGGGTTTAGGTTCAATTAAAGTGAGTGAATTTGGGTGGATAAATGGGTTTGGGCTTATTTTGCCATCCCTACCCAAAAGGGTGACCACTTAAGGTCTACTTCCTTTAGGACCAGCTTTCCTGAGAACTCCTGTAGAAGCACCAGATTTTTCTCAAAGCTCCGTGGACACATTTCCAAGATTTTCTTTTTGTCTTTTGGGTCACTGAATTCCATTAGGAAAAGTTCTTCTTCAATCTTCGATATTTAGACAGTCTTGTTTGTCCTCCATAGCATCCTCATGGCTTTTCTTAGGGCTTCTATGTTGATGCAACGCTGAGTAAGGATATTCATGACCAGGCAGTTTTTGCCTAGTTCTTTTGCTGTTTTCGTGTTATTCTCTCCCAAAACTATGTCTTCGTCTTCCTCCTCCGTGAAGGAGAGTTTTTTCCAAAGCTGTTCTAGATCTTCTGCCATTTTCAAAACCCTCTAGCCTTAAACAATCAACCTAAGAGTCTCATAGAGAGACGACCAAACACTTGCAAAAAGCAAGACCAGTACACGCCTCTACGTCCTCAGAGCACCTGAGTCCGAAAGGCACTCCTATTGACATATCTTTACCTTAATTTTTAAATTCATATTACCACTGTCAAATACACAATATGGCGCACATGCTCCATTTTTTTTTTTCAGCTAAGTACATAATTCAGTATTAAGAAGTTAATTTTTTTTTAATAGAGGAAATTAAATATGTTTTTTATATATATTATAAATAAAGGTATTCACACTTTCTTCGAATATTTGACTATTGCTTTACATGCATAAAGTCTCTTCGTTCTACACATACTAGGTTATTACAGGGAGAAATTTATTGAGAGTGGCCCCAAAATGTTGATAAGAAATTTCGAATTCGAAATCTTGTGAATATTATGAGATTTTAAGAACTATTTATGTTAATAGAGAAGTACCGAGTTGTGCGGAAGACAAAGTTTCCAACTCTAATGTTGGAAAAGGTAATTAATACACAAAAATAAAAGTTTTAATCTTAAAACTTTTGATATGAATTGTGTTCTAATATTGATTTTGAAGAATCACCACCTCAATGATTCATTATGGAAGCCCTTTCTAATAATAAAAAACAAATGTGACGCGTAATGGGTGTTGTCAGGTCAATTTAACCCATGTACGAATTTTTGTCGGCTGGACTTTAATAAGCCTATTACCAAATTCTGTCTTTCTGTGTGTGTGACAACCTGATGTCACCTAATACTGTATGAGAAAACGTCTCCTGCCCAACTCTTAATTTGAACCACCAAGCGAGGTCCAATCAATGAATGGTTAGGACTGCATTATTGGTATTATGGGAAGAAAACCATGCGTATTTCCAACCGATCAAGTACCTCAATCAGCCAAAAAAAGTACCTCAATCATCTTGCATTACAAGGCCGTGTTTGGTTTGTACCAAAAACATTTTCTGACTGTAAAATATTTTCAATTGTTTGGTTGTATTCTTGATAATGCTATAAAAAATATATTTTCTATTACTTTATCACATTTTCTCACCTCCCAAGCACATATTAAATTGATAAACATTGTTAAGAGTTTTGTAGCTAACAGGAGCCTCCTAAATTATATTTCCAATAGAAATATATAAGGTTCAAATTCTCATATCCTCAACTATCGTTGTAACAGAAGAGAAAAAAAAATCGATAAATGTCGTAGTTATAACTTCATAGTGAAGGGAATATACACGAAATTCTTAGATATGTGAGATGCAAAAGAATAAAAAAAAAATATGTACCAAAGAAAATAATTACACAAAACAGTATTTACATGGTTTAATAATTTGCCTACGTTTACGGAATTGCAAAAATTTCACTATTCTTAAAGAAAAGTACAAGATGCGATAGTACATTTTTTTCACATAAAACAATAAAAAACCTTAATATTCAAAACAACAGTTTTTCTATATTGCATACAGTATTCACAATGGGCTATAAAATGGGCCAAGCTTCTGCTCCTCCGTAGACTAAACTTCAAAAAATCTCTAATTAAAAAATTGTAGCAATATTATTTCAAGTCGGATCATAATTTGAACCAAACACAAATAAGCTCTATAATGCACAACACATATATAGTTCATACAAATCAATTATAGTTGTGTATTAATCCCCAACAAATTCAACGTGAGTCTAATTCTCATCTTGTTTTGTCCCATACTCCCATATATGATATATTTCATAAATAAATTTAAAATGTGGGTGATTTTTTTTTTCCTAGTACCAAGGGAACTAGTGGGATCTTTTCAGAAGGTGGTGAGTGGTGACTGTGAGAGTTCCTTTGTCGTAAAAAGCGTTGTTGATGAGTTCGTGCCACTTGTGGTTGATAGTTAATACTTTATAGTGTTTTCAAAATATTCAATATTGAAATCTCATCATCTTTAACTATATAATTATCAACAAAAAAACAAAAACAAAAACAACTGTACAAAGCCGCACTACAGCTGTATTCATCTTGATTCATGGAGCGAATACCAAATTGCCAGCATGTCGAAATTACTTTAAATTTGGGCCCTGTTTAGGCCATGTCACAATAAAAAATCAAAAAGAAAAAGGACATCAATTATAGATGGTTGATGATGATGCAATGTAATACTAGTAACTATTATTAAGAATGACCACTTTAATTCATCGTTTATTTTTTATATTAAAAAAAAAATCTTTAATTCATGGTTCTTTTTTTTATTCCTAAGGTCTGGCTTTAGAATATAAAACATTTTGTTCTCTTTAATTGGAAAAGGGGCATTGTTTGAAACTCTAAAGAGACATATTCTGTAATATGATTGATTTAATTTTTCTTTACCAACTCCATTGATTTGTATAATAGTTAATAACTTAAAAACAAAAGCGTGAGTTCTATTTAGCATAATTAATAATCATTGTCAAGAGCTTAAGCTTTAATAGTTCAATGCCTCAATGCCATAGCCTTATTTTAAATAAAAAACAAAAAAAACAAAAAAAAAACTCATTTTTAACTGTGTATGCAATCAGAAAAATGAACTAAAAAATATTTTCCCATATTTAATATGGGAAATTAATAATGTTTCCTCTAATTTAAAATAATGATATGAATCACTTTAAAGCAATAAGAAAACAAAACATTATCATAATTATAATTTTATGAAATGTAATATTAATCGACTCCTATTTCCTATGGCCCATCCTACCGACTACTAAACGATTAGGTTTTAAAATTATATCTTTCTATTAAAGGGCAATCAGAAGCATTAGATGGGCTCATAGGAATCAAGCCAATCAAGCAGTAGGGTGGAATTTATTTATTTTTGAAGAGTATGGTGGATGTTTTTAATTCATGGAAGCTGTTCCACCAGAAAAAAATTGTACTAGGTTATATGTTTTTTTTTCCTTTTTCAAACTTATGGAAACCAGATCATGCCAGGTAGACATGACTAATCTCTATCCAAAACAGGTCAAACTTGGACTACCCATTGTAAATAGCCTATATAAGTATATAAATATAATGAAATAATAAATGAGTCAACTTTGAGAACAGGGTAGGTGACCCAAGCTCAAGTACGAACTTACTATTACTAAGTCACTAGAGATCACAATCAATCTCATCATACTCAATTATATGATGTTTCAGAGCCACTAACTCGTCAAAGTTAATCGGATTAGTTTTCCCAGATTCAATTTTGAATTTATTAGTTTTGTCCATTCCGACCGTGTGGGACATGTATTTAAACCTATATTTTTAATTTTTAAATAATATTATTGTAATGTCTAAGTCAGGATTCATGTAATTTTTATAGTGAATTATTCAAGTTGGTGGTTAGCTTTAAACTGACCGTTAGGGTTCTGCCTATCATCACCATATTGTCATATACTTGAAATTTACTTTCTGATGCATGTAACTTAATTTTAGCAATGTGATTGTGCTTTTCACGAACTTCTGCATGATTAATCAATTCTCGAATAATTAGTTAATTGAATCGTGGTCAAATTTACAACCCAACAGTTACTGATAATTTCCTTCTCTCTATTAATCAAACGGTTAAGAATTATCATCCTGCTGCTACTATTTTTATTATATTTTTGTTTATTTTGAGAATCAATTTTACCGCTACTTAAAAGGCCTGAGCGCATCTCTAATAGTCTATGTAAAAGCGAAATATTCTCTATAATAGATAATGAGACAAAAAAAAGCCACTCCAATGAGTTCTCTATATCCGAAATTTTTTTTGCCTCATGTACAGTAGCTGTAGCGATGGGCTACAGTCCATTCTTCAAATAAATTTTTTTTCTATTATAATAATCAGATATTGAATAAAAAAATGTTGGAAGATGTGTAGTTGTTAAAATAAGAATAAATAATGAATGAAGAAATAATATTTAAATGAGATAGAAAATGTGATAAAAAATCTATTGAAAGTGTATTTGAAAAAGTTAGTACCTAACAAATAAAAGTCACTGTTTATTCTCTATATAATACAAAAATTTGATGAATTTGCTGAAAATGGTATGGAGCATCACCAAGTCTCGTAAAAGGCTAAAAGCAACAGGAGTCCAAGATTTTAGAAAATGTGTGAAAACCGTTTCATCATGAATTTTACATCGGATAATCTTTTTCTTTTTCTTTTTCTTTTTTTGGGTTGAAGAAATTGGGCTGACATGTTATGGGCTTGTGTTCTGCAGCCTAATTGGTAGAGAATGCAACCCTTCATTATTATTATTTTTTTTTCTAAATATATCCCTTTTTTTAGATAAAAATATATCCTTTTTTTAAGAAAGAGAAAACACAATATCAACGGTACAAAAAGCAGAAACAAATAGAGAACAACCAAAGCTCAGCAACAAGCGAGCTTATTAGCTACCACCACTACCTTCTCTCTCTCTCTCTCTCCAAAAAAAAAAAAAAAGAAGAACAGTGGAATGTTCTTCCTTTAGCCACACAAAATTCTATTTTGAACTGTATTTTTTACGTTCTTACAAAAGAATAGTCTAATCTAATATCCTGTCTGGCTCACAGCTTAACAAATATCACAGTCACAGCCTCAGCTTTACTTTTCAGCATGAATTCATTTGTTTTTGTTATCGATTTTATCATGGACTGATTGTTTATTTATTCGTTGAGGCTAGAGAGAGAGAGAGAGATGAAAATTCATTATTCATTTAACGTAAAGGTTAAAAAAAACAGTCATTTTATTAATAACAAACAAATAACAACTATAATTGTTATTCAACTTACAATAACCTTTCTTTTTTCATATAAAAAAGAAAATAATAAAACCATTCTTTTAATAGCTTTTATACCAAGTGATATATGCATCTATATTAATTAGTACACAACTTTATTTTCAAAGAGACCTCTCATCCATTCTTCTCTTACAATATACACCAACACATGCAGCCAATTAAGGGCTGATGTGATGTATATTTTCAAGGGCACTTGAGTTTGCCACCACGGGTGGTCATGGTGGCGTAGCAGGGGCATACATCACGGTTGCCTGAAGTGCCTGGAGGAACACAGCTGCAGCGAGAACAGCAAGTCCCACATGCCCTCTTGCACAGGTTCGGCCTAGACGATAACTGACACCTCGCACTACATGCTGCTCCACAATCTGTAAAAGTATAACATATATATATAATTCAAAACGTTAATTAGCCAACTATATATATATATATATATATATGATTATTCGATCAAACAGTATCACATATGTAACATAGTGATGGAAGAAGATAAAAATCACCTATTTTTTTCTTTGCTGCATCTGTGTTCACCTGCATAACTCAACAACATATTATCGTGTTAGAAATTAAGAAAGTGATCGATAGGCTTCACGTTTATTTTTGAAAACAATAGGAAGAGGAAAGAGACAGAGTGTGGTCTTAGATGATCGCTAAATAAAATAAAGTTTACCATCTGATCAGCTTCAACGAGATTGATAACGAGAAGAGAAATGAGAACAGAAGCAATTAAAGCCTTTGAGATGGCCATGGCTGATGACTTATAGCTAGTTGAAATTGAAAAGTTGAAAACCTGAAGATTTAGTGCATATAAGTGAGGTAAGGATGCGCCTATTTATAGCAAGCGTATATGGGCTAAGCAGCAAGAATTAATAAATAAACAAAAAATGTAGGTGCATGCTAGCGGGATATTTTTAATTTTTACATGTCGGTTTAGAACCTATGTCAGCCAAATTCCAAATCAGTCACTATTTTCGTGTAGTAAACTAGTGTGACGATGACTTAAGTCAAAAAAGTTCTAGTTCTACATCATGATATTATGGATCGTGGTCTTATATTTGCTTTTGTTTTATGATAATATGGGTCTATACTATATGTGAGGCTATGGGCCCTTTGGTAGCCGTGTTTAAGGTTGATGAAAATATGTATTTGAGTGTTATAGAAATATGTGTTAGAAGTATTATTGTTGTTTAAATGTTGAAAATTGTTATTTAAAAGTGAGTACCAAACAACCCCATAATTTTCTAAATTTTGTTGTTGTTGATTATGTTTGTTAATACTATCCAGATTTAAAAGAAAAACAAAACATGTTGGTTGCAACAACTTATTTAATTTTTTGTTGAATTTTTTTTTTTGGCTGAAATTGTTTTAATATATACTCATACTTAAAAAAAGAAAAAGAAAAGAAAAAAAAAGAAGCTAAACGACAAAAAGCTAACTTATAAGGAAAAGCATTTGGATTCATCTAGATCTAGGGACAGAGAGTCGGCACATTTGTTGTATTACTTCTAGAATGGTGTTTTCAATTCCAGGTGGCTCGAGTAAGCTAGCGCATAGTTTTAACTTTTAAGTTTAACGGGCCCCTTTTGATCTACGTGGAACTGTTTCACAACCATAAAAATGTCTAAATCTTGAAGCTAAAACAATATTTGATTAGAAAGGCAGAGTCGGATAGTAATTTGACTCTGTCTCATTAGGAGAACTCTATACTATTACGGAAAAAAGTTTTTCTTTTGCCATTTTAAAAACAATAAGGGATCAACTGATCACGTTTAAACAATATGGGAATGTAACTTAAACTGAGAGCTCAATTTAAAAAAAGAAAAAAAAGAAAAAAAGAAAAGAACAAGACTGCTCAATTAATTAATAAAGTAAAAAAATTTAGTACTCCTAGAAAGAATTCAAAAAATAAAAAAAGGAAAAAAAGGAGAAGAGAAAGTTCAAATTTAAAGCATTGTCTGTATTCAACCTTTCAAATAAATTAATAGGATTTATAAACTCTCCTTAGAGTTAGTTATTTTCTCATACTTATATAGGCAAGGCAATTTCGTAACACATACTTTAGTTATGAGAGTAAAGTTTTCTTTTCCTATTTTTAGTTTGGGTGGAGTTTATTCCTCTGGCATTAATAACTTTGTAACAGTATATTCAGTTGTTTTTTCGGATGGTATAAAACGGTTTTGTGTGCAACAAATATTTCCCTTATCTAACTGGTCAAATATCTCCATCATCTACCACCCTACAGTTATTTATAGCTACAGTTTTTAATTCATTTTGCATTATAAATTGATAAATGTAATAAAAATATATAGAGAAGGAGTTTTTGTTGCAAAATTCACTTCAACCTAAATATCATGTTTATATTTGGGGCTCTACTATTTTTTTCTTTAAATTTATTTTGACAATGTTTGTATTTTATTAGGCTAAACAGGAAAAACTATACTAACTTCATACGAATCATTTTATACTTGTCTATTAATTTCCAAAAAATTCAACTTGAATCTCATTCTTATATATATTTTTAGTTCCATATACATCATAATAGGAAAAAAAAAAAGAGGAAGAAAAAGAAGTTAACGTTGACCACACTTGACAACCCCATTGCATGTCCACACGTGCAGCTAATTAATGAAATAGAGAATCAGAAATTGACGTTTTGTACAAACAAGCTATGGTGATGTGTTCGTGACTTGTGAGTTGTGAGAGTTCTACTTCCTTCGTAGAAAGCGATTGTGATGTGTTCGGGTAAAATAAAGCCTCACTCATATATAGCCACTTATATAAACAGCTGTACAAAGTGGCACCACGGCTGTATTGATCTTCATTCATGAAAGCCAATACCAAATTGCCAATATGTTCAAATTAAATTAAATTTGGTCCCTGTTTAGGCCATGTCACAATTTTAAAAAAAATTAAATAAAAAAAAAAGAAAAAGAAAAAAGGACATCAATTATAGATGTTTGATAATAATGCTATGTATTATTAGTATTAATTATTAATAATAATAATCACTTTGGTCACCCCTTATGGAAAAGGGCTTTGTTCTAAACCCAAAAAAAAAAACCTTTATTTCATAAATAAATAAATAAAAACCTTTATATATATATATATATATATATATATATATATATATATATCTTTTATAAAATGAGTGATGCTACAGGCACAAACTATTTTACAACATTTTTACAAACTATTAATGTGACAAATTCTTATTACTTTTAATTTGGGCTATCATTAATATCACATTTTTATTTACCAATAATTATTTGGTAAATGCTAAAGCCACATCAGCAGTTTGTAAAAATGTTGTAAAATAATTTGTGTCTGTAGCATTACTCTTATAAAATATCCATCAAATGATTTGTAGCTCAATGATATAACCTCTTGTCCTTTCTTAGAAGAGTTAGTCTTAATTGAATCACCTCTCCTCCTATCGTTGTTGTACTTTTCAAATTATGAAATAAATGAGTAATATTCATCATTAAGCAAAGATCATAGATGTAAATCTATCTATTATTATTGATGATGCTAAGATCGTCAGATGAAATGATCGTCCAAAAGGAGAGCCGTCCAAGATCGTCCAAAGCCTTGCAAGAACGAATGAAGAAAGGAACACCAGTGTGGTGCCTACCACAAGACCTCCGATGGTAAAGTCAGACAACTAAAAGAGAAAACAGGGCTCAATATCAAAGTATTAGAGTATTTTTGTTAGAACTAAGTACCTCCTCAGGTCCTGAGGTGTTTGTATATATACACTTGCTTCCTTCTCCTAGCCGTTGGAGGTGTTTTAATGGTGACTTCAATGTGGTATCTGTAATGCCTCCGTGAGGTGTTAATGAGAGGATCTTCTTTTCTCCAACGGTAAGAAGACTTATTGTTGTTGTATCCTTGCCATTAATTGTGAGTTAATGGCTTTTTCTTTTTCTGGCGGATACTGTTAAGGCCGAAGACTGATGGTTTCCTCGTCCAATGGCCCCTCTTTTGGACGAGGATGCTGCCTGAGGGAATTTTGCCGGGTCTATCAATTACATTCTATTTTTATAGAAAATATCTATTGGAAATGGATTATTCTAAAAAAAAAAAAAAAAACTAAATCATTTTCTCATCCGTTTGCAACCTTAAATGAAAACATTTTGTCATTTTCCACTATTTGGTATGCATATACATATCACTTATCTTAAAATCAATATGAAAAATAAAAATTTATTATTATTATTATTATGAAATGTAATATTAATCGATTCCTATGGCCTATCCTACCGACTACTAAACGATTAGGTTTTAAAATTATTTATGGCTATTAAAGGGAAATTAGAAGGTCTCACAGGAATCAAACCAATCAAGTAGTAGGGTGGATACATGTTTTGATTCATGGAGGACGTTCCGCATTTTACTATTAATGAACTTTGGACCCACATTTTGAATGTGATATATATCGTACTGATTCCTTTATTATTATTGTACGGACCCGGTTCGGGCGCCTCCCTCCAGAGGATGGGCAGACTCGAGCCCAGGCAACCCTGTACAATAAATTTGTAGAGAGTGGATAGAAGGACTAGGCATTAGCGAAAGATACAACGATGGACGTGGGTTTACAAGATCAATAACTGAGATTTGGCTAAGTGTTCTAAGGGAAAGTTCGTCCTCAACGCAGTCCGAGGAGCTCTTCCCTTAGAACTAATGAATATAAGGGTTGTCCTTTCACACCCCGAAAATCCCTTAACCTCCCAAACCGAAGAGCCAACCCCCTTCACTTTGGGGGTTTAATTTGTTATATAGTCTCGTTCAGTTGATCTTTGCCGTCCACTTGTCAGCCATCTGAACCTGTGTCTGAGGGCTTGTCCCATCAGTCGCCTTTGCAGACTTTCTATTAGTTGAAGTAACCAAGGCATCACTGTTCGCTGGTCAATTCGCCATTAATGTGGTCAGAGTATTGGTTGCGTACATTTAATGGGTGGATGACAGTTTCCTTTTTTCAATGTCGGTTTGCCAAGGACATGGTCGTCCTCAGCGAAGTTTCTTGATGACTTGGGCCTCCCCCACTCATCCTCGGATTCTGTATTCTTCTCGTCCTGGGCCTTGGGCCCGATATGAGATGGGCCGGAGTATATACCATTTTTTTAATTAAAAAAAGGGTGATTCTTTCTTTCAAGTTACAACCCCAATATTGTCCACACGTGCAGCTAATGAAACAAAATAGCTTCTCTTTTTGAGAGGTCGTGACTTGTGAGAGTTTTTCTACTTCCTTCGTAGAAAGCGATGGTGAATGGTGATGTGTTCGTGTAGAATAAACCTCACTCATATATATAGCCACTTATATAAACAGCTGTGTACAAAGTCGCACCACAGCTGTATTCATCTTCATTCATGGAAACCATTACCAAATTGCCAACATGTTTAAATTAAATTAAGTTTGGTCCCCCTTTATGCCATGTCACAATAAAAATAAATTAAAAAACGAAAGAAGGACATCAATTATAGATGTTTCATAATGATGCCATGTATTACTATTAATTATTAAGAATTATCACTTTATTAGTGGAAAAGGGCATTGTACTAAACCCTTAAAAAAAACCTTATATATATAAAAGACGGACTCAATTTTCCTTTATAAAATATCCATTAAATGATTTTTATAATAGTTAATAACGTAACAACATAACTCTGCCCCCTTTTTTTTTAATTAAAATAATAAATAAATAAATAAATAAATAAAAACCTTAGCAAAATAACTTAATCATCCTTGTGGCTCAAGGACATAATCTCATTTCTTTTATTAGGAGAGTTAGTGTTAATTTTTGTTTTGTTTTGAGGGGAGTATTAATTTAAATCATCTCAGATTCTTCTATTATTGTACTTATTGAATTATGAAACAAAAAATGATAGTATTTATCATTAAACATACATCATAGATGTAAATCTAACTATTTAATACTTTATTTTTATGAAAAAATATTTTTTTGAAAAATAATTCGTTAAAAAAAACCATTTTTACAAAAAATAAATAAATCATTTTTCGATGGAAATCAGTCACGTTTCTTCTAATTCCAAATATTTATATTTATACATATCACTTATTTTAAACAGCAATAAGGAAAACAAATGTACAAAACTTTAATAATTTTATATTATTATTATTATTATTATTATTATTATTATTATTGTGGGGACGCAGGCCCAAAATATATATTGGGCATTGGGCCTTGTCCAAGGAGGCACAATGGTCCAAGAATAGATCAACGGTGAGGAAGGAATAAGACTTTAAACTTCACAAGCAAGTTATGACTGTAAAGGCTGGGAGAGGTAGGCCGATCGAGGAGAAGTATCTCCCCAGCTAAACGAAGAAGGTGTCAGAATGTGAGTTCTACTATCCAGAGAGACGTTCTAGGAAGTTCTGTTGATAAGGATATGCACTGTGAATGTACAAAACAAAATGGGAGCTGAGAAATATCTAAGAAAAAACTGTTACCACCGCATTGAATGCCTTGCAACTAACTCTCTGGCCGCATTTATATGGAGAAGACCCCTGAACAGTGCTACCTTGGTCACCCCAACTCACAGAGGGCTTGTAAGGGTGTCCGATGGGACAAGTACTCAAGTAGTGGCTTAGACAACTGACAAGTGGAGGGCTAAGATCATTCAAAGGGAGGTATATAATGTAAGAGACCCCTGATGAAGAAGGGGATCGAAGAAGAAAGGGAGAAACACTATAGCAATCACGATTTGAAATTATAATCAAACTAGAGAATCATTATATAAGAACTGATTTTTTCAGATTGTGTCGAAGACAAGTTTTCTTTAGATTAAACTAGTCTATCTACATTTTCTTGTCATCTGAATCCACTTCGTTTGTTGACTGATTCATTAAAACCCAGTTTTCCAACCCACTCTCTACAAATTCATTGTATTGGGCTTTTTAGGCCTAAGTTCATTTATCATTTAGGTTAGAGACTCAAATAGCGCCCTTACAATTATTATTATTATTATTATTATTATTATTATTATTGTGGGGAGTGAAGCTTGAACGACGAAATTGTAAGGCAAGCCCAACCCGAGGGGAAGATGGTCCCGGCTCCTTACCAGCCCCAACCCAGTGTAACATTAAGAGTTTCGGTATGGGAGCCCGAGGAAGTAGCTTGCCCAAGGAGCCCAAGGAGCAGACGTTCCTTGAAGGGCCGCAGATAAACCATTTCGACAATGAGGTTATGATCGAGGAAAGAAGTGCTGATGTGCAAGAAAAGAAGAGGGAAATTTTCTAAATAACAAGCTCATCACCTCCGCATTCAATATACTGCACGAACTCAGTTGGTCGCATTCATGGTAGAATGACCATTGAATAGTGCCTTCACAGCTAGCAGCACATTCCACCACCTCCAGCAAGGCTCTGATGGGACAAGCATCCAAGTGAGAAATAGGGACTGTCCAAGTGGAGGGTTGAGATGCATTCTAGGTAAATATATAAGAGAAATAGTCCCCCCCAGGAAGAGAGGGAGAAAAAAGTGAGAAATAAGATCAAGTGTAATCAAGAACTTCCAAAGAAAGAAAAGAATTTTAATTCAGACTATCAACGCTATCCTTGAACCATCCCGAGGAAGTGGTTACACCATCATTAAATATTGTGTATCCTCGAACCATCACTATTTGTCTTTTCCTTCCATTTTGCATTAAAAAACCGTTCTTTGGTCACATCATTTACCTAATCATCTATCACATTCAATTAAGTCGGAAAAGGTTGACCTTGATAGCCTACCTCTATAAAATTAATTGTATGGGGCATTGATTCAACCCCATTCCTTGGGTTATTATTATTATTCGAAATTTCAAATCCTATGGACGATGGCCCATCCTGCCGACTACTAAACAATTAGGTTTTAAAATTATGTACTTCTATTAAAGGGAAATTAGATGGTCTTATAGGAATCAAACCAATCAAGCAGTAGGGTAGATGTTTTGTTTTGATTCATGGAGGATGTTCCACCAGAAAAATTAAAATACTTAATGAACTTTGGACCCACATTTAGAATGTGATATATTGAATTAGGATTTCCTTTATTATTATCTTTGAAAGAGTTTCAACCTATGATGTCTACTCTTGATAATAACTCTTTATTATCACACTGACATTGCAATCGATTTATTATTATTATTATTATTTATGAAACTAGATCATGCCAAGTAGGCATCACTAATTATTATCCAAAGTGAATCAAACTTGGACTACGCATCGTAATCATTATCCAAAGTGAGTCAAACTTGGACTGGCCATTGTAGTAACTAATAAAGTAATAAATGAAATAATAATAAAATTTTACTAATGAATGCCTTAAGGGCATATGTTAGTAAACTATTTTAAGAAATTTTTTTATGAAAAAACGAATAAGTAACTAACTAATTTGATTGTTTTTTCAATTTTTTAAAAAAAAGTTTCTTAAAATAGATGGCATACATTAACCGAACTCATAATAATAAATGAGTGAAGTAGGTAAACATCGTAGAGCCAAGCTCAAGCAAGTAATCATTAGAAAACAATCAACTTCATCATACTCAATTATACGAGTAGAAGTGTAGTTTGGCCAAATTCAATATTTATAAGTATTATTTATTTATAAATAACAAAAGAGTCCAAATTTGGTAAGAATTGGTGTAAAATTCATATTTTACACCATCTAAAAAGATATTGTCAAATCAGTTTTTTACTTAAAACTCAATACATCATATCATACATAATAACATCTAAATAAACTCATGATTAATTAAGTTGAATTTTCAAATGAATATTAGAATTGATTGAGTGCAGTTGTGCCTATTATATAATATGTAATATAATGATTGGTGTAAAATTCATATTTTACACCATCTAATAAGATATTGTCAAATCAGTTTTTTACTTAAAACTCAATACATCATATCATACATAATAACATCTAAATAAACTCATGATTAATTAAGTTGAATTTTCAAATGAATATTAGAATTGATTGAGTACAGTTGTGCCTATTCTATAATATGTAATATAATGATGTGGCATGTTGAGATTAAAAGTGTAAAACTTGGGTTTTACCATCTTTATAGTATTTAATCTCACAAAAAAATTCAATAATAATAATTTTTTTTTACTTAAATCAATTAAAGATGAACCAGACAAATCATATAATCTAGATTTAACACTAAAAGGAAGACTTTGTCTCAAATTTTAACAACTCAATTTCATGTTTAATTATCCTGGCACAGTGGGGGGAGGATGTGGGCTTTAAACCAAAGATATTATTAGACACCAGAATACTATTTTCAATAGACTATCACTTAAACCCTAATTTACTGTTTAAAACTTTAATCAATATATATAGATTGGTCAAAGGTGCGCTGATAGAATTGCGTCCAATTTACATTAATGGAAAAATTACCACTTTGTTTGTTTGCATTGGAGTTAGCAAGTTTGAGATTAACAAAAATTAATTAAAATACAACTTGAGTATTACATTTTTCAACGTTTTAAGAATTGATATGGCTGCATAATATCATGTATAAGAAATTATTCCCTTTTATAGGAGAAGTCCTTCCTCCTCTCATAAGGGGCATGGGCCTTATCTTGGGTTGCACTTCAAGGCTCATAATCCCTTGTGAGTGGAGAAAGGACTCTTCCTATATATAGGAGTGAATAAATTTACGAATGGTAATCTAGGAGAATCATTCTTACATCAACTCTCAGCAGAATAAATTCGGCTGAGATGTTAGGGCTTGTATTCTGCTAGCCTCATTGGTGAAGAATTATTTACCCACCGTCAATATATGGAATGCACCTAGTGATTTTTTAAAATATTTTTAATAGATATAATTAGAGTTAAAGTTAGCTAAGAGGCTAAAAGCATTATATTTGTTGTTTTTTTTATGATGTGTGTAAATCTGTGTAAAACAGTAAGTGTATAATAAATACTACTCTTTTCCAAATAACACGGTAAAATTGGCATTAAAATATAGCTAAAATGTAAATTACCCCCTTTAAGTTTAGTTGAAATTCATTTTAGTCTTCTAACTTTACTTTTATTCAATTGAGTCCTTTAAATTTTAAATTTATTTAATTTAGACTTTCTGTACCCCTAAAAATATCTATTGGTGTCATGCCCATTTGACCCTTCATTATTTTTTCTAAATATATCCTATCTTTAAAAAAAAGAGAAAACACAATATCAACAATACAAAAAGCAGCAGAGCTGCAAACAAATGGTGAAAAACCAAAGCTCAGCAACAAGCCAGCTTTAGCTAGGACCACCACCTAAATTCTCTCAAAAACAGAAAAACGGAATTCTCTTCCTTTAGCCACGCAAAACTCTATTTTGAAGTGTATTTTTCATAGAATACGGCTTGTGTTTAGTATACTAATATATTGAATATGTTAGAATGCGGAAGATACGTGTCCAGTTTTGGACATATGTTTGCATCCTGTGTGTCCAGTGCACAATCCCAACCATTTTTTTACATTCTTACACAAGGATAGTCTAATCTAATGTTTTGGCTGGCTCACAGTTTAACCAATATGACAATATCACGGCCTCGATCAGCTCTAAATCTTCCAGCATGAATTCATATGTTTTTGTTATCGATTTTATCATTGACTGGTAGTTTATTCATTCGTTGAGTCTTCTGGAACTATCCAAAGTTACCAAATGAGAGAGAGTTGAAAATTCATTATTCATTTAACGTAAAGGATAAAAAAAATACTGACAGCCATTTTATTAATAACAAATAACAACTATGATTGTTATTCAACTCAATTACAACAACTCTTTTTTCATAAAAGAGAAAATAATAAAATCATTCTTTTAATAGCTTTTATACAAAGTGATATGCATCTATTTAGTACGCAAATTTATTTTCTAAGACACTTCTCATCCATTCTTCTCTTATAAGACTAACGCGTGCAACCAAATCTGAGATATATTTTCAAGGGCACTTGAGTTGGCCACCACGGGTGATCATGGTAGCGTAGCAGGGGCATACATCACGGTTGCCGGAAGTGCCCGGAGGAACGCAGCTGCATCGAGCACAGCAAGTCCCACATGCCCTCTTGCACAGGTTCGGCCTAGACGATAACTGACACCTCGCACTACATGCTGCTCCACAATCTGAAAAGTAGAACATATAATTCAAACCCTTAATTAGCCAACTATTATTATTGGATCAAAACTGTATCATATATGTAACATATATAGTGATGGAAGAAGATAAAACTCACCTATTTTTTTACTGGGAGAACCCGTTGTTGCATCTGCGTTCACCTGCATAACTCAACAACAAATAATTATCGTGTTAGAAAGAAAGTGCTAGCTAGGCTTCAATGCTTATTTTAGAAAACAATAGGAAGAGGAAAGAGAGTAAGAGACTGTATGAGGTCTTAGATGATTGCTAAAATTAAGTTTACCGTCTGATCAGCTTCAACAAGATGGATAACGAGAATAGAAATGAGAACAGAAGCAATTAAAGCCTTTGGGATGGCCATGGCTGATGACTTGAAGCTAGAGCTACTTTCGTTTCAAAGCTAGTTGAAAATGAAATATTGAAAACCTGATGATTTTAGTGAGTAGAAGTGAGATAAGGATGCTCCTATATATAGCAAGCGTATATGTGAGCTAGGCAGCAAGAATTAATAAATAAACAAAAAAAAGTAGGTGCATGCAAGCTAGGACGGGACATTCTCAATTATGATCATATAGTTTGAACGCGGAAGAAGAGGGAAAAAAATAAAACAAATAAAGCATAGTGACTAGGGAGGGAATATCTGGTAACGAAAAGCAATTGGAATGGTAGGCACTTTTGTTGTGTTACTTTTTGGATGGTTTTCACTTTGAGTTTGAGATAACACTTCTACGCGGAACTGTTTGACAACCATAAAATATTATAGAAATCTTGAACATAAAACAATGTCTGAGTAGAGAGGCAGAGTCGGAGTAATATGACTCTATCCCATTAGGAAAGCTATTCTATCACGGAAAAAGTTTTTCTCTCCGACCATTTAAAAAACAATAAGGGACAAAATGGGTTTCTGCCTTTTCCAGTCAAATTAATTAGCTTTATACCCCTTTTCTAAACTAAATAGGAAAATGTTCCTCTTTTAAAATTTGATTTATGATAAATCGAGTTTTAAAATAGTGGCATTTTTAAGGAGCCTATAGTAACGTTTTCAGGACCTATAGTAACGTTTTTTAACTTCAACTTCAGTGAAATCGAGTTACAGGCAATGAAATCGACCTATAGTGGCGTTTTTTTACCTATAACTCGATTTCATTGAAGTCGAGTTAAAAAACGTCACTATAGATCCTGAAAACGTCACTATAGGCTTCTTAAAAACGTCACTATAGGCTTCTTAAAAACGCCACTATAAGGCTTTAATTTTTTTTTAAAAAAAAACTCGATTTATCATAAATCGAGTTTTAAAAGAGTGGCATTTTCCTATTTAGTTTGAAAAGAGGGGTATAAAATTAATTAATTTGGCTGAAAATGGCAAAAGCCCATTTTGTCCAAACAATAAGGGCTCATTCTCAAAAAAAAAAAAAAAAAAAAAAAAACCATAAGGGCTCAACTGGTCACGTTTAATGTAACTTTGACTGCTCAATTAATTAATAAAGTCAATGAAATTTTTTTTTTTTTTTTTTTTTTTTTGAGAATCCTCGATTTTAGTACTTCTCTAGAAAAGAATTCAAAAAAAAAAAAAAAGATCGGGAAAGTTTAGATTTAAAACATAATGCGTGTATTCAATGTTCCAAATTAATAAATGAATAATGTTTTTTAAAAAGAGCATGTACATGAAGAGATGCTCTTTTCTTTTTTTTTTTTCTTTTTTTCGAGCTAATTACAGAACCAAAATTTATATCACAAAGCTCATGAGACATGTACACATTTGTTGCAAAGTACACTTCGACCTAAAAATCGTGTTTACATTGGGCTCTAAGATTATTTTATTTTATAAATCATTTATACTTGTCTATTAATTAATTTAATTTCGAACAAATTCAACGAGGGTCTAATTCTTTTTTTTTTTTTTTCAGTTCCATATATATATATATATATATATATATACATACCATTTTTTAAATAAAAAATGGGTGATTCTTTCTTTCAAAAACCGAGGGAAGTAGGTAGGCGACGACTTACAACCCCAGTATTGTCCACACGTGCAGCTAATGAAACAAATAGCTTCTCTTTTTGAGAGGTCGTGACTTGTGAGAGTTTTTCTACTTCCTTCCTTAGTAGAAGGCGATGGTGATGTGTTCGTATAGAATAAACCTCACTCATATATAGCCACTTAATAAACAGCTGTACAAAGTCGCACCACAGCTGTATTCATCTTCATTCATGAAGGCCATTACCAAATTGCCAACATGTTTAAATTAATGGTCCGTTTGGATATAAATTATTGTTGCTGAAAATTGCTGAAAGTTGTTGAAAACTGAAAACACTGTAGCAAAATAATTTTTAAATGTATGAATAGTACTGTGGGACCTATTTTTAATATTTTTTAATGCGTGAACAGTGCATGAACAGTGATTTTTATCCTCTGCACAGTGAACCCATGTGATGTTACTGTTCACACGCAGGGAAAAAAAAAAAAAAAGGCAAAACGCGAAAGCTGAAAGCCTGAAACGCAGCTTTCAGTTGTATCCAAACGGGTACTAAATTAAATTTGGTCCCCGTTTATGCCATGTCACAATAAAAATAAATTAAAAAAGAAAAAAAAAAAGGACGTCAATTATAGATGTTGATAATGATGGCATATATTACTATTAATTATCAAAACAAAACTTATATACAGTACCTTAAATGCTGTTCTTTAAGTTCTCATTTTAAAATTCAGTCATATGACAACTTAACTAAAAATACACTTCTATTTCATGAGAAAAAATTCATATGGCAAAATCTTAACGAGTGAACCTAACGAATAGTACCTAAGTACTGTACCTAAGTCTTGCCCTAATTATAATTATCACTTTAATGGAAAAGGGCATTGCACTAAACCCTAAAAGAAGAAAACCTTTTATATATATCCATTTAATGATTTTTATAATAGTTAATAACGTAACAACTACATAACTCTGCCCATTTTTTATTAAAATAAAATAAATAAATAAAAACCTTAACAAAATAACTTCATCATCCTTGTGGCTCAAAGACATATTCTTATTTCTTTTATTAGGAGAGTTGGTGTTAATTTTTTCTTTTTCTTTTTTTTCTTTTTTTCTTTTTTTTTTTTTGAGGGGAGTGTTAATTTAAATTATCTCAGATTCTTTTATTTTTGTACTTATTGAATTATGAAACAAATAAATGATATTTATCATTAATCATATACATCATGTATGTAAATCTAACTATTTAACACTTTATTTTTATGAAAAAATATTTGTTTGGAAAATAATTCGTTAAAAAAAACCATTTTTAAAGAAAAATTAAATCATTTTTCGATGGAAATCAGTCACGTTTCTACTAATTCCAAATATTTATATTTATACAAATCACCTATTTTAAAAAGCAATAAAGAAAACAAATGTAAAAACTTTAATACTTTATTATTATCTATATATATATATAAAACCGAAACTTTTGAAGCTCTCACAAGTTTCCACATCATCACTATTTTCTTTTTCTTTTTATTTTTGATTCTTTTTATTTTAGGTTTTATATCTTATAACAATAATATTGAAAAACGTATACAAACTTGGAGGCCTATTTAAAGGCTCCATAAAACTTGATGGACAAGAAAATATATTCTAAAATAAGCCCTAATTAATACCTAACCATAATAGAAACCAATTTGACCTAAAAAAACATTAAAATGGCCTAAAAACAAGGAAATAAATCACCTAGACCTAAAATAACGTTTTTTGCATAAAAATACCAAAATCTCTTCTTTCCTTAAAACCCTAGCAATTACCATCTCAAAACCCTAAACTCAAAGCGTAGGTTTTGTCTTTTTTTATTTACTTTCATATGTGCCTGAAATTTTCATTCTATCTTATTGTTTTATTATGTTTAGAATTGATTTTCTTATAAGTATTTGGGTTAATCTCTATATTTTGATAGTGTTTTTATGGGTTTGGTTTTTGAGTTGAAATTCTAATAATTATTTTATATTGTATATGGCAGATGAAGAATCTCTATTTTTTGGAGAAAAATCAAAGCTGCAACCTATGTCTTCCAGCCCAAGGTGTGAAAGCATAAAACCCAACAAAAACTTGGTACTCTCTCTTCTCTGTTTGCAATCTCTGCTACTTTTTTTTTTTTTTTTTTTTTTTTTTTTAACTTTTGCATTGCTACAAGTGTTGTAGAGGATCTTAAAGAAGTATATGTGAATGATTATCTGTTGTTAGTGCTTAAGACATGATATCTTTCTGGTAAATTGCATATAGGATCTTAGTAAAAACCTATTAGTATGCAAAAAGAAAATGAAAATCAAAATTGACATGATATCTTTCTGGTAAATTGCATATAGGATCTTAGTAATAACCAGATTCCACCTTGATGAGTTGTTTGGACATGAAATTTTTCTTTATATCATTTTGATGGTAATTTTATTCTCAAATAACATTTTGCGATGAATATTGTATATTTTATGTTTATTTTGATAAGTTATGATGTTTTTTCATTTTAAATTTTATTTTAAGCAAAGTGAAATATATTCCGTGCATCGCACAGGTTAGCGACTAGTTATTATTATTATTATTACTCGAATCCTACGGGCGATGGCCTATATATCCTGCCGACTACTAAACAATTAGGTTTTAAAATTATTTATTTCTATTAAAGGGAAATTAGATGGTCTTATAGGAATCAATTAATCAAAGCAGTAGGGGGATGTTTTGTTTTGATTCATGGAGGACGTTCCACCAGAAAAACTAAAATAGTTAATGAACTTTGGACCCTCATTTTGAATGTGATATATAATATTGCACTAGGATTTCTTTTATTATTATTAGGCTATTATATATTATTTTTTTATGAAACCAGATCATGCCAGGCAGACATCACTAATCATTATCCAAAGTGAATCAAACTTGGACTGCCCATCGTAATAACTAATAAAGTAATAAGTACATAATGAAATAATAATAAACTAGTCAACTTTGTAAACCGCGGGGAGCCAAGCAAGTAATCACCAGAATTTCTCAATAAAAAAAAGTAATCACTAGAAGACAATCAACTTCATCATACTCTATTATGCGAGTAGAAGCATACTTTGGCCAGATTCAATATTTATAAGTATTATTTATTTACAAATAATAAAAAGAGTTTGAATTTAGTAAGGATGGGTATAGACACCTTATTTTGTACTCGATTAATAAACTTTAGTCCTCCGGTCTCAATGATGAGCTTGACATATCTACAAAAAGTAATTGAAATTATTTTGATAGTTTGGAAATAATCACAAACTTAAAAATGTTCAAATCTTTTTGAAAACGATGCTAAAAAATGATATTTACTCACTGTTTTGGTCATAACTTTTGATCCACAAAGAATTTTTTAGTAAGGTTTATCTCATTGGAAAGTAGACATCCTGGGCTTCAATTTGAACACAAATTTTGCCTAATTTGAGCTTAAATTGAGTGAATTATGGCTATTTTAAATTGGGCCAACTAAATAGTCAGATTTTCTAGATATTAAAACTTCATTTTAAGGGCCCAAAATAGTGGGCCGGCCCATGGACCCTTGAGAACGTCCAAGATCATTAAAAAATATAAAAACCCTAACTTTAACTTATAAATACTCATCTTATACCTCTAATCAAAACCCTAACTAGAGAGAGCTATTTGTATGCGTAAGATGTGATTACCTATAAACTATTGAAATCTTCTTTTACCTTAATATCTCATTGAATCTTGTTGTGTAAACACTGAATGGCTGGTTAAATATTAATCAAATTTGTATTCCATAGCAAGGTGAGTCCCTCTTCATGAATTTTCCTTGATTTGGTTCTTTTATAATTTGTGTTTTCATTGTTCCTAGTTAATATATATATTATTCATGCTTAGAAATATGTTTTGTTTTGTTTGATTTTATTTTGTTTTATCTCATCATGTTTTGATTGAAAAGTTGATATGATTTGGTATATTGATATGTTTTGATGTGTTAAGTGTTGCTTTTGCTTGTTGTTAGATCCAATGCATGTTTATAAATAGATTTTGTTTATTCATCTTTGATATCTTTGTTGTTAGTTTTATATTAGAAGCATGTTAGGTTTAGTTTGATTGTTATTTTGTTGCTTGCTTTAAAACTGCGTTTTCGGGCATGTATGCATGCGCATACTTATGTATGCGTACGCATACTAGAGGCTTGCATACACATACTCGTGTCCAGAAATGCAGATTTAGGGTTCTTGCAATTTTGATTGTTTTGCTTAGTTCTAAATCCTCTGTTTAAGTCTTGTTGAGTCTAATTTTCACATGTTTAGGCCTAAGAGTTGGTAGAATAACATGTTTCACATGCTTTAATTGTTGAATTGATAATTAGAGTTTATATCTTAGTTGAATCAAGTGAGCATGCATATGAACATGAACGTGCATTGATGCATAGGTGCTATGGTGCTATGAGATAAGTGAGGTAAGTCATGCATAATTATATGAACATGCATTTGATTGGGATGATGAGCATTATATGGTTTATGAACATGATGAATATGCTTGGCTAATAACATGATGCTATGCTTGGATGTTTGGGATATGCTTGATGTTAATGCCTTGTTGATGCTATTGTATCGTGTTATGCTTGCTGCCTTGGATGAGATGTGATAGATGTATACTTAGGTTGTGATATGCAATGATAGATGAGTGATTAGGTTTTGGGATAATTTACGCCATGTTGATTGTTAGATGTATGCTAGCGTGTGTGAGTATAGATGCAATGTTGAATGTTCCCTTAATAAGGTTAAGACATAAGACACAATGAGAGAAAGCCAACCTTAGGGTTGGGCGGTTTTGGATTCCTAACACCTTTCCAAGACCGTACCTTAACTCCGAACCCATATCCTTAGTAGTAAGATCAATGGTCCTTCCTCAAGAGGACGCTACATATATGGTTCTTAGACCATTGCAAAAATTAGGTGGCGACTCCCCGTTATGTCCACAATGAGTATAAAATTCATGTTTTAAGGTTAGTTTGGTTCAACTTTTTGAAACTAGACTTTTTGAAAAGTGGGGGTTTCAAAAAGTGCAGTATGAAATTGAACTTTTTTTAAAAACTGAGTGTTTAGTAAAAACTATTAAAAAATATTTTTTGAAAAAGCTGAGTGTTTGGCTAACACTTATAAAAGTGGTGGTTTGAGTTGTAAATTACCAAAAATGACAATTTATATATAAGGGAGTTTATTTCATACTTAAACCAACTACTTAATAATACTTACTTAAAAAATTACTTAATAATAATAATAATAATAATAATAATAATAATAATAACAATAATAATTTATTGTTAACTAAAATATGTTGTAAAAATATTGTTAACTAAAATATGTTGTACAAATATTTTAAAGATAGCATTTCTCTAATACAATTTTTTTTTTCCCATAAGCTTACTTAAAAAAAAAAAAAAAAAAAAAAAATTGTTCAAGCCCGTGCCCCACACCACATGTATAATCAACACAAAACCCTTTTTTTCCCCCTTTTTTTCTCAGCCACGTCTTCTTTATTACTACCTTATCTCTATCTTCCTCCACACAGCACACACTTCTTCACCTTTTTTCTTCTTTCAAGTTTCAATGCCTCTCTCTCTCTAACTCTGTTTCACATCCTCTAAACTATTACTTCATCAAAGGGGAGAGAGTGAGAACTAAGAAAGATCAAAATGAAAGATAGAGAGATCTTGGCAAACCCAAAGAAAATGCAGAACAACAAAGACAGAGAGGTGGTCGTCGATCATTGACTGAAGATTGGATTAGAGCAGAGCAAACAAAAGCATATGGTCAATCATAGTGTTACCCCCTTCCTCCTTACGCCTTTGCTCATCAATAAGTGCTTGCTAGAACTCATTTGTCCTCTTGGAGAGACTCTTCAACTTCTTCTCCAAACCTCCATAATCCATCCACCACAAGATGGGTACAAACTCCTTTTGAAAGATTTTGCTATATTCTGATGTTTTTTTGTTTTGCATTTTGAGGAATCCTAATTTGCAAAGGATTGATTTTTTTTTTTTCCCTTAGCTGATTTGGGAATTTGTTATAAATTTTTTTGGGTTTAGATTTGGAAATTTGTTATTGAATTGAACTTGGGCTAGACGCTATTTTTTTGTGGTCTCTGTAGCAATTAATTTATCAAAGGGTTCTGCCATTTTGGGGCTGCAAACATAGTGGGCAATTTGGGAAATAGCCAGTGGCTTTTCAACGGTAATGTTTAAAAGCCCTTTGGCTTTTGCATTGCCTTCCTGTTAAAGTGCTCTTCCTTCACAAATTCAAAACGTAGCTTTTTAGAGAAATTAAAGCAACTTTTAAATCTTACCAAACGCACTTTTATTTTTTTTTGGTTTCAAAAAGCCCATTTCAGCTTCTAAAAGCTGAAACAAACGCACACGTACACCATCTATTAAGAGATTGTCATATCAATTTTTTATTTAAAACTCAATACATCTTATCACACATAATAACATTTAAATAAACTCATAATTAAATTGGATTTTCAAATGGATATTAACTTTCTTTCTTTTTTGAGAAACAAACACATACACACACAAGAGAGAGGAAAAGAGAATGGATATTAGAATTGATTGAGTGTACTTGTGTCTATTTTATAATATGGAATATAATGATGTGATATGTTGGAATTAAAGGAGTAAAACTTGGGTTTTACAGTCTTTATAGAATTTAATCCTATAAAAAAATATTCAATAATTATATTTTTTTTACTTAAATCAATTAGAGATGACAATACAAAAATACGTACAATTCATAACGTGCAAATCATATAATCTAGATTTAACACTAAAAGGAAGACTTTATCTCAAATTTCAACAACTCAATTTCATGTTTAATTATCCTAGCAAAGTGGGGGGAGGATGTGGGCTTTAAACCAGAGATATTATTAAACACCAGAATACTATTTTCAATAGATTATCACTTAAACCCTAATTTACTGTTTAAACTTTAATCAATATGTATAGATCAGCCAAAGGTGCACTTATAGAATTGCATCCAATTTACATTAATGGAAAAATTACCACATTGTTTGTTTGCATTGGAGCTAGCAAGTGTGAGGTTAACAAAAATTAATTAAAATACTACTTGGGAATTACATTTTTCAACGTTTTAAGAATTGACATGACTGCATAATATCATGTATGAGAAATTATTCACTTTTATAGGAAAAATCCTTCCTCCTCTCATAAAGGGCATGGGCCTTATCCTAGGTTGCACATCAAGGCTCACAACCCCGTGTGAGAGGAGGAAAGACTCTTCCTGTATATATAGGAGTGAATAAATTCTCGTCATGTAAATTGTCACCTCAAAACAAAAACAAAAAAACAAAAAATTCCCATTTAATGATAAAGTGGATTGCATGGTTGACCCAAAGATAGATTCTTAGAGAAAGGGTGAGTGAGTGAGAGTACGCTGATATGTAACTAAACACAAGTGCTCCAATTCTTAAATGATATATTTTTTACTTTCGGCAAAGGGTAAGGAATGTGTTTTTTCTAGATTAACTTGTACGTATTTGGTTCTTTGAGCCTCCTTCTCTTTTATAGTCGTATCTAACAATTATTATTATTTTATTATTTATTAATTACTATATTTGATAGTTACAACAAAAGAACGGATAATTTGAACTGTGGAGGTTTTTGTTGAGTGTTGATGCCCATTTTTTTTTATAAAAGGCCTAACAGCAGAAGAAGCTTAACAATATAGGAAATGTGAGAAGGGAAAAATGGTAAAGGAATGAGGAAACAAGCCCAGCAGGCTAAAATGGCAGGATTGATGGCTAGTAGGTCAACAAGAATTTTTAAAAAAAAAAAAAAACTAAAAAAATGTAAAGAATAAGTAAATGGGCTGAGGAAGCCCAAAGAATGAAGTAGTAAATTGATAACGCCTTAAAATGTATACTTGTTATATATTTATGTAGGCGTTATCTCCTTATTACTATATTTAATTTGTATAATTAAGCCATGATTTGTATTAGTCCCTATTATTTATTTTTACATAATATCTTGAATAAGATGTCATTCATTGCATGTAATTTTTCACTTTCAGGAAATCATGTGAAAAAAATGAGTTTACAGGAGTTTGTGAGAGAATGGATGCCAAACTAGAATTAAAGTGAAGCTAAAGGACTATACTTAAATGTCTAAGGAGGTGCAGCTGGAGTACTTAGATCGTCTACCATGTTTGGAAGCTTCAAATAAGGAAAGAAATCAAAGACCTAGAATTTGAAAATGAAAAATCAGATTTAAGCACTGATAAGTATTTTGGGCGTATCTCTCTCCTCAAAGATCCAATTGACACAAGGCTAGATGGTTGGAACTATGACTTAAATATCTACAACTTTCCAGTTTTGAGTTTTCCAAAATTCATAATTTTTTAAGGCTGAAATTAACTCACAATTTACTGCTGTAAATCTGGACGAAAATTAAAATAGTAAAAGTTTTTTTTCTTTGGACACTTTGACTTTAGGGTTTTGAATGGAGGCTGAGTAGAATGAATTTTGGAGAGAAAACCTTGTATTTTCCTTTCTCTAATGGCAGCCTAAACTCTTTGCTAGGACTAGGGGTTAAGTTTCTTCCATACGGAATGAATATTCAATGTGATTCTTTCTAAGATTTTATCAACAACATATTTAATTGTTCAATTAGATTTCTTTTGATGTATTAGTTTTTCCCTTCTTTCAACAATTTCAATCATGTTTTTCTTATTGTTTAGATGAATTTCTAATAGTTTCAAATAGAAATCGGGTTTTAAAGTGAATGAGTTTTTCTAAAAACTTTTCTTAAACTCATGGGAATAAAAAGAGGTAAAGAAGAGGTAAATGGGCTGAGGAAGCCTAGGAAATGAATTAGTAAACTCAATAAGTTGGCTTAAAGGCCAATAAGCCTAAAAAGTAATAAGAGGTAATGATGTGGTAATTGGGCCGAGTAAGCCCAAAGGATCTAGCAAAAATTCCATGGGAGTAAAAGAGGTAAAGAGGAAGTGAACAGACCGAGAAAGCCGAGGAATGAAATAATGAAATGGGCTGGCAAAGCAGGAATGTTGGCCAACAAAGCCCAAAAGAGGTAAAGATGTGAAAAGTAGGCCTAGGAAACCCTAAACAAAAGATTGATGAAGAAGTGGGATGGCACAACAAGAACATTAGCTTGCAAGTCCACGGGGTAACAAGAAGTAAAAGGAAAGGTAAAGTTATAGTAGGCATGATGAAGTGGTATGGCAGGATTAATAGCCAATAGGCCCATGGTCACAGAAAAGGAAAACATGGGCTTGGCAGGAAGATGAGGGCTTTTGCCCAAGCAACGCCCAATCCAAAAAAGGATAAAAGGCAGGAAATATGAGCTCAAAAGCTCACACATCCTTCACGCCACAAAAGATAAACATCAACTAGCACATATGGCAAAATCAAACAAACACGGAGGCAGCACAAATGGTGTAAAGGCCAGAAAGAAACAAAGTTCAAACGAAGTGGAGCATACACAATGGGTTAGGGCACCACCTACTTGTACCCAGCCAATACATGGTAGGTGGGCCACGGGTCAAGACTTTTAAAGGGTGTGGTCTGGCGGTAGGGAGAAAGAGGGGTCTATTTTGAGGTTCCCGCTCAAGCTCCTTTGGGGGGAGATATCCTGTTGGGATGACATTTCACCTAAAAGAGGTAAGTATGGGCTGGGATCACTTGATATGTGCCATAGAAGTAGGTAATGAAGAGGCTTAATCCTTATCCGGATGAAGGAAGTGAAAAACAAAGGGAGGTAAGAAACAAGATAGCAATTTTGTCTGGAAATGGAGAGTGGTGCTACCAACACATTCAGAGCAATGGTAGTAGTTGAGCAGCCGGTTGGACAATGGACAGTCCTAGAAGGACACCCATAAGGAGCCAAAAGCATTTTAGGGGTAAAAATGGTAAATCTCACCATAGCAGATAGTATAAAAAGAGGTAGCTGTGAATAATGAAAAATGGGATGAACAAAAGGGAAGTGAGGTAGAAAGAAAAGATAGAAAAACAAAGAAAAAAAAAGAATACATAGAAAAAAAAAAAAAAAAACTAGAGAGACAAGTGGTAGGTATAGAGGCATACATCAATAGACTACATTTTTCTCTCCCTCTTGACAAACTCACTCTTTGAGAGATTGAGGATTGAAGCATAAACCATTTAGACCCTTTTTCCAAAGTGCGTAACTTCTATGGCAGAAGCCTTTCTTGAAGTTACTCACGTTGGGGATTGGTTCCTTTCTTGGACTCGCTTTTGCTGAGAAGCTAAGCCTACTTTTCTGATGTGGGCACGCCATACACTTAGCCCGCAATGCCTCTACCAGAATGCATCTATATTGGGATAGCTCGACTTGTGCACAAGCTGACCTAAAGTGTAGCCCATTTAGGCCAATCCCAACTCTCCTACCCTAGACCCACGGGCCGCAGTACAGTAGGTGGGATCGAAACCCAACAACACAAAAAGGCCCACCACATTAAGTTACGAGACTCATTACATTTCTAACGATTATTAATGAAGAGCCATATTTAAATTCTTTTTGTTGTGATAAATGCATGCAATATATTGTAATTGCTGGCATTAATCTCAAAATGAAGTTACCAATTACAAGAAATATAGGAGTAATCGAATTTAGCTACCAAAAAAAAAACCTAGAGTACTGATAGAAAAGTATTTGGAATCATACAGAGTAGGAAATTGTTTAAGATTTTTTTTTTTAATTTTTTTTTAATTTTTTAGGGAAGTGGGGCAGAAAGAAAAAGAAAGGGGGCTCAGGGTGTTTGATATTTGGGTCATTTTGAGGTTAATTTTTTGTGATCAGAATAGTAATCCTCTATTTGGATACCAATGAAAAATAAAAATTATTTCACTAGTTTATTTTTGTTACTATTTATGAGCTCAACTGCACTTTTTGATACTATTTATGAGTCTCATTGTACTATTTTAGTTAACTTTTATCTTTATATATAATACTTTCAGTAATAAATTTTTAGATTCAGTAAAATAAGTGATATTCAAAGAGACTCTAAATGTGGTGAACTGGTGATGGAGATGGACTATATAACAATGTTTTGTTGACGTTTTAGCTCTCAACAAAACAAATTATGTGAGATGTTATGGCTTGAGAGTTGAGATTCTGCCGGCCCCATTGGCAGGAAAAATTTTAATTTTCTGTTGACTCACGACTAGTCTCTCTTTGTGCACAGTGTATTGTCAATATAAACAGTGATTGAATTGGAAAATAAAGTTGGAAAGGGATATGACTTTGTGAGGATGAAATTAAGAAAATCTAGAGTTACCTTACATTTATTTTATGAAAATAAAATTAGGAAAATCTAGAGTTGCTTTCCTCCTGTATAAAAGCCCAAACGCCTCTTCAACAAGTAGGGTCCAATTTTAAATTTTTAGGTGGGAGATAAAGTTGAGATATGTTTCGAATTGATGATCACTTGCAATGATACCATAGCAAATAAAAGTTTGATAGTAATTATAAACATAATTATTTAAACATTATTCTAATACCCCTCATGTGTGAGCCCAATCCCTTTAATAATTGCAGTTAAGTATGTGAAACTTCTAACTTTTGAAATGGGAGGAGTAGGGGAGATTAGGTTTGAACTCAAGATCACCTAAACTCAAAATCACGTACTCTAATACATACCAAGATTAATTACCAATTCTCTTATAATCAATTACCATATTTTTGGATTCGCAAAAAAAAAAAAAAAATTACCATATTTTTGATAATCATAGAAGGGGGCAATATAAATATGTTATGTTCTTGTGGACATAGATTCATGGTAAAATCAAGTAAAGCTTTGAATTATTTTCTCACTTTTTCTCTCAATTTTTTTTTACAAAAATTGCATGAACCAAATGCATTAACAATTTCCCATATCTCTTATGTTTTTCTACGATGAGGGAGAGTTGAGTCCTTAGTTCTAACTCCATTTAAAATAACTATGAACCTAGAGTAGTTATTGGGTATTTTTAAAGTATCGTGATTTGGTGTTTTTACTTTTTTCTTCTCACATTTATGATAAATCCTACTAAGAGTTGTCCAAGAACCCGCTGGACCTAACCCACCTGCCGTCGCAGATCGAACCGACTGCTCCGGCGATCGGTGACGGATTTCTTTCTCCAAAAACTAAGATCTGTGGGTCGGATATCGGATCTCCTCCTCTCAAATCCAAGAAACCCAAACCGACCAACCCATCTGTTTTTTCGGTGAGATGTTGTAGATCTGGTGAACTTTGGGATATTTTCGGGAAGATCTACCCGAGATCGTACCGAAAATGGCCAAGATCTCACCGAATTTCGGCCGTTTTTTTAATCTTTTCCTAGCCGAATTCTTGCCGCTTTCTAGATCTTCAACCCCGACTGATCAGCCCGACATTCGTTGAAGCTCCAACCCGCCCAGTCTGATCATCCTCTCGGTTAGCGATGGGTTGATGGTGGCTTCACCCAATCAGTTCGGATCAGATGTGTGTTGAGCCCAAACCCAATTCAACCCGAACCATGAACATCCCTAATCCTACTAATTAAATTAATAGTAGAACCCATAATGAATATGTTATGTAATCCAAGAAAAACTAATAATCTTACTAATAAAATTCATGGTAATACTTACCATGAATGTATTACGTAATCCAAAATTACATAATAATTTTCGGTAAGCTTATGGCCCTCTCTAATGACAGACAAAAATGCAAGTACCCCAAATAACACGGCAAATTTGGTATTAAAAAATGCATTCTTGTCATGCTTAGGATGATTGGATGACCTCATTTGACCCTTTATTATTCTTCAAAATATATCATTTATGTTTCTTCTTTTTTTAAAGAAAGAGAAAACACAATATAAACAGCACAAAAAGCAATGGATCGATCTGCAAACAAGAAGGGAACCAAAGCTCGGGCTCGGCAACAGGCCAGTTAGCATCACGAACTATAACCTCTCAATAAAAAGAAAAAGGAATTCTCTTCCATAAGCCAAACAAAATTCTATATAGAACTGTATTTTTCACATTCTTATTATTACGCAAGAATATGCTAAATCTAATATTCGAGCTGGCTCACAGCTTGACCAATATCACGGCCTCAGCTCTAAATTTTCCGCCATAAATTCATATCTTTTTTTCATTGATTTTATCATTGATAGTATGTCAAATTACCCATTAATAAAAAAATTTAATCTTTGAGATATGATAAATTACTCTGATATCATATTAAATTATCGATTCTCCTAAAAATTTAAATTATTAGGATACGATAAATTTAATTATTTAACTATGTACTCCTATCAGTTTATTCATATATTGGCATTTCTAGAACTGTTTTCCAAACACCAAACTAAGTGAGAAAGAGAGAGAGAAATGACAATTTGGACATTAATTTATTAAGGTCATACTAACGAGTGCGTTTAGAGTATTGGTTAATAATTTATTTTAAAAAAGTTTTAACGATATTTTTATGAGAAATGAAAAAAACCTGTCAAAATATTAATTACTTTTCTTTCTTTTCTCATAAAAATTTTATTTAAATGGATTATTAAACAATGTCCTAAAGGCACTCGTTAGTATTTAAATAACAAATAAGTTAAATAACAACTATGATTGTTACTCAACTCAATTACAAACTTTCTTTTACAGCTTCAACATATACAAAGTGATATATGCATCTATTTAGTATACACACCTTTATTTTCAAAGACAAACACTCATCCATATTCTTCTCTTACAATACCAACACAACCAAGCAAGGCTGATATATATATATATATATATATATATATATATATATATATATATACTGATATATATTATTTTCAAGGGCACTTGAGCCTGCCGCCGTGGGTGGTCATGGTGGCGTAGCAGGGGCATACATCACGGTTCCCAGAAGTGCCTGGAGGAACACAGCTACAACGAGCACAGCAAGTCCCACATGCCCTCTTGCACATTTTCTGCCTAGACGCTAATTGACACCTCGCACTACATGCTGCTCCACAATCTGAATTAAAAAAAAAAAATTAAAACAAAAAAAAAAAACATATATAAGTGAAGAGAATTAGCTAACTTTGATTTTTGATCAAGCAGTACCATACACATATTAACATAGTTATGGAAGAAGATAAACGTCACCTATTTTTTTACTGGGAGAACCTTTTGTTGCATCTGCGTTCACCTGCATCACTCAACAACATATTTTGATGTTAGAAAGTGATATATATAGGCTTCATGTTTTATTTTTGAAAACAATAGGAAGAGGTTAGAGACTATGTGAGGTCTTAGATGATTGCTAAAATAAAGTTTACCATCCGATCAGCTTCAACAAGATGGATAACGAGAAGAGAAATGAGAACAGAAGCAATTAAAGCCTTTGAGATGGCCATATATGGCTGATGATTTGAAGCAAGAGCCTAGAACTAGTTGAAATTGAAAAGTTGAAAACCTCAATGAGTAGAAGTGAGCTAAGGATGTTCCTATTTATAGCAAATATATGTGACTATTATGTGAGCTAGGCAATGAAAACGAGAAAGAATTAATGATATATAAAAAATGTGGGTGCATGTATGGTAGCTAGGACAGGACATTCTTCATTATGACATGTAGTTTGTGCGTGGAATTTAAAAAGCATATATAGTGACTAGGCAGATAATATCTGATAACGAAAAGCAATTTGGAAAATTGGAATCATCTAGAGTAGGCACTTTTGTTTTGTATTACTATTAGTTCTTGTATGGTGTACGTTTTCAATTCCAAGTGGTTCAAGGTAGCTTCACTAGCTCATTGTTTTAACGCACCCCTTTTGAGATGGCACTTCTTCGATAAACTGTATTACTTTACAATCATAAAATATCGAAATCTTCAGCATAAAACGATGTTTGATTAAATTTGACTCTAGTTTATCAAAAAAAAAAAAAAAAATTGACTCTATCCCATTGGGAAAAGCTATACTGTTGCGGAAAAAGTTTTTCTCCCTGGCCATTAAAAAAACATTTAAGCGTTGAACTGATCACGTTGAAACAATTTGAGAATGCAACTTAGGTACTGCCGAATTAATTAATAAAGTCAACAAATTCAGTACTTCTAAAAATAATAATAATAAACAAAATAGAATTATTTTGGAAACTCTAATGAATCTTAATTCTTAAATTCATATTACCATTGACACATCAGTAGTTAAATTCATATTACCATGGATACATTATCAGTCAGTGGGAGTGGAAGAAAAAATTTTCTAACTCTAATATTAACACGGATAAAAAAAAAATTAACGGTTTGATATTTACAACATTAGAAAAAAAGAGATTTAATCCATAGTTCTCCAAAAAAATTAGAGCAAACCATGAAATTGAGCTATAAGATTATTGATTAACACCGCTCATATTTAGAAAATTAAGGTAATTGATAGGCAAAAGTCTTATAACTTAACATGCAATTCTTAGTTTTTCTACTGAAAAATGTCCATAGTTCAAATCTTATCTCTCCTATATATTGTAACTATAAAATAAAAAATGAAAAAAGAAGAAGGTGTTTGAAACAAACAAAAACCAAAAGAAGTTTTAGTGAACGTTTGGATCCCATATCCAGTGTTCACGTCTTGCGTTTCTTCCTTTTTTTTCTTTTCTTTTTTTTGACCAGCGCCTCTTGTACTGTTCATGAGACATGAATAATGCATTAAGGTAAATGAACAGTATTTTGTGAGTGTGAACAATAACTGGAAATTATTTTTTTATTGTTTTCAGTTTTCAGTTTCTAACTCTAATATTAACACGGATAAAAAAAAAAATTAACGGTTTGATATTTACAACATTAGGAAAAAAGAGATTTAAACCATAGTTCTCCAAAAAAATTAGAGCAAACCATGAAATTGAGCTATAAGATTATTGATTAACACCGCTCATATTTAGAAAATTAAGGTAATTGATAGGCAAAAGTCTTATAACTTAACATGCAATTCTTAGTTTTTCTACTGAAAAATGTCCATAGTTCAAATCTTATCTCTCCTATATATTGTAACTATAAAATAAAAAATGAAAAAAGAAGAAGGTGTTTGAAACAAACAAAAACCAAAAGAAGTTTTAGTGAACGTTTGGATCCCACATCCAGTGTTCACGTCTTGCGTTTCTTCCTTTTTTTTCTTTTCTTTTTTTTGACCAGCGCCTCTTGTACTGTTTATGAGACATGAATAATGCATTAAGGTAAATGAACAGTATTTTGTGAGTGTGAACAATAACTGGAAATTTGTTTTTTTATTGTTTTCAGTTTTCAGTTTTTAACAAAATAAGTGGTATTCAAACGCACCTTAGTCTCAAAACTTTAAGATCAATTATGAGTTTTAATATTCAAGTTTGAAGAATCACCACCTCAATGATTCATTGTGAAAGCCCTTTCTGATAATAATAAGTGTGACACATAATGAGGATTGATTCTACAACTTTTGCTTATTATATTTGGGATTGTGTAATAGTTAAGATTGTTGTCCCATGCAATCTCACTCATAATATTTAAACTTCTTCAAAAAATTTAACTTTCTTAATCTAATGTTTGATATCATAAGCTAACTTTCTAACTATTATCCTAAACCATTAAAAATGTATTCCATTGCGCAATATTGCTCACTATCGCATTTGGATCTCAATCCCTGTATTTGGATATAGGCTGAGTGACCATGCCAGAAAGGCAGAAACCATTAATAGGCTATACTTTGATAATTTTATAAAGATTTTATTAATGTATGCTTGAACGGCACACAATAGTAAACTAATTTTAAAAAAAATTTATCAAAAATTAAAAAAATTTTAACAATATTTTTAATTTTTAATAGAAAAATTTTAAAAATAAATTTGTTAACGTGTACTTTAAAGACACACGTTAACCGAACGCATCCTATAATGAACTCTCATATTTCTGAATGACAAATTACCTAATCCGTAATTAATGTCACATAATATGATAAGACCTGAGCTCCTGCCCAGCTCTTTCGACTACAACACAGAGAGACCAATCAGTGAATAATGACTGAATGGTTTGGTTAGGACTGCATTATTGGTGATGTGATGTATTTGACATGGGACGAAAACCATGCTTTTTTTCCAACTTATCAATTTAAATTACCTCAATCATCCGCCACCCCCACCCTACACTCTACAGGTATACCTACAGAAATCGCAATTCATTTTGCATTTATAAATTGAAAAATGTTATTAGTATTAATAAAATTAAAAAAGAAGTTTCTGTTGTAAAATATATTTGGGGCCCTACGAATACGATTATTTTATTTTATTCATTTTAATAATATTTGAATTTTTTTAGAAAGGCTAAATGGGAAAAGTAATAACTTTTTAGGAATCCTTTATATTTGTCTATTTACTAATAAACAATACTAAGATCATAATTATTTTTATAATTTTTATCATAATTTACTACAGATTAAATGATAAAAATATACGTGGTTCTATTTATAAATTGATATGTGATAAGTTATGAAAATTGTGAACTCTATTGTGATAATGTGATGTTAGTATTTTCCTTCACTAATTTTCCAACAAATTCAACGTCAATTTAATTCTTATCTTTGTTTTTTGGTTTATACCACTGAAAAAAATAAAAATAAAAATAAAAATAAAAGGTGATTCTTTCCAGTAACGAGGGAAGTAAGCTAGGCGACAGCCCCATTGTCCACACTTGCATAAAAAAAACATTGAAACAGTGTCGCTTTATGAGAATCAAAAACGTTTGTACAACAAGTGGGCCCTATTCAGAGTCAGTGACTTGTGAGAGAGAGTTCTACTTTCTTCGTAGAAAGCGATTGTGATGTGTTGGTGGAAAATTGGAAATAGAGCCTCACTCATATATAGCCACTTTTATCAAACAGCTGTACAAAGTTGCACCACAGCTGTATTCATTCACATTCAGTCTCTTTTTTTTTTTTTTTTTTTTTGAAAAGATTCACATTCAGTCTCTTTGTCATTCATGAAGCGTATGCCAAATTGTCATCATTATGCTCAAATTAAATTTTAAAAAGAAAAAAAAAAAGGACATCAATTCTAGATGTTTGATAATGATGGGATGTATTACTATTAATTAAGAATGATCACTTTAATTAGTTCATGGTTCTTTTTCTTTTCTAAGGTTATGACTTTAGAATATCAAACATTTTTGTTCTCTTTAATTGGAAAAGGGTGTTGTTTTAAACTTTTAAAAAACATATTCTGTCCTACCAAAAAAGAATTATATTCTGAAGTATGATAGATTCAATTTTCCTTTACCAATATCTATTGAATGATTTGTATAATAGTTTTTTTTTTTTTTTTTTTTTTTTTTTTTTTTTTTTTTTTTTTTTTTTGAGAATGATAGTTATCTCAATTGCAAATAATCATTAAAAGTTAAAAGTTTTATAACACAATAAATTGTTATAAAAAAATATATGGCACAATAAATAGCTTCGTTTAAAAAAATAAAAATAAATACATACTAAGTCATTTTTAAGTGTTACACAATTGTAGAAAAGAGTTAGAATTTCTTTCTAATTTCAAATAATTATATGAATAAACTTTTTTTTTATTTTTTGAGAAGGCTATATGAATAACTTAAAAGCAATAAGAAAACAAGACTTTATTATTACTATTATTATTTCTACTTATTATTATGAAATGTAATATTAGTCGATTCCTCTGGCCTACCCTACTGACTACTGACTACTAAACAATAAAGTTGTACAAAAATTTCTTTATATTAAAGGGCAATTAGATGGGCTTATAGGAATCAAGCTAATCAAGCAGTAGGGTGGATTTTTTGATTCAATGGAGGACGTTCCACCAACAAAATTAAAATATTTAATGAACTGTGGTCCCACATTTGTAATGCAATATACTATTGTATTTGTACTAGGATATATGTCTCTCTTTTTCTTTTCTTTTCTTTTTTTTCCCCTTATCTGAGAAACCCGATCATGCCAGGAAGACATGACTGATCATTATCCAAAGCTAGTCAAACTTGGACTAACCAATTGTAAATAAGTGCATAATGAAATGAAATAATAAATGAGTCAACCTTGTTAACACATGCTCAAGTAAGTAGTACTTAGTAAGTTACTAGATGACAATTATCAACCTCATCATACTCAATTATATGAGTGGAAGCATATTGAGTATGAAGACACTTGCAGATGAAGAGGAATCCTTTACAATTCATTAAAAAAATGAAAAAGAAAGAAAGAAAAGAGGAATCCTTTGCCCTTATGTTCACTTTCTGCAAGATGCAAAACGGAAGGGAGAAGCCTCAAAGAGGTTTAGATTTTCACATGTTAGGCGCCAATTAGGCAACAAATGTATTTCATAACCATAAAAGATGCTAAAAATGTCTCGAGTTTTAGTATAGATGGAAGATATCCCACCATAATTTATAGATGCAATTTAAATTGGTTTAGCCTATTCATCTCAATGAAAATTTTCAATTTTCCTTCTCAAAAACAAAAAAGAAGAAAAACAAAAATAAAAAAGCGGATGGCAAGAGCCTTAAGGAGGTTTAGATTTTCACATATTAGGCACCAAGGCAACAATGTATCCATAACCTTAGAAGGCATGCTTAAAATGTCTCGAGTTTTAGTGTAGATGAGAGATGTCCCACCATACTTCATAAATGCAATTTAGATTGATTTAACCTATTCATCTCAATGAAAATTTTCAATTTTCCTTCTCAAATACAAACAAGAAGAAGAAGTGGAAGCATTATTTGCCCATATTCAATAACTATATATATATATATATATAAATCAATTTGCTTCAATAAATTAAAGATGATGATGAATATAAGATTCATAAATTATAAATTGTATAATCTAGATTTAACATTAAAATGAACACTTTTCTCAAATTTAGGAATTACTCATTTCATGTTTAATTCTCCTACTCATCAATCACAAAATTTGTGGATGATTCTACGTATGTATTTTATTCGGCTCAAGATTTATTATTATTGTTCTTGTTGTAGAGAGGGAAAATTATCGACCTATCACAAGCTGACACGTCATACTACCAAGTCCACAAAATACAGTCAATTACAAAGTGCCATGTATTGCTGCTAGGTTTTACTATCACTACTCAGAAACCAACAGAAATTTGCCAAGTGTCATGCAAAACCAATCACGCATCAGCGCATGTAAGCGATGACATAGGCAGCCTCGCACGTGTAAGCGATGATATAATCAGTCCAGCACATGTAAGCGATGACATAAGCAGACCAATCAGGCTGTGACATGTGTCACCAATCAGACTCCGCCACGTGTTGCTCATCCACCTCCCAATTCCTATAAATAAAAGCCTTCCTAAGACATTTAGGAGGACACCAAGCCATCTGAAGTACAAGCAGCATCAGAGAAGATTCAGAAGCATCAGAAGTATAGAAACTCTGCAGGAATCAAGCCTCAAAGCCTTCGAGAACTTCAAGAACTTCAACTTCAAAATCAAAGAACATTCGAAGCAAAATCATCCAAACTATCTGCCTAGATCCAAAAGTTTACGGGAATCAAGCCTAAAGTGTCCGAAAACATCAACAAATCACAAATCAGTGAAGCTCTATGAATCCAAGCTTCTAAAGCCCCGAAAAACTTCCATCACAAACCTTTGAAGATGAAGAACACACGAAGAACGTGAAGAACAAAGGATTTCTAACAAGCTCATAGCCAAAGATTCATTGTAATTCCGTTTCAACAATCTTCGATCCATCCCTCAACCAAATTGAAGGATATTTTGTGTTCAAGTCAAAATCACATTACTACAAATCCAAATTAATAAGTCTTGTAAGGAGATCGAATCAGAGGATCACTCTTTTGTAATCACAGAGAATTGTACCACATATTCAATACAAATTTGTATTTGTGAAACTATTTTACTTGTTTGATTTATTTCAAATTAAGAAATTTAGTCGTCTACAAATTCTGGCATGCCCGGTGGGACCTCTCTGCCTCTCATCTCTTTCTCCTTCAAAAGAAAAGAAATTCGACATCATTTTGCTACCAGCTTCAATGGCCTCTAGCAAGAATGTCCGAAAATCAGTAGTTGATGCTACCAGTGCTGATGATTATGTCGGGCCAACCACTCGCAGTCGATCCAAAGCTCTTGATCAACTTCAACCCCAACCAGCCAAAGAGGGCGAGCTTCATACTGTCATCTCTCTAGACTTTCTTGCAAATAGGAAAGCTACCACTAAGGATTCATCTATCTCGAAAGATTTGGAGATCAATAATGAATCATCCCCAACAAAGACCATTTCTTTCAACTCTTCACCCATGATGAGAAACTTAAGGAATGAAATACCTTTAACTTATCATATTTCATCATTTTCTCCATCATATCTAGAGGTCATGCCGGTGATGATGACTAACACCTCTACCATGGAAGAAAAGATGGCTGAAATGGAACAAATGGTCATCCTTCTCACCAAAGCACTTGAAGAAAAGGATGTCAAAATTGCAACCCTAATGAACAAGCTAGAGGTACAAGATTCGGGTGAATCAAGTCTTGGCCCTGAGCACCCACCTGGCTTTACCTTCAAAGGACAAAATTCTGGGGGTGATAAAGGAAAAGGAAGTGAAGGCTGTTCTCAACATGGACATTCCACCTCAATGGCCTCGATATCTGCCCAACAATTATAGGACATGATAACGAACACCATTCGAGCACAATATGGAGGTTCTTCTACGAGTTCTCTCATATATTCGAAACCCTATACAAAGCGCATCGATAATATAAGGATGCCAAATGGGTATCAACCTCCCAAGTTCTTGCAATTCGATGGCAAAGGAAACCCTAAGCAACACGTTGCTCACTTTGTAGAAACCTGTGAGAATGTAGGAACTCAATAAGGCCTCTTTGTAAAGCAGTTTGTCCGTTCACTAAAAGGAAATGCCTTTAATTGGTATACAGACTTAGAACCCGAGTCAATTAATAATTGGGAACAACTTGAAAGAGAGTTTCTCAACCGATTCTATAGCACGCGTCGCACAGTAAGCATGATGGAGCTTACCAATACCAAACAGTGGAAAGATGAGCCCGTCGTTGATTATATCAATCAGTGGCGTTCTTTGAGTCTAGATTGCAAGGATAGACTTTCTGAAATATTTGCTGTAGAAATATGCATCCAAGGCATGCATTGGGGACTTCTTTACATCCTTCAAGGGATAAAGCCCTGAACATTTGAAGAGTTGGCAACTCGTGCGCATGACATGGAATTGAGTATCTCTAGCCATGGAAACATGAAACCTCCAGTACCTAAGGAAAGGAAAGAAAGACAGGAAATAAGGAAAAATGACAAGAATGCAAAAAGTAATATTAAAGACTCAATGAATATCAGCCCTGCTCCAGCCAAAATTGCAACAAGAAATGTGAAGGCTAATGAGAAAAGGCTCGAGGGAGGCGAACAGCGTGAGACACGTCGCTCATCACTTAAGGAATGGGAACAAAAGATGTATCCTTTCCTAGATGCCAATATGCCAAAAATGCTAGAACAACTGCTCAAGTTGAAATTAATTGAATTGCCAGAATGCAAACAACTAGAAGAGATGGGAAAAGTTGATAACCCGAACTATTGTAAGTATCATCGCATCATAAGCCATCCAATCCAAAAATGCTTTGTTCTTAAAGAACTCATCATGAAGCTAGCCAAGGAAAGGAAAATCGACTTGGATTTTAATGACGTGGCTCAGTCAAACCTTGCAACATTTGCTTGTGGGTTACCTAGTTGCATGTCTCCAACTACTAAGCAGGGGGCAAATAGCACTCTCATCCAGTTTGGTTCTCTGGAACCTGTTCAAGTTCAGCTCTCACAAAAGACATCTGATCATAATTCAAATGATGATAAAAGGTCAACAATGGATGAGGAAGAAGGCTAGACAATGGTTACTCGTAGGAGATGGAAAAAGAGACGAGCATTCCCTCTTCATTTGGTCACCCAAGAGTCCAAAAGAGCACAAAACCATATTCAACCTTGATCAAGAAGAAAGAGTGATAAAAGGCAAGAAAGACTAGGAACAAAAATGTATGACGATTTAGCATAAACCCAAAAACTTTGAAATCTCATCACATTGGAAGAATTCTTCCCCAGAAGATTCTTTCAAAATGACTCAGCCGAGGTCGTTCAAACGGTCTCTCGTTTCGAAATTCAGGACGAAAAGGAGGATGTTGACCATGGTGGTCCAAATGAGACTTTGTCATCTTTGGAGGAATTCCAATCTCGGGTCGATGAAGTTGAACCCTTGCAATCCTCCATCTCACCAAAAGAAGCGCTCACTCAAGCTCTTGAAAAGCCAGAGATATACACTCCTTCTACCAACACGCTTCAACAAAACTAGGAATGTTACGCGTGCTCTCCAGACTTAACTTTCACTAATGAGGATCTGTTGTTAGGCTCTAAGCCCCACAATCGTCCACTTTATGTCTCTGGTTATGCTCGTGAACAAAAGATCGATCGTATTCTCATTGACGGAGGTTCGGTTGTTAATATACTACCAAAAATGACAATGCGACAACTTGGTCTTACTATGGAGGAATTATCGCATAGTCGTTTGGTCATTCAAGGTTTTAACCAAGGAGGACAACGCGCAATCGGCATGATACACTTTGAATTAATCATCGGAGAATTGACAAGTAACGTTTTGTTCCATGTCATTGATGCCAAGACAACCTACAACATGTTGTTAGGATGTCCACGGATCCATGGAAACGGAATAGTGCCGTCAACTTTGCATCAATGTTTCAAGTACCTTCAAAGTGGAATAAAGAAAGTCAATGCCGACTTGAAGCCTTTTGCTGAGACTGAAGCTCACTTTGCTGACGCAAAATTTTATGTAAAAGATGACATTCCTGGTGAAGTTCTCCCAGTTGAGATCCCGTCCATGGAAAGCAAGCAGGATAAAAAGAAGCATGTTAGATTCATCACTGGAAAGGATATTCCTTCCCCAAAGGAAGGTCCAGAATGTGGGAATAATCATTATAGTAAATCTACCGGTAATTCAATGAGAGCGAAAATTGCATCGCCTTCCAATAGCCCTCCATTCCTTCGGTATGTACCATTATCACGTCGCAAGAATGGACAATCACCATTCGCGAAGTGTCTTCCATCTACGGAAGACATGGGAAGGCCTCCTGCAAAGCTCACAATGGAGGATGTAGTCATATTGAAAGAAAATCATGTCATGCCTTTAACTTCATCCGTAAATCCTTTGCCCTCGAAGTCACTAAATGGATTTGTGAGGTCTTCACAAAGTCTGACAGAACATGGTATTCTACCAAGTGAGCGGACGAAAGAATGGTTCGACCCAAAGGCATATAGGTTGTTATCCAAAGCAGGCTACGATTTCTCAAAACAAGGCGACTTAGGGAAACTAATTCCAGAAGCCACCGGAGAAAAGATGCATGGCCTTAGTAGAACACAAAGGAAAATGCGGCTTGAAGGGCATGAAATTCCTATCCTGAAGACCGGATTAGGTTATACTCCAGAACAACCAGCTCAGATATGGATCAAGAAAAGAAGCGATGCTTCAAGTTCCCAATACATAACAGTGGAGGTCAACGAAAGTTCGTGCCAAAGAAAAGATCACTCTTCATCACGCGTCTCAGTGTTTGATCACATCGAGGCCTCATCATCACGAATCACAGTGTTTGACCGGTTAAATGCAACTTGTTTAACACAAAATCGTGACACTCTTGATTGTAAATCGGTCTTTGATCGATTGGGGGCAACAAAAAGGCCTGTTAATAATTATTCTCAAAATCCAATAAACTTTGAGGTTCAAGAGGAGAAGAAAGCTAACGATGAGATCCGCAGTAGTATTCCTTCACGCATGAAACGTAACTTTACCTTAGATATCAGCACTGAAGGATCGCTTAAAGTTAAAAGACGAACTATTGTACACACAAGTCAATCACTCAATGAGCAAATTGAAGAGGTATCATCCTCATTTCATATTTCTATAGAAGAAGGAGGATAGGCTACAGTTGATGAACTTAAAGAGATCAATTTAGGAACTGCTGAAGAACCCTGGCCAACTTTCATCAGTGCGCTTCTCACCCCTAAAGAAGAAGAAGGGTACCTCCAGCTCCTAGGAGAATATAAAGATGTGTTTGCTCAGACTTACAAGGAAATGCCTGGGCTTAATCCAAGTATTGCTTTACACCATTTGGCAGTAAAGAGGGGCGTGCGTCCAGTTAAACAAGCCCAAAGACGCTTTCGGCTAGAGCTTATCCCTCAAATAGAAACTGAGGTCAATAAGCTAATTGAGGTGGGCTTCATTCTTGTAGTACAATACCCGGAATGGATAGCCAACATCGTCCCTGTCAAAAAGAAGAATGGACAAATCCGGGTGTGCATTGACTTCCGTGATTTGAACAATGCATGTCCCAAGGATGATTTTCCATTACCCATCACTAAGGTCATGGTTGACGCCACTACTAGTCATAAAGCTTTATCTTTCATGGATGGTTCTTCAGGCTACAACCAAATTCGAATGAATCCTAAGGATGAAGAGCTCACAGCTTTTCGTACCCCTGAGGGCATTTACTGTTACAAAGTGATGCATTTTGGACTAAAGAATGCTGGTGCTACTTATCAACAGGCCATGCAAAAGATCTTTGATAATGTACTTCATATATACATGGAGTGTTATGTCGATGATCTGGTGGTTAAAACAAAAAGGAGGGAAGATCATCTGGTAGATCTGCGATCCGTGTTCAACCGCCTAAGAAAGTATCAGCTTAAAATGAACTCTCGCAAATGCGCTTTTGGCGTAACATCTGGGAAATTTCTGGGTTTCATTGTGAGGCACCGCGGTATTGCAATTAACCAGTCCAAAATTGAAGCTATCCAAAAAATTCCATAGCCCAAAAATCTGCGAGAACTTAGAGGCTTGCAAGGAAAACTAGCCTACATACGACGATTTATCTCGAACTTGGTTGGTCGATGTCAACCTTTCAATAGATTGATGAAGAAGGACGTGCACTTTGAATGGGATGAAGCTTGTAGTAATGCTTTTGCGCGCATCAAAAGATACTTGCTTAATCCTCTAGTTTTTGGTGCTCCTATCCCAAGAAAGCCTCTGGTGTTGTACATCGTGGCACAAGAAAAGTCTCTGGGTGCTCTTCTGGCACAAGAAAATAAAGAGAAGAAAGAAAGAGCACTTTATTATTCAAGTCGAACTCTTAATGGGGCTGAATTAAATTATTCTCCTATCGAAAAGATGTGTCTCACTCTTTTCTTTGCTATAGACAAACTGGAGCACGATATGCAAGCATATACGGTTCGTTTGATAGCAAAAGCAGACCTGATTAAGTATGTCCTCTCTAGGCCAGTGGTTTCGGGTCGTATAGCTCGATGGGCGGTCCTACTACAACAATATGAACTCGCGTATGTTCCACAAAAAGCTGTCAAAGGACAAGCATTAGCAGATTTCTTAGCTGATCATTTAGTTCCATTTGATTGGGAGTTCTCCGATGATTTCCCGGATGAAGACGTATTTTACATTGAAGTAATGCCACTATGGATGATGTTTTTCGATGGGGCTGCACGTCGAGAAGAAGCGGGGGCAGGTGTAGTGTTTGTCTCTCCACAACGGCAAATACTTCTATACTCGTTCTCATTATGCGAACTTTGCTTTAACAACGTAGCCGAATATCAATCATTGATTATTGGTCTATAAATGGCCATTGAAATGGGCATATCGCATCTTGATATATTTGGGGATTCCAAATTAATCATCAACCATGTCTTGGAACAGTATGACATCAAGAAAGAAGACCTTATCCCTTATTGCAAATATGCAAAGAAGTTGCTAACAAATTTTGAGGCCATCGCATTGGAGCATATACCAAGGAAGGAGAATAGACAGGCCGATGCTTTAGCTAATTTGGCTACCGCCTTAACATTATCCCAAGAAAAGACAACCAAAGTTGCTATTTCCTAAAGGTGGGTGGTACCTCTCGTGGTTGAAGAAGAAGAAAAAGAGCAAGCCAACATTATTTCTGTATGCCTTGTTAAAAAAGAAGATTGGCGACAAGTGATCATTAAATATCTTCAACATGGGAGACTCCCGGATGATAAACGTCACAAGGCCGAAGTTCGGCGAAGGGCTGCTCGATTCATTTACTATAAGGACACTCTCTTCTGTCGTTCATTTGATGGATTGTTTCTCCGTTGCTTAGGAGAGGAGGAAGCCAAACAAGCCCTAAAGGAGGCTCACTCTAGAATATGCAGCGCACATCAGTTGAGTCCTAAGTTACACTACAGGATCAAACGAATGGGTTACTATTGGCCTACAATGGTGCAAGAATCCATGGAGTGCGCTAAGAAATGCAAAGCTTGTCAGTATCATGCGAACTTCATCCACCAGCCGCCAAAACCTCTACACCCAACTGTAGCTTCTTGGCCTTTTGATGCATGGGGGCTTGACGTGATAGGACCATTGCCAAAGTCATTCAGTGGCCATTTGTACATCTTGGCTACAACTGATTATTTCTCGAAGTGGGCGGAAGCTGTGCCCCTTAGAGAAGTGAAAAAAGAGACAGTGGTTAATTTCATTCGAACTCATTTGATCTATCGGTATGGTGTCCCTCGGTATATCATAACTGATAACGGCAAACCATTCTACAACAGGCTAATGACAGAACTATGCGAGAAGTTTGAATTTAAACAATACAACTCCTCCATGTACAATGCCCCGGCAAATGGGCTAGCTGAAGCGTTTAACAAAACACTTGGCAGTTTGTTGAAGAAGGTGGTATCCAAGACAAAGCGAGACTGGCATGAAAGAATCGGAGAAGCATTATGGGCATATCGAACAACGTTTCAAACCCCTACTCAAGTAACGCCATATTCTTTTGTCTATGGAGTGGAAGTCGTCCTTCCTTTGGAACGTCAAATCCCATCATTACGGATTGCCATTCAAGAAGGATTGACTGGAGAAGAAAATGCCAAGCTTAGATTGCAAGAATTAGAGGCGCTTGATGAGAAAAGGCTCGAGGCCTAACAACGCCTTGAGTGCTATCAAACTCGTCTTTCAAGTGCGTTCAATAAAAGAGTTAAACCATGATCATTCCAAGTCGGTGACTTAGTCCTTGCCGTTCGAAGATCTATCATCACAACTCATCGTACAGGCAATAAGTTCGCTTCAAAATGGGATGGACCTTATGTTATGCAAGAACTCTACACCAATAGAGCTTACAAGTTGATTGATAATGATGGTGTAAGGATCGGCCCCATCAATGGGAAGTTCCTCAAATGCTTCTATGCTTGAAAGTCAAGGATTGCTCCTTGGTAAGAGTTTAAACTGCCCACTGTAGCGCTGCAAGAGTACATGATGTCTTCCCAGTACCTTTGAAAGCGTACCAATAAGGAGAAATTAATCCCACTCTATGTCACCAATTGCGAGTGTGCCGTAGTGGTTGGATGCCCATGTCGCCCTTGAGGCCGAGGTCCCGATTCGATAAGTGGTGATACCCACTATTACACATTGCGCCCTCCTTTTTGCAAAAAAAAAAAAAAATATATATATATATATATATATATAAACAAAAATAAAATAAAATAAAAATCTTTTGACCTACGTGATGACTTGATCCCTCTCAAGGGTATGTAGGCAACTTAGTATCTTTTTCTAAGTTCAGTCACGCACTCAAAAAAAATAAAAAAACAAAGATAAAAAAAAAAAAGATAAAAAAAAACAAAGAAATCATCCAAAAAGAAACTATCAAAAAAAAAATTATCTAAAAAAAAAAAATCTGTTAAACTACGTGATGATTTGATTCCTCTTCGGGGTACGTTGGCAGCTTAGTACTTGTCACTAAGTTCAGTCACATAAAAAGAAGAAGGATTGTCAATCTAGCTTGAAGAGTTTTCCAACGGTCATCAATATGCTTTTAAGGTCCCTTTGGTTGGCAAGGCATAGCTTAAAGACAGTCAACTGCTCAATAAGATGATCAAAGATCGTTGTAGTCGAAAATGAAGACTAAATGAGGTCTGCATGGCATTGCCCATCTTCTATGGACATTCTCCCATATTTCTGAAGTATGCTTTGCATCACTTATCTTCTGGGGGCATCTTCTTGTACCTTGCAAGTTTAAGCTACATCGTCTCTTTTCTAGGTTGTGCCACTTCATAGTTCTGAAATTTGAACCACATCATCTCCCTTCCGAGTGGTGTCATTTCACATTATGTCTCTGAAATCTGGACAACGCCAACTTCCTCTAGAATGATAATAGATCATGTATTCGAAGTCGATGTTGCATCATCTTTCCTCTTTGGACATGTTCGTGCAATGTTGAACTCTTTGTGGCATGTTCTGACATCTTCAAAGTCTTGATAGGGACTCCTTGAATCTTCAACATCTTGTTCGCATCTCCAAAATCTTTATGTCTGGCTACAATGCTATGCACCTTCGATGTCTGAGCTATGTTGCCTCTGAAAATTGGTGCTGTTGTAGCTTTATTATAAGGGTCAATATTGGTGCAACTTCAATGCAAGTGCAAGTGCTAATGTGGAGTGTTGTCAAGGCTTCATTGCAAAGACGAATGTTGGCATGGCTTCGGTGCGAATGTAGTGTTGACGTGGTTTCATGGCAAAGATGAATGTTGGCATGGCTTCGATGCGAATGTGTGTTGACGTGGTTTCATGGCAAAGATGAATATTGGCATGGCTTCGGTGCGAATGAAGTGTTGACATTGCTTCATGGTATAGATGAGTGTTGGCACGGCTTCGGTGCGAATGAAGTGTTGACATGGCTTCATGACAAAGATTAATGTTGGCACGGCTTCAGTGTGAATGAAGTGTTAACATTGCTTCATGGCAAAAATGGATGTTGGCACAACTTTGGCGCGAGTGCAAGTGCTAATGTGAAGTGTTGACATTGCTTCATGGCAAAAATGGATGTCAGCATAGCTTTGGTGCGAGTGCAAGTGCTAATGTGAAGTGTTGACGTGGCTGCATGGCAAAGATGAGTGTTGGCATGGTTTCAATACAAGGATAAATGCTGGCACGGCTTCATGGTAAAGACTCTTGATGTAGCTACGTTATAAAAACTGTTGAGATGGCTGCGTTGAAAAGACAAGTGTTGGTGCAGCTTAATTGCCAAGACAAAGATGACTGCCGCTATGAGAACGTCGCCAAATAAAGATGGACGTCAGGTTAAGAATGTTGATGTAAAGCTTGACGCTAAAGCCCAAAGAACAAGAAAAGCATACTGCATAACAAAAACAAGCAACAAAAAAATTTTGTCAAAAGAAAATTCATGGCAAGTCTAAAAAAGAAAAAAAAGAAAAGAAAAAAAAAAAAAGAAATCAACAAAGAGAGAGAGTTTCAATTTTAATCTCTAGCTTGTCAAAAAAAAAAAAAAAAAAAGAAAGAAGATTAGTACAAACAAAGCATATTGTGAAACTAAAATTGGAAAAAAAAAAAAAAAAAGCATAATTTCTCTACACTTATGGTATTATATCACCCACTGAGGCTATGCTTGTATAACTCAATGCATGCCCGGGTGGCCTTATATAGAGGTTTGTGGAGCTCAAAGTCAGATTTTGCAAACTCAAATGCACTCAAGGTCAGGGAAGGCTGCACAGAATTTTGAAAATAAAAGATGGCATTCAATGCAAAGATGCTCAGTAATTACCCCGAAACCACTCCCCGCCTGGGTTGTCAAACATTGTCAGAATGACCACCGCCAAAGTAGACTAAAATGGCAACAAGTCTAGCAATGCCTGCGGTCTCCTCTTCTAGATTTCTAAAACTTCTGACAAGATATCACAAAAAATCAACCCACAGAAATTTTCTAAGGAGTTCGAACAACAAAACCCAGAAAAGACGTCCATAGTAAAGCCATAACGCACCGTCACGGTTGGCCACAAATTCCCAAAAACCCACAGGTTTCCCATTCAAATTTGCGCAAATCTGAGAAAAATTTTACAAAACTGATGCCACCACTAGATCCATTGGCCTTCGATCTACAAAACCCAGAAAGATCATTAACAACAGAGCCACCACGCGCCACCATGCGCCATCACAAACTCGCGATGACCAACGGTTTAGTTTCTCAAAACTGTGCAAATCTATTCACAATTTTACGAAACTAACACTACAGGGGTCTTGTACGGCCTTGGAACCACAAAACCTGAAAATTTCAGGCCCAAACAATGCAGCACACGCCGCCACGCGCCGCCAAAAGATCTGGCGGTGGTTTCCTTCAGCAACACGCACCGCTCCATTCTTCTACGCGCCGGGGCTCTCTCACACGCCACACATTGACACGCTTCCAACTCTATAACGTCATGGATGACATCACCATCCACTACGGTTTAACCCGTTTGTCCAGGCCGACCCGATTTGACCCGTTCAATCTGACCCAGTCCGAACCACCTGCAAAAAAATAAAATAAAAAATAAAAAATAAAAAAGAGAAAAAGAAAAGGCTTTGACCAAGTGGACCTTTGACTTTGACCAAAAAGTCAAAATTTTCAAGAGGGGCCTGTCCCACTCAGTTTTTCGAGTACATTCCAATTTTAGATCCGTTTCTTCATTCGAAACTCGGAAACTGCACAAACGACCAATTTCCAGAAAGTTGACTTTTGCGTAAATGTTGACCAAAAGTCAAAAATTTTAAGATGGACCTATCTTGCCCAATTTTTCACGTACATTCCAATTTTGGAGTCCGTTCCATCATTCGAGATTCGAAAATGACACAAATGACTCAATTCCAAGAAAGTTGACTTTTGTATTGAAGTCAACCCAAAGTCAAGATTTTCAAGCTAGACTTGTCATGCTTAGTTTTTCGCAACTTGAAAATCACCAATCTGACCCATATCTCCGAAGTACTGACGGTGTCTAAATCTTAAGCTCCCAAGATCAAAATTTGAGATTCATCCATTTAGTTTGGATCCCCTCAAGGTTATCCTTCAAATTTCATCAAGGCTTCCTTTTTAAAGAACAGACGAACTCTCACAAGTGTGTCTTAAACTTGAAATTACATTGGGTCACTACTTCAGCCTACTGTTCCTGTTCGGTGCCTGCCAGTCTCCTACTTACCATTCTCGTTCCCTACCAATCTCCAACCTACCATTCTTATTCGGTGCCTACCGTTCTCATCCACCAGTCTCACCAAAAATTCTCATCCGCCATTCTCAACTACCCAACTACTATTCTTCGTCTCTCCGCTATAAATAAAAGGGTCGGATTCATCAAAAACTCATCAAGAAAAACACACTAAATCATGAAATGAAGATTTGCTTCTTTCAAATTTCCAAATCCTCTTTCTCACAACAATTTCTCATTATAGTTTCATCATTCTCAACACCTAGCAACCAATATTGCCTCACAATCAGTTTGAGATCAACCCTCTCATGGTTCAGTAGAAACCCTCCTCACAGCATCATTGTAGTTTTGAGATCCAAACAAATTTTGTTTCTCTATTTAACGACCACCTTTGTCCATAAAATTACTCATAACAAGGTTTGTGTCGTCCTTCCATGCTTCCGTGGATTTGGTTGGCTAGGAAATCCAAGTCCAGCGGAGACACCTATTCCTAACCTCAGGTCTCCTGTAGTCTCTCTCCAATTGCTTGGTCTTCCAGCAGAAACAGCGGTTCGGAACAAACAGCAACTTGGCTAGTTTCTAAGACCAGAATCACAAGTTAGCTCCATCTTTCATTTTTTTGTGCTTTTCCAACAAGTAGCAGTAAATGAAGATGGTAAAAAGTGTTGGGGTATCCTACAAATTGTCTTTCATCCAACACTTGAAACAACTTCCAAGGCACCAGCTCATCAGAATTCAGCATTTAGAGCCGGTAAATGGTCACTAAAGCCATATTCCATGTCCCCACCAGTGTGGGACCCAAAGGTCATCGTTACTGGTACCTCAAAGCACACTTTCTGGAATTACTCCAACTTAAATTTAGCTTGAAGTATTTTAGAAGGTACTCTTTTGAAATTACTTCAACTTAACGTCCGTCGGCATGGTCCCATCACACAGGCGCATTCTACGACTTGCCGTCGGACCTCATTTAGCATGCAGTCAGTCCCGAATCTAAAGTTGTACTTCCCAAAAACATCTATACCAAAGGATCCTCGACGTACAGGGCCAGCGCCATGGTGGCATATGTTTCACCCATTCGCTTTGCTTCATCCCCATCTTCTTCACCACCAAATCAGCATCCCTAAAATCCCTAAACTTCTGAAATTACTTCAACTTAACCTGAGTGATGCAATAACACATGCACATTCAACCACATTCCCACATGGCTTCGCCGTAATCCGAAGTATACTATTCTGAGATAACTTTACTAGAAGTTCTTAAAAACACGAGGCTAGCCCCATAACTCTGCATGCTGTACCCAACCACCATCCTCACATCTTCCTCATCTTCTACACCCTGTGATCGCCGCCAACGATCCAAAATACTCTTATGAAATTACCTCAGCTTAACTCTACCGAAATGAGTCAATCTTGCAAGTACATCCAACTTCTTGCAAATAACTTTCCCCCTCACCAACCCACTTCAAATACCATGGAACACTCTTTTTGAAATTATTTCGACTTAACTTTTGTTGGGAAGGCTCGGTCATGCAAGTACATTCAAATACTGGTAGACCCTTTTTCAGTCTCATCAAATCCTTTCATATGGGTGGGTCTACTCTTCAGAAATTATCTCATCCTGCTGAAAGCTCCACCACCTTCAACTACTTCACTTGAAGAGCCAAGTGTAAAAATCCATTTTTTCAAAACTCATTCCCACACCACACTTCGAAACTATGTGCGTGAACAAGTCTCGAGGGGGCATTTGTAGAGAGGGAAAATTCCCGACCTATCACAAGCTAACAGGTCATACTACCAAGTCCACAAAATACAGTCAATTACAAAATACCACGTATTGCTGCTAGGTTTTACTATCACTACTCAGAAACCAACAGAAATTTGACAAGTGTCATGTAAAAACCAATCGCGCATTAGCGCATGTAAGCGATGACATAGGCAGCCTCTCACGTGTAAACGATGACATAATCAGTCCAGCACGTGTAAGCGATAACATAAACGGACCAATCAGGCTGTGACATGTGTCACCAATCAGACTCCGCCACGTGTGATCATCCACCTCCAAATTCTTATAAATAGAAGCCTTCCTAAGACATTTAAGAGGACACCAAGCCATCTAAAGCACAAGCAGTATCAGAGAAGATTCAGAAGCATCAGAAGTATAAAAGCTTTGCAGGAATCAAGCCTCAAAACCTTCGAGAACTTCGAGAACTTCAACCTCAAAATCGAAGAACATTCAAAGCAGAATCATCCAAACTATCTGCCTAGATCCAAAAGTTTGCGGGAATCAAGCCTAAAGTGTCCGAAAACATCAACAAATCACAAATCAGTGAAGCTCTACGGATCCAAGCTTCTAAAGCCCTGAAGAACTTCCACCACAAACCTTTGAAGACGAAGAACACACGAAGAACGTGAAGAACAAAGGATTTCTAACAAGCTCATAGCCAAAGATTCATTGTAATTCCGTTTCAGCAATCTTCGATCCATCCCTTAACCAAATTGAAGGATATTTTGTATTCAAGTCAAAATCACATTACCACAAATCCAAATCAATAAGTCTTGCAAGAAGATCGAATCAGAGGATCACTATTTTGTAATCACAGAAAATTGTACCACATATTCAATACAAATTTGCATTTGTGAAACTATTTTACTTGTTTAATTTATTTCAAACTAAGAAATTTAGTCGTCTACAGTTGTTATTGTAAAAAATACAACATAACAAACAAAAATGAAAAAAATAAATAAATAAACAAAAAAACAGACAAAAAACCGTACATATGTGCATACGAGTATATCACGAATTTGAACAAAAATTTAAGGACTAAAAATAAAGGTTATATATGTTAAATTATGATATATCACGAATTTGAATAAAAATTTAATGACCGAAAATAAAGGTTATATATGTTAAACTATTTCTTTTTAGTAGCATACTTATATTATCTTAATTGTGTTATAAAAATTCAACTAATTAAGAATTTATTAAATTTAGTATACATTTTTCTAAAAATTTAGTTGTGCTTTTACGGAAAATATATAACAGGTGAATGAATCAGATAATGTTTAATATATTCTTTGATGCATTTACTTAGCCCCTAAAAAAAAGTATTTAATGTCTCATGTTATTGTAATTTCAAATGATTTTATTTTTTGTTAATTTTAAATCTAGTATATAGGTTATATATGGCGATAGCCGATAAAATATAATAATTAAAATTATAGAAAAATCTGAAGGGATGAAAAAAAATTCAAGATTATAAAATAAACATGAAAATTTTGATATTTAATATAAATAATAAAACACGATGCTAAAATAATAAATTTTAATAATTTAATATTTATATATAATAATACGTCTTAACAAAATAAACAATTATACTCTTGATAAATGTATTGAAGTTCAATTAAATTGAAGTATTTTTGTGCAAGTATAATACAAAAAATTTAATGCGTTTCATTATATATAATAAAAAAGTGTATTTTTAGAATATATTACATGTAATATACATTATAGTATGCACACTTTATTAAAAGATACATACGCATGTGTAATATATAGTATAGTACACGTACTTTACTAACCGTGGTTTGCATTTAGATTTGAAGCTAGCAAGTGAGATTAAAAAAGGGGATGACATTCAAAATAAAATAAAATAAAAGGGGATGCAAAAAGATCTCTGAGGTTTGGGTCAGTTGCAAACTAACCCCCCATGCTATCGGTTTTATATTATTGGCCCTTGAAGTTTAAAAATTGTCCAAATTAGTACCACCATCTCAGTTAACTATAATCGACAGAATTAGTCATATAATCAGAATTAGTCATATAATCATAGAGAATTGACATTTTTATGTCAAGTACATAATCAGAACAAATAACTGAACCAAAAAAAAAAAGTGAGGATAGCTCACGAAACTTACATCATGTCAAGAAGAAACTATCTAAACCTCCTAACTGCTAAATATTATCAATGACATTACATGGTCAACTTGCCAAGGTTGAATGATTCAACTGAACTACATATTTATATAAAAAAGATTGCAGCATTTCAAGCTTACACCACTCCGGAGGGGAGGCGCAGAACAAGTTGTCCACCAACAAGGCTGCATCCAGAGGAAACCTTTACAGTGTGCTCATTATAAAAGTATAATGCAGGAATTTTGCAAAATAAAAGCATGTTACTTACCTTTTGACGTAGTAGTAACAAAAATCTGCAAGAATGAAAGTCTGGACAATTTCAGAGAGGAGAACCATAGAAGGCCACAAACCATAACCCAAAGTAGTCAGCAAGCGGCCATGAGTATCCAATACCTGCGCAGAAGAAGATGATCATTCCTTTGAAATTTAAAAATGTATTCGTAGTAATTACCAATCAGTGAAGCAAATATCATACGATAACTTTTATACAAAAACTCCCCAACAGACAAACACTATGAGGGAAATTTGCATGAAGAACCATAGAGGACTTCATTTCAAAAGTAGCTATTATAACAAGGATAAAACTTAGATACAGTATCTTAGATGCAGTACATTAGGTTCTCTAATTAAATTCAAGGATCTGGTTGCATTGACCAATAAAATAGTTATTTTTTCAAGGATAATTAAAATCAATCCGCCTAAGTTGAATTTAATCGGAGAACCTAATGTACCTAAGTCTTAACCTTATGATGGTTAACACATTTTGAAAAAAATAAAATAAAATAAAACAAAAACCTTCAGTCTTTCAGCCAATTAATTATATATGGTGGTTAACACAATTTGAAATAGACGGGTAAATTGTAGGCTAGCCTCTCCAGTTCTTTACTATTTGAGCAAGCGTTAGACATAGTAACTCCCACAATGTGTAATATCAATAGCTTTCAGAAAAATTGAGCTACTACTTAATTAAAAGAACACAAAGAATCAAATAATATCTCATATATGGAATCTATAGCAGTTTTAAGCTCCATTATCAAACCTGGAGAATCCAATGCGCACAACTCAAGAACCTTGCAACTCCCAGTGCAAATACATAATGTGCTGTGAATGGTTCAACAATCTGAGAATTGGAAAAAATGAAGATGAGAAGCAAAGTTATATAAAGATTATTACTTTTCAAAAAAACAAAGTTAGTTACTGTGTACTTGTTGATTCTTTTTTACTAAATATTATTACTTATCAAAAAAAAAAGTTATAAAAAGGTTTTACGAAATTTATTGTTATTGTCATTATTTTTTTCCAAAAAAGCAAAGCTTAAAGTGCCATGGATGACGCACCATCAGAATGGAAAAACTAATAGTCTTGAATCTATCTAGTTACTTAAAAATAAATAAACACTAATAGGGCATGCGTGTGTTACTTTAAAACATACCTTTGTGTTTTGCATTACCCTTAGTTGGGGTAGCACCGACACAGCTTCAAGATAAACACAGAATGCCCATAAAATCCTATTGAAGATATGATGCTGCGTTGTGGGATGAATTAATAATGATAGCACAGCACAAGGTAGCAACTGCATCAAGGAAAAACACAACATAGATCAAATTAAGAAAATACCAGAAGGGAAATATCAAATATAAGTTGAATAATCATAATAAATTAGTGCAGTGACCGTTACTATTTGGTAGCCCAAAAAAAAAATCATTAAGTCATACAAGATATTCAACTTTAATGACCCAATCAATCAGCAAAATTTATTTATTTTTTAATAAGTTACCAGTCCATAAAATTTATGGAGGAAACAATACTAAAGAAACATCAATAAAAAAGCATATAAAACAATTGATCAGATTTTGAAGCTTTGAACTATTTTCTCAATTTCTCACCCTAAACACTATACAATGAAAAATCTTACCGTTTTGAATTATTAAGATAGAATAAAACAACATCTACACATAAAGGTCATACATAGGGTACAAGACTCTCCACTTACATGGGATCTAGGAGAGGTGATTAGTATACTTACCCCCAAGTTTTGGAGAGGTTGAAAAGGAAAGCCAGGCTTCTACATAGACTTGGCAGGGGGTCAAGTCAGGTCAAGAAAGGTCGGGTTTGGGTTTGGGTTTGACCCGCTTGTATTCAGGTTAAAATTACCTGGATTTAAATGGATCACTATTTTTTAGACCAGTGACAAGCCTACACAGGTTTGAGTTGATCTACGGGTCCTCTCTTGCTTTCTTTTTTCCCTAAATATTAAAAATCGATTATAATCCATTCGTGATTAATAACATGTAAATGACTAAACATCAAATATCCTAATTAGTAGGTTGTCTTTTACAAGATTAGTACAACTTAGGACAACTCAAATCAAATAATTTAAACAAAATACAACCAAAATGAGAAGGTCTTGAATATTTACAAAAAATAGTTGTGAAATGTGAATAATATTGCAAATCGATTTGTACCATATATTATATCATACCGTATATAATAAAATACATGAACACTCTATAAAATTTACAAATAAAAAATTATAAAATATATTAAGTATATTTGTTGCAAAATTAGGACATATTCAATTAATAATTTATGTTATCATCACTTATGTAATAATTTTTTTAACAAGTTTAATAAAAATAAAATGTCAATTAGAAATGTACTTATAATATCTACAATCAAATTGTCACACTAAACAATTATCTTTGGGTCATATGATAAAAAACCCTGAAAATAAAAAGAAAAGGAGAGGAGATAATCAAATAAAAGGGATGAAAAGAAAAACAAAAACAAAAAGATCATTTATGATTCTCTTAAAAATAACAATTAAAAAGTTATATTTTCAGTTGTTGGGCTCAACAAGATCTAGCCCAATCTCATAAATTTTACATTGGCCCAAAATGAATTCACCCGTCTATGAATCGAATGATACCCAAAGATTGATTCAATTCCATATTACACATGTATCATACAATATATGAGCACCCCCAATACAATACACATCTTTTGCTCCCAATTCAATAGGTATTGTATGATACTAACAACCACGCACAAAATAAAATTTTCTTTATGGTCTATCACAAGATTGATACAATTTACAACCATTTAATTCGAATAAATTCAACGAATTACAACCAAAAATGTGAAAATGATCTTAAATATTCATACAGACACACAAAGAAGCTTTTGCCAAACGTTTTCGGATAAGTTTAGGACAAATTTGTGTTTTAACAAGTCAGGTCATTGGGTTAAACCCATACCCACCCCACTTCTTCAGGGGTAAAATAAAATAATTGTACCCATACCCTTTTTTTTTCTCTTCAGGTTTGGGAGGGTTGACAGATTTGGGTCCAATTTTGGCAAGTCTACGTATCCTCAATTCCTCATAGGCCTCAACCTCTAATTTATTAAAGGTTTGAGGTGATTCTTAAAGAGCCAGTTAGGTTATAGAACTTAAAAAAGAAGTAAATTATTTAAAAAGCTAAAAAGAAAATTTCTTGACAGCTCAACATGTCATAAATGAATAAGCAAGAGCATAATGAAATAGCAATGGAAGACGACACTTCACAAACTAGAAAATCAAGTTAAATTTGTTCATAAATGAAATATTTTACACCAGTTCTGGCAAAATTGTGTGTGTGTGTGTGTGTGTTTTTTTTAACAAACAAATGGACAATTGAAATGTGAGCATACAAAAAGACAGGCTATCTATGTGCTGTGAAATGATTGAGGACTCACCACGTAGTAAGATTTGATGTTGTCTTTATCATCCATGTAACTAGACTTCAATGTAAAACGAATCATATAGATAACCCAGAGGGTTGTCACCAATGTTGCAGAATCAAGTAGTGTGTGTATATCAAATTCCATGACAAAACTGCAATAGAGTCTGACAGCCAGAAATATAGCTGTTAGTTCCTGTGATTTGAGTGAAAGCCCTGCAGAAAATTAACAGTAATGAAGCCAAAAAAGCATTAAAACAATAGAAGGCATAATCTTAACAAGATATATCACAAATTTCCAAGCTAGAAACTGATGTCAAAGCAAAATAGCAAAATAAAGAAGAAATACTTTAAAAATATTTGTCATTGAAAAACCAAATTGTTACTTTTCACTTGAATGGATCTTTCTCAAAATAAAGGCCCACAAAGGACATGAAATTAGTACTAGTGATTACTATGCTCTGACTGACAAACAATTTCATTACCAATACCAAAAGAATTTCTATTTTAAAAGATAGAGAACTAAAAGCGGAAATCAATAGTGGCCATATAATTTTAAATGTAGCTAAACCAATTGACATTACCAGTGACCAGTAACAAGTGGCTCGGTTGTGCAAGGAAGCACAAACACTTAAGATGGTAATATTACTCGTGTTACATTAATCCAGAGAGTGGCATCTTGAGCTTCTCTCAATCTCCTAAGGGTTGAACCAACCAGGGGTGCATATTTCAAGGCCTCTTTCTTTCTTTTTTTATAAATTTTACAATTCAATAGTTACAACAATGGAGGAGGGGCATTTTATTATTTTTAACATTTTGAACATGGACTTCTTCGTTGGAAATACCAGGAGTTACGAATTGAGCTACAAGGATATTAACCAAATTCACCTTTCTAAGCGTTTTATCAGATTCAAATATTTTCAATAAGTCTCCAATCAAATTTGAAATCAGAGCTAGACTTCCTTCTAGTTAATGTATAATGGTTCTGAAATCCATAATTAAACCAAATAATAAACAATATTCTAATTTAGAGTATAATATTATATTCCCCTTCTGTTAGTGCCAAAGATATAATAGTACTAACTTTCAAAACCACATTTCATTACCTTGGCAATCACGAAAATTTAAACCAAACCATGAAATTCCGACAGAAAACTCAAGCGAATAAATCGATAAATTGCAAAAAAAAAAAAAAAAAAAAATTAAAAAGTCTAAAAAGAGATTCGAGGTTTTTGTTGTTGTTGTTGGTTACCAGCACATGTCTTCTCCTTGGTAAGCTTGAAAATGAGGACAGAGATTCCAAGAGCGTGAACAGCCTCGGCGGCAACAAAAAGGTTGTCATGATCGTGAACGACCAGTCGCAGGAACACAAGCGCCGCAATGCCCGAAACCACCGCCAGAAACGCCTTCATCTTCGGCGGCTGCCTCCGTACCCACATCGCCACCGTGTGAATCGGCGTCTTCGCTCCCTTCATTGCCTCTCTCTCTCTAGCTCTGATGCGGTAGTTTGGTATTTGTAATACTTTAGGAAACTCTGATTTCTCTCTCTCTCTCTCTCTCTCTCTGACTCCTTTCGGGTACGTTGGTTTATTAGTTATTTGATGCGTGTAGGAACCGTGAACGAGTAGCGTGTTTGTTTTTAGTTTTTTGTTTTAGGTTCAAATCTGGGAGAATTTGTTGAGTTTGGGACACGTGTGGAGGAGCGGGATTTAGTTTTAGTTTTAGTTTTAGTTAGGGGTTGGGTATTGGGTGTTCAACCACTTCTAACTTCTAAGTTGTAGCGCCCAGCCCACTAAACGCATGTAGTCTGTTTTTTTAATGTATGAAAGCAGTTCATGGACACGCATCTAAAAGTGGACTTTACTGCTGCCACAACAGGACAGATGTAGCATCAGTGAGATTTTTGGAATCAATATCGAAATGGAATATCCAATGTCCATTTTTAACGATTTTGAATTTTAAAGGTACAAACAATGTCCTATCATTTTAGCCCCGGTTATTTGGTCCAAGTGGGAGGAGAGGCTTGAAATAAAAAATAAAAATAAAATAAAATAAAAATAAAAATAAAATAAAAACTTAGGTAGTCTCGAACTGTAATGCTCCGGATTCTCACAAAGTATATGGGCCTTCTAGTGGGATTCACGTATGAGTTTCACCTCTTTTGTAAGAGCTGAGAGTATTACTTTAAAACTACTTTTTTTTTTATAAGAAGCATGAAATATTCATTCAACTTGACAAAGAGTTGCAACAAAGATAGCATACAAACACTAGAGAAAATCATAGACAGTTACCCACCACTCTCCTCAATGGACCCGAGAGCCCAGCCAAATTTTTGAGTTTTCATATTAACATTTTTGAAGTCTCTTTTCTTGGGCTCTAATGGTGGGCAAATTAAGAGGAGAGATATAACTTGTGGTATTCGAACAGGGAATTCCTAGGGCCAAAGAAGAAAACAATTGAAAGTCCAAATCCGATTTTTGGCCTCAGAGGACCATTGGAAAACACATGCGTGCTCAACAGATGAGGGTGCTCGGCTTAAAGAGCAAAACATTGCCATCACAGTTGAACTGCTGGCTTTCTCCGAACCCAAGCTCACCGGAGTAACAGCCGCCGGACTTTGAAGACTGGTATCTTTCACTCTTCATTCTTCCTCCGACCCGCCTCGGCAAGCAGCACAAAGTTTTACAAAAACCCCCTTCCTCCAATCGGCTAAATCATGAGACCCAGACCGAAAAAACCCACCAAAACCCAAAACACCACAAATAAAGCAAAACGAAGGAAGCCACTCCCATCGAAGACTAGATCTGAAATAGAACTGGAAGATCCTTATTCCTCTATATACATACCTTAGATCCAAACCCATCTTCCAGGCCGATCGCGGAGTGGATTTGAAAGCTCGGACGCGCTCCACTGGGATGTCCGATCTCATGGCTGAAGCGAAGCTTTCAACTTCCTCAAGCGTGGTGAGAAGAAAAAGCAGAAGTCCTCCAGCGGTAGCCAGATCCATGTTGCTGAGGGGACTTTGAAGGCTGCGGAGATTTAGAACAAAACTCCTACTGAGGGAGAGAGAAAAACTTTCTCTCTCCCCCAGCAGGAGAGAGAAAGAGCACTTTAAAACTACTTAAAAATTACTTAAATTTAGATAGCAATAGAATCATTTATAGTCAATATAAATAAAAAGTCACATCCCGTTTATAAATTACAATATGGTGTCATTGAGGTTGTTAAGGTACATTTGTAAATTAATGGGTGAGTTAGATGAGATAGGAAACTCTCAAGCACAGTTCTAAGGTGTTACTGTTGGTATTACAAGTCTTCAAAAAATGAACCCCTTAAAACGGCTCAACTTAAAATAAATAAATAAAAATTTAGAAAAAAAAATGAAGTTCAAAAAAGCTAAACATTTAAAATAAAAATTAAATGCAGCTTCTAAATGAGATTCTAAATTGTCATTTAATAACCTATTATTGAAAGTGGAACTACTAAGTATGTTTGATAACTGTTTTTTCCCCTTATTTTCTGTTTTCAAAAACAAATTTCTATTTTTGAGACTAACAACATATTTTAGTATTTTCTAATTTTTTTTCTTCAAAAAATTATTTTTTTAATTTCAACTAACTAAACATATTTTTTATTTAAAAAATATAAGATTTTTTTTTCTTTATATTCTCAAAAACAAGTTTTTAAAAATCAAAAACAAAAATTGTTACTAAACACAATCTAAGTTTTTAAGGTGCTATTACAAGTCTCTATAGAATTTTAGAACCCATGACTTTATTTTCCATTTTAAGATTGATGTAAGAAGTAGAAATTTAAGTTGTTGTATATTTGCCATAAGTTGGTTTAAGCTTCCAATATACTAATAAGTAGGAGATATAAAAAAAAATAAATGAGTTGGGTTCAAGTTACACCTAGTGTAACTTTAAGTAATGTTACACCACCCAATAACTTGTTATTGAATTAATATTTTGAAAATCTAACCGTCAAATTACATGTTTTATATGTTCTTAATATGCAAGCCAATTTTTATATCAATTGGATGTTATCTACCATTTGATGCATAAACTCATATTTTATGCATTATTTTAAATTATAAAAATTTGAATTTTAACAATTGATTGATGACATAGATATTAATTTTTGATTACCTTGAAATTTTGCAAGCATAAAGAATATAAAAAAATAACGTAATCTAACAGTGGATTTGTCAATATTCGCATCTAATTAAAAAATATTAAGTGGTGTAATATTGTTTAGAGTTATACTATGTGTAACTTAAACCCAACTCAAAATAAATAATAATACCTTTATTTTCTAATTTATTATTCAGTGGGTGCAGTCAGGGGTGGTGGGTGTATTGGTGCGGCAACTATAAATGCCATTGTAGCCACCAAATAAATTTGTTGGATCAGTACTGACCAACTACTTGATTTCGTTTCTAAATTTAAGTAATGTTACACCACCCAATAACTTGTTATTGAATTAATATTTTGAAAATCTAACCGTCAAATTACATGTTTTATATGTTCTTAATATGCAAGCCAATTTTTATATCAATTGGATGTTATCTACCATTTGATGCATAAACTCATATTTTATGCATTATTTTAAATTATAAAAATTTGAATTTTAACAATTGATTGATGACATAGATATTAATTTTTGATTACCTTGAAATTTTGCAAGTATAAAGAATATAAAAAAATAACGTAATCTAACAGTGGATTTGTCAATATTCGCATCTAATTAAAAAATATTAAGTGGTGTAATATTGTTTAGAGTTATACTATGTGTAACTTAAACCCAACTCAAAATAAATAATAATACCTTTATTTTCTAATTTATTATTCAGTGGGTGCAGTCAGGGGTGGTGGGTGTATTGGTGCGGCAACTATAAATGCCATTGTAGCCACCAAATAAATTTGTTGGATCAGTACTGACCAACTACTTGATTTCGTTTCTAAATTTAAGTAATGTTACACCACCCAATAACTTGTTATTGAATTAATATTTTGAAAATCTAACCGTCAAATTACATGTTTTATATGTTCTTAATATGCAAGCCAATTTTTATATCAATTGGATGTTATCTACCATTTGATGCATAAACTCATATTTTATGCATTATTTTAAATTATAAAAATTTGAATTTTAACAATTGATTGATGACATAGATATTAATTTTTGATTACCTTGAAATTTTGCAAGCATAAAGAATATAAAAAAATAACGTAATCTAACAGTGGATTTGTCAATATTCGCATCTAATTAAAAAATATTAAGTGGTGTAATATTGTTTAGAGTTATACTATGTGTAACTTAAACCCAACTCAAAATAAATAATAATACCTTTATTTTCTAATTTATTATTCAGTGGGTGCAGTCAGGGGTGGTGGGTGTATTGGTGCGGCAACTATAAATGCCATTGTAGCCACCAAATAAATTTGTTGGATCAGTACTGACCAACTACTTGATTTCGTTTCTAAATTGAAGCCAGTAGTTTGTTCCATGCATTACAATCCGTGCACTGTTATCATTAATTTCAAGGTAAAGAACCTATACCAATAGTGGTGCCATTAAAAAAAAGATTACGAGTAATCCATAACAAAGTCAATAAATCCTTCTTCTCAACAAAAAAAAAAAAAAGTCAACAAATCCTGAATAAGAATATCATTAAGCAGATGACAAACATGTGAAACAAAAATAAAATGATTTTTTTTTTTATTAAGTACAAGATAATTTATTGAACATAGAAAATGAGTGGACTAGGAAAACCTGCCCGTCATCATCTACAAAGGCCCAAAATGGATAAAGTTGATGGGTTGAAGCCTCCAAATTATAAAAAAAAGAGGCCCAACGAGCAATTTTATGGGCGAGGCCCGAGACCACTAAGAGACCCTGGGCGAAAAGAGATAGGTACATTTAAAAAAAAATGCTCCAAGAGCATAAACTAGACGCTGCATTAAGAGTCTTAAGACCCCAATGCAATCTGGTTTTATTGAGTTACACATCTTCATATTTGTCCAGGTCAAGAATAAAGGAAAGAAGATGTAAAACAACACATCAGCTTTCCTCTCGAACGGCAATATGAAAAATAGCATAACATTCTACTGAGAGAACAAATATAACAATTTATCAACCTTCAAAGGTTATGAATTCAATTGCCCCATTTGACATATCTAGGGCATTGCTTAAACGTAGACAAGGAAGAATCAAGAGGACCATGAGGCAGATCTTTTTATAACTTGGTTCTTCTGATTGTCTTCCTCAAGTGATATCATTCCCAAATGAGAAGGATCTTCAAGCATCATCTTAGCCACCAAGTACCCTGCAATAGACCAAGTTTGGAACTTTCGAGACTGCTTTCCGACGTATCTCCCAAGCTTTCCATCATAATATTCCGGCCAGTGGTCTTTGGACAATCGGCTTTCAGCTAGTTCAATGGCACGCCTTGCAATTTGGGGACGTCCAGTCTTGATACAAGCAGCCGTGAGTAGCCATAAAAGTACTGCACCAAAAACATTTAACATAAATTATGTATCTCTTGGTAGATTCTACATGAAAACAAAATTGCTCATGTATTGAAGACCATATGTAGAACACTAGTTGTTGGAATTCACATTAGCTTAAGCTGTATTTCAAAACATGCAAAAAGTCCAATAGCTATTTGGAAACTTTCTCAAGCACACATGAATGTGTAACGTTCAGTCTAGATGTTAAGAAAGCTCACCTGGCCAAGAGCCCCCATTGTGGTAACTCCACCTAGTGTTTTTTGGATCACAGCCAGTTACAATTCGCCACTGATGGCTTTCCATGGCAGGATAACAAATTTTCAGTGGCATTTCTCCCACCAACTCATCCCAACGTGCTTCAATGAGATCCATTATAGCTGCAGATTGCTCAGGGGTCGCCAAAGATGATAAAATTGCCACACAATTACCCAAACAAAACCAACGGAAATCCATTCTTGCAGGACTCACATTACCAATAAAATAACCCCCACGAGTTGGCATGAAATCGAACACCCAATCTGGAAGAGAATCAGGCATAACATTGAACTTGTTAACTGCAGTGTGAGAGTACTCCTCAGTTTTATAACGATATATGTCATTGAGCTGCTTTAAGTCCAGCCAAAAGTAACTCCGCATGTGAAAGCTTAGAGCATGGAGGCGGTTAACTATTTGGTCCACAAGTTCCTTTCCACCATCATCTTGCTTAAGTAGAAGCAAAGCACACCTTAAAGCCATGAAGAACAGTGCTTGAATTTCAATAGGATACCCGTATACTCCCTGCAGAATGATTAAAAAAAAATTAACAATCAAACTATAACAAAGAATACAATCTTAGGAAAAAACATCGAAACACATACGCCCCCATGGGAATCCTCCCTGTAATAAGTAATAACCTGGTACATGTGAGATAGGGGGACTGCATACATCCGAAAAAATAATCAGATTCTTGAAGAGGTCTAAACACTCATCTTTGTCAAAAAAAAAAAAAAAGTTGCCCTGTGAAGTATTAGGCTATGACTAATGCAGATATTTTTGTCAAAGAGCCATAGCGTAAAGTAGTCTTACAGACTTGCAGTCAGTCCATGTGCACAGGTAGGTAGGTGCAGGGGGGCGGCGCTACCCTTTGTTCAGGGGTTCAAATGAACCACCTGACATCAAGAAAAAAAAAAGAATTATATATATTTAATATTTTTTTTGTTAGTTTAACACATTAATTTTTTCTTAAAAATATTTTTGCACATCCTAACTTAAATCTTATACACCGTTATTACAAGTAATTCTGACTTTAAAGTAAAAGTAAGTGCTTGTGAATTGTAAGTGTTACTCTTTATTATAAATAATTATTATGTGTATAAGTGTGTCTAATATTAATTGTGTACATTATTTTTTTTTATAATGTTATTTGTGTGAATAATAATGAGTACGTGGATGTTTGTGTGTACAATATAAATATAATATAACTTTGTATAATTTAATAATTATGAAATAGAGAGGATTTGTTACATGAGTGTGTATAGTTATCATGTTATAATAACTTTTTGTCATAAAGTTAGAAAAATTCAAGAAAAAAATTGCAAAGTAGTGATTATTCAAGCATTTGATTGGTTAAGTAAACACGTAGTGAATTATTTTATGTATGAATGAGTGTAGTTGTGTGCATCAATAATTAACATAAAGCCAATGAGTTGAGTTTAGTCATTTAGTTTAAAATATTTTTATAAAAACAATGACAAATATATAATATTAACGGCATAAAAATGAAAATTTAGACAAACTTAACAAAATAAAATGGTCATAACTACCCGTATTGGCAATAAATACTCATAATGAATTACCGTGTAACAATTCAAAATTTGAAAACTTGAAGAAAGATATTGTAAAAATTTATGTTTTTTTTTTTTTTTTTGGTCTATAACTCGATATATTCAAATTCTCTTTTTATCATTTTTTTTTTAATTTAAATTTCTTAATGACCCCCTAAACAAAATTCTTAGAGCCGCCACTGGATAGGTGAGACAACACATGGTTTAAGCAGAGAGTTGGCCACAACATGAGTTGCTGACCTCTGAAAGTTTCTCAATCATGTGATTAATACCAAATGCAAGAAATAACAAAGTCAAGTTCAGAATATTAAGCACTGATCGAAGGCAGGAAAACTTCTGTAATAAAATGCATACAAAACCTTGAGGAGATTTTTTTTCTTCATTTTATGAATGAGAAAAAATTATTCAAAGGGAAACCTGTACAGTTCAATACAAACAAACCAAGCAACTATGCCACATACACCAAACATATTAGAGTAATTGCTAAATAATTAAATAAACTTTTTCTTAACAGCTTAAACTTTTGAGAGAATTGAGAATTTAGATTAAAGAGGTTGAAGCAGTTCATGTAAACTATATTCATTTGATAACCTGATAAAGGCTATTTTAAAGGTCAATTGTCGGCCATATCACAAATCAAGAGAAGACAACTAACCATTCGGCGGTCAATCATACTGCATCCATCAGCACACAGCAGGGTTGGGAATGTGTCAAAGCCTTCTGAGATACACAAACTCAAAATAAGTCTCATACCCTTTTGGCATTCAGGCAATTCTGCCAAGGAAGAGTCCCCTGTATGTTTTGTATATGCACGGAGTAGTATAATCCACCAAAATCCAGAATCTACGGGAGCTACTCTTCCTATTGCACTCTCACCAAAGTCTGCAACCAAAGTCTCATTGTTTCTTACAGGGTCATGGAGCACTTTAAAACTTGCTGGCATAACTCCTTCTCCTAATTTGAACTGGTCTATCCTCTTCTCCCCTGATTGCAGGCGAAGAGTTTTCAAAAGAAAATTTTTGACAATTTCATGTTCCCCATTCATCAAAAAAGCCAGGGCACTTGGGACAAAATCTCTAACAAAGACCTGCCAAGTAGAGGAAGTTAAACTATTTTCAGTGCTTAAAATGAAGGTAGTGCAAAGTACTTTTGCAAGGGAATTGTACAGTATTAAAAAAAGAAATGGAAAATGAGCTAGAATTAGTAACTGGAACTGGTTTTTAATGGATCAAACACCTTCGCTTTCTAACAAATACCACAAGAAAGCTGGTGATGCATAAAGAAACCACTCTCTGCCTAATTGGTCACGTGATACTTCATAACTAGTTATATACACCAGCTGAACCAAATCAACTCTATCTAATGATTACAACGTTTCAAGTTTCAACACAATTTATTACATACTAAAATTGATAACACAGTCAACTTTTTCCTGTCACTTATAGAAGTGTACGAGTGTGTGGATCAATAGAATTATTTATGTTTATATGAAGATTGATAATTGTTCAGGTAACCGGAATCACCGAGCTTATGACTAGGATGACACAAAATGACTCGCACAAATAATGAAGAGTTGTTCACCTGATCATAATTAACTTTTTCGACAGAATGGTCGACAGCAGCAATAGTCCCAACAGGCTGCCCGCGGAAATGAACCATAGAACGCCTCAAAGCTTCCCATGCATCAGCTACCATGGCATGTGACTCAAAGTAACCATTTTCTCTCGGTGAGTTGAAAACAGACCTTCTAGACGGAGAATATATAGACTCAAGATGTTCCACATGAACTGAATACTCGGGATCTTTGAAAAATTGACGAGGCGAAAGGCAATTTGATAGTTCACTCATTGACCTTTCATCAAATGATCTATTCCTTTCTATATTAATCGTTCTTGGTCTGTCCAATATCTTCAAAATATCTTCAATTTCAAATATAGAGCCTGAATTCTCAACACTTCTCTTACTTCCATTTTGGGACATATTATCCGTGAAATTCATAGCCATTCTTGAAATCTCGACAACAACAATATAAGGGTCAGAAAGTCTGCTTTACAAGAAGTAAAACAGTCACACTTTGAAGTAAACCTACAAGCAGTGAAAGATTGTTAAATTATATGCAAGAACAAGCATATAGTAATTCACCAATAACTAATAAGAAACGAGATTAACATTACCAAAGAAGGAAATTGTTAAGCTAGTTCATGCAATCAAATTCCTTATGCACACAACATTAATGATTAATATGATAGAAGATAAACAATATAAGCTTATATGTAATTCTTACTAGAACCAGACCAATATGAGGCTAAAATGCCAATGAAGAAAAACCCAAAACACGAAGAACAGAGACCTTGGAAGAGCCGATCATGAGCGGAAAGAATCACGTCTCTTGCAAGAGTGGCACTTTATATGTGATTAATATTAATACTATAATTAATATATATATATTAGAAACAACCTAATTTTGCCTGTTAGAAAATGTGACCAAACTGATTAAAGCAGTAAAGTTGTAGTATCGTATGGGACTAGGTGACTGACAAGGTGGTCATCTTAATCTTGGAATATCCGATGATGGTGTGAAAGTAGGCCAGTTCGGAATCTTACTACTATTTTTTTTTTTTAAGCTCTCAAGCCCACCAACTCTTGTAATAAACTAGAATTTGTTTGGTGGCATGTACCATGTAGTACTTGTTTAATTTGGAAAGCACTGAACGGTCTACCAGACCTCTAGATGACACGTGGCTATTTTCAGGGGAGTATGTTCCCGTCAACTCTCTATTTCTAGATAGAGCCGTAAATGAACTATGTCATTCATAAATAACTCGAGCTTAGCTCAATAAATGAATCATGTCATTTATAAACAACTTGTTCATGTTTGTTTGTTTATAAAGAAGACAAGTTTGAACCTTAGTTTCAAATTTGTTTAATAAACAAACCAAGCCCAAGCTAAAAATTTTGTTTCTATGAACAAGCTTGTGAGCTATAACACTCGATACAAAATAAGCAGAGTATATACTCATTTATAAACTTGATATGCGTTTGCTAAATAAACTCATTACACGTTTCTTAATTTTTTTTTACTCCTTTAAATTGACCAAGCACCACTTTGTACTTTAGTTGCATTCTTTTTTTATTTATAAGTGGGTCACGTATGGTCCTTTCTTATTCATCATCTAATGTAAAGTTATAAAGCATGTTATTCATTTCTGATTCACAATAATTACAAACAAGTTTTTTTATAGTTCTTCACCATCTAATGTGAATGTAAAAATTATATTTTAAACAATTTTTGAAGCTATAGACAAGAAATGATGAATTGATGGATTTAATTATATAAAATTGTAATTTGAATAATGGCTAATCAAAGGTGAGCTAGAAGTATGATAAAATAAGTATATTATTTTTCTTATTTTTGTTTTCTTGATTTTTGGAGATCTAAGAATTCGATAATATAATTTTGTTGGATCTCAAGCTTAAAAGCTTGATCTTGATATTAAGTTTGAACTTTTTTCCTTTCCCATGAGCTCAAGCTCAAACATTATTTTAGGCTTGTTTCAAGCTCGAGCCAAGCTTGAGTTTTTAAATTTTACTGACAAGTCAAGCTTGAACATACACTACTCTGCAAAGTTCGGCTCGTTTACAACCCTATTTCTAGAAGGAATAATATTAATAAGTCTAATTTATATTTTAATAATTATGATGGGAATGGGACATTTGAACTCAGGTGTTTTGGAAACACTAGGATGTGCCAACCAATGGCAGCCAAGAAAGTCAATCTCATACTGGAGGCTGTACCGATTTGACCAGTGAAACGATATGTTTTGGTACCAGTCAATACCGGTATACTGTTTCGGGTTTACCGTTATTTTTTATATTTATAAATATTTATATGTGTGTGTGTGTGTGTGTTAATGAATATAAAAGTTTATCATAAAACATTACCTCAATTCAAAACAAATTATTCACAGTTTTAGACTTTAGCATCAATTAAAAGAAAAAAAAACACACAATATAAAAAATAGAAAGCTTAATTGTTCATTGCATACTAAGAAAACAAATAATACTAATAAGTTAATGCAAATAAGTTACCATTCTAACCTTACAAAAATTCAAAAATTACAAAAATTTAAAAAAAAAAAAAAAGATTTTTTCTATACCGACATGTACACCCGGGTACCAGCTGATAATGCCTAAAATCGGCTGGTATAGCTGGTACATGGCTGGCACAGCCAGTATTTAAATCAGTACGAAATGTTGGCGTTTCGATACTGGTATACATACCGGTACGGTACATACCAATCGGTACAATATTGACTACCTTGGTGGCAGCTCTAGGATTTTTTTCTAAGGGGGTCAATAAGAAGATACATCTTGGGTAAGAGATGAATCTTACGGTCTACATGGTTTTCTTATTACAAATTTGTCTAAAGTACGTACAAGCAATGGAATAAGAAATAAACTATAGGTTCATTAATTTGACATATTTTTTCTTAATACAGTGAACATATTAAGTATTGTTGTTGTTAAGTGAATTTTAATTATTACTGATTAATACAATTAACATACTAATTATTAACATATCTATTAGTTTAGGACAATTATATGTTTACATTATAGTATCAATGTAAAATTAATATTGTTGACAATTATACTGTTCACATTTGTCTAGAATCTATTTAAGATTTATATTATAGATAATTATACTATACACATTTGAAAAAAATATACAATATTGTACACATTTGTTTAGAAAAAAAATGTAAATCTTATATTGATAGTGCAACGTAAACTGTGAATTTTCCATTAGTTTATTTCAAATTTGTTAAGATATAAATGGGTTTTTTTTTTTTTTTTTTTAGATTTAAGATGAAAAAATTTATTTTTGTTGTTGGACTTACTATTTCCCCCATATTTTAGATAAAATTGGTTTGTTGTTGGGCTTTTTTGGTGTTTAAAAAGACCAAAATATTGTTAAGAGGATCATATTTAAGCTTATTTCAAGTGGGTTTAAAAAAAAGGGTCAAAGTGGTCTAATTTTATTTTAGAATGGTCAAATAAAAAAATTATATATAAAAAAAAAAAAAATTGCTAGCTCAGGAGGTTCATTTGAACCTCTTGAAGTATACATGGTGTCACCCATGGTGCCAGCTAGTTAAACTACAATACTCAGCATAAAATGAATGTTTTTAAACTCTCTTTTTTTGTGCTTTGTGATTGATTGGATATGATTCATAATATATATATATATATATATATATATATATATTTTATATATAAGATAAAAATTCTACTTTAACTTAATCTAAGTGTATATGTGTGTAAAATTCCCTCCTAGAGACTTAAACCTCGGCCCTTACCGCCCACACCCCACACCCCACAACCACTTATGCATTTTAAATTTCACATATTTTCACATTATTATTATAAGTATATATTTTTAATTTTGATATTTAAAGTTACAAATAATGTTAAACTGTGTTAGTTTAAACTAAACTACACTCTTTCTAAACAAATTCTAATTAAATTATCTTCTCAAAAAAATTATAATTAAATTAGATAATTCCTTTCTTTTACAAATTCTTTTATTTCACTTTTTATTTATTAATTCTTATTAAGTAAACAAATATAATATTGTCAAATTTTCATGTGCATATTGCACTGGTTATACAAAAATTTCGTAATTTTTTTTTCACAACTTTAAGGTAGTGTGCTATGATCAGGGTATAATAAAAGTATTATTATTAGTAAATCCATGTAAATTGATGTTATTCTCAGTGGAAAAAAAATTTTTAAGTGATGTTACTTTATTACAATTTATCATTATAAAAAACTAGCTTGTAACCTATGTTTATACACACAAACATTAAACAATGGTGATAAAAATTAATGAAAATCAATAAAAATTAAACTATTGAAGTTGATCGACACAACCCCATTTGTATTCCAAATAAGGGAATCAAAACTAAATGGGAAATTTGGTGAGAGGGAGAGAGAGAGATATGAACCTTAGTGAGAATGATAAAAAAAAAATTGAAGGAAACCAACAAACAAATCCAGAGACAATAATTGAACATAAGGAACTATTTACTTAGAGAAAGAGAGAGAGAGAGAGAGAGAGAGAGGGGGGGGGGGGGCGGGAGGGGGATTACTTGCTTTGATTTTTTGCTCTAAAACTTCGTCAACAATTTCATAGTTTCCATTAGAGAGAGACAATTCAAAGAGTTTAGCTTTTGTGACAATCTAGGTTCTCCATTGCAGCATTTATATAGTTTTTGACATAAACTTTTTGGGTTTTGCATAGTATTAAGGGGCCGCATTACTTAATGAACCCCCTGAATTGATTAAAAAAAAGTTTATATGCATAAAATATTATTTTATTAGTTTAATTTACTTTTAAATATATTTTTGCACCCTCTAACATAGATCAGTCCAATCCAAAAAAAGTAAACAATAATACAAATCAGTCCATTCCAAAACCAACTAACGACATAAATCACATATCTCTCTCTCTCTCTTATGAATCTATTTTCTCTATTTGACTATCGGTATCTCCGATTTTAAGAGTCAAGAGTAAGTGTTTGTGAGTTGTGTGTCTCTTTTTATTATAAATTTATATATTATTTGTGTGAGTATGTGTGTCCGATACTGATTATGTGCGTTATTTATTTATTTTCGCTATAATGTAATTTGTGTGAATGTGTGTGTATAGTATAAATATAATATAATTTTATATGATTTAATAATTAAGAAATATAGAGGGTTTGTTACATATGTGTGTATTGTTATCATGATATGATAACATTTTGTTATAAAGTTAGTGATTTAAAAAAAATAGAAAAATTATTGATTATTCAAGCATTTAATTGGTTAAGTAAATACATGATTTATTATTTATAATAATAAATATAATGCATGTTGGGTTGAGTTTTGTCATTCAATTAAAATATTTTTATAAAAACAATAATAAATAGATAATGAAAATTGCATAAAAAAAATTTTATATTAACTTAACAAAATAAAATGGTTACACCTACCCACGTTGACAATAGATAACGTAAACTCATAATGATTTCAAAATATGAAAACTTATAGAAGGAAATAATAAAATGACATGTGCTTGTGTGTGATTTTTTTTTTTTTTTTTTTTTTTTTTGTCAACAACTCAATATTCAAGTTTTCTTTTTATTAAATTTTGTTTGATTTAAATTTCTTAATGACCCCCAAAAAGAAATCCTGGAGCCGCCACTGATAGTATTTGTATATATTTTTTTTATATAAACTCCTCAGGTTTTTATACAAAATCAATCACGATTATATATATATATATATATATATATATATGATTTAGAATCTAATTGGATCTACACTCTTCAGTTTTTACACCAAATAACTCACTTACCACAAAATTTAAAAAATTAGATGGAACACATGGCACAAAATTGAACTTCAATTAAAATTCAATTTAAAATCTAATTGAATTTAGACTCTTTAATTTTGCACCTAATAATTTACTTGACACACAAATTTAAAAATTAGATGAGACACGTAGCACAAAATTAGACTCCAATTTAGAATTTAATTGAATTTTCTCTCAGTTTTGGCTATATATATATATATATATATATGACTTAGAATCTAATTGAATTTAAACTCTTTGATTTTTGCACCTAATAATTCACTTGACACACAAATTTAGAAATTAGATGAGACACATGGCGCAAAATTAAACTTCAATTTAGAATTTAATTGGATTTTCTCTCAATTTTGACTATTAATATGTGTGTGTGTGTGTGTGTGTGTGTGTGTGTGTGTGTAGATTTTGAAAATTTAAAATATGAGAGCTATGTTCAAGTGACACCTAGTATAACTTTAAACAATATTACACCACTAAAATTTTTTTATTTGATTACATATTTTTTATGTTCTTAACACTTATGCCAAATTTCACATCAATTAAATGTTGTTTAATATTCGATCCATAAATCATTTTTCATGCATTTTTATTTAGTGTGATGCTTTATTTTAGAATACAAAAAACTTGAAATTTAAATATTTAATAAATGGCATGATTAACAACATTCTATTAACACAAAATTTGTCTTGTGTGTTAAAAACATAGTACTGTAACTCTCTCTCTCTCCCAATATATATATATATATATATATATATATATATATATATATAAACTCAGCCTCAATAAATGAGTAATTAATTAATAATCCTAAAGAAAGTACAATAATATAATATTTCCCCCTCGTTCATGTATGAATGATATGTCTCACCATAAATTTAATTAGTGAAACTTATAATAATTTATGTGAAAAGAACATATATAATGCACATTACTTAATTCTGAAAATACCAAATAATTTTTTCACAAATTGGGCCATAACCTTCCTTGTAAATGTCATGGGACATCCCGCCCTTATTTTTTTAATTTGATTTTTAAATAATACATGTCTTACAGACATCATAAAAATTTGAGGGAAGCGGAGAATCAATGGGCGGGCACTTAATCCTGTTTTTCATTGTTTGTTTATCAATGTACTGCAAAACTTCCTCAGAAAAGTTCTGTAATTTTTTCAGGTGGAATTACCAATTAATATTGTTTTTTTTTTTTTTTTGAAACATTACCAATTAATATTGTTAATATAATATTATATTTTCGGCCCGTCAGGTCGAATCTATTATTTACCAATTAATATTGTTAATTGGTAACTTGAAAAGTTCTCCGTGCGCTAGAAAGATTCTTAATCGTTCACAATATATATATATATATGAAAATATCAGTCCATTGTCATATCACGCGATTGCATGATTCGTGTGTGGCTTGACTTATAACCCATGCATTTTTAATTTTTCAAATAGACAATTTTTTGTTAGAATCTATAAATATTAATTATCAAGAAATTTGTGAATCTAACTGGTCAATAGACAACCTTTTCTTTTGTATATGTATAGATATTATTATATTCCAATTTCTACCCGATGTCAAGGAAAATTTCGAATTAGATCCTAAATTGGCGGGTTAATGTGAGTTTATTCATGCGATTATGCACTCTTCAAATAGGAATTCATTTTCTGAAAGATCCTGACTTTTTCATCCTAATAAAGTCAGCTCTGTGCAGTTTATTTTTATACCACGTCAAGTTTAGCTCTTACTCCTTAGGACATTTGTTAACATTTCTCTTGTATATATATATATCGAAAATAATATGAATAAATTACTTATTTTCTTAAAAGTTCACCTTTGTTTATTTTCTTTATGCAAGTTTCATGAGTCATGAATCATGAGTTAGAATCATAAATCATTTGCCCAAAATAATTATGATTATTAAAAAAAAATGGATTGATGAGAAAAACGGGTGAAAGGTATTTTCAGAAAGGTCATATGGAAAACTACCAATTTAGGCTGTGTTTGACTCAATGTAAAATGATTTCAAAATGTGAAATATTTTCAAGTGAAAATATTTTTTAGAAAAGAAAATATTTTTAGGTGTTTGGTCGCATCACAAAAAATGCTTTGGAAAATATTTTAAGGTGTTTGCCTGTGTTCCTGAAAATCCTCTAGAAAACACATTCTCTCACATTTTCTCAGCCTCCAAACAAATATTATAGGAAATCGAAATATATAAACCAAATCAACAAAAAACATAACAAAAAAAATTCAATCTTTCTAAAAAATAAGCACCGATCGTGAGAAAGGGAGAGAGAGAGAGAGAGAGATAGATTGAGAGAAAAAGAGAGGTAAAGGACCACAAATCAGTGGGTGGGTTTGATGGCGACAAGATCGTCAGGTGGGTCTAAAGGAGGTGAGGACAATGAGATCGGTTTGTAGATCGGAGATTAGAGATCAAAGAGAAAGAGAGAAGAGAAAGAGCTTCCTTGAGTATGAAAAACGACAGCGATGGCTTCAAGCTTGAGGCAACAACGATGGTGAGGGTTGGGTTGGGAGTCGTGCTGAAGTTTAGGGGTTGATATTTTACGGTCAACGGAAATCATTTTCCGCTTGACTGAATTTTCCGACCAATCCAAACAATCCTCATGGTGTAAAATATTTTCTATATTCCTTTTACATCCGAAACAAAACACATTAAGCTCAAATGGCCATTCAAATTCTCGAGGATGGCACGTTAAAACTTAGAGGCCAACCCTTTGTCACTTCTTTGGGATATGGACTTTACTGCTTTCCCTAAAAAGTCCACTCAAATCCCACCTTCAAAAAAATATGAGATTTTTTTTTAATAAAAAAAATGATAGTTACAATGGGAAATGGGATTTAAACCCTAAATGTATCAATTCAAAATATCAAAAGTTGAGTTATAAGGTTCTTGACAGAAATCAAAGAAATTTGAACTTTCTCCAAAATGTCAAATTGTCTCATCCTTTACTATTCTCTCAAATATGATCCTTGTCTCTCAATAGTTCAATGCTAATTTTGTGTCATTGTACCTAAAATTTGCTAGTTAGACACAATAACCCCACAATAACATCTTTGGCACTATTTGACTTATTTTTTATTTATGGGAGAAAACATTTTTAGTAGATTTGTGTTTTCTTTCTAAACAAATTAAATATAATCTGTGAGTTCCAGTTAGCTCAACTGGTAAAGTTTTTTATGGTTGAATAAGAGATCTAAGGTTTAATCCTCACCAACACTAAAAATCCATTTGTATCTTGATTTGATGATAAAGAACTATTATCAAAAAAGGATGCCATAGATTAAAATTCTGTCAAAAAAAAATTTAAACATAATCCAAAAAACTAATTCGCTGTTCTTAATAATAAGGATAAAGATTATGTAAAAAAACTAGTCAAGTATGTGATTCTAATGACTCTATGGGTTTTTTTTTTTTTTTTTTTTTGGTAAGGTATTTAAAAAAATTATGATCAATATCACATTCTATTTCATAACATGGTTTTGAGACCATGCTCAATTACTTTATTTTATTTTTAAATTATTTTTAGGCTTAAATACAAAATTAACCCTCTAAGTTTCTTTATATTTCATTTTAGTCCTCTAGCTTTGTTTTTGTTCATTTTAATCCTCTAAGTTTCAAATTTATTCAATTAAGGCATTTCTGTCAATTTTTGTTAAAATTTTAAAAAGAAATCTGGAAAAAAAATTTTCAATTATTAATTAAATTTTTTAATTTAAAAAATTTGAAGAAAAATTTAAAAAATATGAAAAAATAACTAAAACATATAACAAAAGTTGATGAAAAAAGCTTTAATTGAATAAATTTGAAAGTTAGAGGACTGAAATGAACGAAAACAAAATTTAAGGACTAAAATAAAATCTAAAAAAACTTAGAAGGTCAATTTAACATTTTAGCCTTTTTTTTTTTTTTTTTACTACAATGGAATGCACACAGTAAAACATGTCATCTTAAAAAAACATGTCACGATGAATGCATTTGAGGAATTTTTAATATTTTAAAGAATATTACGATCAATTTATTTTATTTTAAAGATTTACGATCAATATCCCTTTCAAAATTTATCATTTAAAAAAAAATGTCACGATGAATGCAATCATCATGATTTATTTACATGAGAGATTAGAAAGATGTCATCACAACACACTATTATGGAACAATAAAATGCATTCAATACATATATAGGGAAGTAAGTTTAGAATGAGGTGGTTTGAATTATTAGAAGGAAAAAGTTTTGCTCCAAAATTAATTCTAGCCTAAGGCTACAACTTCACTCATAAAAAAAAAATTAACATTGCTACATAATTTGAAAATCTAATTATTAAAATGCATGTTCTTTATACTCTTAACACATATGTTATATTTTGTGTCAATTAGATGCTATTTACTATATGATCCATAGCTATTGATAACATAGCTACAAAGATTTGCAATTTAAACGGCTGATTGATAACATAGCTATTGATCTTTGATCTTCTAGAAATTTAGCAAGCATGGAGGATATATGAAGAAAATGTAATCTAATGGTGGATTTGTCAAAATCCACATCCAATTAAAATACATTGAGTGAAGTTGTAACCTTATGCCTCAACCAATTTTGTAGCCAAATTTTGTCCTTATTAGAAACACCGGGTATTCATTCAATAAATATGATTGAGGACAAAGTTTGGCTACTAACTTGCTTGTAGTTTAAGGTGACAACACTCACTAAAAAAAATTAATATGGCCACATATTTTGAAAATCTAACCGTTAAATTACATATCTCACTTTCTGTATAAAGTTCAAGGAATATTTAGCCGTCATAATCTATAAAATAAAAACATACCTTATTAAACTTTTTGAGAAAGTATCCTTCAAGGATGGAGTCGGGACCTGAAGTTAGGGGGGGCGGTTATAACCGTTGGCTCTGCTGCTTCTTAGTTGCTAAGGTTTTTTTTTTTTTTTTTTTGTGTGTTTTTTATGCATGCATCTTTTGCTAGGTAAAAACACAATTATTTTTGTTTAAACTTTTTAAAGGGCTAGTTGTTTGTTTTGAGTAAAATTGATTAATTAGGCTTAATTATTTTTAACTTTACTATTGGTAATTTTTGTTATTGTGCTAATTTTTTTGGGCTTTTATATTTTGTTTTAGATTTTAGATCAATAAATTTTTTAATGGCCTTTAAAATGAGAAAAATGCTAAAGTTACAAACTATTTTACAAATTGCTAATAAGGTGAGTAGTTATTGGTAAATAAAAAAATGATGTAAGTGGTGGGTCCAAATGCGAACCAATAAGAATTTGTACCTCAACAGTTCGTAAAAATGTTGCAGATAAGTTTGTGCATGTAACATTACTCTAAAAAGAATCAATGATATTGTTAAGGGAGGCCAAATGTAATTTTATAAAACAAAATTGCTAATATATATATATATATATATATACACTATATTTTTTATTAAAAAATTGTGTGTGTGTGGGGGGGAGGGGGGGGAATGTACACCTTTGTCCCTAGTACCCTTTTAAACTTGGAAAGCCAACTCAGCGCATCAATTAAACGGTGAAAATGGCCAAATACCACCATTTTCAGAAATTTGTAGCAAAAAAGCACTGTTTCGAAACTAAATAGCGAAATACCACTTTTCTAAAACTCGAGTTCCAAATGGTACTCGAGTTTATGAAACTCGAGTTCCTCATTAGTTCTGCTGAGCTGGAATTTGTGCGATTAAAAATAATTATGTAGTACACGAGTTCCATGCAACACAGTACTCATAAAATCTATTTTCTGCATTAATTAAAACTGTTCATTGTTTTCTCATAAAAAATTTTCACTGTTTTCTGCATAAACTATTTCTACGATTTTGCATAAAATTATTTTCTGTTCAGCATTATCTAAAAAATTGTTCACTGTTATCTCATAAAACACCTACTGAAATCGTGTTTTCTAAATTTAAACGCCAAATCTGAATGTTTTTTCATGTTTGAATTTCACAATAATCGAAATTGTTTTTCTGCATTGATAAAACCTGTTTCTACATTAATAAAATTTGCTCTTTGCACATCATATTTACTGTATATTCAAATCTGCTTACTGCATTCATAAAATCTATTTTCTGCATGGAACTCAAGTACCACATAATTTTTTTTAATCGCACAAATTCCAGCTTACAAGTGCCACGGTGGCAGACCTGATGAGGAACTCGAGTTTCTGAAACTCAAGTTCTAGAAAAGTAGTATTTCCCTATTTAGTTCCAAAGCAATGCTTTTTTGCTACAAATTTCTGAAAATTGTGGTATTTGGCCATTTTCTCCGTAGAGAATGGCTCAAACTTCAGTGACTAATTCTGGTTCACTCCATTTTTTCCCGCACACTTAGCCAAGTGAAAAAATAGATCGTGTGAAACACAGAGAGCAAAGCAACCGTAGAAACCATGCTAAACAGGACATAGTGTGCCAAATATAACCCCTCGTGCAGGTGGGACGGGGTCACCAAGTACATAGAGGAAGAGTATCTAGGAATCATGGATAAAAGAGTTGGTGAAAATGGCCAAATACCACCATTTTGTAAAATTTATAGCAAAAATGTATTGTTTCAAAACTTAATGGGAATCTACCATTTTTTTTGTACTCGAGTTTACTAAACTCAAGTTCCTAGTATCATTCCACTGTGGCACTGCTGACCTGGAATTTGTACAATTAAAAAAAATAATGACGTACTCGAGCTTGGTAAACTCGAGTTCCATGCAATATAATACTCGAGCAAACTAGGCTCAAGTTCTTTGTAAATAAAATGGTGGTTATTTTTTTTTCCTACGGTACTCGAGTTCACCAAGCTCGAGTTCCTTGTAACTTTTTTTTTTTTTTTTTTGGTGGATAATCGACAAATAAACATAAACTTAAAAATAAGTAGGTCTTTTATGTTTTTATGGAACTTGAGCTTGGTAAACTTGAGTTCCATATAACTTTTTTTTTTTTATAATCGACAAATAAACATAAACTTAAAAATAAGTAGTTTTTTTTTATGTTTTTATGGAACGCGAGCTTGGGAAACTCGAGTTCCTTATAATTTTTTTTTTTTGGATAATCGACAAATAAACATAAACTTAAAACTAAGTAGTTTTTTTAAGTTTTCATTTATTTAAATAGAATCATTGTAAAAGATAGAGATTTTAATTTCAAAATATGAATTTTTAGGCCACTCATACCCCTTGTTCATTCATTTTTAACACACTCATCAATTTCTTACTTCTCGAAAGCGTTATGGTCAAATTGGTTAAAATATTGGGGTTAAAGAAAAATCTCATTCCATTTTTAGCCATGGGCATACCGAAAGAAGTTTAAGCTACATATTGTTACTTTATCAATCCTGTTTGGAATTACCGTATGGTCAAATGATTGATAAGTATTGCAGAAAGAGTGGACCACTTAGATATAAAGAAGAACTTAAGCTTTACCACATCTGGATATGTAAGTTCTTCACTTGCAGTGTTTCTAAGAGGAATGTGAAACATTTTTTTATGTATATCTAAATGTTTGGCTGATGATGTGAAAGTCACTTTGGCAACTTTTTTTCTTAGCGAGTTGTAGCACCCCATGTTTAGATATTGTTCACTGTTTTCTCATTTAAAAGCCAAATTTGTATGCTTTTACATGTTTAAATTTCACAATAATCAAATCTATTTTTCTACATTAATAAAATCTGTTTCTACATTAATAAAATTTGCTCTCTGCACATCATGTTTACTGCATATTTGAATCTGCTTACTGCATTCATAAAATCTATTTTCTACATTAATTAAAACTATTCATTGTTTTCTCATAAAAATTGTTCACTGTTTTCTGCATAAACTATTTCTAGCATTCTACATAAAATTATTTTCTGTTCAGCATTATTTAAAAAATTGTTCACTCTCTTCTCAGTGTAAATTATTTTCTATTCACTATTTAAAAAATTGTTCACTATTTTCTCATAAAACGCCTAGTTAAATCGTGATTTCTAAATTTAAAAGCCAAATCTGAATGCTTTTTCATGTTTGAATTTCACAATAATCAAATCTATTTTTCTGCATGATAAAATCTGTTTCTACATTAATAAAATTTGCTCTCTGCACATCATGTTTACTGTATATTTGAATCTGCTTACTGCATTCATAAAATTTGTTTTCTGCATTAATTAAAACTGTTTATTGTTTTCTCATAAAAATTGTACACTGTTTTTTACATAAACTATTTCTAGCATTTTGCATAAAATTATTTTCTGTTCAGCATTATTTAAAAAATTGTTCACTCTCTTTTCTGCATAAATTATTCACTATTCACTATTTAAAAAAAAAATTCACTTTTTTCTCATAAAACACCTAGTGAAATCTTGATTTCTAAATTTAAAAGCCAAATATGAATGCTTTTTCATGTTTGAATTTCACAATAATCGAATATGTTTTTCTGCATTGATAAAATCTGTTTCTACATTAATAAAATTTGCTCTCTGCACATTATGTTTACTGTATATTCAAATCTACTTACTGCATTCATAAAATCTGTTTTCTGCATTAATTAAAACTGTTAATTGTTTTCTCATAAAAATGTTCACTGTTTTCTGCTTAAATTATTTCTAGGATTTTGCATAAAATATTTTCTATTCAGCATTATTTAAAAAATGGTTCACCCTCTTTTCTGCATAAATTATTCTCTGTTCACAATTTAAAAAAAAATTTCACTGTTTTCTTATAAAACACTTAGTAAAATCGTGATTTCTAAATTTAAAAGCCAAATCTGAATGCTCTTTCATGTTTGAATTTCACAATAATTGAATCTATTTTTTTGCATTGATAAAATCTGTTTCTACATTAATAAAATTTGCTCTCTGCATATCATGTTTACTATATATTCGAATCTGCTTACTGCATTCAAAAAATTTGTTTTCTGTATTAATTAAATCTGTCCATTGTTTTCTCATAAAAATTGTTCATTGTTTTCTTCATAAACTATTTCTAACATTTTGCATAAAATTATTTTCTGTTCAGCATTATTTAAAAAATTGTTCACTTTCTTTTCTGCATAAATTATTCACTGTTCACTATTTAAAAAAAAAATTCACTGTTTTCTCATAAAACATCTAGTGAAATCTTGATTTCTAAATTTAAAAGCCAAATCTGAATGTTTTTTCATGTTTGAATTTCACAATAATCGAATCTCTTTTTCTGCATTAATAAAATCTGTTTCTACATTAATAAAATTTGCTCTTTGCACATCATATTTACTATATATTCAAATCTGCTTACTACATTCGTAAAATATGTTTTTTGCATTAATTAAAATTGTTCATTGTTTTCTCATTAGAATGTTCATTGTTTTATTTCTGCATAAACTGTTTCTAGGATTTTGCATAAAATTATTTTTTGTTCAGTATTATTTAAAAATTTTATTTTCTGCATAAATTGTTCACTATTCACCAGCATGCGTGAATAGCTTCCAGATTAATCAAGACAGTCCAGACAGATATAGACAGATATTCAAAAGTTACTACTGTTTACTAGCATGCATAAAAAGAGATCTGATAGATTCCCAAGATCTGAAAGATTCCCAGACAAACGCAAAAAAACTACTACTCATCAGTACTAATTTCCATACCATCGACAGATTAACTTGAGTTAAATTTACCTACTCAAGTTACTTTACCATGGTTCATTTCACCTATAAAAGAGACGGACTATGAAGACAGAAAACAAGTTTCTAAGTTTCTAAGTTTTTAAGATTTTAAGCTTTTAAGTTCCAAGTTTTAGAAAACCTTTTGTAATAGCCTTCCCTGTCCCTCGAAAAGACTTTTGTACTCTCTCCCCCTCTTGTAATCTTGTAACCTTTCTCTTCAGACAGTTTTATTTTCAAGCTTGTATCAAAGACAGCGGTTTGTTTTCAAGTTTATCAAAGACTGAAGTTTTTATTCAAGTAAGATTTTACTAGTTTCTGTTTTCATATTCCATACTCCATTTTAACTTTATTTTGAATATATCTATTTTGCTATTTTCTTCTTTATTATCTATTTTATCATTGTTTATGCCTCCATATTACTGTTGTGCTCTCTCTTAGGTAGTCATTGGTATTAGAGCATTCAAATCATAAAACACCTAGTGAATAGTGAATAATTTATGCAGAAAAAATAGTGAACAATTTTTTAAATAATGCTGAACAGAAAATAATTTTATGCAAAATGCTAAGAATAGTTTAAGCAGAAAACTGTGAACAATTTTTATGAGAAAACAGTGAATAGTTTTAATTAATGCAAAAAATAGATTTTATGAATGCAGTAAGCAGATTTAAATATACAGTAAACATGATGTAGCACCAACTGTGGCATGAGTAGTTTTTTTGAAGACACGTCACCAGCCCGCTGCTGTAGCACGTGTAGTCATTCGAACCACATGTGCCAACAGACACCACTGTTTCACACGTGCTACTCAATAGCTCGACACGATTTCACACACTGTCCAGTCATATCATCCACATTCACATGAATACTTAAATATATGAATAATCGTACCTTGGTGCCAGGGACATAGCACTGTGTCAATTAAATATGATGCTCTGTTCAAGAACACTGCAACTACCGCCCACATCTTCAAATCTCACTGTGACATTGGGAACATTTCAAATCCTATTCTTGTAGTTTTTTTCCAGCCTGTATTGACATGATAAGCCCTAATAACTAAAATTATAATGCTTGGAACATGAAATGAGGTTATAAATGCATCACAATAATGATCTTATTTCTACCCCACTAACTTCATAGATTGACTAAGCTATGAGTCGCAACGCCTCAACATCAAATCGTACAATGCGAAACAAGTTTGGATCTACTTCAACAAATGGATTATCACAAGTTCCAGCAGATCAACAACTACAGACATACACAGACCACCATGGAGGGAAATGGGTTGGAAGAAAGAGAGATTTCCTTAATATGCCAATATACATGTACGAGAGTCTTGGAAGCGTCGGACACATCATGGTCGGCAAACCTACAAAACTAAGTACAGATACCACCGCAATAGAGTTCACTGTAGTAGAACCACCATGGTCAACCTTATACGAGAAGAGGTGTGAGTTGGAGGTGTATTGTCGATGGCACGGGTTACGAGTTCTTAAGGCATGCTCAGCCGAGTTACCTAGAGATGAACCTGCCAATATTCTTGCTCGTCTTGAACAAGAGAACAATCAAATGCAAAGGCGATTAGATCGTTTTCATGCAATCCAAAAAGTTAGGAAGCATCTAAAGGGGAAGGCACAAGAGCGAGCCATCAAGTCTATTAATGAAGTTATTGCATTAGATGATGAAAGAGATATTTCAGACTTCTCAGATTCAAGCAATAATGATATCCAAAAATTTCTACCTACAAACATCAGACATTGTTATTAATGTCTACATGTTTTGTGCAATGCAGAATGTTGTTGTTAATGTCTGACAACTGATGATTATGTACATTCAACTTTTGCAAATCTAAAGATTAACTGTTCATTAGTATTGGCTAAGTTTATATGAAATCACTTGCTCATTTTTCCCTACTGTTCTTTGTTGCTACATATGATTCTTGTGCTTTGGTTGGACAATGTCCTCTGCTTTGTAATGTAGGAAACCACACAAACTCATCCAAACCACACAGACCAACTACTCTTTCACAAAAAAAACCATATGGCTCCTAAAGCAAGGACTCGCCATGTGAATGCACAAATATGCAACCATTTGCAATGCACCGTTTTCAAGGATGCAGAGCATCCCTGGAAATTTTATGCATTAATTTTTGGGGTGAGCTGTGTCCACCATTAGCTCCAATAATCAAACGTATATGACCACCATATTTGATCGAACAGTCGAGTAAATATGCATTCAAAATCTGCAGCGTAACAGTAATTGGCTACGATTATAAGAGATATTTCAGTGTTTCAAGCTATGGGGCTGCTTAATTTGTAAGAGTGATGGTTCTAAGAGCAAAGTGATGCTTTTAATGTACATATTTATGAGATGTGATTGTTTGACAACTCAGTTTCAGGGTTCAAGATGGCTTTACCATGTGCTATTACTTCTAACCAGTAGTCACGGATTATGGGAAGAGCGTTTTGACTAGCATCCTTGAAAATGACCAAAGATAATAAACATCTCGGCACTATTGAGCCCTGACCAGAGGTACCCATGTGCTATTACTTCTAACCAGTAGTCACAGATTATGGGAAGAGTGTTTTAACTAGCATCCTTGAAAATGACCAAAGATAATAAACAGTTCTACATGTGTTGCTCAACAGCTCGGCACTGTTGAGCCCTGACCAGAAGTACCCATCCACACTCACGTGAATACACAGATATGCAACCCTTTGTAATGCACCGTTTTCAAGGATGCATAGTATCCCTGGAAAGTTTATGCATCAATTTTGGGGTGAGCTGTCCACCATTACTACACTGATGTTCACAGTGCTGCATATGCTGCTCAAAGATTTGGTACGTTCTTTGATTTTCCATTGAGTTTACATGATTTTGTTCATTCAACGATTTCGAATTTTTCAACAAATTCAGATGATCAATACATTAGTACACAGTTTTCCATTTAATTTTCATGATTTTTTACATTTAACGAATCCAAACTTTTCAACAAATTCAAACTATCTGTACATCTAATTTACACAATTTTATTTTGTACTTTCAAGATTTTATACATTCAAAGAATAATTTTTTTTTTTAACAAATTCAAACGATCTGTACATCTAATGTACACAATTTTCTCTTGAATTTTCATGATTTTGTATTTTCAACGAAATCTAATAGGCCAAAAACGTATTGACCACTAGTGATTAATTAATTGATTAATTAGCCAAGTTTATTAATTAATCAAATTAACATGCAAAGCTCGTGGTAGCCCAAACAGTTTTAATTAATGCAAAAAATAGATTTTATGAAAGCAGTAAGCAGATTCGAATATACAGTAAACATGATGTGCAGAAAGCAAATTTTATTAATGTAGAAATAGATTTTATCAATGCAGAAAAACAATTTCAATTATTGTGAAATTCAAACATGAAAAAGCATTCAGATTTGACATTTAAATTTAGAAAACACGATTTCAGTAGGTGTTTTATGAGAAAACAGTGAACAATTTTTTAAATAGTGAGCAGAAAATAATTTAAGTAGAAAAGATAGTGAACAATTTTTTAAATAATGCTGAACAGAAAATAATTTTATGCAAAATTGTAGAAATAGTTTATACAGAAAATGGTGAACAATTTTTATGAGAAAACAATGAACGGTTTTAATTAATGCAGAAAACAGATTTATGAATGCAGTAAGCAGATTCGAATATACAATAAACATGATGTGCAGAGAGCAAATTTTATTAATGTAAAAACAGATTTTATCAATGCAGAAAAACAATTTCGATTATTGTGAAATTTAAGCATGAAAAAGCATTTAGATTTGGCATTTAAATTTAGAAAACACGATTTTAGTAGGTGTTTTATGAGAAAATAGTGAACAATTTTTTAAATAGTGAGCAGAAAATAATTTAAGTAGAAAAGATAGTGAACAATTTTTTAAATAATGCTGAACAGAAAATAATTTTATGCAAAATCGTAGAAATAGTTTTTGCAGAAAACAGTGAACAATTTTTATGAGAAAACAATAAACAATTTTAATTAATGTAGAAATTAATTCATATTTTGAAATTAAAATCTCTATATTTTACAATGCTTCAATTTAAATAAATAAAAACATAAAAAGCTACTTATTTTTATGTTTATGTTTATTTGTCGATTATCTCAAAAAAAAGTTACATGGTACTCGAGTTTAATAAACTCGAGTACCATAGAAATATAATAAAAGAGAATTTTATTTATAAAAGGTACTCGAGTCTGGTATACCCGAGTACTGTGTTGCATGGAACTCGAGTTTACCAAGCTCGAGTACCACATAATTTTTTTAATTGCACAAATTCCAACTCAACAGTGCCACGATGGCAAAACTAATGAGGAACTCGAGTTTCATAAACTTGAGTACCATTTGGAACTCGAGTTTCTGAAACTCGAAATCTAGAAAAGTAGTATTTCCCTAATGAGTTTTGAAACAGTGCTTTTTTGCTACAAATTTCTAAAAATGGTGATATTTGGCCATTTTCAACTTAATTAAACAATATAACATATCTTTCATGTAAAAGTAAATCTAACAATGAGCCTTTAATTACCATAAAATAATAACAATGAATAGTTAATATATAAGAAGCTATCGTACCAGCCACCAAATTCACTTTTCTTTAACTTATCTTAATTTTTTAATTGTTACTTTTTAAAAACCTTAAGGTCTAAGGCTATGTTTGGTAACCGTTTTTTTTTTTTTTTAATTTTCTGTTTCCTAAGGCAAAAAAATTGTTTGGTAACTCATTTTAGGCAAAAATCAAAAACTATTTCCAATTTCCATATTGTGAAGGAAACTAAAAATAGGTCTTGAACTATTTTTATTTTTCATATTTCACCCTCCTTAGAAAACACTCTAAAACACGCTAGTTTACACGGCCTATTAATGAACCAGCACACTGGTTCAATCCACATGACTAACAAAAACTTTTCCCGCACTTCCACCTTTTTTCACTCAATATTTAGCACCTAAATCATATTTGATGAACCCTTATATCTTCCTTTGCACCTCCACTTCCTCAGTCTACCTCTACGCCTCCATCTTCCTCACAGAGAAAACCTTAATTTAGAGAACCACTTGTAAGGTAAGTGATTGGTCTTCACCGGATTGTCCTTCATGACTGATTTTTGTTTTTCATCAGATTCTACTATTCCTTTTCTATTCATTATCTCACTCTCATTTTCTTTTTTTCTTTTTTTTTTGGGTGTGTGTGATGTAGTAGGTCTGTGCGAGTCTGTCAGATTTTTTGAAGAGATTCATAATTTTAAGGACCCAATCACTCAAAGGTACGAGTCTTTTCCTTTTTTTTCTTTGTTTATGGATTATTACGAAATTGCTAGATCATTGGTATGTATTTTACGTAATGCAATCTGATGTGCCTTTGTTTTCTGGAGCATGTTAGCTTGTGCATATAGCACAGTTTGTTACTGGGGCCCTTGCTCATTTCCTGTTTGCTATATCCTATGATTTTATTGCATGAAGAAGTCACTATAAACATATAGATAATGCAGTATCATGTTGATTTAGTAATCTAAATGATTCATCATAAATTCTATTTGAGTTCCATCATAAATTCTATTTGGGTTCCATCATAAATTCTATATAATGCAGTATCCTATGATTTTATAATTCCTCTAGGTGTAAGGATTTTAAGTACTTTGAAGCAAATGTGTTTTTGAATTTGAATAAATATAATTTTTTTTTAAAAAAAATTAACCAAACAAAACAAAATTCAACTTTTTCAAAAACAACTACGAAACAAATTTCCTGAATTTTGTTTTTGGAAAATGTGTTTTTCCTTTCAACTAACCAAACGTGTTTTTCATTTTGAAAACAGGAAATTTTTTTTTTCTTTTTCCCTTGAAAATAAGAAAACGAAAATAGAAAATGAAAACAGTTACCAAATGTAGGGATGATAGGCCCAGTAGTATATATTGGACTGGGGGTCTGATCCAAGGATGCCTAGTAGTCCGAGGACAGGTAAACGTTGTTATGAACGTCGGCATTAATGAATAAAGGAAGAGATCTAGCCTTAATGGTCCAAGAAGGTGGTCCGAGGAGGAATGCTTCCTTGGCTGAGCAAAGCAGAGGTCAAAAGGTGTGGTCTGCCATTCAGAGCAACGTTCTGGGAGTTTTTATTGATAAGGATGCACATCATGGAAGCATGGGACAAAAGGGAGTTATGAAATATCTAAGAGAAAACTACTACCACTTCGTTGAATGCTCTGTAGCTAACTCTCTGGGTACATTAATGAGGAAGTGATACCTAAACAGTAATTTTCAGCCTTACAGCTACTTCCATAGACTTCAGGAAGGTGCTGATGGAACAAGGATCAATACCAGCAATCTGATTTACACGTGGAAGGTGGAGATGAAAGAAGTGAAGCAGTATAAAAGAAAAAGAATGCATTGAGAATAGGGATCAAAGAATTAAAAGAAAAACACTGTAGTAACAAGAACTGTGTCTGTAATCCAACTCAAGTGATATATATAAGAACTAATCTCCTCGGATTGTGTCGAGGACAATTCTCTTTAGATAAAACCAGTCTATCTTTACTTTCTTGTTATCTGGATCCATTATAATTGTTACCCAACTCATTAGAGCCTAATTTTTTAACCTAATATCTACAAATTCATTGTATTGGGCTTTTTGAGCTAAAATACTTTTACCTTTTAAGCTTAGGAACCAAATTGTAACCTTACACCAAACATGACCTATTTTTTTCTTTTTCCCTCGAAAACAAGAAAACGAAAATAATAAAAACGAAAACAATTACCAAACATGACCTAAATTTTTTTACTTTCCAAAATTCTAGAATTTAATTTAATTTTTTGCACGGTAAAATATAATTGTTTTCAATTTCTAAAATAGGCCACTAGCCCACCACATATTTATCTTTAGAATCGTACCCGTGTCTATCTCTAATCTCAAAAAAAAAAAAGAATCATACCGTGGGCCCACCTTTTGTTCCACAGTCGTGTAGATTTCACAAAAATCATGGGCCCAAAAACAAATGCCCACAAATCATATACGAGCGTTGGCTTTTTGTTCCTCTTAAGTACGCCCTAGTTGACCGTTGCAAACCCTTTCAATTCAAATCACAACGGTCCTATTTTGCTTTCCGCCTCTGAATAGATCCAAACTTTCTTCTTCTCCTTCATCTTCGTCTTCTTTATTATTGTTCTTATTCTGCGATTCACAATGGTTACGAAAGAACTCTCTGAAATCTCATCCGATAGGCAAAAATGGGACAAGATTTTCAACGGTCTGGTGCGAATGTTGAAGACCCAACAAACACAGCTGGGGACCCTCGTCAACGATCGGAAAATCCTAGAAGATCGTATCAAAATGCAACACGAACGATGGGTCTCCGATATTAGCCTCTACGAAGATCATATTTGTCAGGTAATTCCTTTCAATTCGTCCAAGATTTGATTTTTTTTTTTTTTTTTTTTTGGAAATTAGGGTTTTCGAGAAATTTGGGGTTTGGGGTTTTGGGAGACCAAAAATACAAAATTTGAGGTTTTTCTTGTAATTTCTTCTGTAGTTGAAGGGGGATTTGGTAATGCAAGAGAAAACACACTCGCTCGAGATTCTTAAATCAAATCTGGTTATGAGTTTGAAGCACAGAGAGGCTTTTCTTCAGAAATTGATATCAGGTTAGTAAATTTTTTTTTTCTTCTTATTATATGTTAATGGGGTTTTCTTGCTTTATTACACAAGCACAAATTTTCTGGCTTTTTGTGGCTGAAAAATAAAATTATAAAATTAGTGTTTAGAATGTACCAGTTCTATTATCTCTTCCTGTGATTATTGAGAAATTAAATGCAACATTAATATATTTTAGTTAACTAATTTAGGCTTGGAATGGAAAAATAATAACAATATACTCTTTGACAAACATAACTTTTTGGCTTTTTGTCTTTCTGTGCCTACTTAAATTGACACAGGTTTTACTTGAATTGAATGGAACAGACACCCACACACACAAACGGAATGGTTCGTTCTAAGTTATGATAGGCACAAGGCCTATTGTATTTAATTTAAGTTTGATAAAAACACTAAGTAAATTTACTTCAGAAATTGAGTCATAGTTTATACTGTTGTGTCCACCACATTCACACGTGTTATTCCTTAGACTCTTGGATTTATTGCTCTCCTTATGTAATGATTTGTGAATCTTTTATTTTTAGGAGTGACTTTCTTCTTTAATTTACAGTGTGGTAGGTGGTGAATTTTGATAAATGTCAGGTTTTGTGCAGTATACTGTTTGTGGGTTTGAGATTTATGTCTATTGTCTTGAGTATGCTCCATGTGCATTTCCTTTTCTTTTATTGCAGAAGATGCAGATAGCGAGTTGGAAGATTTCAAAGCGTTGCTTGACTATGTTTCTCTTAAATCCCCAAAGGTATGTTCTGCCTTAATTCTGTTGAAATATATTTTGTATTTTCTGTTTAATGTTGTTAAGGGGTTCCAATTTTCACAGGATCTTTCTCTGAGTAAAGGAAGTGATATGCTGGGAGGAGAGCGGCATTCTAAGAAATTGGAAGCTGAAGTAAGGAGGTTAAAGCATGAATATGAGAAGCTTGCCTCAGAGAGGAGTTCTGAGATATCTGCACTGTTGGCGGAGAAAAAATTTGTATGGAATCAGTATAAAATACTGGAAAATGATTACACCAGTAAATTAAAGAGTGAGCATTCTGAAGTTGAACAAGCAAATGAGAAGGCGAAGAAGCTTCTTGCCAGTATGGAGCAACTGCAGTCACTGAATGATGAAAAGGATGAAACAATTGCAAGATTAAAAGATAAAGTGAAGTTGATGGAGGCTGACTCAAGTAAGTTGAATGAAGAAAATTCAAGACTCTCCAAGGAGTTGGAGTTGTTAAAAAAGTCTAGAAGTGCTCCAGTCACACCCGTGTTAAATCGTTGTCCGGCAGGAGCAAGACCTTCTTGTTTGAGAGACAAGAACAGCAGCAGGGATAGAAGTAACGTTATTGTCAAAAAGGAATCATCCGCTGTACAAGCCCCTGGTTCTGCAAAGGACACTGAAAAGGTACTCAAGAATTAGTTTTCCTTGCCACATTGTAGCTATAATTAGTATATCTTGCTGCAACTGCTGGATAATCCTTGGCCCAGTGAAATATGATGTTTTCATCTGCTTCATGTGACACAAAAACCTTTCACTGCAAATGTCATAGATAATCATGATTAGAGCTGACTAAAAGCATTGTTTGTTGATTGCTCGTGAAGATCTTGTTAAAATGTTTGAGTTAGATAGCTTTCACTAGCAAGAAATGGTTATGGTGCATGATACAAATTCCTACTTTGAATAAATTATATGTGAAGCAATTTGACAATATCCTGAATAAAAACTGCAATTTCTGAATTTAAATAATTTGTTTAGAAAATTTAAAGGTTAAATAATCTGCTTAGAAAGTTATAAACTTTACGGTGCCCAGTCACTCATCTTTGTCTTAAAGTATGACGAGTGCCTGTCTTTTTCTCTAATCCATTGACATTTATGTTTGTGATTTGTCCATAGGATGAGGCTCAATATGTCATATGTACATGCATGCAAGCATACATACAAAAATAATAGAAGATATTTCTATTCTTCCTATTTTTAAACAACATGAAAAGTTACCATACCCCAACCCCTCTTTCTTTTTTGTCCAGGGAAGCAGAGGTTTAAAGAGGAAAGGTGGTGTTTATTCTGCTCCCATTTCAGAGCTCCCAAAATTGTTCTCATCCAACTTCAAGGTTCCCAAGCTGAAGACACGTGCAAATGAAAATATACCATCATTTCCCCAGCTTTAAACTGAAAAAAGGTAGCTAGTCATACTTGTATGTGTTTGTTGAGGTTCACTAGTGGCTACTGTTGTAATTCTTATATTCTTTTGCTTTCTATGTAATTTAGCTTTAGTCTAGAGAAAGTTTTTTGTTCATATCTTCTAATGAACGTAATGTAGATTCATCTGTTAAAATTCTTTCTTCTTTTTCTCTCTTTGATCTCTTTTAGTCATTCTTTCTACTTCCATAAGTAATTCCTGATTTTATAAATGTTGTTCAAGTGGCAACGCCCAGTTAGTTGCTATTACAAGAGTATTTTTCTGACATGTACATGTCCTGCTCCCAATCTGGTACTAGAATTGGGTCTCCGAACGGAGTTTTCTTCTGCTATGGCTTAGGTCATGTTTCTAGACTCCTGATATGTTTGAAGTGGTGCTTTTAGATTTCAGAGAGTCTAGGACAACTTTTACCGCAGTTGACTGTGAATAGTAGAGAAAAAGTGATGAATCAATGCGAGTGATTGTTTACTAATCATAGTTGATAACTTTAGCAAATTATGATAAATGGTGTGGTCTTTTTTAGAACGGTTAAGATTTTTGGGACTCATATTCTTTGGAGAAAGTTTCTTTTGAGACCAGCTTATGCAATGTCTTCTTGCATTTGGTGGGCCTCACACACTTGTGGGACCCATGTGTTGGAGATTGTCTCAAAAGTTAATTTTTCATATTCTTAACAATGTTAACATAGTGGACTATGGAGACCCAACTCAATCTCAATCTATACATTCACTCAGAGAAATGAATGTTTTACTTTTGATTAATCATTAGCAAATTAGCAACTCCATTTAACCCGCATGGGTTATGGCGCTGATTGTATTAGGCTATGCTCCAAGACTTCGTCATTGCATCATAGTTTGTGATGAAGAAGCTACTGACTGGGACCCAAGTTGAATTTTGACTCCATGCTCTAAAAGGAGTTTCATGGATAAACGAAAGGAAAGTTTACCACTTTCTTTGTCCCCCAAATCAGACAGATATCTCAATGATTTATCTTTAAAGAAACTAAATTATGTGATTTATCGTTTGTAATAAAGTACTTCAATCACTATATATTCTCACCAATCATTACAAGGGACAGACCATTAACACTAACTAATCTTTTACTCGTCTAGAATATCAAGAACTACTGAACTAGTAACACCATAAAATTATAGGTTCTTACATCTTAACTAATTAATTAACACATTTTGACTTTCTAGGCCATTCAATGCATTCTTAGAACTAGTAGTATGACCCCCAAATTGGGGGCCACCACTTGGAATGAAAATAAGGCTGGTAAGAGACCATAACCAAAAGCAGAACCAGCAACAAAGCCAGGGGCCAAGGCAAGCTCTGAGCTTGATGAACAACCGGAGTCTTTGTAATTGGGGCAATAATTACAATCCTTCCATATTTGGTGACCGAGTGCATGACAAAGATTAGCAGCACAGGCAATACGAAGAGGAACATCTTAAAGTTGATGAGGTTTTTGTGCATCTGTGACTTGTAGCCTGTGTAAGAGGAGAGCACCATTAAAAGAACAATGATACCAGCTATAGCAAGTAGAGGCATAGGAGGTGCAGACACAGAGGCTAGTGTTTGCTCCGTCCACCCTTGCTTCCATCCCCTTCTTTCCCTAAAAAACCAGCCCATCTTTCTTTCTTTCACTCACTCAAAGCTTTTTCTCTAGCTTGTTGCTTCTCTTTTTGTGAGAATGGGGTTTATTAATATAGTGGAAGTGATGCAAAGGTTGTTTCTTTGTTTGCTTTGGCATAAATTCTGGCGTTTAGATTCCATCCCCAACTGTCCTTCTTTCTGGACATGCCCATCGCACTGAGTTGGAATTGATACCCAATATACAGCTTCATTGTCTTTTAATTTTTTTTTCTTAAAGACGAATATAGAATGAAGGAATATATTCTTACTTCTTCTCTTTTTTTCTCTATTATTTCATTTTTTAAATTTATTTTCTTCAAATCTAAGCCTTGATTGGTGGAAGGTTTGGAACTTAATTAGGTTGGTAACAAGGGTTGTACACAAACCAATGAATTCAAGATTGATCATTTTATTTTATTTTAACCATGACAATCTTGAACTAATTTTAAAAAAAAATCTTATATATATATATAGTAAATGCTACGACTAAAATTTTTCAACCTCTTTATAAATCTATACTAATAATTAAATAAATCAGTATATAACTATATCTTATGCTTATTGGCACCACCACCTAGTTCGAGTGGTAGGCATTGTATACAAAGTGCAAAAGCTTAATTTCAATAATGTTTTCCATGCTACTTTTAAATTCAATCATACAATATGCCTTATACCTAAAGGATTTGGGTGTTGTCAACCAATTGAAGAAACTTCAATAACAGCATGGAATATTAATTACACCCACGTGGGCTAGGTGGATTGGTTGCCAGACTAGGTGGTTATGGTGGGGTTGCGACTTGTGTGGGAGGAGGAGGAGGATTAGGAGAAAGGAAAACATTAAAACAAATCAAATACAGTAGTTTTTAAGATAAACATTTAATAATTTTACTTTAAATAATTATTTTATTAAAATAAATCAGGTGTCCTAATTCTCAAAAAAAACAAAAAAAATCATGTGATCCTCGTGAGATGCATTTTCCATCCACTCTTGTGAATAGAATAGTAACAAAATGACCAATTTAAACATTTCTCAAAATTTTAGATTTTTTTAATCTATAAATTTATTATTTGAAGTTAAAAGAACTAGTCACAAATTCACGAAATATGTGAAAAAAATGTAATATAATTATTATATTGGCGAAAACCACATTTTCATCTCTATATTTTCACGCGATTTTCACTTTGGTCCCTAACTTTTTTTTCCACCGATTTTAGTCTCTATCCTGAAAAATGTGTCTCATTTTTGTCCCTACTGTTACATCAAATACGGAATTTGCACAGCTGGCAAACGGAATGCACAGTTGACATATAGAGCACTTACATGGCCATTAAAATAATAATAAAATTTTTTAATTAACATTTTAATAATGCCACATCAGCATTTTAAATATTAAAAAAAGCCACATAAAAAAAATTAAAACAAAATTATAAACATTTGATTTTTAAAACCAAATCAAATAAAATAATTAAAATAAAATTTTCTTTTCCTTTTATTATTTTCTTCAGAAGAACATATTTATATGTGGTTTTTGTGTTCTATCCCAAGAACATTACTGTTCATAATCATGTTCTTAGCAAATTAATTCTTAGTTTCTTTTCATTTATCTGTCTTTCTTGTACTTTCTTTAAAACCAAACACATCAAAACTCAGATCAATAACAGTTAAATAAAATAAAATTTAATTAAGCATTTTCTTGGCAACGTCAATCTCAAGATCTGAACATTTTTCTCTCCTAATTGGTAATCCAGAAAATTCTCATTCCCTTTTCACAAACCCAACAAATTCTCATTCATAAACCCAAAAAACTCCCTTTCACAAACCCAGAAAATCCCTTCTCAACACACACAACAAATAGTCCTTTCACACACCCAGAATATCCCTTCTCAATAGATACAGCAAATAAGTTTTTCAAATTTGTCAAAAATCAAAAACAAATAAAATAAACCCAAGATCAGCTTCAGATCCTCTTCAAATTCAATCCCAAGATAAAGAGGGTGAGATGAGAAAGTGAGGAGGAGAAGAAAACGTGGGCCTTCAATTCTGCTAGAAACCCATACCACACACCACATACGACCCAAAAACTGACCCACCACCTTGCCGAACCCACCAACGATGAACGTTATCGATCCCACCACTTGTGAACCTTGCCGAACCCATTGACTAGGAGGATCTTACCAACTTGATAGCTGCAGTGGTGGTGGCGATTAAAGGAGATGAACGGTGGGAGCTTCGGCCAAGGGGAATAGAGAGAGAGAGTGAGATCAATAAACGGAAGTTTGAGGTGTAAGAATCTAAGATGGTTTTGATTAGAGGTGAAGCGATGTTGGAGGTGAGAGGGAGGAAGTTTGAGATTAGAGGTATCTGATGAGAATCTGATATTAGAGAGAGTTGTAAAATCTATTCATATTTTTAAAAATATTTTATTTTAAAAATTGACTAATTTAAAAAGAAAATGGTTTTGATTTTAAATTCATTATAATTACTGACATGGACTTTTTAAATGTCAATTAAAATTTTTTATTATTATTTTAATTTAGATGCTGACATGCAGGTGCAGTTTCAGGGGAAGCTCTACTATATGAGGGGACGATCCTTACAAATGTGCTGTTGGAATGGAACCAAATCTGATCAAACTCCTGTCTCAAAGGTTCTCTCTCTCACTCTTTCTGAGCAAATAGGTAATAACTCAGAAGAACACATTGAACAATGTATTGCCTCTAGTCATGCTTGTTTAGGAGGCCTTGAGAGCATATGAGCTGGTTTTTGATGAGGTTTATACACCTAGAAACACACAGCTCTTACGAGAGGTGCAGAGGTTGGGGCAATTGTGGTGAGTGGAGTGGAAATGTTTATCAGACAGGCCCTAGGCCAATTCAGACTGTTCACTGGTAGCTTAGGTACCAGTCCTCCTCTTATGTCAAACCATTGATTTATTAATTTAACAAGAGGGGCTTTATTTCTTTTAGTAATTTAAGGAACCAATTCATTTAAAATCCGATATCATTTCTTACTTGGTAGAATGAAAATTTTAAATGATAAAGTACCATCACCATGTACGCCTTAACTGCATGTAAACTAAATCTTTATCATGAAATAGGTTCTCTTTAATGTCAAAGTAAATGGAGAGAATCATTCTCCATAGCTTTAACCATTTTATCATTGTTGAATTTGTTCACATGCAAGATTCAACTCTTTTGGTTAAATTCCAACAGCATGAGCATTAATCATTATTTTGTTTGAACTGCTTTTCAGCTCCAGAAGATTTAATGCGTGAGCTTGTTCTAGAACAATTTTGATACTTATAACCGATCAAGCTAAGAAAAAATTTGTTAATAGTAAAAATTACTTTGTCACTTCTTCTGCGGCATCGAAGTAATAAATCAGTGAAGATGCACGCTAGCTTAGCTCACATGGTCTGTTTGAGGTTTCCTACTTGAGCTCAAACACCTTCACCAGCTTGTCAATCCAGAGCCCCTCCCCACCCCACACCCCCTCCCTCCCTACGAAATCGCATGCAAGGACAAGGCTCTTAAGATTATAGACAGGATAGGTTGCAGTCAAATAATAAAAGAAGGATTTTTTGACCATGTGTTTGTTAGAAATTAGAATTACCAGGTGCTCCAAATTGTATCACTTTGGACAGACATACATTGCATAGATTTAAGGAATGGCAAGTACAACAGAGAAAATTGTACAGAGAGTTGGGAGCTGTATTTCAAATACCATTGTATAGCTGTGCTTACACACAAAAACATTTAACAGTGGTGATGTTTGAGGTAGTCTTACGTGGGTGAATAAGGTGGTCATCTCAGCTTTCCTACTAAGTATTATGAATGGGTTACTTGACACCAAAATTAAGAAAATTAAAATGGACACTTAATGAAAAATTAGACTACAATTAGAACTAATTTGGATTATGATTGGGTTTTGACTTTAATATATTATATATGATTTCTTCCACAAAGAAGAAAATGATGATTACTATTACTAATGAGTTATAGCTCAACTAATACTTCCTCCTCTTGTAATAATGAGATGGAGGGTGAGGTCGTGAGTTCAAACTCACAGGATGTGTGTGTAACTTACCAGTAATAAAAAAAAAAAGATGATGAAGAAAGGCTAGGACTATAAGGATTCCTAAAATTAAGGGATATGTTTCCATAATAATAATAGGAATGAGATGTTTTTATAGCATCTTTTGAAAGTTTAAATGCAATGACACACATATATATCTACGACATAAATGAGCCAAGTCGTTTGTAAACAGTTTGGGTTTGACTCAATAAAAAGATCTTTCATATTTATTTGTTTACAAAAGTGCTAGGTTTAAGATTTTAGATATTACAAGTTTGAGATTTATATATTTTTTTAATAAATTTGGATTTAGATTAGGCTCTTTCAACCTAAACATATCTTTTTCCATTATGTAAGTGTACAAAAATAGATCGAAGTGGAACAAAATGATCCAAATAAACTGAATTGGACTAAATGGAACAAAGTGGACCAAATGGACAGAATAGGACCGAAGTGGACAGACTGAACCAAATAGGACTGAAGTGGATAGAATGGATCGAATAGAACCAAAGTGGACTAAATGGACTGAATAAGACCAAAGTTGATAGAATAGACCGAATAAGATCGAAGTGGATATAATAGGACCAATGTAGACTGAATTGGACCGAAGTGGAGTGAAATAGATCAAATAGACCGAATAGAACTTCAGTGGACATAACGTACTAAATGGGATCGAATTAACAGAATAAGATGAAATTGGACCAAAGAGGATAGAATGGATCGAATAGAACCAATATGGATAGAATAATACTTTTGAATATTTATAATTTTTTGTTACATTTTTAGGGCTCATATTTCTAATTTCTAATGTCTATTTTAGTTTTTTTTTTTTTTTTTAGTATTTTTTAACTCAAAACTAAAGAGTTTAGCCCAAATATAATAAAATTTCATACTTTTCAACTCAAAAATTAAGAAAAAGTGAAATTTTGAGCTAAAATTAAAAAGAAAACCTATATAAGAATTCATTTAATGCCAAATTAGTTTAAAATGAACTAAAGGGGGACTAAAATTGACCAAGTGGATCGAATTGAATCGAATGGACAAAATTGGACTGAAGTAAACCTGATTGGACCAAATATAAATTGTTTAATTTTTAGGGAGAACAAATTATCTTCAAAAAAATTTATAGAAAAAAAATGATACATCATATTACAATATAAAATAATTATTTTTTCACTCTTTTGATATTTTTTGCAATTTTAGCTTATTTTTGTTACTATTCAAGGGTCTTATTATTCTTTTTGAAACTGTTCATGAATCCTATTGTACTATTCAGTTTATTTTTTAATTTTTTTTTCTACCGCAAAAAGTTATTATTTTCAGCTATAATATATATAAAAAATAAAAAATAAAAAGTTCAATTACTTTTTTTTTTGAATCAAAGGTTAATTACTATTTTAGTATCCTGAAGTTTTTTTTTTTTTTTTTAGAAGATATCGCGGAAGTTGGATTTTGAAAACCCGCTGAACACTCAAAATTTCAGACCTCTAAAAAGAAAAACGAAAAAAAAAAAAAAAAAGAAGTTGTCCTTCGAAAACAAGCAGGGTTTTAACAAATTCAAAAACCCTAAACATAATCTGCACTGTCTTTTGTCTCTCACCAAAATTGTTTGATTGTGATTCTTTGACTCTCCGAAGAAGATGCCGTCGGAGGATTCGAAGCTCGCGAAGAAGGAAGAAGAAGAGGTCGAGGACGACGACGATGACAAGCCGATTTTCCATGGCCTCAAGAAGAAACTCTCAAATGCAAATGGCGGTCGTGGTTCAGCCAAATCTAAACCCAAACTCAAAAAGGAAGAGAGTGAAGATGAAGACGATGACGATGACGACAAGCCTATCGCCAAACGGAACTCTATTTCTAAGCCCGACAAGGTTTTCAAAGTCTTTACCTTTTCTTTCTTTTTTGGCCTTAAATTTTGAAAAAGGTATAGGCTTTCTGGTTATATATAACAATTTTCATTCAATGGGTGCTTTTTGTTTAATATAGTAAAAATGGGGTTTGATTAATATCTTATGTTGCGCTTGTTTAGTAACCAGAGGTTTTGTTTGGTATTTATTTTTGAGTAATGGATCTGGTTTGGTTTGGTTTTCTTTTCTTTTGTGGAAGGAACCGAAGAAGAAGAAGAGAACAAAGGAGGTGGAGAAGAAGAGCAAGGAGGTAGAAAATGCACCAGAGAAGAAGAAGAAGAGGGAGAAGAAAGTTTATGATTTGCCTGGTCAGAAGCGAGACCCTCCTGAGGAGGTACAAATACAATGTTGTTTTTTTTCACTTGGTTTTAATTTTTAGCTTTCAAGATGTTTACTTTGAGGGTTTCTAAGTAATGGGATTGTTGCTTTGTGGAATTTCAGAGAGACCCACTGAGGATTTTTTATGAGACACTCTATAAGCACAGCCCGAACAGTGAAATGGCGCAGTTCTGGTGTGTCATTTTAACCCAATTGGGAAAATCCTTTTTAGTAGTGTGACATGCAGTTTTGACGTTGAATTTCATTTTGCTTCTATTATTTGCTTGACTGTTAGAATGTAAAAAAAGAAGAGAAGAGTGATTGCCTAAAAGAAAAAAACATATGTGTCATGTTTTTCTTTCCTTTTTCACCTTCTCTCCTTAAATTAGTCAGAGCAATTGGGTGTTTAGTACTTGTGAAGAGGAAGGATAGCCTTCAATGTCTAACCGAGCTCAACAAATAGTAAAAAATTGTGAAGTTGGGGTTAAGAATGAATGATAAACACCAATAGCATGAGGAGTGCAGTGAAACAATATGAGTTCACACTTTACATATTATGAGAATGAGAATGAGAATGAGTAACCCAAAACACTTCACTATAAATATGAAATGAAGAATAGGATACTTCTCTTGATGAGCTGTATCCAATGTATAAGGCTTTATCTGATAATTTGGATTGGTTAACCCTATTAGTGGGTGACATATGAGAGGATAGGTTCTGTATTATAGATAATTGCAGAAAGATTTTTTCTATTTATTCTTTTGTTCATGTTGCACCCCCCCCCCCCCCCCCCTTTTTTTTTTAACCAAAAGAACAAAAAAAAAAGTCTTTGTGTGTTTGTATGTATGTGTAGAATTAATAATCATATCATGCAACACATCACCTTGCATATCATCAAGTCTTTGTAAACTTGCCAATTGTATGTGTAAATGTAGGTTTTGGACTTTGCTTTTGATTCAATCTTTCTGTCTTTAGTTTCATTGATGTTTGTTTTGGTGTATTCGTTTTTGTTTGATTGTTTGTACCTGTAATAAGATATATTTTGCAGTTCTTCCAAATTTTATTTTTATGGTACACCAAAAAATGAGTAATTGTTGGTGTCTGAGTGTTCTTTTGGGACAAGCTGAAAATTTCAGCTTATTTTTGCAACTATTCATGGGTTTCACTGCACTTTTTGGTACTATCTATGGGTTTCGCTATACTATTTCAACTAACTTTTACTTTTATCTACAGTATTTTTAGTAAAAAGTTTTCAGTTTCAGCAAAATAAGTTATTCTTATCTACAGTACTTTCAGCAAAAAGTTTTCAGTTTCAGCTAAATAAACTGTTCTTAAATGGATACTTTGATATCTGCTTATTTTGTTGAAACTGAAAACTTTTTGCTGAAAGTACTGTAAATTAAGATAAAAGTTAGCTGAAATAGTACAGTAGAACTCATGGATAGTACCAAAAAGTGCAGTAGGACTCATGAATAGTAGCAAAAATAAGCTGAATAGTAAAATAAATTGGCAAAAATAATCCATGCCAAACGTACGCTGAGTAAGAAACTTTCCTACAGGTTTTGATTTTCAAAGTAGCTCAACTTTTCAGTGTATACGCTATTGATATGTTGCATGCCTATAAGGGATGGATTGATATTAATATTAGCATTTAGTATATCAAGCTGTAAGTAGTTTGGGCTGCCCTAGATATTTTAGTCACTTTCAAGACATTATATTTTGGGGTGGACTAAGTTTTGATTTGTTAACAAATACGATTTAATGATCAATTATCTTTTCACCACTTTGCCCGTAGTTATGGTGTCACTCTTTTTGCTCCAAGCAAGGGAGCATCTTTAATCATGGAACTGGCTGTATTTGGTGGGTGTACCTTTATCCCTCACTTCCTCTATAATTTCATGTTCGAGATTATGTCCAGCAAGCAGATTGCATATTGAAAAATTTAAGCAGTAACTAAAACCTAAGCAAATATATAGCAGACCTTGAACTTGAACAGTCAATGTTAATGCTAAAATCATGGCACGGGTAAGCATAACATTTCAATTACTTCAAGCCCTATACAGATGTCAAAAACTCTATATAGTGCCATTAATGCATTTAGGAACAAAAGGGTTTACCTTGTGACTAAATTCTTGAAAACCAAAAATTGTTGTCATTTAACAAACAAGTTCACATAAACTATTACAAAGGTTACATGGAAGGCAATCAGAATTCTCCATAATTTCTGCTCATGTTAAACTAAATATCTTGCTATAATGCTATATATATGCTTAGGTTTTAGTTAAGGCTTAAATTTTGCAATATGCAATCTGCTTGCGGACTAGTTGGTTGAGCAGCTGTTGTTGCCTCAGGAGGAAATGGCTATATGTGATTTCAAAATGTAATCATGTCAGTGTAGATGGATGATATGAATATCTTGCATTAGGAATGAGTGATTTATTTTTTCATCTTTGATGATTTGATCCTTTTCTAAAATGTCATATTGGATCACTTCATATATAATCTGGACTTGAAAAGAAAAAAATGATTCTGTTTTAAGTACTCTATCATAGTCACCATATCTTTCCTCAGTAAGAAAATAGTATCCACTTCTTTGGTCAGTAGATGCATATGGCAGATCACCTGGTTCAACCTCCGGTCCACTCTCTGTGTGAGTTCTTTTACTATTAACTATAAAAGAAGACAGAGAGAGAGCACTAGTAAACTATGGACTTGCATAGTAGTTCCATCTATTGGAATGGATAAGTTTAGTTTCCTACATACATATCAGGCACAACCCCATCTTTTAGATCTTTGTGCGTTCTTTCCTTGTCCTTTTTTCAAATATAGTGCTTCTTTAATGCTCATTATAATGTGAGACATAATTTGACATGATTTAGTAATTCTGCTCATTAGAGATTAGTTTGCCATACCATGTGATTGGGTTGATTCTTCCTCTTGCATTGATATGTACTTGTTTGTATCTGTTATTTGCAATATAATTATAGCTAGGGTTGCGTATTTAAAAGAAATGTATTCAATTTGGTTGCAGGATGATGGAATCTGGTTTGCTTTCCAAAGAAGAGGCAAAGAAAGTTTATGAGAAGAAGCAGAAGAAGAGTCTTCAGCAAAAGCTCAGTTCTCCAGCCAAAGTTGTAGCTACTTTACAGCAGAGTACTAAGTCTGTTAGTGTTAAGAGAAAATTACCATCCTCCCCAGCTTCTTCGAACAAAAAGAAGACAGCAGACTCAAAAGTTGCATCAAAACAGTCTAAGAAACAGAAGATTGAAGATGGAAGCTCTGAGGATGAATCTGATGATGACTTTGTTTTGGCTAACAAGAAGAAAAAACTATCCTCCCAAGTTTCTTCTAATAAAGAGAAGATGACCGTCTCCAAAGCTTTATCGAAGCAGTCTAAGCAAAAAAAGGTTGTTGATGAAAGTTCTGATGATGAATAGGATGATAGCTTTAAATTTGATGTGCCCAAACAAATGAGAAAGCAGCCTCAAGCAGCTGAATTATGTTTAACCTGAACTGATTAGGACCTCTCACATTTATTTACTGTCACTTGTTAATATCTTTGCTGATTGAACTTCTGTAAACACTAATAGTGGCAATGCAATGCCCTCATTGAGTTGATGGTTTTACCACCCGGGAAGGTGACTTGGTGGTAAGAAGCTCTTATGACCTATCATACTTGGGAGCTCAAGAGTTGTGGTTTTGTGACAAGGCCCATTAGTGCCCCAATTGGTACTGCACCATAACTCAATGCCTAAGTAGTGTGGGGTAGTGACCACACCTGTGAGCCCTTTTTATTTTTGAATGTTGGGCAGGCCCTTTTCTAGGTCGTACTTCAAACCAAAATTGAATTGCATGAGAACACTCCTTTCCAAAGTCTATAGTGCCGCAATTATCTTTCATGCTATTTTCCACGAAGATGTTTCTCTTCTTCTTTTTAAATGTCTGTCATACTGGCAGTCTCCATTTTGAATTTACTGAAAATCAAAGCAGGTAGAAAAGAAAAGAAAAGAAAATCAGTGCAGCTGGGAATGGGAAAATAATTCCTTTTTTTTTTGTTTTTTGGTAAACTGGAATTGAATAAAACTAAACAGCAAAAACAGGATCAGGACAGAGCCTGTTTACATGCAGCCCACTGGCATCAACCTCCAAAATACTAAGTCCACAGGTGGACTGAAAAACAATAAAATCACCCTCAAAAGAGGTGCCTACTTTAGCTAAGTAATCTGCACATCTGTTGGCCTCTCTATAAATATGTCTAAAATGTGTTTAGGGAATCCGGGTAATCATGTGCATGCAATCATCCATAATAGAAGAGACAATAGTGTTTGAGTAGGCTTGCGAATTAAAGGCATCCAGTTTTCGAATCCAGCTCAATAATCACAGCTTGGGCTTGGATTTGTAAGCAAAGTTGAAGCCCATCACAGAGAGCCCATAGTTCTGCCAGGAAGTTAGAAGTTTTCCCAATCCTTCTTGCACAGCCCATGACCCACTCACCATTGGTATCCCTAATCAAGCCTCCTCCTCCAGCTACCCCAAAATTTATTCCTTAGGCTATTCACTAAAATAAAATTATAAAAAAAGAAGCTGTGGCTATAGTTTAAGTCATTTCTTTTGAGCAGGACTCTCTGATTCAAAATTAAATTTTTTACAATGGTAGCGGGTAATGAAGGCTAATGATCTTTCCAAAAAATAAAGAAGGTAAAAGTGCCAGAGTTGATGATTTTCCTCAAACCATTTGTACAGTATGGGTTTGGTTGCCCTATAAGCAGCCCATTTTCTAAACCAGGAACTTCTGACCTTGCACTGAGAAACGGAAGACTGGTTAACTAACTATACAGCCTTAAGCACCCGGGCCCGTGGAGAGACTCTTCTTCAATAAGAAAATGCCAATCAAGTTTGGCTGAGAGGGCAAGATTTCAACCTCTCACAAACAGTTAAACCCCAGTCTCTTGGAAGGGTGGCTTTGTTGTTAAGATAGTTTAACTTGGATTAAACTCTATTATCAAAATATTAAGTGACTTTTATTTTTGAGAAAAATATTAAGTGACTTTTTATACAATTTACTTTAAAAAAAAAAGTCTATCACCTAAATTTCAAAAAATAAAAAATTCTATTTCAAACTAAAATTATAAAACCAAGAGTTAAAACTTAAAAGTATAAAATTTATTATTTATTTTGATTATATATCATAATTTTGTGTTCTATTTTAATAAAACTTATCTCTCTCTCTCTCTCTCTCTCTCTCAAGTGAGATACTAATTTTTAAGATAGTTTCAATGATATTACTAAAATATTTAATCTTCATATAACTTTTTAATGAATCTGTACACTTGGGTATATTACTAGTTAACCCAAAAACTACCATCCCTCACAACACCCAAACCAACCAACACCACCCCCCCCCCCCCCCCCCCCCCCCCCCCCAATAAAAGCAAATAGCTATCATTCTCGCACACTAATATGGTACCATGGTGGTTAAAATCAGAATTTTACATAGGACATGTATGGGTTATAAGATTCTAATTTTCATAAATATATATAAAGATAATAAAATCGCCAGTAATGTATTTGTGTGTGTGTATATATATATATATATATTAAAGAATCCTCAAAATGTATTTTTTAAAGTTTGACAGAATGGAACATTCAACACAAATTACTGAATGAGTATCAAAATTACCAATCTCATATACTATATGATAAAATTTTAGTTTTAGAAACTTAAGTTTCAAGAAATTAAACTTGTATTCCAACTAAAACTCTATTTATATCTTATTAATAGGATAGTATAATTTATATGAATTATTTTATCTAAGTTTTTAAGAAATTTACAATTTTACTCCAACTAAAATTCTATTACCAAAAATTTCAAACATTTAAAATAAATGTGATATTTATTTTAATTATCTATCGTAATTTTGTATTTTAATATGGTAAAACTTGTACACTATATATGTACATATTACGATAGTTAATTTAGAATTATAAGTAGCTCACTAATAATTTTTTTTTTCTTTTACATAAAATTTTTAATTAATTTGCGCAATGCACAGACGTACTACTAGCGTGCATAGAACAATGTTTCATACTTTAAGGTTTCATACATTAAGGTTCTTATAGAACTTTTTTTTTTAATTTTTTGTGTGATTAGAAGAATCACACAATCACATATTCACAAAGATTTTGTAATTTAATATAATAAAAAGGAAAAGAATTTAACTCTTTTTTTTAGGAAAATAAAAGAATTTAAGCATAGATTTCCTAGTTAAACTGGACTAGTTCTTATATACAATTGTTTTCCTAGTTTTTCTTAACGCTGGTTCTCTTTTTTTCTGATTTTTATTATTTATTTTTTAGATTCCTTGTTTTCTAGTTGTTTTTATTTTTTTTTTTGAATTTAATTAAGTATTTTCGCCGCTTGAGTTCTCTTAGAAGGGTTTGGCTTACCTCCAGTACTTTTTTAACTGGAAGTTTCCTTTTATTTTAAATACACAATAACAATGGATAGTGAGCTGTAATCTTCACATTCTATTTAGTTAGTAGGTAATGTGGTAATTTCTCAATTATTTTTTAAGGATTGTAGGATTTAATATCCACCTTTTATTTAGTCAGTTGATAATGTGGCAATTTCCCAGTTATTCTCTTTTTTTCTGAATTTAATTAAGTATTTTTACCGCTTGAATTCTCCTAGAATGGTTTGTCTTACCTTCAGTACTTTTTTAATTGGATATTTTATTTTATTTTAAATACACAATAGCAAGAGGTAGTGGACTTTAATTATTCTTTTTTTTTTTTTAATTTAATTAAGCATTTTTCGCTGCCTGAATTCTTTTAGAAAGGTTTGGCTAATCTCCGATACTTTTTTAACTGGGATGTCTCATTTTGTTTTAAATACACAATAGCAATTGATAGTGGGCTTAAGTCTCTACCTTTTATTTAGTTAGTAGGTGATGTGGCAATTTTTCATTAAAATAAAAAAAAAAATTCTAATTAAAAAAATACTGAAAATAAGCCAAACCTCTCCTTAGAAAGCCCTTATTATTTTTCTGAACTCTTTCAAATATCACGGTGTTTTGAAACAGAAGCACAAACAATAATGGAGCAGAGGCACAGTCCATGTCGAGATACAAGTTCTTGGACTGATTCCAATGACTTTGATGAGCGAGAGAGAGAGGTTGCTGACATTTTGGTGGAGTTTTATCATCAACTTAATGAATATGCTCGTCCACAAGTTTCAGTATGGGGTGCTAAGAGAAAGAGGTCTGTACTCGATGAAACCTATTCTCCTGCCCAAGCAGCTACTTTTCCAAATAACTCTGAGCCTCTGAGAGTTCAACCACTACGCAGTGTTCCATCAAACTCCTATAAAAATACAACCATGAAAATCAACGAAGAGTGTCTCCGTGCTCAACCTCTACGCACTGTTATTCCTTCAAACGATGGGTTATTTAGTACTGAAGCAACTAATCTTGTCTGTCACAGAGAGCCCAATTCTTTGGTCTTGCACTTGAAGCCTATGAAAAAACCCACCAACAAAAAGGTATTTCGTTTACTTTTTTTTTACTGTTTTTATTTTTTTATTTTTTATTCTGATTTGTTGGACCTGGAGGGGGTTAATCTGATTCTTCGCCAAATTTTAATTTTGGTGTGGTTTGTATACTATCAATCCAGATAAAAGGTTAAACTGGTGCGGTAAAAAAATTGAACTGCTAGTAATCATCCAAAATCAATAGATTTAAAAGTTTTTTTTTTTTTAATAAAGAAAAAAACCCTAGTCGCCACCATCTTACATCATAACAGGTACGACATGATGCCTATGCTTCTTGTTCAGGGAACCCTAGCGGTCATGGAGGGCATACATGCATTGTGACCTATCCAACCCATAACACCTCTAGACTGAAACCACTATAATAGATTCAGAGTAAACAACTGCAACTACACTTGCTATATATTTGCAACCATAAAACTAAAGGAAAGTTTCTATGTTTAATGTTATATATATTTTATTCATAGTCAGTCGCAAACCTAAGAAAATGAGAGGGGTTGCAGAACAATTAGAAAAAAATTTAGTCACTCTATTAAGAATAGATCCACTTTTATGTTGTTAATCCTAACAAATCTGTTTGAGGATTCACAGTCAAGTCAACCCCAAAATTTTATGATTAAGGCTTTGTTTTAACTATTGTATAAAACTTAGGTACAATTTCTCATCTATTGTATTTGAAGTATAACAAGTAATGAATTACACTTAAGTTTTGTCTACATTGCAATACTAAGTATAAAACTTTTTAAATAATTTGTTGATGTGATTTGTTATTATTGGTACAATATTACTTTTACATGAGTCATTGTTATCACTTTTCTTATGCAATTATCATTTTAACAAGTTATGAAAAAAAAAAGGCCCATAGGTCCTCCTATTTCTTGTTTGGATGAATTAGGTTTCCATTCAAACAAATGAAAGTGCAAGGAATATGCACATTGTATAAGTATATCAATGACGAAAATTTCAAACAACAACAACCAAGCTTGTGTCTCAAGTTTTTGGAGACGGTTATGAATCCTATTAGTTAAGGTCGACTGTATATATCTTTTTTTATTATCCATTCTATTGAAAGTCATACTTTCTGTTACTTCCTTAATTGTTATTTTTAATTACTTCTACTAATATTGTTTTGTCTTTCTTTACATTTTTTTTTTTTTTTTTTTGGTTCTCTCAACTTGAATTAACTTTATATTTCTTATTGGTACATTAATCACTCTCCTTTGAACATGATTAAACTATCTCTTGCAACTCTCCATTGTATTTTCATCAATAGGGCCATTTTTAAGTGAATTTTCCTCATTTCAACTATTTTATTGCCATGTATTTTCATTTATCTATTTTAATAATCTCATTTCACGTACACTCATTTTATGAATATGTTTTCTCTTAACAAACCAACATTCAGTTTCATAAAACATAGTTGGTCTTATGATAGTCTTATAAAAAATTCCCTTTTAACTTAAGAAAACTCCTAATGTGTTTCTCCATTTCATCCACCCTGCACGCTTTACATCCTCTTTAATCTCACAATGTTTATAAATTATTAATCTAAAATATCTAAAGCTTTCTCTGTTTGGTATCTTTTGAGCATCTAGTTGTACTCTATTTTAGTTATTCTTCATCGAAAACCTTAAGATTCTAAAGCGTCTCCCCATAGAACCCAACAGGTAGGTATTTTTTATTACATGCATGAAACTTCTTATATGTTCTTGTTCTACAATACAACACTTTGGAAAGTTGTCTAACCGAGTTACGTTAGCGAGGATAGGTAGGAAAGTAAATAAATTGAGTTTAGATTGTACGGGGATGTGAGATAATTAAAGCAAATCACTTTAATTGCGGATAACAGTTCTTCATTTCAGGGTATCACATGCTCTATAGAAACCAAAATAGCATAAAACATGACATTCATAATTTCATTTTCTTTTCTTTAGTTTGAGTTTTGTTGGCAATAATCAATTTTGTTTTGTCCTGTGCCATCTATATTTCCTAGGTGAAGTTGCGATTAGAAGAGGAAGTGGCTGATATGATGAAAACCAAAGATGATTTATCAGAGGTAAAGGCACTGTTTGGTAGAGTTGTTTAATAACTCATTTTTAGTTTTTAAACAATATTACACATATTTCTATATACTTTTTCACCCACACGTATTTCAAAAAATTACAAACAACAATACTCAAACCACTCAACCAAACGGGCCCAAAATCTCCATTCAATTTGCATTTCTTTGTAACTAGTATTTCCTTGAACTTTACCCTTCTCTTTATTGGTGTTTCTTACTATACCTTTTTCATTCTGTCATGCATGGCTCTACCAGTCAATAAACAAAGTAAAACTTCACTTAAAAGGCCTAAAAGAGTTGAATATGAAACTGAAAGCACGCAAACAAGAGGTAATTTTTCCTCTCTAATTCCTTAATTCATATTCTATTGTGTCCTTATATTTATTTTGTGGTTAATTTCGTTTGCATTTTTATTTTAGCCTTTTCTGTACAAAGGAAACTCCAATTCAGGTGAACATCTGAGTCTCTCTCTTAAAATAATGGAACCTGCTGCCACTGAACCTCGAAAGCTCATCATCAAGGAAACCACAAATACAATAGCCCATCAAACAATCTCAGTTGTTAATCATAGCTGTACAAATCAGCAACATTTGGAAAATTGATTGGCACATAGCTGAAAAAAGTGTAAAAATTGATTCGTCAGTATTTTTTCAGTCGATGAAACAGGTACACAGCTGAGGCTGAAAAGCAGATGTAGGTTTTGTTATGTTGGGTCGTTGTTTTAAGTGTCTGTTTGTGAATGACTTATTTAGCTGAAATTGAAAACTTTTTGTTGAAAGTACTGTAGATAGAACTAAAAGGTAGCTGAAATAATATAGTGAGGTCTATGAATAATACCAAAAAGTGTAATGAAACCCATGAATAGTAGCAAAAATAAGCTGAATAGTAAAAAAAAACTGGTTTTTTAAACAATCTCAAACGCACACTAAGTGTAAATAAAGAAAGGGACAAAGTTTAATTACAAAATTGGTTGTAACCTTAAGTTACAACCTTACTCAATATCTTTTTATTGGAGATGAATTTTGACAAATCCACCATTGGATTACACTTTCTTCTTATATCCTCCATACTTGAAAATTTTTTAAAAAATTAAAAATCAATAGTTATGTTATCAATAAATTAATTAAATTGTAAGTTTTTATAGTTTAAAATTATACATAAAATATAAGTTTGTAGATCATATAGTAAATGAAATTAAATTCTATAAGAATGGGGTGTAAAACCTATGTTTTACACCATCTAATAAATGATTGCCACGTCAACATTTTACTTAAAATTCAATACATGATATCCCACCTAATAACATCTCAATAAATTCTCAATTTGATTGGATTTATATATAGGTATATGAATTGATTGTGTGTGATTGTGTTTATTCTTAAATATGTAATAAGAAATGTGGCATAATGGGATTAGAAGGGTAAAACATGGGTTTTACACTACGTTCTTATAGAATTTAATCTCGTAGTAAACAATATTCGATTGACACAAAATTTGACATGTGTATTGAGAGTGTTAAAAATATGCAATTTAATGGTTAGATTTTCAAAATATGTAATAAAATTTATTTTATTGAGTAAAGTTGTAACCTTAGGCTACAACCAATTTTGTAACTAAACTTTGTCTTAAAGAAAATTATCCCATGATAGTTGACAATATAATCGTGTTGACTCTTTCTTGATTTTTATTTTTTTATGCTAATTAATCTTATCAATTATGTTCTGATTTTACATTAACGGGCATAAACTATTTATTTTGTAGGAAGATCGACTTGATTTAAATCCTCAAATGTGATACATATGACATTTAATATATAAAATAAAATGACCAATTGAACATTGGATTATTATTATTATTTTCATTTTTGCATTTTTTGAAAAATTGTGTTAGTTGAATATACATAGTTGTGTATATTCTTTGAAAAAATTGTGAACATTTTTTGAAAAAGTGTGTACATTTAAAAAAAAAAATTTACTTTTTTTAAAATTGTCTATATTTATAAATTGTGTACATTATTTGAAAAAAATAATATGTACAATGAATGTACAAAATTTTGTATGTAAGGACTCAGATATCAAACAACCCAAGCCCATTTAAAACAGTGAGATTTGCACAGTTCAACCAGGCCTAAATCAATGTATTTGTGAATGAGTGGATCAAACAAAAAGGGAGGGCTCAGCCCGAGAACAATAACTGGGAAGAAAAACTAAAAACCATGAATTAATATATGAAATAGGCTTATTACAAATTTGCTCGAGTAGGCAAATAATACTCAAAATGAAACATTGTTCATGCTCTTCCCTCAATGTTCTTATTCTAATTCTTATCATTCTAAGAATTGTGCTTTGATCCCCTTTTCTGGAAATTTCCTCTCCCTTATATACTCTCTTCCTCTTTACATCTTGACCCTAATCTTTACCTAACCAAACTCTCATCATGACACATGTCCCTTTAAACATCTGCTGAAGGTGGTAGAAGGAGCTACTTAGTTATGGATTACACTGTTCAAGTCACTTTCTCATCAATGCAGTTGATAAAGCTGTTGCTCACCATTTAATGAGGAAGCAACAGGCTACTTCTCGCTGGAAACTTCCCCTACTCTCCATGACTCTCTCTCCTCCGCCTATCCTTCCCACCTGGAGCTCCCAAGAGACTTTTGTCTCTTCTCCTCCTCTCCTCAGGTGAATTCCCTCCTCGGGCACGTGATGTCTCAATAACAAGACTAACAGCTCAGCAATCCCTTCCTAGATCTTCGGGCCCCCACATGGTACATCTTTGAATTTTTGGATACATTAAATATACATAATTGGGTATATTTTTTGAAAATTTTGTATACATTGAATGTACAAATTTGGTAAAATTGTATATATTTAATGTACAAAATTGAAGATTTGTGTATGTTAAATGTACATAATTTTGTACATTTTTTAAAAATTGTGTACATTTGTCAACGTATATAATTGTGTAAATTATTTGAAAAATTATGTACCTTAAATATACACAATTATGTGTATATTTGAATTTCTTTATTAGCATGCCATATGAATGCTTGACCTAATAATCAATGATCTTCAACACTTCATATTGTTATTTTCTTCACCATGTTTACATGAAATTCAAGATTGATCAAAGAATGCAAAGATGACAAAAATGTTTTCTGTTGATTGCTTTTAATCTTCAATTAAATGTTAAGTCTTTGTTTTGCTATCACATGCTAATTAACTTGGCTGCTTACATGCTGATTTTCTGACATAACAATTCTGTTAATTGCGTATCTAAGATGTAAATTAGTGGAGGGGTCTGACAGTTTTGGTTTATTGAAGGATTATTTCTATAATTCTATTTTATAATAGTATGAAAGTTTTGGAAAATCGCTTATTTAGAGTTTTTGAGGACCTAAATAACACGTCCAAGATGTGGAAATGGTTAGCCACGTATAGCTCATTGGCTTGTGTTTTCTGAAACTTACAGCGAGCAACGGTGGGCCCAATCCATTTTTGGTGGAATGGATATTACAATTCACTTGTGGGTTATCTTAAATCCATGGTTAAATACCTTTTATCTGTTTTGTTTCGTTTTTTGTTTTTTTGGTTAGAGTACATCATCTACAGTTGTCGTTTCATTATATTAATATTTAATAGCCCACTTAAAAATAGTGAATCCAAAGACACTTTAAAAAAAACACACATTTACTTCTTTCGATGTTTTTTCTAATGATAATAAGAATATATTCTAATCATTTTAAGTGGAGTGCCCAAAAAACTTAGGGAAACAATGTAAATGCATTGGCGAGGCCCAATAATCAATCATTTATTTCAGAATACTTGGGCTTGGGTTAATAACCGTCATTGTAAAATAAAAATAAAAACCAAACCTACTACGAGTATTTAAAAAAAATGAAAGTAGGAATTGCTAGGCATGCTCTGCTTCGATATATAAACCTTAGATTTCTATCTTCTAACACGTGTTAACTTTCCATTAATTATAATCAAAGCCCCATTCCAAGAAAAAAAAAACACATTTAAAAATATCGTATGTCTTAGTTTCTTCTAATATTTCAATGATAGTATTGTTGAACATTTATTTTCAAAAAGCTATCAATTTTATATATTTTTTTAAATAGCTTTAGCCACGATTGAATTGGTTTCCTTTGTACTAACACCACTATGATCATGCCAAAATCATTAAATATTAACAATGTTATTAGCATGTTAAATGATTTTCATGCAAGATATGGTCACATTTTTAAGAAAAATTTTCATGTGTATAGTATTTTAAATATATAATAACAAGTTTTTTATAACTTGTAAATTTTTAACAATATCATTTCTATTGAATACCTTAATTTAGTTTAAAACAAATTATTTTCAAACCTAACTCACTCATGGAGGACAAGACTTAACAAGCCGCGGCAGAGGCCCGAGGACGTCAAAATCCTCCTCTCCGTCTAAGGAACCTGACAGCAGGATTTTGAAGGGCTATTGTGGGGCCAGAGAATTTGGCAACCCCGGCCCACTCTATGCTAAGCCCAAGGCCTATGCCGAGGAGAAAGATGTGTCCGAGGATGAGTCAAGGAAGCTCTATTCGCCAGAAATATCGCCGATGACAATCATGTCCTCGGCCCGCACGGATCATTGAAAGGAAGAGCAAAGTGCCTTTAGAGGTAACCTTCCAGAGCAATCCAAGACAGAGGCAAATAAAACGGGTTGGCCATAGGAGCATGGTGGAGGAGCAATCCCAGGAGGAACTGTCACCTCCACATTAAATGCCCGCAACTAACGTTCTGACTGCATTAAATGGAGAAGTGACCCTTGAACAGTGCCGCCTCAACTGCTACCACCCACAGAAAGGATGGGAAGGTGGCTGATGGGACAGGCACTTGAATGATGACCGGCATGATCGACAAATGGAGGGCCGAGATTAACCAGAAGGAGGTATAAAATGTAACAAGTCCTCTAGAAAGGGGGACGGCATTTTTAGGAGAGGAGAAGGATTATAGCACTTGTATAATCTTTGTAACCCAGTACCAAAGAAGATATAAGAAATATACTATCAAAGAAAGTGGCCGAGGAGCCCAGTTTTATATTTTTAGTTTGTATTCTTGCCATTCGATCCATGTATTACCATGCTTAATTGTTTAACCCTCACTAGAGCCTAGTTCTTTGACCCGCTCTCTACAAATTCATTGTATTTGGCCAGCTGGGCTTGAGTCCACTTGTTCGCAAGGAATAGTGCTCGAACCAGGTCCCTACAATTGGCGCCGTCTGTGGGAAAAGCTTGTGCGTTAGTCAGGGCAACGATTAAGCATGGCAGGAACAGGCCCTCACCAAGCAGGGTCCCATCAGTCCAAACCAGCGAGGTCCCAACCATAGGGTACCTTCCCCAACCCCGAGCATAGTCGAAACGAAGAAAACGGAAGGTTTCGAGAGGGAAGTGCACACACCACGCAGACCAGCGAAAGCTACACCCACGGGGGCAGCCACGTGTTACGGAGGCAAAATGACAACCAGACCGTGCAATCGAAAGAGGTCAGGAGCCACATGTCCAAGAGACCGAATGATAAGGTGGCCATGCAGCGAGAGATAAACGATTTGAAGAGAAAGCTACGCCATGCACAACGAAGGCAATCTCGTCCTAGTCCTAACACACCCTTCGACGAGGTGGCGATGATGACTATAGGCGGAGGTCAAGAACCCCCCCAAGCGAGACCTTCTCTCACGAAGAAGAGCACTACTGGAGGCACAAGCATAAAAGCCCATCCCCTAGGGGCGTGGGGAATGATGCCATGAGCAGGGCACTAGATCAGCTCTCCAAATCACCTTTTACCCGCCACATCGAAGAGGCTATGCTTCCTCGGCAATTTCAGCAGTCAACCTTCACCAGTTATAATGGCAAGACGGACCCAGTGGAGCATGTGAGCCAATATAACCAAAGGATGGCTGTCCACTCCAAGAATGAGGCGCTGATGTGTAGAGTCTTCCCCTCTAGTCTGGGACCAGTGGCAATGAGGTGGTTCAATGGTCTGAAGACGAATTCTATAGACTCATATAGGCAGCTGACCCAGCCTTCAACTCCTGATTCGTCACAAACAGCAGGCCTCCTCGACCCTTGAGTGCGCTGTTGTTTCTATCCATGCATAATGAGGAAACTCTAAAGGCCTACTCGGACCGATACTGGGAGATATACAACGAGCTAGACGGCAAGTATGCAGATGTCGCCGTCAGCACCTTCTAAAACGGTTTTCCGATGGGGCATGGCCTGAGGAAGTCTCTGACTGGCAAGCCTGCCACCAATGTGCGCCAGTTGATGAATCGGATCGATAAGTATAAGTGGGAAGAAGAGGATCAGCTACAAAGCAAGGGAAAGGAGAAGGTTATCCCTCAAGAGATGAGGGATTTCAGGTCGGACCGATACAACAACAACCGCTCGAAGAGAGATTTTGCGGGGCAATCCGAGCCGGCCAACGCTCAGGCTGTCAACGCCGTATTCCGAGAGCTAGTACACAGGGTGCTGGAAAAGATAAGGAATAAACCATACTCTAAGGAGCCGAATAAGATAGCCGAAGACCCCGCGAAGCACAATCAGAACCTGTATTGCCAGTACCATCAGGATCACGGACACGCCATGGAGGACTGCAGGAATCTCTAGGACTACCTGGACCATCTAGTCTGAGAAGGAAAGCTGAAGCACCTCCTGCACCATTCTAGTGGCCGCCAAGGCCAGACTTATCAGGAGCCCTAGAGAAACACTGCGTAAAGGGCGCCAACGGGGACGATCAATGTGATCTTGGCTGCGCCAGGAAGAACAAGCGCGCACCCCTCGTAAGTGTTATCCGTGGCCCAGACGCGTGCCGAGGAGTCCCAATTAGAGCCGAAAAAGGCTAGGAAGAACTTTTACCCAACCCTGTGCTTTTTAGAGGAAGACAAGATGGGAACCACCCAGCCCCACGATAACGCACTAGTCATCACCCTCAGAATCGGGGATTACGATGTGAAAAGGGTGATGGTGGATGGTGGCAGCGAAGCCGAGATTATGTACCCCGACCTCTACAAGGGGCTGGGGCTAAGACCGAAAGATTTGACACCCTATACCTCCCCCCTAATGAGCTTCGATGGGAAGCTGGTTATCCCAAAGGACATGATTAGGCTGCCCGTCCAAACCGGCCCAGAAGAGGTGGAGGTAGACTTCATAGTGGTGGACACTTACTCCCCATACACAGCCATCGTCGGCAGGCCATGGCTCCACACCTTGGGGGCTGTCGCCTCCTTTTTGCACCAGAAGGTAAAATTCCCGTCAAGGGACCATGTCCTCGAAATTCGTGATTGCCAATCTACATCAAGGCAATGCATGGTGGCTGCCACATCGCATCGGCTCGATGCGGGGACCTCTGCCACTGCTGAAGGGGGCTTATAGCAATCAAAGGACTCAGCGGCGCCTCCCGATGCAACTGTCGAGGAAGCAAAATGTGAAGATCTTGACAAGATGGTCATTGGAGACGATTTGGAGAAGTTCTTTTAGGTAGGGGTTCGGCTGCCTCCTCAGGAGAAGAAGGAATTGATCGAGTTCCTCAAAGCAAACATTGACGTATTTGCATGGGATGCCTGCAATGCTCCAGGGATCGATCCAGCCTTTATTTGTCACCATCTCAATGTCAACCCATCCGTTGTTCATAAGCAACAACCACATCGACGCCCGTCAAAGGAGCACGCCAATGCGATTAGAGAAGAGGTGAAGAAGCTTAAGCATGCGGGGACCATTAAGGAGGTCTTTTACCCTAAATGGTTGGCCAACATTGTGGTGGTCAAGAAGAAAAGCGAAAAATGGAGGGTTTGTGTAGACTTCACGAACCTAAACAAGGCATGCCTAAAGGACCCGTTCCCTATGCCTCGGATAGACCAACTGGTGGATGCCACCGCGAAACATCCTCGGATGAGTTTCTTAGATGCCTTCCAGGGCTATCATCAGATACCACTAGCCCTGGACGACCAAGAGAAGACCGCTTTCGTGACACCTGTTGGGAATTACCACTACAAGGTGATGCCCTTTAGTCTGAAGAATGCTAGGTCCACCTATCAGAGGATGATAACGAGAATGTTCGAGCCACTGCTGGGCAAAAGCATTGAAATTTATGTTGATGATATGGTGGTAAAAAGTAAAGTGGTGCCCGAGCACCTAGGAGACCTCGGTTGTATCTTTGATATCCTAAGGAAGCACAAGCTGCGCCTGAATGTTTCCAAATGCTCGTTCGGCGTAGGGTCAGGCAAGTTTTTGGGCTACATCATCACTCACAGGGGGATTGAGGTCGATCCTGATCAGATTAAAGCTATCAATAACTTGAAGCCTCCGCAAAATCCTAAGGAGATTCAAAAACTCACTGGAATGATCGCGGCCCTAAACCGGTTCATTTCCTGGTCAGCTGATAGGTGCAGGCCTTTCTATCTCCTAATTAACAAGTGGAAGGGATTCAAGTGGTCCGAGAATTGTGCCGTGGCCTTTCAGCAGCTCAAGGAATACCTATCCCTGCCACCAATCATGTCTAACCCCGAAGCTGACGAAGTCCTGTATGCCTACATCTCCGTAGCCCCTAATGCAGTAAGCTTGGTGCTGATACGGGATGACAGTGGCATTCAAAAGCCAGTCTACTACGTGAGCAAGTCGCTACATAAGGCTGAGATCAATTACGTGCCCTTGGAGAAAACCCTGCTGGCTGTAGTCCATGCTACGCAATAGCTTCCCCACTATTTCCAGGCCCACACGGTAGTCGTCCTAACTCAACTGCCCTTAAGATCTGTACTTCGGTTTGCTGATTACACTGGAAGGATCGCCAAGTGGAACGCAATTCTAGGGGCTTTTGACATTAAATACATGCCTCGGAACTCTATAAAGGGGCAGGTCCTGGCTGACTTAGTAGCCGAGTTCGCTGAACCACTGGCAGAAGCAGTGGCCGAGAAGGGAGACATGGAGGGAAATCGGTTGGGGCAATCTCTGTTCCAGGGCCCCCACGCTAGAAAGTGTACGTTGATGGAGTTACGAATCAAAGGGGGTCTGGGGTGGGGCTAGTCCTAGTGTCCCCAGAGAAGTCTGTTGTGGAGAAGTCCCTGAAACTTGGGTTCCCTGCCACAAATAACGAAACTGAATATGAAGCCTTATTACAAGGTATGGTTATGGTGCAAAAAATGGGCAGAAAAGCAATGGATGTGTTCTCGGATTCGAGGTTGGTGGTGGGCCAGGTAAACGGAGAACTGGAAGCCAGAGACGCAAGGATGCAAGAGTACTTAAGCTAAGTCAAGCGCCTGCAGTTGGATTTCGACCTCTTCAGCTTGTCACATGTCCCCAGAAGTAGAAACACTCATGCAGATTCATTGGCCACACTTACTACATCCTCAGCAGGAGATCTGCCTCGAGTTATCCTTGTTGAACATCTGGAAGGGGCGAGTGAGGGGGCAAAGGGCACAACCCATGTCCACCAGGCTTGGGTGAGCCCCAGCTGGATGGACCCTATAGTGAGGTTCTTCAAGGATGATATCCTACCTGAGGAGAAATCAGAGGCTGATAAAATACGGAGGAACGCTCCTCGGTTCTGGTTGTTCGAGGACCATAAACTATATCGCCGCTCTTACTCTGGACCCTACTTACTGTGTATTCATCCTGAGGCATCAGAACTACTGCTCGAGGAGTTGCATGAAGGGATCTGTGGGAGTCACACAGGAGGAAGGTCCCTGTTGCACCGAGCCATCACCCAGGGATATTGGTGGCCGAAGATGCAGAAGGAAGCCCTAGAGTATGTAAAGAAGTGTGACCAATGCCAAAGGTTTGCCCCAAACATTCATCAACCGGGAGGCGTCCTAAATCCTTTGTCCAGCCCATGGCCGTTTGCCCAATGGGACCTGGATATTGTAGGACATTTCCCCATGGCACCGGGGAACAAAAGATATATGTTAGTTGGCACAGATTATTTCACCAAGTGGGTCGAAGCTGAGCCCTTGGCCAACATTAGAGATGTGGATGCTAAGAAGTTCATTTGGAGGAACATTGTCACACGATTCGGGGCCCCCCATACCCTCATTTCAGATAATGGGCTTCAATTTGATAGCAAGGCTTTCAGAAGATACTGTTGTGAGCTCGGGATCACGAACCAGTACTCAACTCTGGCTTATCCTCAAGGAAATGTGCAGGCCGAGGCTGTCAACAAGGTCGTAGTTAATGGGCTCAAGAAGAGGCTGGATGACGCCAAGGGAAAATGGGTAGAAGAGCTACCGCACGTCCTATGGACCTATCAGACTACACCACGGCGGTCAACGGGGGAAACACCTTTTGCCATGACCTATGGGGCTGAGGCCGTTATCCCTCTAGAAGCGAACTTCCCAACACTAAGGACGAGCTCCTTCTCCCGAACGGTAATAATGAGCTACTAGGGAAAAGCCTAGATCTAATTGATGAACGAAGGGAGAAGGCAATGATCCAGCTAGCCTACTACCACCAAAAGCTCAAGCAGGGATATGATGCCAATGTGAAGCTAAGACCACTAGCACCAGGGGACTTAGTGTTAAGGAAAGTTGTGGGCGCTGCCAAGAACCCATTCTATGGGAAGCTAGGGCCCAACTGGGAGGGACCATATCGAATCACCTCAGTGGCGGGAATAAGCGCATACTACTTAGAAGATTTAGATGAAAAACCTGTACCTCGTCCATGGAATATAAATAACCTGCGAAGGTATTATTATTAATAAAAGCATCTTTGTCAATTCAAATTCTAAGTCTGTCGTGATTGTATGCTTCTTACCCTGACAACCATCTAAGTGTTAGACAAATCCAAGGTCTTGCATGGTCCTCGGACTCAAGCCTATAGGGAAACTAACTACTCCGATAAATCCTATAAGTGTTAGACAGAACCAAGGTCTTGCATGGTCCTCGGACTCAAGCCTATGGGGAAACTAACTACTTCGATAAATCCTATAAGTGTTAGACAGAACCAAGGTCTTGCATGGTCCTCGAACTCAAGCCCATGGGGAAACTAACTACTCCGATAAATCCTATAAGTGCTAGACAGAACCAAGGTCTTGCATGGTCCTCGAACTCAAACCTATGGGGAAACTAGTTACTTCAAAATGATAAGTGCTAGACAGAACCAAGGTCTTGCATGGTCCTCGAACTCAAACCTATGGGGAAACTAGTTACTTCAAAATGATAAGTGCTAGACAGAACCAAGATCTTGCATGGTCCTCGGACTCAAGCCTATGGGGAAACTAACTACTTCGATAAATCCTATAAGTGCTAGACAGAACCAAGGTCTTGCATGGTCCTCGGACTCAAACTTATGGGGAAACTAGTTACTTCAAAATGATAAGTGTTAGACAGAACCAAGGTCTTGCATGGTCCTCGAACTCAAGCTTTTGGAGAAACTAACTACTTCAACAAATTCCATAAGTATTCGACAAGCAAGGGAAAATAAAATGCGAGCTACATTAAGTTCATAAAAGGTACACAACAAGAATCATATTCCAACATCTAAAAAAAAAAAAGAAACTAGGCAAAAGTGCCATTACATTGTTCCAAAAAATAGAAGGGAGATAAAATAAAGGCACCAAGGGGCCTACTTCTTCAACTTAATCTTCTTCCCCCCTATAGGTGGCTGATTTGTGGCGGCCTCAGGGTCCTCTAAACTCTGACTTGGAGGAACAACCTACAAGGGTGCCGTAGAGGGTGCTGTCTCCTCGGCAAGAGGGGCCTGGACATTGGCCGAGAGGTTTGCTATCTCCTGGGGTGTTTCTTCATTGGGACTTTTGCGTGTTTCTTCATTGGGACTTTTGGCTATTTCAGTCACCTCGAGAGGACCAGTTCCCACGGCAGGATCATCAGAGGCTATAGTAACCACCTCGGTAATAACCGCGGCCTCCTCGGCTCCTTCACCAAGGGCAACATCAGTCTCCTCAGCAGTCGCCTCGGCCTCAGAGTTGGAAGGAACAGCCTCGCGGATGGCAAGGGGAGAATAGACACTCTTCTTCTTCCATAGGTTGGACAAGGCCTCAGCCCCAGCTTGTTTGAAGGCCTCACTCCAAACCTGGGAGCAGTAGAGCCTGCATACCCCAAGTACTTGGGCTCTGAGAGCAACCTCCATCTCGGCCACCCCAGCTTCATAGGCTGCCGCCTCAGCTTCCACCTTGGAAGCCTAGGCCTCCTCTCTGCCAAAGTCCACCTCGACCTTAGCCCTTAGAGCCTCCTCTTTAGCCCACTCAGCCACCTTCTTGGCCTCCTCAGCATCGGCCGCCTACTTTTTCAAATCAACGATCAGCTTGTTTGCGAGCTTCAGCTGCTCCTCCACCTCAGTTAGACGCCTCGTCTGGTCTTAGGCCTGCTTTTGGGCACTAGCCAGGCCTGATTCAGCGCTGTCTCGAGCCCTGGTTACTTCCTTTAACTCCTCTCAAGCCTTCACGAGATCAGCCTCGGTGGCCTTGAGGGTCCGACTAGCCGCTATGCGCTTGTCACGCTCTGCATTAGTGGCTTTGTCCTGTTTGATAGAGGCCTCCTCCAATCTGAAAGTAGCCTGAACAGCCTACCAATTGAAACAAATGCACAAGTAAAAAGGAAACAAAAAGAAGAGAAAATTGAAGTCAAAAGAATCATAAGTGCTGAGAGTCTTACCATTCCCAAGTATCGCTTGAGGCTGAAGAAGACCTCCTTACTCTTCAAAGCCTCCAACTCAACCATGTCCGGCAGGGAGTAGCAGGGACCTCTCCAGCGCATCGGCTACAAGTGTGACTTCGCCTCCTTAGAAGTCCCTGATAGAGGCATCGTTCATTAGAGGCCCCCATGAAGCATTGGGGCTGGGAACTAGGCATTAGCCTCAGGGCGGGCAGCGACCTGCTTGTCCTGACCCTGAGACCCTATCTTTAATTGCTTGGAGGGTCGCCGAGTATCGCCATCCTCCTGGGAGGAATGGGGCTTCTCCCCTCCTATTGACCTTTTACCCTTGTCCTTCCTCTGCTTAGGATCAGAGGGCTCGAGCCTGGATGGCGGACTCGGCCGAGATGGAGGAAGAGGAAGCCTGGGCTGGGTGGAGGTTTACCTAGTCTGGGCAGGCTGAGACTTGGGTAGAGGAGGAGGAAGCTTAGGTTGAGGCTTCCCCAGCTGGCCTTCAAGCAGATCAAGCAAGTTGGACTGGATTTTCCTCTTGAAGCCCATCTCGGCCCGAGAAGAATCCCCTGCTGACAGGAAGTCTACTTTAGTCAGGCTCTGGTCACCCAAGGCACCAGAGGGATCCTCGGACAGACGAACTTGTTCGAACACGCCGAAGTCGTCCTCAGCAGGTCCCGAATCGGCACCTCCTTCCTCTGTTTGTTCACTTCCCCCCTCAGCCTCTACAGCTCGGCGGGATGTAGAGGAGCCCACCAATGGAGTACCCTCTGGAGTAGGAGACCCCTCCGGGATCAAGAAACCGTCCTCGACTACGGTAATTCTCCGGAGCCGAGGATCCTTGGCCTTGATCACACACTTTGGCGCTGCGAACAACTTCTGAATAGGGTCGTACCTCAGGATCCTGTGAGCAGCGCTAACTTGGTTGTCAGCCTCGTTCACGAAGATCTCGCCCTTAGCACTTTCTCCAAGTCCTCCTTGTTGACCAAGCCAAAATGACGCTCGAAAGCATTTGGATCTGCAGAAGCGAAAACGTACTACTATTAGCAACCGAACAAAGCAGGCAACGAAAATTCAAAAAAAGTAATACCCTTTCCTACTTCGAGTGCCCTACCTAGCGTGCCCTCTACTGTGGGACAATGAAGGCCATCGTGCCACTCCCCGGACACGATGAGAAAATCCTTGTCCAGTCCCTTACTGGACGAGGGGAGGCACTGGATAAGCCGTACCCTATCCTCCCTCGTCTTCATATAGTAGGACTTGCCCTTCAGGAGTTGGAGATTGTAGCACCAGTTCACGTCGTGATGGGTTAGCCTCAGCCCCATCCTCTCATTTAGGGCATCTACACAGCCTAGAATCCTAAACATGTTGACGCCGCATTGGGTGAGGGCGAGACGAAAATGCCTAAGGTAACTTGTCATCACCTGACCCATGGGGATTCGCATACCACCCTCTAAGAAGGCAATTATGGGAATCACCACCTCTCCCTCTTCCCTCATAAATCTCCACTCCCCCTCTTCACAGTACCTTAGACCTACGGTACTAGGTATCCTATAATCAGCAATAAATTTCTCCATCGCCTCTTCAGACTCAACCAATTTCTTGAACCTACCCATTCCTAGAGACAACTAAGAGGCACAAAGAAAGAAGTCTAAAAGATGGGAGAACGCAATTTGGAGAGAGAGAAGAAGACTTACAAAAATGAGAAAAAGCTCATCGGGCAGGCTTTTTATGCTGAAGGAAGTCGCAAGTTCAGTTGAAGACGTGACCGAATTTGAAGTATGTGCGCAAGGTCTCTTGAATGCAAAAGTAAATAGGCGAATCAATTCAAATGGGTATTTATACCCCCAATAAAAAATAACAACCGTGTAAGTTTTCCCGCCCATATAGTCAACAAGATCACCACCGTTAGATTATCATCACACCATTGAACGTGAGGAGCACAGGGCAGCCCGAATTTAATGCGAGTGCGCTCTGCATACCAAGGAGTCAGAAACGTGCCTTGGACAGGCAAAAGGGCATTGATACTTATGGAGGACAAAGACTTAACAAGCCGCGGCAGAGGCCCGGGGACGTCAAAATCCTCCTCTCCGTTCGAGGAACCTAACAGCAGGATTGTTAGGGGCTATTGTGGGGCCAGAGAATTTGGCAACCTCGGCCCACTCTATGCTAAGCCCAAGGCCCATGCCGAGGAGAAAGATGTGTCCGAGGACGAGTCAAGGAAGCTCCATTCGCCAGAAATACCGTTGAGGACAATCATGTCCTCGGCCCGCACGGATCATTGAAAGGAAGAGCAAAGTGCCTTCAGAGGTAACCTTCCAGAACAATCCAAGATAGAAGCAAGTACAACGGGTTGGCCATAGGAGCATGGTGGAGGAGCAATCCCAGGAGGAACTGTCACCTCCACATTAAATGCCCACAACTAACGTTCTGGCCGCATTAAATGGAGAAGTGACCCCTGAACAGTGCCGCCTTAGCTGCTACCACCCACAGAAAGGATGGGAAGGTGGCTGATGGGACAGGCACTCGAATGATGACCTGCATAATCGACAAATAGAGGGCCGAGATTAACCAGAAGAGGGTATAAAATGTAACAAGTCCTCTAGAAAGGAGGACGACAGTTTTAGGAGAGGAAAATGATCATAGCACTTGTATAATCTTTGTAACCCAATATCAAAGAAGATATAAGAAATATACTATCAAAGAAAGTGGCCGAGGAGCCCAGTTTTATATTTTTAGTTTGTATTCTTACCATTCGATCTATGTATTACCATACTTAATTGTATAACCCTCACTAGAGCCTAGTTCTTTGACCCGCTCTCTACAAATTCATTGTATTGGGTCAGCTGGGTTTGAGTCCACTTGTTCGTAAGAAATAGTGCTCGAACCAGGTCCCTACAGCTAGGCATGCTCTGCTTCAATATATAAACATTAGATTTCTATCTTCTAACACGTGTTAACTTTCCATTAATTATAATCAAAGCCCCATTCCAAGAAAAAAAAGACACATTTAAAAATATCATATGTCTTAGTTCCTTAGCGAATCCATTTGAAGAAATTAGCTTATATATCTTGGAATTTTGTCACTCATGTATCCAAAAAAAGAGGAAAGTAAGAGACAACTAGGGCCAACTATGTAGACTAAGTCGGTAATTTAAAGTGAGCCCTTTTATGAAATTTTATTAGTTTCTTCTAATATTTCAATGGTAGTATTGTTGAACATTTATTTTCAAAAAGCTATCAATTTTATATATTTTTTTAAATAACTTTAGCCACGATTGAATTGGTTTCCTTTGTACTAACAACACTATGATCATGCCAAAATCATTAAATATTAACAATGTTATTAGCATGTTAAATGATTTTCATGCAAAATATGGTCACATTTTTATGAAAAATTTTCCTGTGTATAGTATTTTAAATATATAATAACAAGTTTTTTATAACTTGTAAATTTTTAACAATATCATTTCTATTGAATACCTTAATTTAGTTTAAAACAAATTATTTTCAAACCTAACTCAAATTAATGGTCTACAAAAATAGGGCCTAGTCTAGGGCCAGCTAAACACAAATGTAGAATATATTGTTACTTAATATTTTATAAGAGAAACATAGATTATAAAAAAGAATCCAACCTTAAAAAATGTTTCACTCTTAAACTAAACAAACACAATGAAATGTATTAATAAAACGTTGAATATTTGAAAGAGTATAATATTTTAAAATAATTTTTATTTATTAAATTTTTGGCTCTTATTTAAAAATAAACAAGACAAATATATATAATATAATCTATTTTAGGAGGCCTTAGGCGATTACCTAAATGGCTTAATGGTTGAGCTGCCCCTTGGAGACACCTAGCTTAGGGATGACAATGGGATAGAGTTGAAAGATGGTGTCTTCACCTTTACTCAACATGATTTTGTCTTACCTCATTTCCATCGTATCTCGCAAAACTTTACTTCATATTAATCTGTCACACCCTACCTCACACCTATTAATTTTTTTATATTTAAAACTTGTTTTATTAATATAAAACACATGAAATTACAATTAAATTTATTACATCAAATCAAACTACTATTTAGTAAGGACTAAATAATATTGTTCAAACGGGTTAATAAGAAAATGTGACAATAAAACAAAAAGTCTTAATATTCATACATTTAAGTACGTAGCAATACAAATGAAGTCTTTAATAATAATCAAATGGGGGTAAAGCGGACTAAAAAGCCTAAATTCATCTCTGCCCTGCATTAGAGTGTGGAAAAAAAATCCTTACCTTATTCTCGCCACAAAGGCAAGGAAAACTTACCTGGGTTGGGATGGGTCAAGACCGGATAAAAAATTGACATTACGGGTTGTAATTAAACAAACTTTTTATTGAGCCTCTTTGGCCAGTTTAGTTCTTTTAATAAAATCTATTGGTTTCCGAAAAAAAAAAAAAAAAAAGTGAGTGTGCACACGCGCTACTAAACCCTAGATTTTAAGTGCGACACGTGTCAATTATCCCCGTCCCCAAGCAAAAAAAAACACACACACACACACGCTCTCTCTTTCTCTCTCTCAATTTCTAACCCAATCCCCTTCTTCTCTCTCTATTTTTCTCTACCGCTTTTCTCTGCAACTTGTCCTCTCTTTATATGGTGAATTTATTGAAACAGAGAAAGTGTTTTAGAGAGAAAGAGTAAAAGAAAGAAAGAAACAATGGCAAAACAGAGCAAAAGCGCTTTACTCAGTGGCTTCACTGAGGAGGAGATTGAGACTGCTAATACCATGCTCGAGTTTCATCAACAATTCGTTGAATTCAAAACACACCCACAAATTCAGTCATGGGTTGGCCTTAAACGGAGATCTAAGAGACTTCCCAGACAATCATTGGGCTGTTTTCATTTCAGTTTGTCTTCTTCACCGGCGTTTACTCATGGTGGTGTTGAGGTGGGTCCTACTCCTACATGTAAGACTGAGACTCCAACTGTGGCGGTCAAGGCCGGAACTTTGAGCCCTGTGACCCCTCTTTCATTCTCTCTCAGTAGTGAATCTGATGACAAGCCCAAGAACGCTCTGAAATTCAAAATCGTTAAAAGGGTATGTCTCAATTTTTCTTTGACTTTTGCTTACTGAGTTTTGTTGTGTCTCTCTCTCTCTGTTTCTTTTTCTCTTCCTAGTTTAAATTGCTATGAAGTTTATATTTGAGGGTTTTTTTTATAATATATAGTTTGTCATTTATATGCTCTGTTTATTGATTTGTGTGTGCTTTGGTTGTTCTTGATGTTGTAGAAAAGAGAGGATTGGTTGGAGATTACGGAGGGGTTAACTCAGAGCAGGGATTTTCTGAAGAAGGTGAGTTTTTTTTTTTTTTAATTGTTAGGTTTTTGTTTTCTTGTGGGTGTTTAATTTGTCTTTTCCATGAAAATTTTGTTTTTTTCAGTTTTTGTTTCAACAAAATTTGATGCAATTGTTTCTCTAACATCCATTGTGAAATCCAAACAGGAAATAGGGAATGCAATGCGTAGTTACGATGAGCTGAAGGCTTTCAATTTGGAGTTGAAAGCAAGAAAACATGAGGTATTACTATTTCCTTTTTCTGATAATCTGATTGATAAGATGTACTTTTTTCTGTTCATTACTTTTTCTGGGGTTGGGCTTGGGTCCCTTTTAGTGTAATCATGATTTATTGACTAATTTACTGTTTTGTACAGTTTTGTCATGGCCTTAAGAAGGAAAATCCATATTTGGAAGATGGCAAAAGGTTCAAGCTTGCAAAGGGTATTGTTCAAGTGCAACCCACAGTCAACTCTCTCACCAATGCTCAAAATCAAGATCATCAGCAGCAAATTCAGAGTGTGGTTAAGCAGAAATTGTTCATTGTGAATCAGAGGGTTCAAAGATCAGAAATTGATGAGAAACTTCAACACCCATCTAGCCAAATGCACTCCTCTCTGCCAACTAGTACTGGATTTGGCTGCGTGATCAACAACAATGTGGACCCATCTAGTCTTCCTGATCTTAACGTTTCTATAGAGGACACTGTTGGCGTGGGCTCTTCTGGACCTTTTGATCTCACAGTGGCCAACAGGATTTCATATAAGGCTATGGCAGCACAAGCTAGACAGAGAAGGATACAGATCTGTAGGGTCAAGAAATTCCATTGCCGCTAATATAAGACCTTGTTTTTATTTTTCTCTATTCCTTTTTGATTTACCCTATTATATATATGGTTAATTGCGTATCTAAAATGTAAAAATTAGCTGAGATCTGGGAGTTTCCTTTCTATTGAAGGAATATTTCTATTCTATAAATATAATGGTACGAAAGTTTTGGAAAATCTCTTCTTGTCATTTGACTCATTTTGATGACCTAAAATATAACAAGTTCGAGAATTTTTTTTTTTAGAAATAGTTTTAATTTATTGTGTCCATCCTAGTAATAGTGGGAAGCTTTTAATTATAGTACTCTATTATTAACTAAGATACCAATTGATTATTTGGTATAGTATGGATCAAATCTTAAATTTTTTATTGGATGATAAATTTTTTTTACTAATTAAACTAACTAAAATTTTCTGACAAGTGTAAAATTGTATAAAGATTCTAATATGATTTCTCAGTGGTTGCCAGTTTTGGGAATGCTCTAACACGTGTGGGTTATGTTTTCTGAGAGAACAATGACAATGAGTGGGGCCTGTGGTTATATTTGGTGGAATGGGTAGTAGAATGTGGTGGTGGATTATTTCAGTATCTGAATAGGCTACTACAGCGTGTGGAAGCTCTATTAAGCATTCTCATCAGGTGTGTCCAAAAACAGAGTATCATCAGATGTGTTATATGTGCCAAAATTTTGAGACATGCTACAGTATGCTCTCAAATATGAGAGCGTACGGACAAGAATGCCATTTTTTTTATGCTTATTTTATTCAGTTTTCCTCTCTCCTCCCAACGCATCTCTCCTCGGACAATAACTTCAGAGTCTCCCAAGGTGCGCTCCAAGCTCTGGACTCTGCCGCTGTGCTCTCCAGCGACCATTTCAAGCTCCACTTCATCACCGCCCTCACCCCTTCCGTCGTCGAGCGCCTCAGCGATGCCAAACAGCCCGTCTGTGACGCCGCCCAGCGTTTCCTCCTCACGCTCATGCAGGTCTTCTCCGTCCGCGACTCCTCACTTATGCTTGGAGTCACAAGAGCTGGGTTTGATGGATCTCCCACCTTTGACGCTTTGGGGTTCTTTGATTTGGGATGGGTTTGATGGGCCTCCCACTCTGACGCATCACTCCCACAAGAGCTGGGTTTGACGGTTTTGGGTTTTTTTTAATAATATTTTAATGTGATATATATATTATTTTAATGAATGGGATTGAAAAATAGAACATCTGATAAATGAGATATTGTAAAATGATGTGCTAAAATGATAAAGTAGATTTTTGGTGTGTCAAAATGGCATTTTTTATGAGAGAGCTGATGAGAATGCTCTAGTTTGGTCTATTAATTATGGTTTGACATCAAAAAAGGAAAGTAATATATATATATATATATATATATATATATATATATATATATATATAAAATATTAAATTTCATAAGAACATGACGTAAAACTCATGTTTTACCCTTTCAATTTTAACAAGCCACATCATCTTATCACATATTTAAAAATAAACATAATCACACTTAATCAATTCTAATACCCATATACAAATCCAACCAAATTGGAAATTTATTGAGATGTTTTTAGGTGTGGTAAAAATGTATTGAATTTTAAGTAAAATGCTGATATGGCAATCACTTATTAAATTGTGTAAAACATGAGTTTTACACCTCATCCTTATAGAATTTAATCTCATATATATATATATATATATATATATATATATATATATATATATATATATATATATATCAGAGAGAGAGAGATGGGTTCAAGTTACACATTTAAGCCTTAAAAAAACAAATAAATTATTTATAGAAAAAAAAAATCGAAAGGCACAATTACTTCTTTTTTCCATGTTCGAATTTTTATCCTTTTTTGCTAGTTTCTACTAAATTATTGATGGAGGAAAAAAAAAAAATGAAAGAAGACGTACTTAAGAGTATTCCCATGAAGATGCTAATGTTAGTATAGTAATGTTCTGTTTTAAAACTGTTGGCTGCAAAGTCTGTGGAAGCAGGTGGTTATAAATCTTAAATGAATCCAAGTTGACTTTTCTATTGGTTAGAGTTGTGCCGTGAACCCCAAGCAAATTGTAATTATTGTTAATTTTAGAACACTAGAGCAAATTGCTGCAATTGTTAATTTAACACTTTGTTGAATTAAGAGTTTGTGTGTAAGGAATGTGTTTAACTTTTAAGTTTGAAAAAAGCACACATGATGCTTTCTCTAATAGACAAAAACTAAATTGTTAGTTTCAAGGTAGTAAGGATTCGAGGAGTTCCTTAAATCTACAATGTGATAAATTAGAATCTACCAAAGGAAAAATTTAACAAAAAGTCTATATTTTATTAATAATAATATGAAAATTGAATTGCCTTTTGAGGGTACAATGCTTTAACTAGTAAAAACAAAACCCAAGGCAACTAGAAATCCTAAGGCGACTACGAAAGCATATAAAACTCTAATTTGACTAAACAACATTAAAATTTAAAAACACCTAAAAAGAATGAAATAATTAACCTAAAACTTCTTCTTTTTTATAGAAAGTTTCAACTTATGGCATTTGCTCCTAATAATAGTTATTTATCATTAGACCAAAACATTAATCAGTTTTTGGTGTAGGCAGGGATTAAACCCAAATCTCTTATTCAACCATCAGAGACTTTACTAGTTGAGTTAATTGGAACCCACAAATAACCTAAACCTAACATAACAAAAATTACATAAAAATACTAAAATTAAATAATTACAAAAATTAAGTATTAAACCGTGTCCTACGATCATTTCCTTAGCTATCAAGAGATCATACCTATTGTTTTACGCTATTGTCTTTATCTAGAGTTATAAACATAGACTTTAGTTTAGTTACAACATAATTTTGATTAACGATTTTTCTTTTGATATGATTAATGATTTGATTTCTACTAATACTACTTACACTACCATTTTACAATTTTTTTCGAAATTATTGAGTTTGTAAGTTGTTATTGATGCTCATATGATCCACCACTTTATTATATCCTCCATCAACAGTTTATTAGAAAAATTATTCAATGCTCTTGATTTTGTAATACTCCTGATTTTGTGTATAGTATGGTGGTACTCTTTTTTCTCACATGATGATAGGTCTTATGCAGTGAATAATTACTAAACAATTTAATATCTCAAAGTTGTGAAAATATTTGCGGAGAAAAATTATGTCTCTTTAGACTCGTGTTTTACTGTTTACTGTTTAGCCTTTTCAACTAATGATGATGTGATCATGGAATGGATGAGATAGGATTATTAAATCTTAGGGTGGGTGGCCAAAAAACCAAAACCCCTCATTGGTTTAGGCATTTCTCTTGTAAAATCTTTCCTATTCTCACGACAAAATGTCATGAATGAATGGACAAGGCCCGATTATCAATCAGTTATTTCAAAACCATAAAAGGGTTTTCTTGGGCTGGGCTTCATAGACTCTAAATTTGCCGCTTGATAAAATTCCAAAAATCTCCCAAGAAATGATAAAAAAAACTTATAAATATCATACACTTACAATACCATGTAATAAAAATTAAGTTTAGAAGCTGTGGTTACGTTATGTATCAACAACAAATTACGGCAGTTTTTAAGACAAAATCAACAATTTATTTGTTCTTATCAAGTTTTCATTTTGGATAAAGTTTGATAGACAAAAAAATTTAATAATTTAATATCAACTTATCTTCTTCTAAATTTTTTTTTTTTTTTTTTGATCTCTACGGTATAAAATTTGACTAAAAGAAATAAATCTGATTTTAACAAAGAGATAATATAAAAGATATCTGTTATGAAAGCATAGATGAACTCAACCACCAATCTTTACATCTAATGGATGTTGTATCTATTAAAGGCTCTTTTTTTTAAGAGAGTTTTAACCTATGGCGTCCACTCCTGATGATAACTTTTTATCATCAAACCAATCGATTTTTGGTGTAGGCCGAAATTGAACTCTAAATCTTTTATTCAACCATTAGAAACTTTACCAGCTGAGCTAACTAGAACCCACAAAGGATTTTCTCCCCTTCATGAATCATTGTTGGGTGGCTCAAAGGTTTTCTTTGAAACCTTCTTTTATATAAACTCTCTAAATTAAATATGTAAAAGTTGAGCCCAAAGCTTTGGATTTTTGAAAACAAGCTAGTCTCTATCCTTTTTTTCCCCCTCATATATTTTGCATTTTTGTTTTTTATTATGTGAAAATCTAGCAAGATTTGTAGGAATTAAAATCTTGTGATTTTTAGTAAAATTGCAATTCCTATTTAGATTCTAATCTGTAATTTACAATATATATATTTATATATATAAGTCCATTATAATTTTAATCCTATAAATCAATTATCTCCAACTCAAAAGCAAGTTCATGGATCTCTGATTGATTGTTCGTGCTAAAAACTAAAACGGAAGATTAAAAGGTGAGAAAAGAAAAAAACAAAGCCAGGTTGTTTTTTTTTGGTCATGCTTTTTATGTCCTATTTAGAGTTTTATTTAAAATTTTCTAAAATTGTTAAGAGAATTGAAGAAAATAATGGAAATTATGCAGCTCTATTTCTAGATCTGAAAATCTTTCTTTCTACCACACTCTATGCGGTAGGTAAAATATATTATTTGATTTTGAATCCTTACTAAATTTCGACTTATTACAGGGTTTCTATGAACAAGTAGCATCTACATATAGTTCAGGATATATGTGAAGATTGAAGAGAACATAAGCATCTTTATAAGGTAAATGATTACATGTTTTTTTTTCTTTATTACAATATATGTTTATTAATTTGATATGATAAACAAGAGAGGATGCTTAAACATTGTGTTATAAACGGAAGGTCAAGATTAATTCTCAATTTCAATTTTTTATTATTATAATAGATTAGAAATACTCCTCACTCTCAAGGACAACTATTCAATTTTTATGCAATTAAGTCTCTCCCTATAAAAAATACTTCTAATTTTTTTTTTTTAATTTCCCCCCCCCCCCCCCCCAAAATTGTTGTATATTGATTACCCATATGATTAGTTATTCCATTCTAACTCTTACTATTTCATTCCTTAAAAAAAAAAAAAAAATCTTACTATTTCTTAAAATACTTGTTGGGGCCGAGTTTGAGCACCTTTTTTTAGATGAAGTGGACTCAAGCCCAACTAGCCCGATACAATGAATTTGTAGAGTATGGGTTCAAGAACTAAGTCCTTGTAAGGATTGCAACGACTAAACGTGGTGGTAAATGGGTTAAGCAACAAGAAAGTAGGCTGAAGCATGAAATATTACTCCTCAGCCTTCCTCTTAGGGGCTGGAAGTTCTTATTACTTCTTCAGTGCTTAGTTACAGAAATGATACCAGTAGTACCACCTTTCTTGCCTCTCATGCCACCCCCCTTTCTGGAGGACTTCTTACATTATATATTTCTTTTCAGTTGATCCTAACTCTACATTTGTCGACCAGGCAGGTCACTATTCGAGTGCTTGTCCCATCAGCCGTTTTTCCATCCTTCTGTGAGTTGCAGCTACCAAGGTTGCATTGTTCAGGGGTCATTTCCTCATTAATGCGGCCAAAGCGCCAGCGGCGGGCATTAATGTGGAGATGACAGTTTGTCTCGGGTTTGCTCTTCCACCGTCCTCCCATGATCGGCACATTATACTCGTTCTTTCTCTTGGAGTGCTCTGGGAGGCTGCCTTTGATGGGGTGTTGACTCTCCTTCCTCTGGTCGGGGTTGGCCGAGGACATAGTTATCCTCGGCAGTCCTCCTGGGTGATCCGGACTTTTTGTGTTGTCTTCGGACATTTCTTTCTACTCGGCATGGGCCTTGGGCTTGGTACGAAGTGAGCCAAGGTTACCTAATTCCTTGGCCCCACAATACTAATTCTTATCTCATCAAAAAAAAAAAAAATACTAATTCTTATTCTCATTTGTATAATATAAAAATTGTAATTCTATAACTCTAGTGTATAATGAATGGATTATTAAAAAATAAAATTTAAAAACTGATAATCATAGTTGTTTTATAAGTAGATTATATATTACATTCAAACAAAAAATAAAAAAAATTGGAGTTATAAATTTTGGTCGACCGTGTGATTTGTAGGCCAATTAAACTCAAGCTGTCATTTTAACTTTTTTTTTTTTTTTTTTGAGAAAGGTCGTTTTAACATATTGAATGTGAATAAACATGTTTTCATGAGTTTAAAAATCTCTGAAATATACCCAATTTTATACCGAATCCAATTTTGTCATGTTTATTTACAATTGTTATAATCATGTAACAATAAAACCTTATTCATCAGTCAAAAAAATCAAATTTAAAAAAAAATAATAATGTTTTATCATTTTAGATCACCAATTACCTCATGCACTCTGTTTTATCTTTAATGAAATTTTCCTTTCCATAAAAAAAAATATAAATAAATAAAAAAGAAAACATGTAAAACCATTTCACAAAAAAAAAAAAAAAAAATCAATCGAGCATGAATTTGCTGCAAACCTATTGTAGGAGTTGCTACAAACAAGATGAGGTGGCAACTTATGAAGCTAACATGTGTCCTAAGCCATGTGCATGTCACATGACCAGCCAAATTCACTTAACCACAGTTAAAAGTTAAACCACCGGTCTCTCTCTACCAACCCAAGTAAAACAAAACCCCTGTCATCTCTCACTTTGTCATCCAACACTCCTCTATCTCTCAGAGTCTCTCCACCACCGGTACAGCTATGCTTACATCCTCAAAAATTACAGTAAAAAATAGCAAGAACATTTTTTTAAAAAATTTGCGAAGCCACAAGATTTAGAGATATTGAACGAAGCAAAGCTAAATAACTCAAGTATGTTTTCCTTTGAGTTTGATAAGAACGCCAAGCATGTTAATGGGTTGCAAGGTTTAGGATCCAAATCTGGGTTTTGTTCTTCTTGTTCTTGTTTTTCCTTTTCTTTTTCTTCTTTTGTTCTTCAACCCAAAATTTTCCTCCTTTCATTCCACAAAATAATCATGTGAATATGAACATGGAACTAAGCTTGGAAGAAAGGAAGCCACTCTTTGTTGTGCTTTAGATCTTTTGCCCGAGTTGCTCAAGATGATGGGTTAAGGAATTTTCGGTCTTGGGTTGAAAGGAATTTTTTTAGATTTGGTTAAACTTCTTAATGAGTAGATCTAGGTTTGGATTTTTAATTTTTGAATTCAATTTCTATATTCTTAGTTCCCATTTCAAGTCAAACTTCCCAAAAATAATTATTTTCTTCTGACCTTGACAATCCTACACAAGAAATTTGAAGCAAAGCAAATGTTACATTTACAACTAAATCCACCTAATTAAACCATGGGTCAATCACACCAAAATATATTTTTTCCTTTTTTTTTTTTTTGTTAAAGAGTAAGACTAAATGGAGGAAGAAATTAGTGTTTTGGCTTAAATGAGAACAATCGACCAACCACCAAGGGCGGTGGCAGCGATGAACAGTGGTCGCCTGAGAGAGAGAAAGGGGAGCAAGATCTGCCAAGTGAGAGATGATAGGGGTTTTATTTTACTTGGGTTGGTAGAGAGAGATCGGTGGTTTAAGTTTTGACTGTGGTTAAGTGAATTTGGCTGGTCATGTGACATGCATATAGCCTAGGACACATGTTAGCTTCATAAAATGTCACCTCATCTTGTTTACAGCAACTCCTAGTTTGCAGCAAATCCTTGCTCTTTTCGTTTTCATTAAAATAGTGGACCTAAAATAACAATATCTTCCTTTTTTACCCTTCTGCCCTCGGCGTCACGAGTCTGAATACCATTCAAGGTGCCAAAAAGCCAAAAGCCAAAAGGCAAAAAGTTGGCATAAATGCGTACGTGTCAGACACTGTGCTTTTTTCACCAAAAAAAAAAAAAGACACTATGCTTTAAGTTTTAATCCTAGAATTCTAGATGCTCTGATTGATTCGTGTAATCCAACCACTTTGATAGCACGTAAGCATCAAAATGACAAATCTCCAGATATATCACACCTTGACCGAAGATCCAAATGAGTTCGTGATTTAACCAAACCTAACCCCTTTGTTTGGTTAAAGTCAGTTCGAGATTTAACCCAACCCTTGAACTTTATGTTAACCACGGTACTAGGTAGTCCCAATTCCCAAACACTCAAAACCCTAGTACGCTGTCCCTTTTGTTTTATATATATAAATATAAACTCATAGAAGCATAAAGTACCATCACTGCTGCCTCGGATCCGGATCCTCTCCATTTTCCTTTGAAATGGAGAGGGTCCAGTTCACGGCTGAGATTGATTTAAAATCAATCAATGGCCTAAAATCAGCCACGCTATTTAAAATAAACTTAACAGAGCCCTGAGTCATAAAATACCCTTAACGTTAGTTTCAACGTTTCTTCCGTCTTCTCACTTTCTCCGTCTCTCTCATCAAAAATCCATGGCTCCTCTCTCTCACCTCAACCGAGTTTCTCCCTCACTCTCCCTAGTGCTCCAGTCTCTCAACCCCGACAGCGCCTCCACCAGTCTCTCCACCTCCACGCTTGCTCTCTGCCTCTCCCTCAACCCCGTCGTCACCGCTTCTCGCATACCCAACTCAAACCCATAAGCAAAAACAAAGAAAAAACAGTAAACTCATAAGAAACCCACACACTCGCACCCTTTTTAGACCCAGATTAGAGAGAGAGTAAGGGTTGGGGTTTGGAGAGAATCGGGTGCTTAAGTGAGAAATTTGCTGCTTTTCAGACCCAGATCAGAGAAAGTAAGGGTTAGGGTTTGGATAGAATCGGGTAAAAGAGAAGTTGATGCTCATTCTACATGGCTACAGCTAGCGATCACTGTGTTCCGCTCCGCCAATTCCGACGGTGGTTCTGGTAAAGTTCCTCTGTCTCTCTCTTTGATTTTTCCTTCTTTTAATTTTCTCAACAAAAAAGAAGATTTTTTTAATTTTTTGTATTGTATTAGGATTTCGTTTTCTTTTGATAAAGAAATTGAATTCCCTGTTGTACTTGGGAAAAAAATAATGTGGAATTTGTGTTATTCAATACAGATTGTGTTCCAAGTGAAAAGACAACAAAAAAACAGAATCTGTATGTATACTAAAGTAAATTTGAGATTTAATGTAAGAATGAATTTATCTTAGCATTTAAATGGCTATATTTTGAATCGTAATTCATGAAAATAGGTATAAAAATTTGGATTAGTTGCATGGCTTGCAACTTCGTTGTGGATATATGATATCTTGCTTTTGATAAACATATATGGAAGGAGAAAGATGGAGAAATATAACAAAATGATGGGATTTGAAACTTGTTTTAGTTGGTTAAAGATTGAATTTTTATTTTGTGCTTGTCTTGTATGTTTTTAATTTGATATGTCATTGGTAATAATTGAGCCGAATAGTTTTGTTGAATTTGATCAAAGTAATATCTATTTGAAAGACTGGTGAGAACTGATGGTCAAACTCCCTCATACAGGGAGCTGTGAAGTGCCATTGGGTTAGCTATACTTATGATCTGATTGTACTCCTTAGCAGTTAGCTGATATCTTAGATTGATACGGAGGCTTTAGGATTTATCTTGTTCTAGTACATACTGGTTGAATAATTGGTTGTTTTTAGGGACTGTCTTGTTTGTTTCCAAAGTGTTATTTCTTCAAAATGTGTTTTTAGTTGGCTAAAGGTTGAATTTTTATTTTGTGCTTGTTTTATGTCTTTCATGAAAAATCTGGTTTGTAAACAGTGGCCAAACGGCCATTGGCTATAATTGAGAAGAATAGTTTGTTGAATTTGATCAAATTAGCTTCATTTGAAACAATGGTGAGAACAGGCGTCAAAGTGCTATAAGGTTAGCTCTACTTATGATTTGGTTATACTCCTTAGCAGTTAGCAGATATGGGGGCTTTAGGATTTATCATAGCTTATTAGATATTGGTTGATTTGTGGGACTCTATTGTTTGTTTCCAAAGTGTAAGCAAACTTGCAGCACTACTTCTTGCACATAAAAAATAAAGTTCTTTTTTCACTAGAGACATGCTTTCTTGTAGCTAAATTCATGGGCAGTATTTGGGTACAATTCCATTATCATGATTAACTTGTGAGTATTTGGGTAGTTTTAGCTGAATTATGGCTTGGAGTTCTGTGTAGCAAAAAGGCTTGATACAAATAGCTCAAGCTTGTGACTTTCAAGCTACTTGCTGTGAAGCAAACGAATCCCTGCTTGATCTAATTTTTATGTTTTAGTTGTACCCATAAAAGTTTCAAGTCCTTCAAGGCGATTGGATTAGTTGTAAATGGATGTGATGGTGGCGATCAGCAGTTATTATTACCATTAAAGTAATGCATGATAGGAAATTTTTTTGGTCTTATTATCATTTATCAAGTTTCTTTACTGCTAGATTAAGTTTTTTGGAAATTTTGATATATGTTTATCAATGAAATCACTCTTTTGTTCTTTTGTCAGGTTGAATGGCATGATTATAGATATGCTATTCTTCTTTTGATCACTGAGAGCGAGAAAAGGCGAGTGTTGGAGGGATTAGTGAAGACCATGAAGCTGGCTTTGTTCACGATTTTTTTTTTTTTTTTTTTGGGGAGAAATTGTTCATGAAATTTTAGATATAAAGAACATGACTCATATCTATTTTAGTTGGGATCAAAATCAAGATGTAGTTATTTTGGATTTCTTGAAACACTGAAATTGCTAATTTAGCTAAACTATAAAGCCTTTTTGTTTTGGGTTTTGTTCATTTGGTTGTGGATAAAAATTTCAATGAATTTTTGTTGTCTTTGAGAATCATAATTATTAGCTTGTCTTTGAGAAGAAATTACTAGCTTCTATGCGCTTTGGTTGTGCCTTATATATAAATACTTTGTGATGACTAATTTGGAGTCACTGAAGCAATTAAGGATTAGTTTCTTAAAGAATAGTAAGATACTTAAAGCAATCCTAACATATTTATTGCTAACAAAATCAAAGGCCATAGCTTGGAGAAACTAGCACAGTTATATATTACTTGTGTAGCAATTTTACATTCTTTAAAATAAGTAATACTACCAGCCACAACAAATTTACAGTAAATACTGTAGATGCTCCTCAATTGAGAATGGTCGTGCTTCAATTTTTTTGCTTTATGACCGATGCTTCTAAAGCCAAAAGTTAAAAATCAAATTATTATTAGAAATTCATCAACAACAAATAGAATCAACAAAACTAACAATGCACTTAAAGACAGTAAATTAAAATCACAGGATTTGGGGCACAAAAGGTTGAAGTCAAATATGCAGCAATACAGCAGGAAACACCAGCCATTTACAGAAGTTCAATTCAAGAATGCTACCAATTTCTCTATCTAGTTTGAGGCTTGGAACATGACTTGTGTAGAGAATTCAAAATTTTACAAATTCTCCATTAATTCTTACAATACACAGTGTAGGTTGGCATAATAGTGAATTCATTGGGTGCATAGCACTTTGTGCCTTGAGCGCATGACAAGTGCCATAAGCAACAGATATATGATATAATCATCTTGGGATCAAGCTAAGAGATCCATAACACTTAAAACAGGACACAATCAAATACCAAAGCCATCATAATTACTCATCCCCTCTGTAACAGAGAGACTCCTATTTCAAAATCCTTCTTTTTTGGGGTGGCAAGGAAAGGGAATATGTTGAACACAAGGAGTGGTGAGTGTGTGACTTTGGAATTGCCAAACTATGTCACAGCTAGATATTTCAGATTTTTTTTTTCTATGGAGATCACAATCAATGAAAAAAATGCTAACCAACTTTAAATTATTAAAGACATTAAACTGGAAGTCAAAATGTTATAACTGTTCCATCCCACATACCTTCTCCGATTGGATTCCTACATCCAGAAGATCCATCTTACCTTTATCCCTTTCATTGGGAAGGAAGGGAAGTTAGCATTCTTTAATTATTACTGTGAAACAAATCATATTTTGCTATCATTTCTAGTAAATTTGTTATGTAAGTACAATCAACCTGAATTTATTAACTGAATAGAAAATTAAAAGGGATAAAGGATTCAAAACATTGTTTTTTCAGTACTAATCACACGTAAGTAGTGATGGTTTATATGGCAATTACAACAAATATTCTGTTACATTGAAGCTCCAACTTCATCTGAATTCACTGCAACTCCATTAGGGGCATCATCTCGGTTTATATGGCAATTACAACAAATATTCTGTTACATTGAAGCTCCAACTTCATCTGAATTCACTGCAACTCCATTAGGGGCATCATCTCCATGAAGCTGAGCAGAAACATCATCAATGGCTGAATTCAACTGAGCAATCTTCTCTGTTAATATTTTGTAGGTTCTCTGTAGTCATCACACCACCAATGCAATATCAATGCATTGCAAACATTTTAAAAAAAAAATGATAACTAAAACAATATCAATAATAGTTAAAAAAGGATGAAAATACAAGTTAACACAAACAATTTGTACAGTGTTTCTTTTTCTTATTTTTCTTCTTGAAGCACAATTCATAAAGCTTACTTATACATACGAACCATTATATTTTTCTTGTTTTTCTTATGACAACCATAACTAGGCCTTTATTTGTAACCAAAAAGACGTTACTTTCAAAGCTGAACACATTAACAAACATGCATACACACATAATGAATAATTTAAAGGATTGTAAATGCAGGAACAACTTCTCACCTCCAAAGTCTTCTCCTCATCATATATAAATTTTGGCAACTTCCTCATCATATCTTTTCTGTCAGCTCCAGCAAGTGCCTTGCTTTTCTGCAAAAACTAAACTCATCAGTACTTCAGCATAAAAAAAATTTGAAAAATAAATAAATAAACAGTGCATCTGAACTGTTAATTGTAAGAACTGTATATAAACCACATCAATAGCCCAAAAGTGAATCAATAGCCCAATACTTACTGATGCATCACATGGCTGTTTAATTAGGCCAAATAATTACATACATTTACATATTCCTTGATACTATGACTTTAAATGAAATATTTTTACTCTATAGGCTCAAAAATGTGACAAAAACACATGTATTACTCCAATTAATTAGAACCTAAGGAGACAGATTCACAACACTCTCATTACAAAGTCACTAACAAAGATACTTGCACAATTTGGTTTTCCATCAAATAAACCAGATTTTAGATCATTAAAGTGTCAAAACGAACACATACACTACTCTACTTAATTGATAACCTAGGGAAACACAGACACTCAAGACCAAATAAGTTGGATTTCAGTAGGTATATTTTCTCAAACATCTTCAGTGCATTTCACAACTCAAACCACAGTAGTAACATAGGGAATGAGAAAAAATTGATCCATTGTGACAAACTTCAAACTAAGAAATTATTATCAAGCTAAGAATCATAGTTCTGTTTCAGTAAAAGAAACTAAGGAATAATAAATGGATACTCTTAGGCAAAGAAATCAGGATCAGAGGAAAAAAATCATAGATTTAGCATCATAGGTAAATCATCATTTACTTTAGTATACATACAGATTCTGTTTTTTTGTTAATAACACAAATTCCACATTATTTTTTTCCCAAGTACAACAGGGAATTCAATTTCTTTATCAAAAGAAAACGAAATCCTAATAGAATACAAAAAATTAAAAAAAATCTTCTTTTTTGTTGAGAAAATTAAAAGAAGGAAAAATCAAAGAGAGAGACAGGGGAACTTTACCGGAACCACCGCCGGAATTGGTGGAGCGGAACACAGTGATTGCTAGCTGTAGCCATGTAGATTGAGCATCAAATTCTCTCTTACCCGATTCTATCCAAACCCTAACCCTTACTTTCTCTGATCTGGGTCTGAAAAGCAGCAAATTTCTCACTTAAACACCCGATTCTCTCCAAACCCCAACCATTACTCTCTGTCTGATCTGGGTCTAAAAAGGGTGCGAGTGTGTGGGTTTCTTATGAGTTTACTGTTTTTTCTTTGTTTTTGCTTATGGGTTTGAGTTGGGTATGCGGGAAGCGGTGATGACGGGGTTGAGGGAGAGGCAGAGAGCAAGCGTGGAGGTGGAGAGACTGGTGGAGGCGCTGTCGGGGTTGAGAGACTGGAGCACTAGGGAGAGTGAGGGAGAAACTCGGTTGAGGTGAGAGAGAGGAGCCATGGATTTTTGATGAGAGAGACGGAGAAAGTGAGAAGACGGAAGAAACGTTGAAACTAACGTTAAGGGTATTTTATGACTCAGGGCTTTGTTAAGTTTATTTTAAATGGCGTGGCTGATTTTAGGCCATAGATTGATTTTAAATCAATCTCAGCCGTGAACTGGACCCTCTCCATTTCAAAGGAAAATGGAGAGGATCCGGTTCCCTGCTGCCTCCAGTTCTACCTAAACACAATTCAACCTAGTTCCATGGTCAAATACTATTATGTTAGGGTTTCACTCTCTCTGTGATTATCATAATCAAGGGTTTGCAAAGGATGAGGAATTTCTATGTTGGATTTCGAGAAGCTCTACATTTTTTAATGTGAGCGATGTTCCAATCTTATACTTCCATGACTCTGATGCTGTCCCTTTGATTTATTTCCCATCTCATATTTCTTCTTCTTTGATTTCTTCGTTCCCTTTAATTTTATTGAAAATAAATCAATTTTGAAGAAATTGTAATTGTTCACCTTAATTTTGGGTTCGTAGATTTTTCTCACAAGTTGTGCAGCGTTTTAATCTTGAAGATGTTTTATAATGAACTAATTTCGGGCTTTTCATGATACTAAATCTCAAATTGCCGTTATATTATAGACTCTACTTTCTCTTCTCTCTTATGTTGTTGATTTTTGTTACTTTCAAATTTTCATTGTTTAAATCTACATCGCTGTTTATAGGCATCTGTAAACTCCTGATCATAATTGGCGTTTGGATATGATTTCTTCTGGTTTGAATTAATGAAATTTATGTCTTATAAAAGAGAAGAAAAAAAATCGTTCTGGAAAAGCTAATGGATAATAGATCATTTTTTAAAAATTTTAAAAAATACTATTATTATTTGAATAGTTTTAAGATATTTGTTTTTTTTTTTCCAACGTTAATTAATTTATCTTTGATTGACTCACAAAAAAAAAATTCATCTAAATCGTAGAGATTACAATCCTGGATTTTAAAAAATGTTTCTGGAAAATTGGTTCTGAATCTACGGTCAACCTCAACACATGGGCCAATCTGGCTCATTTCAGTCACGGGTATTCGGTAAAACCCAGTCGTTGTGTAATTGTAACTTTATAAGTCTTATAAAATACAGCGTTTACAGAAACCTTGCCCACTACTAGATGCGTTGGGCCAAGGTCTTTTAATTGTAAAGTCTTAAAGTCCTAAAGAACTTGAAAGTTTCAAATGAAACCTGCTAGTATTTTTGAAAGTCTTAAAACAAGTTTCCTAAGCCCATTTAAAGTAGCATCCAAACTCTTCAGTTTTTGAAATTTTTATTCTAAATAGCTAAAACATATATTCTGCCGTGAGTTCTGAAGCTAAATTCGCTGGACTATCTTTGGTTTTGATTGTCTATGGTACTTAGGTTGTTACATAATGTTCATTGCTGACAAATCCAAATGCTTCCTTCCTTGGATGCCTGAGGTTTTCTTTCCGATTATAAAATATGAAAGTGTTTTTAATGGTTTTAAACTCCCTAGCCCCTAGTTCTATGCACATAGTATGATAGGATAGAGGTAGGAAGAGAAAAAGGTATAATAAAGAAAGGAATGGTAAGAAAAGAGATAGAATAGAAAGACAAGATAATAGTGCTTTTATGGAAGCAATACGGAAGAAGTTAGACATAATAGATATAGAAACAGAAAAATGTATAATAATGAAAGAAATTGAAAAAGACAATCTAATAGACTTGGTCAATAAAAAATGGAGACATAATAGTCCCAAAGAAAATGATAGGCTAAAGAAAGAAATTGATAAGAAACTAAAATATCTCTTAAATAAAAAGATAGAAACTTTAAACGTCTTCTGCATTTGTCCTTTTATAGATGAAATAAACCATAGTTTGCCTCCATAGTTTGCCTTCAAAAATAACTTGAGTAAGTAAAGTTAACTCAAGTTAATCTGTCGGTGGACACTTGTAGAATGTTGTGAAAATTACTATTGATGAATCAATAAAAGTGAACAGTAGTCTGTCTGGGAATCAGTTAGTCTATCACAAGGAGTAACTTCTTGTTTGGATTTCTCTGGAAGCTATTCACACATGCTAGTAGTCTATCACAAGGAGTGACTTATTATCTGGATCTATCTGGAAGCTATTCACACATGCTGGCCAAACAGTGGTTTGTCATACTGTCTCGTAGTCTATCACATGGTTTTCTTTCTTCCCATCACGCTACTAATAATTTGTCATTCAGACTTTTCTAATGCCAAACGTGCAACATGTAAATTCTTATGCTAATAATATACAAGAAAGCTATGATTTAGGTGTTAGAAATTAACTCAAAAAATTCAATCAAATACACTTTCTGAAATCGCATGTAGGATGTTATTGTGAAGAAATCAGATTGATGATGTGCCCTCACAGAAATCTTAAAAAATAACCCTTGTTTTGTCAAACAATGGTGGCTGCGCAAGAGAAAAGTGCTCGCTTGTGTGAGAGGAGAAGAACTACTATCTGTCCTAAGTCCTAACACTCGATGAAGAGAGATAGAGATATAACAATTCAATGAGCCAATTGCTATTTTATAAAGGGTGAAAGTAGAGGCTTCCTCTTGTTCATAATATTGGTCCATCCTATTATGGGCCAAAAAACAAAGAGAGATAATAGAAACCCACATTCTCATTTAAAACGACTGTTAGGCCATATAAAAATAAAGGATAAATACAACATTAGGTGCATTTGCAATATTGATGCTGATTATGACAAATCCAAAGGCTTGTTTGAGTGTCTCAAAACATTCGCAACGTCCATCTAAGAGCTTTCTCCTTTGCCTGGCTTGAGAGCTTGTGCTGCTCAATCCTTCCTTGGATGTCTGAAACCCATTTTAACTCATTTGCTTACCATTTTTTGTCCTAGCAATTTTTAAGGTAGCTCCTGGTGTTGTTTATAATTTCATTGATTTGCAATTGCTACATAGGCCATAGGTGCATCCATCGGCTCAAGCACTTAAAATGATACTAGTTTGTTTTTTTAGTCTTCTTTTTAGTTGCTTTGTCCATTTTCAGTTGTAAACCCAAATTGAGACCGTTCAACGCCAGATGTTTGTGGTCAAGAATTCAAATCCTTGCCAGGCTAAAATGTATATGGGCTTTGATGCTATTCTGGGCCTTCCCTGGCAGTTTAGAGTCTTAAGACTTATAAAAGGGTTGGCTGTTCGGCGTGAAAATTCAAAAATCATCTTATGAAACAGGTTTATACAGCGACCCCTCAACAATATATCCTACAGGTGTGTGGTGTTACTGGTGTAGAAGGGCTGCCTTGTTGTATTCACTGACAATATTGTTGCCCTGCCTGATCAAATGTCCTTTTCTCTTGGAGTGGTTGCCCAGCCTGCCCAACATTTAGAACCGCTTTGATCTAATAACAGAATAGGAAGACTTTGATCTTGTTTAGCCCAAGTGTATAATACTCATAGTTTAACCCCACGTCATCCCTGTCTATACTCATGCACATATGGTCAAGCAATGACAGTTTATCATGTTGATTAAAGTAGACACTTCTAGCATCCAGTATATCAAAAAACTTTTTTGAAATTCATAATTTTTCAATCTTATGTCTGGACAATGGCAAAGCTACAGGCACCTACTGAGTACTGACTACAAAATGTTTTTATGGACTATACTCCTCCCATTGTGTTTCTGGTTCACCTCAAACTGGACACTATGGAGTGCATTTCTAAGGATAAAAAAGAATCACGAACTCGCCACTACAAATGGAGTTTGGCAATATGACAATTTTTATTGATACACTTGAAAAAACCAACCAACAATATCAATATATCATCATACAATACGAAATCAAACAATTGAGTAATGACGAAGGGTGAACATGGATAGAGAAACAAAACAATTAACAAAAAGGAGAAACATTGATAGCCACACCAGTAGTAGATCAGCGGGTAAAGAGGGAGCTGATCACATCAAAACTCATTCTGCTTATAAGGTACTTGCCACAGTTGTTTCACTTTTTAATCCTCATAATTTTCTTCTAACCCTTCCTCCTCATACTCACCCTCATCATCAGCTGTTGCATCCTGGTACTGCTGGTACTCAGCCACCAAATCATTCATGTTGCTCTCAGCCTCTGTGAACTCCATCTCGTCCATCCCTTCACCTGTATACCAATGCAAGAAAGCCTTGCGGCGGAACATAGCAGTGAATTGCTCACTCACCCTTCTGAACATCTCCTGGATTGATGTGGAGTTACCAATAAAAGTGGATGCCATTTTCAGACCCATTGGTGGAATATCACACACACTTGACTTCACGTTATTAGGAATCCACTCCACAAAGTATGATGAATTCTTGTTCTGCACATTGATCATCTGCTCATCAACCTCTTTGGTGCTCATCTTTCCCCTGAACATTGCTGAGGCAGTCAGGTAGCGGCCATGACGGGGGTCAGCAGCACACATCATGTTCTTGGAATCCCACATTTGTTGAGTCAGCTCTGGGACAGTGAGGGAGATGTACTGCTGGGACCCACGAGAGGTGAGTGGTGCAAAACCCACCATGAAAAAGTGTAGACGTGGGAAGGGGATCAGATTAACAGCAAGCTTCCGAAGGTCAGAGTTCAGCTGGCCAGGGAACCTCAGACAACATGTTACCCCACTCATAGTTGCAGAGATCAAATGGTTAAGGTCACCAACTACAAAACCAGAGGTACAAAAAGGAAAGCTTAAATACTGCAGTAGTGCTTAATATTGACACTGAATCCAAAAATCAATTTGATACTTACAGCTTGGAGTGCTGAGCTTTAGTGTCCTGAAGCAAATGTCATAAAGTGCTTCATTATCAAGAACCATGCACTCATCAGCATTCTCCACCAACTGGTGAACTGAGAGGGTGGCATTGTATGGCTCCACAACAGTGTCAGAGACCTTTGGAGATGGGAAAACAGAAAATGTAAGCATCATCCTATCTGGGTACTCTTCTCTAATCTTTGATATCAGGAGGGTTCCCATGCCAGACCCTGTACCTCCTCCAAGTGAGTGACAAACCTGGAAACCTGGCCAAAATAAAAACAACAGTTTAAGTTTAACCAGCAAATTTAGCATACAGAGACTAATATTAACACCATTTACCAGCCAATGAGCTTGTCTTTTTTCTTAAGCAGGGAAAGAGATTCAAAACTAGTGACCTCTGCTTCATGAGCGTGATCACCAACCAAATGCTACCCCTTAAGGTTATGGGTACAAGAAAAATAAAATGTATCCAAAGTTACAACTCAAATTTGCTATGAGCCAAAGGCCTTGTAGCTGAATTGGCACCTCCCCATGTACAAAGTGCTTGGGGGTCTAGAGGGGAAAGGGTTCGTCGAGCCAGCATGTTGTAATTATCTCTCCAAATAAAAAAAAATTTCTACGATTACATCTTCAGGTCTAAAACTTGAAGTTGTCATGCTTCGTAAATTTACTGAAAATATTATAGGTTGTTGCTATCATCAGACATTATACTCAAGGTATAATGCACAGTGTCATCTTGATTGAAAGATGTTCACTACATATACGGGTGTCTTGTAAAATACACAATTTTAAGAGGCTATTATTTGCCGACAAGAGACATAATTATCACTAATTATGAATTGTTAATGTTCAAAACAGTAACAATCAAACACAATTATCACTTTTGTCATCTCAAATCCTTTTTCTATGTACTAACTCAAATGTAGATCCAGATGCACTTTAATTCATTTCATCAATAAAGGTGGGTGTATGACTGTATGTGCATCCCAGTAAATAAAGCAGGTGTTATAATTTCACTTTATGTTCCTTTTACCATTGCTAATATCCCATAATCCTAATTATGTGATTCCTCCTTTTCATTGTAAACAAGGACCCACGAGGCTAATCGAATGAGTGCCGTAAAATTTACTGCTTCTGTAAATTTTTTTTTTTGCTAATTAAGCAATGTCGGCCGGCATAAAAAATCTAATTAGGCCATCACAATCATTGATAATAATCAAAACAAAAAATATTAATATATCATCCTATTGGATTATACAAACCACCAAAAAGTCATGTTCTCCACGCCAGACAAAAAAGCGGGCCATCATCATCAATCATAAATTTGTACAAAACTAAGCAAATCGAACAGTTACCACAATAATGCTAAACAATAAAGCATTGACTATGAGATCCACTGTGAGCCTTCTTTTTTCTTCTTCTTAATTTCAAGAACACACACATATGTATATGAATTCATATAGCAAGCACATTGAAGCATAAAAAACAAGTGAGAAAACAAAAAAAGGACAAAGCAATATCACTCTCATCCTTCATTACCATTTCTAGTAATATCAGATTTGATGTAGTAATTACTTATTAGAGGATCTACAAATTTCTATGTATATATGTGAAAATTGAAGCGAAGCGAAGTGAGAGAGAGAGAATGAAAACCTTGCAAGCAATCACAGTTCTCGGCCTCTTTACGAACAACGTCGAGAACGGAGTCGATCAACTCAGCTCCCTCAGTGTAATGACCTTTGGCCCAGTTGTTTCCGGCACCGGACTGTCCGAAAACGAAGTTATCGGGGCGGAAGATCTGTCCAAACGGGCCGGATCTGATGCTGTCCATGGTTCCGGGTTCGAGATCCATGAGAACCGCCCGAGGCACGTAGCGACCGCCGGAGGCCTCGTTGTAGTACACATTGATTCGCTCCAGTTGAAGATCCGACGACCCGTCTCCCTTGTACCGACCCGTGGGATCGATGCCGTGCTCGTCGCAGATAACCTCCCAGAACTTGGAGCCGATTTGGTTGCCGCATTGGCCTCCTTGAATGTGAAGGATCTCTCTCATTGTTGGAAGAAGAAAATTTAGGGTTTGGTAGTTGAAAATTGAGTGGGGGATGAGGCTGTGAGAGAAAGAGAGTGGGTGTGGTGTGTATTAATATTGAAGAAGAAAGAAAGGGAGAGATATTCGGAGGTTAGGATGGTAATAATTTGAGAGAGAGCGGGATATTTATATTTATTTTATTTTTTTGAAGTGGGTTAAAACTTCTCTGAAATCGGTTGTATGGGTTTTGTGTGTGGGTGTGTGACTGTGAGTGACAGCCACTGCGTATGAACCTCCCAACTAACTGTCTCTTTTTTCTTTGCTTGTTTTGGGTCTCGCGCGCACGTTAAAAGACTGGGTCCCACCGTTTTTAACCTGTTCTTCCATTGAAGTCGGTGCGTCACTTTTTGTTACTGCTACTGAATCGGTTATTGTTGGCCGTGCGGTTAGGTAAAAGATTAATATTCATAATATCTTCACGACAAATTTTAAGCTGTGAATTGTTATTAATAATTAAGGACTTGTTAATAAAAATATTGTAAAAATTTTGTGAATATAATGCTTCTAGTTCGGTTATGTGGTTCTAGAATTACTCTTTATTGCAATTAGTCTGAGAGTGAGAGCAATTTGTGTAAACTGAATATGGTTAAAGGGTAATCACTCAAAATCACGATGCATTAAAATTAGATATTACCCAAAATGTCAATACTCAAGGGTAAACGTCTTAGTTTTCTTGTTGGTATGAAAATTGTGATGCATTCAAGGATAGAATTTCAAATCAGTCTGTACGTTCAATCCACCAAGTGATAACTTAAAATTAGTTTTCTTAGAGTTTACAAAATTAGCAATTTCATTCAATTAATTTTGTTTAACATGACATAGCTATCGCAAATAATAGTATTCAATAGCCGACTGAAACAGTTTGAAACCGGCAATGCGAATAGTATTGATCGAGATGTTTTGAGACTTTCGAGGTATTGAAACTATTGATTGTGATTTAAGACGGCACATATAAGGGTTCTGTGTATTGGTCTTAAATTGGTATATATATATATATATATATATATATGCGAGGTCCAACCATTTCAATCGAATACAAGAGCGTATTGACATTTGACAACAATGTACACACCTACCATTTTAATTTTTTTTTTACTGTTTTAAATTTATTTCCAAAGGTTGATTATTTTATATAAAATTTTCATGATATATATTAATAAAGAAGGGAAAAATAAAAATAATAAAAACACTACATGTGGATCTCCTGCCGGTGTTTGTTTGTATGTTTTAAATGTATTCTTGAACAATTGCTGGATCTCAATTATTGGCATTGCAAAACATGATTGCCTATTCCTTCGCGCAGGCTCTCAATTGCAAGTAGTGACTGCTGGAAATACCAGCTTGCAGATAAGCTAGAATCCCATTCAAATCCAAAATTTACTTATTGCAGATACAACCAGTACTGGGCAGTTCTGTTTTCAGTTAGCCTAAGCATCACTGTGTAACGCAATGAATTTATGTTTCAAGAAATTATTTATCTCCATTTGCTGCTTAAAAACCCAATGCTTTGCAAGAACCATGTGAGACTTAAGAACTCACTTATCAAGGAATCTCAACAACCTATTGCCAGAAGGGTTAATTATTTAGTTCCAGCCATGAAGATTGGATTTTCTTTTTTATCAGCATTTTCTATTGGTTCATAGCATCAGACAGATCAGAGTAATCACAAGAAAACTCTGAAATTTAGATTCTTATTCTAGATTCCATCACTGACTTTCACTTTGATAGGCATTCCATTGTTAAGCAAGGCACATTAAATTTGGTCCTCAACAAGCTAAAGAAACAACAATCAGGTCATCATGCACTGGAAGTAACTTATACATAAGCACCAACAACTTTAATATACGATCATATTAAACAAGAATATCAACGGAGAAACTTTACACAAATAGAGTGATAGTGAGCTTAAAGAACACTAACAACACACTAGTGTTGTAGTTGAGCATCGTTGCAGTACCTCTTGAAGTTCAAAGCCTCATCCACCAAAAACTCACTAAAAAAATTATTAATGTCAGCAAAATTATGCATGGAAAAGCAAATGCTAGAACCAAAAGTAATTGAAATAACTCACAAGATTTTCTCAGCCATTACTGATGTTTCCCATCTTGGACTCCATGGATACTCAGTAATAAGAGGTGACTTGGCTGGTACACCGTGGGAGTTCATATGCTACAATTACATTGAAATAAGCTAATCAGTGAGATGATTTGAAGACCATTAATTGGTCACCGATGAAAAGCCTTCTCTAACAATACAGATAAACATTGGCCTAATACATTCTTTAAGCTTTAAAGGCCCAATGGTTCCTTATAAAGTTTATCGATCTTTTGTTTTGGATAAACTCAATAGCTTATTGATATTATTTGCACAGTGATCTAAATGGAAAAACAACAGAATCAAAATGTGAAAGTGCATGATTTAAAGTCAGACTTCTCCCTGTATTAAATTTTACAACTGTGCCTTCTACAAGCGAGAGCGTGTCATTTGAGATAGAGCTCATTAGCACATATGTTGCAAATAGGAATTACCTATAGCTATGAACAACAAAGAAGCCGGTAGGGCTAATGAAGATACCACCAAACCATATACCATTCAAATGTTTATGAAATCATACAAGTGGCATAATTCAGCACTTGGGGTTTAACAATTCCATTAACAGGCAATGTAATTGGATAAGATATATGGCTGTGCACATTCTTATAGCTACATTAAAATGTATGGCTGTATAGGGGAAAAACTTATACCTGAGAACTTTGAAGCATCAAACCTGGTTGCTGCTTTGGAAACTGAGTTGAAATGCTGAAGTGAACCTACAGTAACAGGACTTTGAGGAGTTTGTTCACGTGCAAATAACAAAAGTTAATCTATAGAATCAATCGTCACAGCAAATAAAACAAGTTTCATACCAAAACCCTTTGAAAATAAAAATACCCACAGTAGAAAATAAAGAATTGTATACCGATATAAAAGTTTGCAACTACTACATGACTAGATGTTTTCTGACACAATCCAATTCATGCTTAAATAAGATGATACCCTAGTCATAGAGGAATCTAAAATTACTATCATTCATTTAAGTGATATGAATCCTTTCACTGTGTTAGAATATAGGTTTAACACCACTGAATTTGCAAAAAATATTTGTCTGCCTAGTGCCCTCATAAAGATGACAGTGTCATAGTCCAACAATAGCCACATGCTTCTCACATATCTATGAACAATGAGGACAAGAAAGACAGTTTAAATACAATTCATAAGCCATTAAAAAAATATTTCCAAAATGTCAACAATTGTTGAGTATACAACAGTACAGACTCAAAATCTCAAAAATATAAATGAATTGAAATTTACTGAAAGTCCATTGCAATAACTAAAGAAAATTAGGAAAACAACTAGTTGCTAAGTGCATATAGAGTACCTTTTTTTTTTTGGGTAAAACAGATGGCCAAAAAATGACTAGAAACAAGGCAGATACGACACAGGCAAATGGAGAACACCATCCAATAATTTTCTACAAGTTAATGCTAAACATGTTCTGTAACTTAATCTTTGTCTTTCTGCATTTCCCCCTAGGCTAAATGTGTGGTCAACTTGTTTTGCAGAACTTGACCTTATTTCAACTGAAGATCTAGTGTATGAAACTACACACAACCTATTGCAGAGTCATGAAGTTTGCAATTATTATGGTAAAAAATTTGGATAATTCATTTATCAACTCCTTGCCAGGCAGTGTAGCCTCAAGGCTCAATGGGATAATATAAGCATAAAATGAGGAAATCATATCATACCAGGAATGTAAATGCCCCAGAGCCAGCAAGAAATGTTGCCTTTCTGCAAAAGATCTGTCAAGAAAAGTAATGATAACCAACTAATAAGTCTTAATGGTTCAAACAATTTTGCAAAACATTATAACGCCTGGTATGCATACCGGATCAGCTTCTAACGGCCTTCCAAACAGAGGGGCTAATGACTCAATAAAGCGCCTTCTAACATCAATAAGTGAAACTGCCTCCAAGATCTTCAATAAAAAAACAACTATATGATGAATTCATGCTTTAAGTGAAAACTATCTCACTAGATGAAGACTATGCAGCTGACCTGTTTCTCAAGAGATTCTTCCAGATGGGGAAGATATTCTGCCATGCACCTATGGAGGAGGAAAAAAAAACTATGAACATGATGATGATATGTTGACACACATCCTTGTATGAAGGCAGAATGATATGATAACATACATTCCATCCAACCATGGAGGAAGTTTGAAATCTTCAATAGAAAAGATAGACTTCAAGTCAGAGGTAGATAGTAATTTCAGACGAGGTGCTGAAGAAGCAGATACATATTTTCTCCCAACAGGGTAGATAACCTTCATCAATCAAAAAGAAGACAAAAGTTCAAGATGCTGAAGAAAAACATTACGAGCCAAGAAAAAGATAAGGATAAAATGAAAGAAAAATAAAACCTGCAAGTATATCTTTGGTGAATGTCTCCAAGGGCACCCGTGCACCATCTTATCAATGTTCATTTCTGTAAGAGGCACTGCAAACTTCACCTCCTCTGGCTACGCTAAAAGTCAAAGGCATAAAAACCACAAATATAATAAAAAGCTATAAGAAGTATTTAAAATCACTATGGATCAGCTCATAGACTAAATTAGAAAAAATGTGAAAATGTTCTTTAAAATTGATACCTTTTCAGCACCAGAACTCAAATGCATTTCAATTCCCTGTAGGATAGTAATGGGCATTAAGGAAAAATTCCAAGTACTGAATTTTCCATTCAAGACATAATCTATAGAACAATGAGGTTTAAACAGTAAAAATTGGTGACTAAATGAAGACAGCACATATAGAAGAACTTAACAGAGCCCATCAAACTTTTAAATTTTGTGCCATTGAAGTCAATAAAATGGAATGGGAACACACAAATATAGAAATGCTAATCACGCAAACAAAAAATAACATCATTAGAAACCATAAAAATAAAACAAAAGAAATCAAATTATCGGGGATTCAAAACTGTCCAAATTATTGTGAAATTAAACTTATGAATCTGTGACACCCCAGATTGATTGGATATTGAATGAGTGTGTGTTGTGTGGGTGTGTGTCGTGTCCCACATCGAGCATATCCTAGGTAGATCTGGGTTTTATTTACAACTATGAGGAGCCTCAATTGTGACAGGACAAGTTCTTTTGAGGTATAGCACAGATGTGGCTAACTCTTTTCCTTGGGTCATTACATGGAACAACAATATCAGATACTAAATTTGGTTTTATGCCAGGATAGTCTACCATGGAAGCAATTTCTTACTTAGACATTTAATAGCAAAACATGGAAGAAGCCTATAAAGTTTACCTAGGGAGGTTATGCAGTAGGTTTTAGAAAAAAAAGAGTTTCTCTAAAACATATTAAGCTAAAGTATATCAAGTTGATTAATGATATGTATGAGAATACGTGTGGCATTAATGATAGGTTTGCGTTCAGCTTTAAAGCCTATATTGATTTGAATTGGTTATGGATGAACTTACTAGATCGATTCAAGATGAAGTCCTAGGGTGTTTTTTCTTTTTGTTGGCAATATAGCTTTAGTGAATGAACAAGACATGAAGCCAATGCCAACTTGTAAATCTAGAGGGAAACTTTAGAATCTAAAAGTTTTGGGTTTAGCAAGTCTAAAACAAAGTACATGGAGTGTAGTTTTATAGTTCCATCTTCACTTATGTTGTTACTAAAAACCCCTATGTACAGGGATACCAAAAAGTAAATACCTTTGATATTTTGGATTAACAATTCACAAGAATGTTGAGAGCTTGAGATTGAAGATAATGTGAACCATAGTTTACAAGCATTGTGGATGAAATGGAGAAGGGCGTCCTGAGTATTGTGTGATCATAGAATATCTATTAAGTTAAAGGAAAAGTTTTACAAGGCTACTATATGACCAGTCATGCTATATGGTACCAAATGATGAGCTACTAAGAAACAACATTTTCAAAAAATGAGTGCAGCTAAAATGAAAATGCTAAAATGGACAAGTGGAAATACAAGGAAAGATACAAACGAATAACTTCAATTAAAGATGGGGTCACTTTCATTGATGAAAAGATAAGGAAGAATCACTTGAGATGGTTTGGTCAAGTGCAAAGGAGAGTGGTTAAAGTACCAATGAGAAAGAGTGATTTGATGTAAGTCTTGAGAATGAAAAGAGTTAGGGAAGAACTAAAAAACACTAGTAGAAGTAGAAGGAAAAAAAAGGAGGTGTGAGAGGACGGTTTTGGATAGGATAATTGATGGAAAAGAATACATATGAATGGTTTAGACTAAGATAAATAAAAGGGCAGCTACCATTGATGAAAAGAAAGAGAATCACTTGATACAATTTGGTCATGTGCAAAAGAGATTGATTAATGTACTGCTGAGGAAGAATGATTTCATTCGAGTGGAAGAAACGACAAGAGAGAGTACGCTTTTGAATAGGACAAAATGATGGAGAAGATAACATTTGAACGATCCCAATTAGTTTGTTGAGAATCCATAAGCCAATCACATAACATTTGGGACTAAGGCTTTGATGTTGTTGAAAATCAAATTATGGGGGAGAAAAAAAAGAAGCAGAAATTTGATAATTACAAATTACTTTAACACAATTAACAAAGAGATTAATATAGAACCCTCACATGGCTAAAAAATAGTTGCATCCACTGCCAGAGTAGTAAGAAAGTATCTTATTAAAGAAAAAGAAATAAGTTCCAGACCACGTGTTAAAAAAAATTGTTCATAAGTTAACCTTTTTATCAGCTTTCTATCAACAGAGAAGCAACATCAGCATGGTTCACTAATATAGACAAGGTCCAATTCACATGATTGGTGTCACACTCCCATCTTATACCGAAAAACCCCCCTATTTTATTTTATTTTATTTTTCCTTTTAGTATTTCCACACAACACACACACACACACACACACACACACAAAAAAACTCCATGTAGCAAGCAGGAAGGTCACATACCAAGCCTTCATGACCAGTCCATGATTCCCAACAATCCTATTTCTTCATTTTCATATTTTTGAACATCCACTCAGAGAGCATGAAGAGAGAGAAGAATAGACCCTATTAATGTGAACTTAACTGTCACTCTGGTAATCAGAAAGACAATGACCCAGACTTTAGCTTATGTGTTCAATAAATAACTGATTCCATGTACATTTATAGCATCACGATTACGAAAAAATAATTACCCTTGGCTCCTTCCCTGTTCTTGACGACAACAGCACTACTGTATCGTATGTCAAGTTACAAATGAAGCCATTGCTCACAATTTTCCTCTTCAACACCCATTCTCATTACCCAATCTAATATGGCTTATTTACACCATATCCACCTTGTTTCTTCCATATAATGCCTTGAAAAAGGCGGAAAAGGATGCCTTCAAGTTTTCACATTTAAAACATAAATATGAAACGCAATTGCAAGCGATCACCTATGCTTCTTACTCGAAGTCAGAAACACAAGCATAGATCTTTAATAATGAACTCAAAATATTACCACCTAAAAAAAGAAGAAGTAAACCACTAATTCCAGCCGTGAAGTACAACCGCAATAATCCCATAACATTCGTCACAAATTTAGAATCAATTATGCATACATATCGTATTTTTCCCATCAAAACTATTAACATTATTTCTCATATCTATAGCATTCAAATCAAAACTGTACATTACCTCCCTAAACGCAATAGTGCTAACTTCAAATTTCAACCTATCATCATCGACTTCATCAACACGCTTTCTCTGATAGTTCATATATTGATCCCTATAAAACCAAAAAACAATTGCATTTCAAATTTCAACCTAACTAGCTAAACCACATGAACTCTCAAAAAATTAAAAACACTAATCACAGAAACCACTGACCTAAGCTGTTGAAGAAGAACCATAAGCCGCGTAGGGTCCTTGCCATTCCAATCAGATAAACAATTCTTCGCCGAATTTGCATTACCTTCAACTCCATCATTCCTTGCCAGAAATGAAAGAAAATTTTCATCTTCGGCTCCAAATATAACATCCGGAGCAGAAATTGGCGACTCTGAATTGTATATAAAATCCCCTACGAGTACAACCAAATCTAAATTTAGGTTACGAGGAAGAAAATAGCGAAGTACTTGGAAGTATCAGATCTCACTGACATTTTATGAAGTCAAGGCAATAGGGAATGACTATTGTGAAGCGGTCAATGACTCCAGTGGAGAACTTGCTACCGGACCACAAATGTTCAATCTGCAAAGGAATAGAATGAATTTGTATGATCTAGGTTTTTTTTTTTTTTTTTTTTTTTTTTTTTAGCTCTGTTTGATTTCCGAGAAAATGGAAGGGAAAGATGAAGAGTGTTACCTTAACACTAAGGGGAAAGTGAGAGAGAAGGTAGTTGAGCTGAGCAGCGATTATAGGAGGAACTCCATCGGAAGCCATTGTCGTCACCCGGAGAGCGAGAGAGAGAGAGAGAGGTTTTGGGCCTTTTGGCAATCGATCACGGCAGCGATAAGCGGTTAAATCGGATATATGGCGAAACGCCGCCGTTGAGATTTGTTTATTTTTGGTTAAATTGCAAATTACCCTGTAAAGTTTGAGTTGTTTGAATTTTAGGCTTTAATGTTTGGGGTTTTTGAATTTTATAGTTTAATGTTTTAGAATTTGGATTTTAAAAGTTATATTTTAACTAGTAGGTCAATGGTGGAACCATAGGTAGAGATGGCAATGAGGCGGGGCGGGACTAAAAAATGGGGTTTTCGTTCCTGCCCTGCATAGTTTTGTCTTGCCCCATCGTCATCCTATCCCGCATGATGGGAAAAACTTTTTCATCCCATACTCGCCTCTTGAGGCCCCGCAAAGCCCCGCCCTATCTTATAAAACTCTATTTTTTATTAATTTTCTTTACAACCAGTGCAATTTTTTTAATGAAACCTATTTCATTAGTAAAAATATAATTGAAATTACAACTAAATTTATCCCATTAAATTAAATCAATTTTTATAAAAAATTGAATAATATATCCAAGTGTTTAACAAGACAATCACAAAAAAAAAATAATAAAATAAAATAAAATTTCATAGTATAACACATAACAAAATAAAGGCAAAAAATCATTTTGGATAGAATAAAATAAACTAATATTGATATATTTGTTCAAATAATAGGGTTTTAGAGTATGGAAAATTTATAATTATAACCCTTTAGCAACATGGGGCAAGGTTGGGATGGGGAGGGGCGGGGCGGGGTGGGTTTAAAAAATCTAAACCCATTCCCACCCCGCCCTATGGTTTGGGGTTAAAATCTTGCCACATCCCTGCCCCACCACCTTTGTAGGGCGGAGAAAACCTGCGCAGGGCGAAACTGGGAGAGGCAGGTTAAGCGAGGCAAGGCAAAATTGCCCTCCTTAACCATAGGGTCAAATAAAAAGATTTTAAAAATTATATATATATATATATAAGTTTGAGAAATCATAATTTAAATATGTAAAATTAACCCAAAAAAAAAAACATATGCCTAAATTAAACGTCTTATTATAATTCAAAATCAAGGTTTATTATCAAAAATTCTATAAAATTCACAAGCATAATAAACCAATGTTATAAGATTGCAACAAAATTTTTGCTAAATAAAATTTTATTACATGTCTTTAAATTCTGCATATTAAAATAAAATTAAAAAAAGAAAATCTCAAACGATATAGATAAAAGAGGAGAAAAAAATAATGGTTAAAGGCTTAACCTTAAAGCAATAAACAAATATGATGATGATGTTAAGTACCTCCAAAGCATCGTCCATATGATTCGTCCCTGAGAAAGGAATTACTTGAAAGCATCCCCGTCAAAGGCTCGTCCATCGTGAATGAAGGACGAGCACAGCCTCGTCTGTCCCTAGTGACAGACGAGGAAAATAATGGAGACGGCCAAATTTAGGATTATAGGGAAATGGTTTTCTACCCATGAACCACTACCTCCTTTGAAGCATCGCTCTAGATAAAATAACTTCCATGGAAGTTATGGAAGTTATTTTATGCTTTGATAGTTCCCTCAACAATCGGAACGGTTTTCAGAATGAATAACCGTTCTATGCAGACTATATAAGCACTTCTCTACGAAGAGGTAAGGGATTCAGACTTTTCTCTAAAAAAGAAGCCTTTAAAAGATCTTTCTTCCAAGTGACTGACTTCACCATCGGAGGACCATAGACCGGCCTCCACCGGTCTTTCTCCCTGATTGTGTTTACCTTTTTCAGGATTTAACATTCAAGGTCGTCAAAGTCCGGAGACTTTCAATCCACTGATTTCTAAGTACTATCAGTTGGCGCCGTCTGTGGGAAAGAATATTTGTCGCTCTTGAACTTGTTGAGTTCTGCGTTTTCTTTCTCCCATAAAGGGTTGAAATGGTTCGGACAAGGTCGAGGGCAACTAGCCCAGGCCCCCAACATAGTAGAGACGCATCAAGTAACCCTCATCGCGATCGTCAATCTGCACCGGTTATGCAGGCATCTTCTGTCCAACATATGCACTCCATGGCGGCAGCGATGGCGGAGTTAACTCGCCAGAATCAAGAACTACGGAGAGAGATCAATCTAAGGCAGACACGCGCAGAGCATGAAGAAGAGCAAACTCGGAGCCTGGAGGGCAGAGAGAATTTTCAACATGGAAGTCAATCAAAGGGAACCACCCCGCGAAGGGTACCCCATTTGGAACAAGAGCTGGATCAGATGAAGAAAGCCATGGACGAATTGAAGGAGAATATGAGGAGGGCGAATCCAGTAGAAGATTTAGTTCATAGAACTGACTCTCCCTTTACGGCTTCCATCAATGGCCACCCCTTGCCACCGAAGTTTAAAATGCCCTCTTTGGACTCATACGATGGGAATCGAGATCCTTTTGACCACATTGCCACCTTTAAGACTACTATGCATCTCCAAGGAGTTCCAGACGAAATAATGTGTAGAGCTTTTCCCACCACCCTCAAGGGTCCGGCCAGAGTGTGGTTTAGCAAATTACCCCCAAACTCAGTAAGTTCTTTTGAAGAATTAAGTAAGTTGTTTGTTAATAACTTCATAGGGGGTCAACGCCACAAACGTTCTACTTCTAGTCTGTTGACGATAGAACAGGGGGAGAACGAGAGTTTGCGGTCGTTTATTACTCGATTCAATAGAGAAGCCTTGACAGTGGACGAAATGGACGATAAATTACTATTGGCAGCTTTTCACAACGGAGTTCATTCAGATTTGTTCATCCACAAGCTCTATGAGCAAGAGCCCCAGACCATGGCCGAGCTCGTCCATTCAGCTCAAAACTTCATGAATGCGGAAGATGCTATTATAGCTAAGAAAAGAAAGAGGACAGAGAAAATGGAGATAAGCCGTCACCCCGAACAAGCCCCTCGTCCAAAGAAGGGGCGTACGGACGACAGAAGAGACCGGGACAAAAAGGCAGGTTCCTCAGCACGCAACCAACAATACACTCCACTGAATGTACCGCTTGAACAAGTCCTTATGCAATTCAAGGACGAGCCTTCCTTGAAGTGGCCAGAGAAATTGAAAGGGGACCCTAACAAGCGAAATAGGAACAAGTATTGTCGCTTTCATAGAGACCATGGCCATGACACCGACGAATGCTTTGATTTGAAGCAACAGATTGAAAATCTCATCAGGCAAGGAAAGTTGAGAAATTTCCTTGGACGGGACCAGAAGGACGAGAAGCTGAAGGGTAAAGTAGAGGAACCGTCACGACCACCGCTTGGAGAGATAAGAGTCATTATAGGGGGAGATTCAACAGGACAGTCGTCCAAGTCCAAGAAGACGTACTTAAAAGCAGTGCAGAGCGTCCAACTTTCTGGACGATCACCAAGAGCAGGGACTGCGGGTGAACAAGTAGTCACTTTCACAGAGGAGGATGCAGAAAGAATACATCACCCTCATGACGATGCCATTGTCATTACCCTCCTTATTGCGGACTACAAAACTAGAAGAGTGCTAGTAGACAATGGGAGCTCGGCTGACATTTTGTATTATCCTGCCTTTCAACAAATGAGGCTGGGACGAGATCAGCTTCGTCCTGCAAGTTCTCCTCTAGTGGGATTCGGTGGAATGAAGGTACAACCCGTAGGCACTATTCTTTTACCAGTGACAGTGGGGACGTACCCGCAGCAAATCACTAGAGATGTAAACTTCCTTGTGGTAGATTGCTCATCTTCCTACAATGCCATAATTGGAAGGCCGACTTTGAACAGTTGGAAGGCGGTCACATCAACTTACCACTTGTCAGTGAAGTTCCCAACAGATCATGGGGTGGGGCAAGTACAAGGAGACCAGTTAGCAGCAAGAGAATGTTATCTGGCTATGTTAGCCATGGACGAGCAAATCCAATCCATGAACATTGAAGAAAAGAGAATTGTGGCAGAACCTGTTGAAATGTTGGAAAATGTTTCCCTGGACGACAATTACCCCGAAAGGTGTACCAGAGTTGGGGCAGACCTTAGAGACGAAGTTAAGAAGGACCTCGTCCATTTTTTGAAGATAAATGTTGACCTGTTTGCTTGGAGTAGTGAAGACATGCCAGGCATAGATCCCACTGTCATTACTCACTGTTTGAATGTAGACCCTTCCTTTAAGCCGGTACGACAGAAGAAAAGGGTGTTCGCTCCAGAGAGGGACGCTGCTATTAAGGAGGAGGTACAGAAATTGTTGGCCGCAAAGTTTATACGAGAAGTGTACTACCCCCAGTGGTTAGCCAATGTGGTAATGGTAAAAAAAGCGAACGGCAAGTGGAGAATGTGTGTAGATTTTACAGACTTAAATAAGGCTTGCCCCAAAGACAGTTATCCACTGCCACGAATTGACCAGCTGGTAGATTCCACTGCAGGCCACAGACTTCTAAGTTTCATGGATGCTTTTTCGGGATACAACCAAATAAGGATGGACGAAGCAGACCAAGAGAAGACTTCCTTCGTCACCAGTCAGGGACTATTTTGTTATGAAGTAATGCCCTTTGGCTTGAAAAATGCTGGAGCAACATACCAACGACTAGTTAACCACATGTTTCGTCCGCAGATTGGGCGGAATGTGGAGGTCTATGTCGACGACATGCTGGTAAAGAGTCAGATCGAGGAAGGACATCTGGATGACCTGAGGGAGACGTTCAACACGTTGAGGCAGTATCGCATGAAGTTGAACCCTAACAAATGTGCTTTTGGGGTATCATCAGGAAAATTCCTTGGGTTCATGGTCTCCCATAGAGGAATTGAGGCGAACCCGGATAAGATTCAAGCAATATTGGACATGAAGCCTCCATGCAATGTCAAAGAAGTTCAATCTCTCACCGGACGGGTTGCCGCCCTCAACAGGTTTGTTTCAAAAGCTACTGACAAGTGTTTGCCATTTTTCAAAGTTCTGAAGAAAGCATTTGAGTGGACGGACGAGTGTCAGGAAGCCTTTCAAGACTTGAAAGCATATCTTGTTACCACTCCATTGCTGAGTCCATCCGTAGCAGGAGAAGAGCTGTTTCTGTACCTGGCAGTAACCCCACACGCCGTAAGCTCAGCACTGATAAGAGAAGAAGGAAAGATTCAAAAGCCGGTATACTACACAAGTAGAGCACTGAGGGGAGCGGAAGGACGGTATCCCTTAATGGAGAAATTGGCTTTCGCACTGGTAACAGCCTCCAGAAAACTAAGGCATTACTTCCAGGCCCACGTCATCAATGTTATGACAGATCATCCACTCAGAAAGGCAATGAACAAATTAGAGGCTGCAGGACGACTGGTTCAATGGGCTGTCGAGCTTAGTGAGTTCGACATAAAGTACCAACCTAGACATGCCATAAAAGGTCAAGCTCTGGCGGACTTTATTGCAGAGTTTACTCCTAGTCAAGACGATGTAAGTAAGATGGAGGGCAACCAGAAGTGGATCGTCCATGTAGATGGCTCGTCTACACAGCATGGTGGAGGCATAGGTGTAGTTTTGCAATCCCCAGAGGGGGATAAACTGAAATACAAAGTTCGCATGCAGTATCAAGCAACCAATAATGAAGTTGAGTATGAAGCTCTTATCAAAGGGCTAGAGTTGGCCAAGTCCGTCGAAGCAAAATCAATACTCGTCCTGGGAGATTCTCAGCTAATTATGGGCCAAGTGAATGGGATGTATGAGGCCAAAGAAGAACGAATGAAGAAGTACCTTGGCAGGGTAATGAGACTTGCGAAAAAATTTGAGGAAATTAGCTTCGTTCAAATCCCAAGGGAAGAGAACATGGAAGCTGATACCTTAGCCAAAGAAGCCTCCGCAAGTGAAGCCGTAGATGAGCTTGACGAGATCCAATACATACCAAGCATAGATATCCCCAAGATACAGCAAGTAGAAAGCAGGGAAAATTGGATGGCTCCAATTATATCATACCTGAGGGATGGACAACTTCCAGAGGAAAAAGAAGAGGCGAAGAAGTTGAAGGTCAGAGCAACCAAATACATTCTCATGGACGAAGTTCTCTACAAAAGAGGTTTTTCCCAGCCTTATCTCAGATGTTTGGCCCCGGACGAAGCGAACTACATTCTAAGAGAGATTCACGAAGGAGCATGTGGCAATCACTCAGGAGCCAGGTCACTCGTCCACAAAGCCGTCCGTGCAGGATACTATTGGCCAAACATGCAAGCTGATGCCAAGGCGTACGTCAAAGTCTGTAATCAATGCCAAAGATTTAGCAATATCCCCAGACAACCATCAGAATATTTGACTCCAATGACAGCCCCATGGCCTTTTGCACAATGGGGACTAGACATTCTGGGTCCTTTTCCGCTGGGGGTAAGGCAAATGAAATTCCTCGTGGTGGGTATCGATTATTTCACCAAATGGGTAGAAGCAGAGCCTTTGGCCAATATCACACAACAAAATGTCAAGAACTTCGTCTGGAAAAACATTGTTTGCAGATTCGGAATACCCAGGGTGCTCGTGTCAGACAACGGACGACAATTTGACAACGCAGTTTTCAAGGATTTCTGCGTGCATTTCGGGATTCGAAATCACTATTCTTCACCAGCCCACCCTCAAGCTAATGGACAAGCGGAAGTAGCAAACCGATCCTTGTTGAAAATCATCAAGACTCGGCTTGAGGGGGCAAAAGGTGTGTGGCCAGAGGAGTTACCAGGCGTTTTATGGGCTTACAGAACAACAGTGAGGACTCCTACAGGAGAGACTCCTTTCAAGCTAGCATATGGAGCTGAAGCAGTCATACCCGCAGAAGTGCACATGGCTAATCACAGGGTGACAGCGTACCAGGATGAAGCTAATGAGGAACAACTCCGTTTGAACCTCGATTTAATAGATGAGGTAAGGACGGATGCTGAACAAAGGATGGCAAGGTATAAAAACCTTATGGCAAGGCGGTATGATGCAATGGTCAAGCCAAGACGATTCAATATAGGGGACCTCGTCCTAAAAAGGGTTTCCTTAGCAACAAAGAACCCAGCCCATGGGAAGCTGGGACCAAATTGGGAAGGCCCCTACAGAGTTGTTAATTGCAAAAGGCAAGGATCCTATTACCTAGAAGCCCTTGATGGAAGGAAGCTGGAACATCCTTGGAATGTGGAGCATTTGAGGAAGTACTATCAGTAAAGTACCAGTCTAGAAGAGCATTACTCTGGACGAGATCAGGGGTTGATGTTTGTGTGACTTATTATGTGTGGCTTTATTATTGTGTGGCTTTATTACTATTATTGTGTTTAAATTGTGGACGACATTATAATTTGTGTTGTTTAAATAAAGGCATCAGATGTATGCCTCGTCTATGAACAATACTTATGAATAATATTTGTGGAATGTACATAATGTTGTGTAATTCACGATTTCCCATGATACGTTTTTCAAATTTATACCTGAAAAGGTTGAAAAGCTCAAGACGAGAAAATTCTCTAGATTTGGAGATGTGATCTCAAGCTTTCCTAGAAAGTAAAAACTAGGCATGCTCGTCCGTCCAAGAAAAGGACGAGGAAAATCTCATGCCTACAAAGTTCTAAGCATACTCGTCCGTCTGAATGAAAGGACGAGGTAAATTCCATGCTCAAGAAAAATTCGTCCAAGTCATCCTCGTCCGTAATACAGGCCAAGTGAAGCATAATACTCAACCATTCTATGGACGAGGAAAAACATATGTTTTCAACTTGAGCCTTCCGCTAAAAAGCTGTCTATAGACGAGTGAAATGAAGGGACAAGTCTAAGGACGAAGAAAAAGCATAGACAAGTCTATGGACGAGTAATGCTTAGCCATTTCAAGAGAGGTTTTTACTGACCATTTCTCAAGAACGAAATACAAGTAAAACTTCCATGAAAAATGGTTTTATGTATATAAAATGTAGACGAGCAAAACAAGATACCATACATAAAATTAAAACATACTCGTCCATACATATGCAAAATGAAAATGACATTAATTCAAGGGTGGATATTCTACATCCAAAAACCCCTTGATGAAATAAAATGTTTGATACCTCGTCCTAAAAACTTTGGACGAGATAAATGTATTGGAATTACATTTAAAAAAAAAAAAAAAAAAAAAAAGAAAAGAAACAGGAAAAATTACATCAATAACTTTTTCTTAAGGGAAACAAGTTTTCCTAAGACGAAGGAGGATTAGCTTGGGAGGCGTCTTGAGGGGGAACGGTTGAAGCATCGTCTTCTACGTTAGCATCCTCGGAGCCAGTATGAAGGAGAGAGCTAGTGGTAGCAGCATTAAGATTCAGTACTATGGAGCTGAAGTCCACACTTGGAAACTTCTCCATAGCCTCCATCCTGAAGTCTTCAAACCCAGCTGCATAATTGGTGTCCAAAACATCAGTATATTGTTTGGACACCTTGAATTCAGCCACTGCATCTTCCTTCGCTTTGGAGAGAAGAATGTTGTTCTCTTCGTCCTTCTTCACCAGGACCTCAAGACGAGCGTCCTTCTCCGCAGCACTAGTTTTAAGCTCCTCAACTAAAGACTTCATTGCTTTCAGCTCTTCTGTAGAATTGGAAGCCACCTCCGCCCATTGTTTAGCTTCATTCTTCAACTCTTGTACCCTCGTCTCCAGCAAAATCCTCGTCCTGTCCAATCCTGTGGCCTGCCTGGACGCTGCTATGAACTTCGACATGCCCTACAAAAAAGAGAGCAAATAAAAGTTAGAAAAAGAAAAGGCAAAAAGGAAAATAAGATCCTTACTCAAGACGAGGAAAGGGTTTTACCTTAAAAAGGTCGTGAACACCAGAGTGTTCAAAATCTTTAAGGGACATATCATAACAGACGTTTATGTCCTCGTCCGTTACAGCCGTCTTGAAACGTTCCCACGCCAAGTCCTCATTCTCAATAATGTTGGAGGGGACCGATCGAGAAGTCTGAGGGGTTGACAAAATCTTGGACGGGGTGAACTTGGACGGAGTACTCTCAGTTGGAATGGACAAGTCCACGTCCACTGTTTGCATAGGCTGCTGGGACGAGGAAAGGGTAGGCTTGACTACCTGGGCCGAGGTGCTCTTAGCTTTTTTGCCTCTGCGACTGGGGAGATTTGCTAGATCTAAGTTTTTAGGTAATGTCTTCCTTTTCTCCCCAATCACAGGACGAGCCTGAGGTTCAACCTCAGGACGCTCCCCCTCAACTGCCACGTCCTTCCCTTTGTTTCCTTTCATCGTTGCCATTCCTTTTTAAAAAAAAAAAACTTTTAGATTGAAAAACAAAACAAATAATATGCAAGGATGTTTGAAACTTAAAACTTACTTTTTCTCACTGTGACCTCGTGCGCGATTGCTTCGTCTGAAGGGTTAGGGCCCAATCCCCACTTGGCAAGTCGCCTAAGTGAAACCAAGGAGTGGAAATCTCTATCCGCGTGTAGACGAGCCCTGCGGACGCGGTCACGGAAGAATTTGCTTAAGGACGGACGTTTGATAGCTGAAACAAACCAAGTGAACAACATCATTATAAATATTAAAAAAAAAAAAAAAAAAGGGGTTATTAAAGGAAAAAGGGGGAACAACTTACCCTCAGGACGAAGGTTTCCTAGGTCCCCAGTGTAACGACCAAAAGTGTCTTGGCCAACGTCTATAGGGCTCCCAGCCCAGAAGCCGGAGACGAAGAAAAATTCCGTCTTCCATTTTCTGTCAGACGAGGCCAAAGACTTGATCAATCTACAATCTTTACCCCTGGCTGTAAATTGGTGAAAACCAGGGGACTGGTGTATCTCTGAAGGTTTGTAACAATAGAGGAACTCGTCCACGGTAATAGGACGGTCCCTTCCAAACACTTCACCCCACAAAATTTGCATTGAGATGATTAGTCTCCATGCATTTGGGTTGAATTGGCATACTCCTAAACCTAATTTAAAAAGCAACTCCCTAGTAAAGGTGTTTAAAGGAAATCTTAAACCCCCCAAAAGATATGCCTCATAGACGCCTATCCCAAAACGGGGGTTGCAACACCACTCTCCTCGGACGGGTATCCTAGGGTTAAACTCATCCGGAATCTGATACCACTCCCTAAGATTTTGAAGTCTTAACTCGTCCGTCCTAGAAGGGATATCCACTGCACAACTGTAAACAGTAACCTCCTCTTCGTCCAAAGGACCAGATAGAGGGGCAGTGGACGAGGTGCCAGCTTGAGACCCAGAGGCCTTTCTAAGCTCTTCCTGTACTACCTCTAAAGGAACTCCAGGGACTCCAGAGACATACTCGTCCGTGGTGTTCCCGTCGCTACTATCACCAGAACTACTGGAAGAATAACTACTCTCGTCGTTGTACTCGTCTATGACCCTATCTAAACTATCACTAGACGAGGAAAGCACAACCTCAGCCATCTCAAATGAAAAACTAAGGACGAGGAAGAGAGAATTACCTGGATCTAAGACGAAGGAAGCTTCTAGACGAGGATCTAGGACGAGGAAGGATTAAGGGAATTTCAGAAGTAAGAGGGGTAATGGGGGCATTCCACTATTTATAGGGAATAACCTCTGGCGTCTAGAACGACGTGACCAATCACCAGATGCCACGTGGCACGTCCCTCGATTAAACCAAACGACGTGATTTTTAGCCAGTAAGATCACGACACGTGGCACTATCCGACTTACCATTAATACACCTCTGACATTTCCTCTCTCTGGACGACCCATGGACGAGGGGGTAACTGATGATGATGTTAAGTACCTCCAAAGCATCGTCCATATGATTCGTCCCTGAGAAAGGAATTACTTGAAAGCATCCCCGTCAAAGGCTCGTCCATCGTGAATGAAGGACGAGCACAGCCTCGTCTGTCCCTAGTGACAGACGAGGAAAATAATGGAGACGGCCAAATTTAGGATTATAGGGAAATGGTTTTCTACCCATGAACCACTACCTCCTTTGAAGCATCGCTCTAGATAAAATAACTTCCATGGAAGTTATGGAAGTTATTTTATGCTTTGATAGTTCCCTCAACAATCGGAACGGTTTTCAGAATGAATAACCGTTCTATGCAGACTATATAAGCACTTCTCTACGAAGATGTAAGGGATTCAGACTTTTCTCTAAAAAAGAAGCCTTTAAAAGATCTTTCTTCCAAGTGACTGACTTTACCATCGGAGGACCATAGACCGGCCTCCACCGGTCTTTCTCCCTGATTGTGTTTACCTTTTTCAGGATTTAACATTCAAGGTCGTCAAAGTCCGGAGACTTTCAATCCACTGATTTCTAAGTACTATCAAAATATAACACAAAAAAAAAAAAAAAAAATCAACAACAACAACAACAACAATGTAAACAAATGAAGAGAGAATAAGGTTTAAACAACTATGCGAAACTAAAAAGTGATATGTTCATAGCAAAAAATTGATGCAAAGTTACATGTTTGGGAAACTGAAACTATGAAAAGTGATAGGTAGAGTAGTGTGAATTGGCATAGAAGTGAGAGAACGGTTCATTTTTTTTTTATATCTCTTTAGGTTTTCTCTTATTTAAATTACCATATTATCACACATTAAACAATAAAAAAGTCAATGGGATGGATCTATTGATGTAATTTTGCACAATTCACAAACCCAGCGAGGTCATTAAAATCCATTTGGGTCACATGGTTTGCTTAAAATATGCCGGGTTTTACTAGATCTTATGCACATCTAATCCAATTGATGACTCAGACCGGTCTATATGCCGAGTCATCGAGTCACTGATCCGACTGGCTAGGTCGGGCCGAGTTTAATAACATTGCTTGTCATGCATGTTTAGTTCATCTAATAAAATAATATCAGTCATTTTTATTATGCAAATTATTTAATTATTTTTGTTAGGCTACATAAATAATGGACAAACTAAATATATGTGACACTCAATAAAAAAAAAAAAAAAAAATTAATGAAGTAGCTTCAAATGCAAATAAAATAAAATTTTAGGTAAAATCTAGACGAGGATGATACCCTGCAACTTTGCAATTCAGCTCGCCTGTTTTTGTTTGAAAAACGGCGTCGTATCTGCATTTAAACCTGCCGTTTGGTACAAATAATGGGCCGGGCTTTTTATCTTGAAGTGAGTGGGCTTTAGTGGAAACTTAATAACCTCATTCTTACCCGATTGAGGAGGGGTAGAATCGTCAAATAAATTATAGAAACCCTAATGACGAAGCCCGTGCCCTTTAAATAGAGATCTTATTGTGCCTCCAAACAATTAGATCTCTCATCAGAAGCAGTTGTTCCCCTTCTCTTACTCTCTCTCTTTATATTTTAGTGTGTTTTGTATGAATTAGTGAAATCAAGTGATGAATTTGGATTTAAAATTCTCACGACGGTCGTCTGAGACGCTTTTTAAAGTGTCGGAGTTGATGCAATAATCCAATACTTCTGATGGTTTCTTCTCTGTGTTTTCTTCCCTTGTTACTTTTTCTCTTTATATAAATCGTTTGTTTCTTATTTATAATTATGAGTGGGGCACAATGATGATGAATTGATCATTGTCCGATTAAATTCATGACAGGATATATATCCTCCTACTCATTCTGAATTGCTTGCCTCTCTCATCAGATTTCGCAAATCTCAACCTTCATCAATCTTTTTTTTTTTTTTTTAGGTTTTTTTTTTTAAAATTTTTTTTAAAAAAAATCTGTGTTTGATACGTTTATATATATATAAATAATGAGGCACTGTGAGGAATATTTTAAAAGTGTGAGATTGAAAATCTATGAAATTCTTAATAATCAAGCATAAAGTCCTTTTCATTCTGAGTGCCTCTTTACTTGTTTATAAAGAAGTCGGCTAATTGGAACAAGGGAGCTCTCAAGTTCAAAAATCAAGTTAGTATAGTAAATGCCATAGAGCAAGCAGAGAGCCGAGAATAGATGATACCAAAGTAGTATTACTATTAGCCCATTACTACTTGGTAGTAATTGTTAATAAACTTTAATTGATTCCCATTTAGTTTTTAATTTGACCCATTCGAATTAAAAACAACAATAACCATAATTCTAAGTAGACAGACATTAGCAGATTCATTAAAAAAAAAGTAGACATTAATAGATATTAGTTATTATGGAAAATTATAACTTATCCATTTGTGATTTGGTTGAAATTTAAGAATCCAGTAAAAAAAGAATCCAGCGCATACGAAATTCTATTTTAGGAAAAGAATCAAGATCATAAAAATGAGTGAATATATTGCATTATTAAAATATTTAATACATCGTTTCAACACACAAGATAGATACATAAGAATGAGTTCGTGGAAGAAATTACTACATAAGAATTGCTTTGGTTGATTTGGTTTATTGCATATCTATGGTAAATCTATTTTATCTTCTTAAAAAAAAAATTGGTGCTTAATAGTTACTGGCTCCAATTTTTTTTTTTTTTGAAAATTTGATAGAAATAATGGGGCTATGGGATTTGAATCTTAAATGTTTCCTTTGAAAGTGCTAGGAGCTCTCCATTGAGTTACAAGACTCTTGGCTTATCTCCAAACTTAAGATAGCTTCCTCTACGCCACCTTGATTTTGAGCGGAGATGTTACTTGTTAGTATATCACATGTACTGTATTTATCATGTATTTGTTATATTTAGGATAATATCTTAATAGCGACTAAAATCAAGGACACATTAATTATCTTTTATTTTAGCGCAATCAAGGATCTTCCTAGATGAACTTTATGTCTATATGGGCATTCCTGTATAGCAAATTGTACAGAAAATAGTGTACATAGGTTGCATTAACAGTGTTTTCCTCTCTCTTTTCAACAATCTTGAATTCGACATAAATGAATTCTTAAACATACTAGGTGTGGAAAAAGAAAGAGAAGTAATGAACATTTAATTTACAAGAGGAACATAGTTTACACTCACCTTTACCACAAGCCTAGTCTAGAGCCCAAACCTGCAACCACAATTGAAAGCAGAAATGAGTGATGCCCACAAAAATTTGAGTCTTCCATTATTTTGTTAGTTTATGGTTTCGTGTACTAACCTGGATTCTGCCATCAGAGTGTAAAATTATAAAATGCAAAACTGAAATCCAAGAACTTGCTTTGAGAGAAAACACCTCTGTATTTGCTTATCAATTTGTTATAAGCAGTTAAAGATTAATTAGATACAAGCTTTGTTATATATACACCGAAAACAGGGGCTAAACATGGTGCCCAAAAGCATAACTAACTATTAGAAAATTAACCAATCAACTAATGATAGATGGCAAGACTAATAACTAACTACTCTAACTAATGCTAAGTGAAACGGTGCGTTTTTCTTCTTTTCTTTCTTCCTTGTCGTAGTGCATTTACAATTCCTACTTCTATTGTCGTTTTGCTTATTTCTACTGCTGTCGTTTAAGTCATCTTCAACACTCCCCCTCAAGTCCAGTGTCTCAGACTTTGTGACTTGAACTAAGCTATTTTCCTTCAGAGACTTTGGCTGGAATACATCCTTCAAACCAAGTTTACTTGAAAGTCTTGTAAATGCTGCCATCCCTAAAGCCTTAGTGAAAATATCAGCAACTTGGGAATTAGTTGCCACATGAAATGTTTTTATTTTTCCTTCCAAGATCTTGTCCCTGACCAAATGACAATCAATTTCTATATGTTTGGTTCGTTCATGAAAAACTAGATTAGCAGCTATGTACAAAGCTGCTTGGTTATCACAGAATAGCATAGCAGGTTTGTGACGATTGATTCTTAAGTCTTTAAGTAGCTGCATTACCCAAGTAATCTCACAGGCTACACTGGCCATTGCTCTGTACTCGACTTCTGCAGAAGATCTGGACACCACTCCTTGTTTCTTAGACCTCTAGGATATTAGAGAATCCCCCAAATATACTGCATATCCTGTGAGAAACCTGCGAGTGTCAGGGCATCCAGCCCAATCAGCATCGTAAAAGGCTTTAATATGCAGCTCTGTGTTGCTAGGGAAGAAAATTCCTTTTCCTGGTGAAGCCTTGATGAACTGAAGTGCTCTGTGTGCTGCCAACAGATGTGGCTCTCTAGGTTGTGACATGAATTGACTCAATCTGTGTACAGCATATGTTATGTCAAGCCTTGTCAAAGTTAAGTACAATAACCTTCCTATAAGTCTTCTGTACATCCCTGGTTCAGCAAGTAATGCTCCCTCATACTTAGACAATTTAAGGTTTTGCTCCATAGGAAATTGAACTGGTTTACATCCTATGAAACCTGTGTCTTGTAATATCTCCAAGGCATATTTTCTCTGTGTTAAACTAATGCCTTCATTGGTTCTAGCTACTTCCAAGCCTAAGAAATACCTTAATGAACCAAGGTCCGTCAAACCAAATTGATCATCAAGAAACTTCTTTAAGGCAGTAACACAAGCTGAATCATTTCCAGTCAACAAGATGTCATCAACATAAACCAAAAGAACAGTAAAAGAAGCTCCTTGTGAGTGTATAAACATGGAGTAATCTGATTTTGACTGTACAAACCCCATTTGTGATATAGCATTTGAAAACTTTGCAAACCACTGTCTTGAAGCCTGCTTAAGACTATAGAGACTTTTGTTCAGCTTGCATACTAAACCCTCCCCCTTGCTGTGAAAACCAGGTGGGAGAGACATGTAAACATCCTCCACTAAATCACCATGTAAGAATGCATTGTTTACATCCATTTGGTGCAAAGACCACCCTTTCACAGCAGCCAAGGAAAGTACAATCCTGACAGAAACAGACTTAGCAACAGGGGAAAACGTTTCAGAATAATCTAGGCCAAGTTTCTGAGTGAAGCCCTTAGCAACCAAGCAATCTATATACCTTTCAATGGAGCCATCAGGTAAGTATTTGATCCTATAAACCCACTTGCAACCTATGGCAGTCTTGCCAGGAGGTAAAGAGACTAAAGACCAGGTATTGTTAACTTCTAAAGCCTTAATTTCTTTGTCCATAGCAGCCCTCTACTCAGGAAATTGAACAGCCTGATGAAATGAAGCAGGCTCTGAAGGAGTAGCACTGACTGCTAGGACAAAGGATTTAAAACTTGGACCCAAGTGAGAATAGCTCAAGAAATCAGAAAGGGCATAAGGCAAACCAAATTGAGGTTTGGCACTAATGACAGCTTTACAAGAATAATCTGATAAGTAAGAAGAAGGCACATGAGGTCTAGTTGACCTTCTTAAAGGAGGTTGGATAGGTTGAGTAAGGGGTGTGATATCTAAATCAGGATTAGGAGTAGGGGCATAGGTAGGAGGAGCTAAAGAAGTAGAATCAGGGATAGAAGTGGGAGAAGTAGGATCTAAAGTGATAGAATCAGAATGAGAAACAGCTAGATCAGATTCTGGAATGGTAGTGGAATTTGGAATGGAATGAGCAGAAGGAGCAGAATCATATGAGGAATGAGAAATAATATGAGGAAAAACAAAATCATTCAAATAAGAAGTGGAAGGAGATGAAGTAGAGACATAAGGGAAGAGGGACTCATAAAAAACAATGTCTCTAGAAATGTAGACAGAATTGGTAGCAAAATCTAACACTTTGTAGCCTTTAATGCCATGAGGATAGCCTAAGAACACACATTTTCTGGACCTAGGTGCAAATTTGTGTCTGTGAGAAGGTGAGGTAGAGATAAAACATAGACAACCAAAGCATCTAAGATGTGAATAAGATGGTGGAGAATGAAAAAGCATTTCATATGGTGTTTTATTTCCTAAAGACTTAGAAGGAACCCTATTAATCAAATGAACAGCAGTGAGGATACAATCACCCAAAAAACATAAGGGTACTTAAGATTGAAATTTTAATGCTCTAGCAACATTAAGGATGTGTTGATACTTCCTCTCAACAATAGCATTTTGTTGAGGGGTATCAACACAAGATAGTTGATGTAGAATTCCATTAGAGTGAAAAAAATCTTTAAGATAAAATTCAGTCCCATTGTCACTTCTAATGATCTTAATGGACTTATTAAATTGAGTTTTGACCATATTAGCAAAGTTTAGGTGAACAAACTGAGTATCGGATTTAAGCTTGAGCAAAAATACCCAAGTACACCTAGAAAAGTCATCCACAATTGTTAAAAAATACTTGTAACCTTCAACAGTACAAGTGGAAAAAGGACCCCAAAGATCACAATGAATCAAAAGGAGCAAAAGAAACATGAGTACTGGTAGGAAAAGAAAGCCTCTTTTGTTTTGAAAAATGACAAATATCACAGCATGTAGTTTTATTGGAAGCATCAATGTTAACAACACCCTTTAACAATTGAAGTTTTGAAAATGAGGGATGTCCTAATCTATTGTGCCATAAGTCTGTGCTAGAAAAAGGAAGGGAACTGGAACTGGTAGTAGTAGTGAGAGCAGTAGACCTTTGTTGAAGTGAAGAATCCAACAGATACAAGCCATTGCTCTCTCTACCTTGACCAATCATGCTCCATTAAGCAAGGTCCTGAATGAAGCAACAATTACCAAAGAAAATGAGACAACAAAACAAGGTTTTGGTAAGCTTGCTAACTAAAATCAGATTAAAACCAAAGGATGGAACACACAACACATCTTTTAAAACAAGATTAGAAGAAATGTGCACAGTGCCCACATGTGTGACTAAGGCTTGATCCCCATTTGGCAAATAGACATAAGTGTAAACAATGGAAGTGATAGAGGTGAATTGAGATACTGAATGGACCATGTGATCAGTTGCACCAGTATCTATGATCCAAGAATCAGACTTAAAAACAGTTCTGTCAACTATTTGAGCAGAAAACACAGAGTGAGAAAAATTAGGAATGATCCAAAAGGGATTACCTGAGAAGTTTGAAGAACTAGGAACTGAGTTGAAAGAGGAAGGTAAGGATGGTGATGTTTCTGGTAATGCTGAAATGGCATTGGGTGTCATGACAGAAGCAACATGACTGCCTTGAGTGCCAAAACCTGAACCTGAAGTTGAACTTGCGTACCCTTTGAGAAAATAGAGCAATTGTTCACATTGGGCTGGAGAAATACAACATTGAGGCTGAGGCTGATAAGACGAAGAATGCTGCTGCTGCTACTGAAAAGAACCAACATGATTGCCAAATGCACCATGTGCAATGCCAAAGGGCGTATTTCCAACACCATTCTGGAAACCAGCTTGAGTACCAAAAGAAATATTGACCAAATTTTGAATCATACCATCAGATTGGACTCCTTGAGTGGGCAAAACATTGGATTGAGCATTAGGAAAACCAATGTTGTTGGCATTACAACCAAAAGGACCTGAAACTTGATTGACCATTTGCCTGTGACCTCCTTGACCTCCTTTAGGCTTATAACCAGGAGGATATCCATGGAGCTTATAGCATTTATTTGCTATGTGTCCAGTAAAATCACAGTAGGTACAAACTGGCCTATCTTTCTTTCCTTTCCCACCACCTTTATTCTGACCTTGAGCACCTTGAAATGGCCTATTGTTATTCACATACATTGCCACAGCATCCAATTGCTAAACCACATTAACAGTATTTCCTATATTCCTCCTTTTCTCTTCTTGCAAAATTAAAGAACACACTTTGCTAAGAGGAGGAAATGGTTCAATAAGCAAAATTTGTCTAATCAGATTGCCATAGCTATCGTTCAATCTCATTAGAAAACGAAAAACGTGTTCTCTGTGTTGTGCATCTAACTGAGATAACTTGGAACCACAAACACAAGCACAGGTGCAAACAGTAAAAGGTTGATTATTCACAAACTCATCCCATAAGGTCTTGAATTTAGTAAAGTAAGAACTCACAGAGAGTGATCCTTGAACCAAATGAGAAATTTCATTCTACAACTTAAACAATCTTGGCGTATTATCTTGAGAAAACCTATTCTTGAGATCAATCCACAAATCTTTCGCAGAATTGATATACATAACACTAGCCTTGAGGTTAGAACTGAGAGAGTTGGTCAGCCATGAAAGGATCGTAGTGTTGCACCTGTTCCAAGAATTGAACAGGTGTGAAGTTGGATTTGGTTCTGAAATTGAACCATTAACAAATCCAAATTTATTTATGGAACTTAAAGCCAGAAACACAGATCTTGCCCAGGTCATGTAGTTCTCAGGACCAGTAAGAGGCTGAGATGTAAGAATCAAACCAGGATTTTCATTCGCTAGTAGAAAATATGGATTGTTAGCTGATTCATCTGCTATGGCAGCACTGCCAGTTGGTGTAGATGAAGAAGAAGGTGCGCTAGAAGAATCCGAAGCCATTAGAGACTAAGAGATCAAATTTAGAAAGAAAAATCTTGTTTGGTTGGTGAGAAAGTGAAAGAAAATCGCTCTAATACCATGTAAAATTATAAAATGCAAAACTGAAATCCAAGAACTTGCTTTGAGAGAAAACACCTCTGTATTTGCTTATCAATTTGTTATAAGCAGTTAAAGATTAATTAGATACAAGCTCTGTTATATATACACCAAAAACAGGGGCTAAACATGGTGCCCAAAAACATAACTAACTATTAGAAAATTAACCAATCAACTAATGACAGATGGCAAGACTAATAACTAACTACTCTAACTAATGCTAAGTGAAACGGTGCGTTTTACTTCTTTTCTTTCTTCCTTGTCGTAGTGCATTTACAATTCCTACTTCTATTGTCGTTTTGCTTATTTCTACTGCTGTCGTTTAAGTCATCTTCAACACTCAGAGGAAGCAGAAAAAAGCATTAATTCATTTATATCTGATGTTAATGATGTAATTTTTGCATGTCCACCAGCAGCCATTTTGATAGAAGCAACTTTCCTAACTTTTTCTTTCACCCAAACCTCAATGAACCCACATTTTGTGGCTGTATAAATGAAGTCACTGTTGACGGCTATGCGTTGGATATCTAATCCTGTTGGGAATGATCCAATTACTGCCTTGGTGGAAAGCGAAAACACCTTCCATATGCAAAACAATCAAAAAAAAAAAAAAAAATGGCACAATATCAGTTCTGCTACCAAACTGCCGTTGCTAATTATGCTTGATAATAACAATGATGTGAGAGTTGCATACCTTTCCAGCTATAGCATCAACTGAAGACCCACCAGCAAAGAGGAGGTCTTTATGAACATGCAAGGAATGTATGACTTGTTTTCCTAACAATTTTCTTGTACCAGAGTAGAATGTGTTTGTTGTGTAATTGCACAAATCAACCTCCTGCCACATGTTTTTTTTCTTTCAAATTATTAATAAGCTTTTGTGACTGTTATCTAACATTAATGTGTTTCGTGACCGCAATGTTTTGTGATTGTGTGAAGTTTACCTGGATACTGTAACTAGAACAACCGCAATATAGTTTGTCCCCAGTCATGGCAAGGCATTTCACATATTTGTTGAAATTTATATGCTTTGGAGTCCCAGACCAGTTATACACCTGTGATAACACAAATGTCAGCAAAGCTCTTTTTGTTATGGGCTGCATATTCGTCCTAGCTGTTTAAACAAAACACTTAGCACTTGCCTTGACCCCAGTTCCATGAGAAATATAGCATGCCACTTTAGAATTGGCTGTCAAGTCGTATACTGCCTCTCTCACATCATGAACTTGAATACAGTGAATTTCCTCAGGTTTAATTGACCAGACCTGTAGTCAAGAAATACATAAAACAATTGTTTAGTGAAATTTAGTAAACACAACAAACATGTAGCTATATTTTGCATGAAAGTTTGTTTAGCATTTGTCTAATACTACAACATAGGAACATGTGGTTTTTTGCCTTCACCATTTTGTTGGAATCATCTAGTCACTAATGTCATTTATTATGAAAAAATGTGTAGTACCAAGAACAAAATCAATTGAAACAAAGAAAATAAGAAGCTCTTATATATGTTTTTTATACATATTAAGTGGGCGAGGGTGGATTCAAACTCCAAATGTCTCCATTAAAAACTCTAAGAAGTGTCAATTAACTTAAATTCATAGTGAGACACACTATTCATATGAGATGAGAGAGTATGAAATTATTATGCTCTTAGACTCGGAATATTGTATAATTTTCTCACCAAAGGGTAATTGATTATTTGAAGGCTATCATTATCAGTTCCAATTTCTGAGCTACTTCTTTCCTATGTAATAGAGGTCATTTGTGTGTGAATAATGTTCCACCATATTCCCATTTCAACTAAAATAGCCAAAACAAGCATGCAAGACTGATTTTTCTTAAAAAAGAAAACTTGTGATGGCTTACTCGAATTGTTTTGTCAAAGGAACCACTATATAGTTTGTCACCTGAAGATGGTACATAGAGGCATGTGATAGCCTTTGTATGTTCACGAACTTCTTGAACCAACCTTGGTAAACTTTTTCCAACATCCCACACCTACAAGAAAGATATTATGGCCTTAGCTGTTGCAGAAGGAAATAAACAACCCCACATAATTGCAGTTGTGCACGTATCCTTGAACAGGTATGAAAAGATTGAATATGTTCTGTTTATGTGCAAACCTTTATGGTTCCATCAGAATGGCTGCTTAAAAGTCGACCATTTAGATGAAGCAAAGACAGAACCTCACCATTTGCGCTTGAATCTAACTCAACCATTTCAAAACAACTCCATAACTCTGTCTAAAAAACACAACATCAGTAGGATTTAGTTATCTAATTGTCTATATTATTTTAAATCAAGGACATGAATGCTCCTCCACGCCACTTACTGCATCTAAAGATGGTAAATTCATCAAGGTTTCCATTATATCTCTGACCACCAATGAATTCCTCTTAAGCTTTCTTAAAGTTCTGTAGATGCATTTAGCATAAACCCCCAGTGCTTCAAGTGCAGCTAAATTTAGAGAGTTTGAGTTAATTTTTATTTAAAGAGACATGAAAACGTTCTGTGTAAGCATTACCTCTGATGCATTGTACGTACATGGATCACTGACAAAAGTTTTCATAGCAAGGGTCACTAAAATCTTTTCCTCTAGGTTCTTGGATGATTGGAGGACATTTATAAATTCATCAAGCAAGGACTTGCGAGCAGCATCTCTTACACCAGTATGAGGAAGAGTAGAAAGCATGTACGAGAGCCATGTAGCAAGGACAAGGCATGACCTTGCCATTTCTAAGGAATCACTCTTGAAATATTCGTCAAGGCTTTGAAAATTGAGCCATTCTCATGGTTGCAAAGTACAAAAGCTACCCTTCTCTCACAAGAGCTTGCAGCTTTCTCTTCCTCTTCCTATATAGTAAGTATATAAGATTCAGGATAGATACAAGGTTGAATATAATGAGTAATATGCTCTATGACAAACCAAAAACCAGACATATGCAAACGATTGTTTCCATCAAATCATTGTCATCTTTTCTCAGCTGTTCTGCCTTCATCAAGCATTGTAAGGTTGATCAAACCCCGCAATCTTGAGTAACCAGGCTTTGGTATAGGACTTCCCTGAGGAAGTTAGACGCCCAGATAGAGATATTAAAGCATCTAGAGCCATCATTTGAGAATCAGAAAATTCCTTTCTCCTGAGTGCTTCAATTAATATATCTATAGCTTCTTCCCTATACACGCGCATCTCCCGTGGCTCAACCTGGAAAAGCGATAATCAGTGGAATTTATAATTAGATGTTATAGTGGTGTATGTTAGGAACATTATTTAAAAATTTTACACTATTAATGTTTATTTCAGAGAATCAAGGCAAACCAAGAGATCAAGCTGAAGAAGAAGAGCAGCAATGGCCGGTCGCTGCTTTGCAGGAGCCATTTGAAGATACACAAGAAAGGTGTGCATGGTACTAAATGCTCCTTCATCTATAATTATCTGCAAGATCTGGTTGCAGAATGTCCTCCTGTGACAGCATAGAAAGAATAGAATCTTCATTGAGGGTGTTAGGCAGGGTACTGAGCAAGGAGAGGAAAAATAAATCAAAAGGTACATGTGCTCATAAAAAGAAGCACACATGTAAATTTGTGTGCAGTGTCTAATACACTGAACCATTTAGGAGTACGATTAGAATCATTTTAGAACCTAACTTCAAATAACTCCTAGTGAAACTACCGTATCTAGGTACTATTGCAACTTTGCTTTTATATCAGTAAGTTATGCACTTAATGATTCTTGAACTTAAGACCTTACTTTTACCTTCTTATGGGGAAAGGTACAATAGCAACTTTAATTTGATCAATGCAATTGCAATGTAGTGCTACCAAAATTCTTTACATGCATAAACATCTATTTGGAATGAATGACCCCACACACACACACACACAGGTTTTGAGACTTGTCTTTCTTAGGTTAACATGAAATCAAGTTCAAAGGTTTTAAGTTTAGTTTTGTTATTTCAAAATTTGGTAGCTTTAATTATTAGAAGGATTTGCAAAATAAGAGAAATTGTGTACTTCAGTCTTCAGATTTATCATAAATGAGAAGTGAAGATTTAATATGCAAAGTGTACCTGTGTAACTGAACGAGCTCTGAGAGAAAATCTACACATATGCCTCTTACACTATCATTTCCAGCATGAAATAATTCTAGAACAGGCGACAATTCAATTCTATTTGCTATCAAGCTCCGGCAACCTTTTTCAGCTTGCATGCAACATAAAAGTATGGAAACAATGGATCTCCTTCCTTCCAACCTATCCAAACACTTGACCAAGGCTGGAATTCCATTTGCAGAAATAACACTCAAGGCACTGAGGGACCTGCTGCATTCATCCCCTCCCATTAGAATCTGCTCAAGCAATGCTATGGCAGCATCCTTGGGCTCCATTACAAACTGAATATCTTCTAAATCTTCAGATTTGTTCAGAATTGTCAGGACAAGGGAGGATACAAAGTCATGAGCTGAAAGCTGAGCAAATGCTGGGGTCAGCTGGTATATAAGAACAGCAGCCTCAGATAGCCCATTCTTTAGCAGAGCAGCCAGGCAATCAAAATCAGAATCTACACTTGTTAGAGTATTCCCAACACCTTCATCTGCAAATACTAGCTCTGAGAGTATGTAAATTGATGTTCTGAGAACTTCTCTGCTCAGAGAAGCTGACAGTATTTACACAAACCCGTTTACAATTGTTGGATTGGATAAAAAAGACGGAACCCCAGGATCAGCCTTTGATTCCTTCCATAATCTGGCTATTGCCAACACAGCTGCTTCACATTCTTGTAAGCTGTCTGAAGTAGAGAGACAAGAACCTTAGGGTTTTAAATTATTGATAATTGCTTCTACTGCTGCTTGGGATATTACACTGGTAGGTGATGTAGATACCGCTGCACGCATAAATTTTTTCTTCCTATAGTTAAGATAGTCATCTATGCTCTTATCACAGGATATATCACTTGTTTTGTATAGAGTGGAGGCCAAGCGGATTTCTTTTGAGGAGGATCTAAATGAATCTCTCAGTGTTTCAGAGTATGAAAATTCTTGAGCAAGATCAGGATACTGTTCTTTCCAAGATGATATTAGTCTCTTCAAAGCATAGTTTGTTTTGGGCACTGTACTGGCAGAGAGAGGTTGCCTTTGTAATGGGGCATGTTACATTTCCTCTTTCAAGCCATTCTTGGATTGCTTTTCTTTCATATGTCTGGCCTGTTTCAAGGGTAACAGGGTCAAAAAATATCTGGCTTGTGATGGGGCAAACAAAATCCTTAGGTGGTCTTGTTCGAGTAGTCAGCTTCTCAGACATTGGGAGAGAGATGTAGCTCTGGCTTCCCTCATCAACTTCTTGAATAGTACTGCATAGTGCAAAGTAATTCAAATATTTTAAGGGGACAGAAATCATAGAATGATAATGTCTTTAATCAAGCCTTGTAGGAGAGATGCTGATCAATTTTCAAAGCTAAAAGAAAAGTACAAATACTAGAGAATTCCCAAAATAATGATAAAAAGGAAACAAAGTGATGATACCTATTTTCTAATACTTGGCTATTCTCACAGTCAAAACTCCGTTTTCTGCTATTGATTTTTCTGCGAAATTTCAGCTTTCCCTACATAGCAAAGAGTTAATTAGCACTGTTCAAAAAATTGGATAAAAGTACATCTTCAATCTGAAACCTACTATGACTTCACCGTCAGAATCTGCCAAGTTGAAGCTGTGATCATTCCTCACGGGTGGAGATGAAGGCAATGAGGTGGAAACAGATGAATCTGGGATATGGCGGGATAAAAAGCGTAACACAGCAGGGTTTTCTTTTTTAAATTGCACATCTGGTTTTGGAGATAAAATAGTTGGAGAAGGAGATGTAGGGGTATCCATTGGAGAAAAGAATGTACTAGAATGTATTTGATTCTTCATTTTAGATGTCTGTGCTTTAGGCCCAGTTTCCTTTTCCTCAGCCATCTTCATGCCACTAGGAGATGCCCTTTTGCTAGGTATATCATCAGAATGAGAATCCACATAACCATCATCAGGCTCATATTCAGAGTCATCCTCATCTTGATCTTCATTCTCATCAAGCAACCCCTCCTGGCATAGTAAGCAAGAATGCAGCTTGATGTTATTCCAAAACTAAAAAGCCAAGTAGAGAACTTTAAAACATATGGATATAAACCCAAAATTAACTTCCTCATGGCATTGTGAATTTTACTGCTCTAATTTCCATAATTACCTGAGGATCCCATCTAGTGGACTCCTTCAGATTCTGGGACGCGGTAGAACTTAAATTTAATCTGCATGGAGCCAAATCACCAAAAGATGTAAGTAAATAAGAGCCTCAAATCATTCTCTCCAGATAAATCAATAGCAAGTTGTTTAATTAGTGTATTAGTAAGATTTGAATTTTACTCACCTGCTTGCTTCTCTTGTTTCTCTTTCACCAAACTTAGATTTAATAATTGGGGAAAACCCAGCACTCTTAGGCAAGATAGGACCAAATTTTACATAATCTGGAATTGAGTGGCTGACTTCATGCGAAGTAGTCATTGGTGGCTCCGCAATGGGCAACATTGGAATCACCTTCTTGCTCAAGTTTGAATCAGAGTTCATGCAATCCTTATAGTATTTAGCAAAAAACCGTGTATTCTCATCCAATGATTCTCCATAAAGCTGCTCTAGCTTCCGCAATTTTTCCAATTGTTCTGGCCCCATGGAAAACATCAAAGACTCATTGAAGTATTGATCCAAATCAGCTGTATAGGACATATCCGCGCAGTCAGGTATTTCTTCCATCGCTAGCCTATGCCTTTCCTCTGAATACCATCCAACAATGGAGCTCATGTGTGAAAGAAACAGGACTTTCCAAATTTCAGGAGCAAAATCAATCCGCGAGAAGAAAGGGTCTATGATGAACATCTCAAGCATATGAAGAGCTGCATTATGAACATTGTTCCGCAATTTCCACATGTATGCAAGGTTGAGATGAGCCCAAGCAGAGAGGTAGAAATTAGGGACACCAGCAGTTTTCTGATTAGAATTCAATAAGGCACACACTTGCAACATCTTCTCTGCATACTCCAATCTTGCAAGCTTAGTTTCCATATTTGAAGTATTGATAGCTTCTTCAAGGGCTTCAATTCCCCAGTCCAAATTTGCTAATACTGCTTGATCCGAGTACCAAACCTCTGTGTCATTGTCACAGCTTACATCTTCAGCTGCCAATCTCTCTGCACACTGTTCTTTGTGTTGGGTTCTCTGTTCTTTATTAATCAACTGCTCTCGGGTGAAATTATCAACACTTGTAACCAATAACCTAACCATATCCTTTTGGTCCATTGCAAACCTATAATCCATGTTCAGTTTTTTGGTCTTGTGAAGACAATCTGGACAAACAAATTCCCAAACTTAATATATGAACAACTAAAGCATGAAACTCAGTTTGCAAATGGTTTTTCTTGATTGCTAAGAAAGTATAGGAAAGGAGACTGTAACAACTTCATATTTTTCTCCTTGTCACATATTTAAGATTAACTCAGGCATTTAGAAAACTCAAACACTTCTGTAAAAAAAAGCTCTACATTAAATGATTGTGATAGCCTTGAGGAAAAGAATGAAAATATCTCATCAATTCAACAACAAAACTGTTAACAGATTCTAGCATCACCAAAACCTCATAAATCTTGCTGGAGACCATGTTGATAATAAATTGCCAATTGTCGTAAAAACTTAAATTATTGTTCTGATATCATGATAAATTACAACTATTACAAAGGTGAATTTAATCGCATAATCAGTATTCCAATGGTTGAAAGATATGTTGAGCAACTCTAAAGTATAGTCTCCACACAGTAAGAAGTGCATAAAAATAATTACTAATCTATAGATATCAATAACAGCAAATTGACTGAATCCCATAATAGAAAACTCAAAATGAACGTGGAAAAAAAAAACACAGAGAGAGAAAAGTGCTTACTGTATTGAAGAACCAGCTTAGCTAGTCTGCTATGGTCGTATGGATTGGCCAATGACCAATATTTTTCTAGGCAATTAATATCATTGTTGTTGAATTTCCAAGACTAACAAATTTACAAGAAAGAGTGTGAGAAAGCCGGCTTTTGGAGATTGTATAAGCTGTGCCGGCTTTGGCCATTTTTGGAGTGTTGATTAAGGCAAACAAGCAGACTGAACATTTTTTTTGTATATTACTATACACTATTCAAATAATTGAATAGTGTATAGTAATATAAAAAAAAAATGTATGTATGAAATAATTGAATATAATGGGGGGTTTGAATAGTCGTTTAGTAAAGGACAACAGAACATCTTATTAAAAGATAAATGGACAAAGAAAGAGCATTTAGCTTTTGGCTTAAATCTTTGGTCATGTCTAAAATAACAAACAATAGAAACAGGTCAAAGTTTAACTGTAATCGTGTTCCAGAGGGACGAAAATGTCCTTTGCTTGGTGTGCGGTTTCATCAACTTTCTTTGGCGGGAAGGTGAGTGAGACTGAGCCCATTAACATTGCCAATCAAATCACTTGGGCCAAAATGCAATGCCTGTGGTCCAGTTGATTTTGTTGGACCTGTAACTTGGTTGGGTAGCCCATGAAATTTGGCCATAACAGCCAAATATAAAAAAGAAGTGCTATGTCTAGACGTCCACAAAATTTTTATGACACTTTCACAATAAATCATAGATGGTAAGTTATTATTAATTCTAATTTGAATCCATAATTTAAATTAGTTTTTTACTCACCAATAACAGCCAACAATAACCAAGTACTTAAGATTTTGTTATGAAAATGTTATAGACATAAAATTTCTCAATATAAAAAACTATAAAAAAAATCAGTTGCTTTTTTTATTTTTCCATAAAAAGCTTTTAAAAGTATTTCCTAAACTAATGCCCTTAGCACATTAGTTAACTTTTTTCTTAAAATAATATAAAAAACTATAAAAAAAAATATTGTGAACATAACATTTCTCAATATAAAAATTTATCAAAAAAATCAATTGCTTTTATAATTTTCCCATAAAAAGCTATTAAAAGTATTTTATAAACCAGTGTCATTAGGACATTAGTTAACTTTTTCCTTATAATAATATAAAAACTATCAAACAAATGTTGTGCAGATAACATTTCTTGATATAAAAAGCTATAAATAAAAAAATAAGTTACTTTTTTATTTTCTAATAAAAATTTTTTAAAAGTATTTCCTAAATTAATGCCTTTAGGATTCTTTATAATAATATAAAAACCTATCAAACAAATATTGTGGACATAATATTTTTTAGTATAAAAAGTTATAAAAAAAATTATTTACTTTTTTATTTTCTTATAAAAAGTTTCTAAAAATATTTCTTAAATCAATATCTTAGAACATTAGTTAACTTCTATCTTTCATCTCAAAAAATCAAAAAAAGAAAAAAAAAAAAACATTAATTAACTTTTCCCTTGTAACAATAACTGGGATGTCTTTGTTAAAAAAAATCAAGAAGTATCCGTGCAATTACAAAACTTTCCGCAAAAGCATGAAAAATGAAGCAATTAAGCACGACACTTTTCAACCTTTTGACTTGTCATGATTGTCACTTGGAAATTGATACATTTGACTGGTCAATATTATCCACTTTTGTTAGAGTCACAAGCCACTAGTCCATTCTAGCTAACAACGCGGAAATGTCAATCTTCTATAAGTTGTTCTTCTAACGATGTAAAGCAAACTACCAACAAAAAAAAAAAAAAAAAAAGTTGTATGGGCAATATTTGCTTGCAATATCCATACTCTCTTATCTTTGCGAGTTACCTTCTTCTTTGATGCTAGTTATGATTTAAATCGTAAGGCACTTTTACAGTGATTTGCAGTTAATTCATTAAAAAAACAAAAATAGAAGCAGAAACGATAATAGATTTTATTATTTATACAAAACTAGTCGCTAACCCCGTGCGATATATGGGATAGTTAAATAAAATGACAATTAACCAACATCACGTTAAAGTAAAAAAATTAGTGAGAGACTAATTTGCCCACCAAGAATTTAAAAAAAAAAAGATTGATATAATAAAATCTAAGAAATTTAGAAATAGAAAATTTGGTTAATAATATGCATATTATAGACATTTTTCTAGTTGACGTTTTCAAAAAAATGGATCTGTCATAATTAAATAAAATACAATGGGAATAAATATTTAACTTCTATACTTTTCTATAGTTTAGAAGTATTGTCTAACATAGAATGTTATTGGGTTGTAAGAAAGATTTTTATAAAATATTAATACCATATATATATATATGCTTATATTGTTAATGTCTCACTGCAGGTGCATAGTTACTGAAACCTACAATAATTTACAATTCTTAAATTAATAAAGCAAAATTCCCAAAAGTTATATATATACACACACATTCAAAACTGATATAAACTACAAAGATAAAAACAAATCTTATTTAGTCGTATTAATAACAATATAAACAATTCAAAACATGGAACATTATCAAATTTATAACACATAATTCCATTATCTTTTACATTGAATCCAAACAAATAATTCATTGAAATTAATCCAAACAAATAATTAATCAACCAAAAATCAAAGCTTTAATTAAGAAAATAAAAAATTACATGAACCCAAAATAAAAATTCTCAATAAAGAAAAAACATATAAGGTAAAGAATTAAGATTAACCTACTAAGACGCAAATACCAAAAACTCCAAAATTTAAACCTTCTAAATTTTATAGAATCCACAAATTCTACTTCAAAACCAAACAAAACCCTTCAAATTCAAAAAATTCATATATAATATACCAAATAAAAATTACCACACCTTGGATTGGAAGACATAGGTTGCAACTTTGATTTTTCTCCAAAAAATAGAGATACTTCATCTGCCGTATACAATATAAAATAATTATTAGAAATTTCAACCCAAAAACCGAACCCACAAAAACACTATCAAAATATAGAGATTAACCCAAACACTTAGAAGAAAATAAATTCTAAACATAACAAAACAATAAGATAGAATGAAAATTTCAGGCACATATGAAAGCAAAAAAGAAAGACAAAAGCTATGTTTTTTTTTTTTTTTTAGTTGAGTCTCTCTCCTTCTTATTTTTTTAATTTTAAAGTGAAGTTAAGTTTAGGGTTTTGAGATGGTAATTGCTAGGGTTTTAAGGAGAGAAGAGAGAGTCCTACCAGGAGTCTAAATAATATAAACAATTCAAAATATGGAACATTATCAAATTTATAACACTTAATTCCATTATCTTTTACGTTGAATCCAAACAAATAATTAATTGAAATTAATCCAAACAAATAATTAATCAACCCGAAAATCAAAGCTTTAATAAAAAAACAAAAAATCACATGAACCCAAATAAAAATTCTCAATAAAGTAAGAACATATAAAAATTTACCACACCTTGAACTAGAAGACATAGGTTGCAGTTTTGATTTTTCTCCAAAAAATAGAGATGTTTCATCTACCATATACAATATAAAATAATTATTAGAATTTCAACTCAAAAACCAAACCCATAAAAACACTATCAAAATATAGAGATTAACCCAAATATTTAGAAGAAAATCAATTCTAAACATAATAAAACAATAAGATAGAATGAAAATTTCAGGCACACATGAAAGCAAATAAAAAAGACAAAACCTACTTTTTTTTTTTTTATACGTGAGTCTCTCTCCTTATTTTTTTAATCTTAAAGTGAAGTTGAGTTTAGGGTTTAGAGATGGTAATTACTAGGGTTTTAAGGAGAGAAGAGAGAGTCCTATCAGGAGTCTCTCTCTTTTTTTCTTAATCCTAAAGTGTTTTTTTGGATATTATTATTTTGGTATTTTTATGCAAAAAACGTTATTTTAGGTCTAGGTGATTTATTTCCTTATTTTTAGGTTCTTTTAATTTTTTTTAGGTCAAATTTGGTTCCTATTATGGTTAGGTATTAATTAGGACTTATTTTATAATATATTTTTTTGTCCATCAAGTTTTATGGAGCCCTTAAATAGGCCTCCAAGTTTGTATACGTTTTTCAATATTGTTGATATTAATAAAAATTCAAACTTTTGTCTATTGTTTTTTTAGGGGATTCTATATAAGATATAAAACCTAAAATAAAAAGAATCTAAAAGAAAAAGAAAAAGAAAATAGAGATGATGTGAAAAATTGTGAGAGTTTCAAAAGTTTTGGTTTTATATATATATATAGATTATATTGTATAATAGGAAAGAGAAAAAAAATGGTATTCTTTTAACCAAATAATAATCTCTTCTTTCTCTTTTGCAACACTAGCCAAGACTAGAGAAGCACGATTACATCGTAAAAGTATGCTAACAAAAGAAAAAGAAAAAAACCCTCTAATTAGTGACAATGCATGGTGTAAACTGACCCATGAAACGAGGGTCTTTGAGGGAGATCATGTAGTAATGTACAATGTATTTGATTTTATTAGGTATGGGTTGAATATATGAATTACAGTTCTTTCAAAAAAGGAAAGTGATGAACATTGTCCTGCGGTTGAATCACGAGAATTCACCCATTTAAAGTCATTTTTTGTGTCAGCCAAGTTTGACTTATTGGGTTTGATTAATTGTTCTACTTCAGTCTAAGGAATGAAAGTTAGTAGCCGACTTTGAAAACAAATTTTTGCCCGGATTGTTCAGCCAGAATTTGAGTCCAAAAGAGTCTGCAGCACGTGATTCATTTGACAATTTGACTTTTTGGTGTTTTTAATAGAACGTTCATAGTTTAAATTTATTCTTCTCTAATTATCAAATTATTAACAAAATATATATATATATATATAATCTATCTTATTTTATTTTTAATAAAGGGGTAAATTTTTTATATATTTTTAGGGGGAAAAAATTGACTCCTCTAGATTCAAATCCTTTTTTGATAATTTTATACTCAAATTTTCAAAAAAAAAAAAAAAAAACATCTTATTGCACAAAGAATAGTAATGCTTTTTCCCCCTTCTTTGATTGAAATTTCTACCACCTTATTTTCTTTTTTTCTCTTGACCCCTTACTTTACTTTGTTAAGTATTTAATATCAAAGTGATAGAAATATCTATTTGGAAAATGTGTGAAGTTTAAGAAGTAAATTGGCCAAATTAAAAGTTTAAGAATTGTAATAGCCACTGCATTAAAGTTCAAGAGGTGCCAGTGCATTTTTTTCTATGTTTTTCATGTTTTCTTAATAATATTTGACAAATAAAATAATTATAGCCAATTAATTTCTCTATAAAATATGTCAAAAAGAAAAAAAATATAATAGATACTCAAGAGATAAATTATTCTTTTCAATGGTATTGTTTTTACTGAATGAGTTTTATTTACAAGGCTGTTGGAAATGGAACTTCATCAATATGTGCAAAATGTTGTTCGACATCTAGATTTTAAAAAAATTGTCAGTATTTCTTATTTGTGTTAATGGTTTTGAGGACTAGAAAATCAAAAGTCTACCAACTTGTTTATAAAGTGGATATACTTGTGCTTAGTCTTCCATTTTTTTGCCACTACAAAGTGATAGTTTTCAGTTCTGAATGTTGTCAAAAGGCAAAGTCAAAATAGAAGATGAGTTTTAAATGGATTCTTTGATTTTTATAAATTGGAAGGAAAATTCTTGCGACATTCATTATGAAATCAATTATTTTTTAAAATTTAAAACAATCGTTAGATTTCATTTTAATATATAATTGCATTTCAATGTATTAAAAATTAGTTATTTTTGTGTCTTTTATATGTATAGTTAATATATAGTTTGGATATTTATTTATGGACAAAGTTTAACTACAAAATTAGTTGTAACTTAATTCTACAAATTCACTCAATAAAATAAATCTTACAACATATTTTGAAAATCTAACCGTTGAATTGCATGTTTTTTACGCACTTAATATACATGTTAAATTTTGTGTCAATCAGATATTATTTACTATATGATCTATAAGCTTATATTTTGTGTATAAGTTTAAATTACAAAAACTTGTAATTTAATAAATTTATTGATGACATAGCTATTAATCTTTAATTTTCTTAAAATTTTGCAAGCATAGAGGATATAAGAAGAAGATATAATCCAATAGTATATTTGCCAAAATTCACCTCCAATCAAGGACGGAGGTATCATTAGACTAGGGGGGGCAATGCCCCTCCCCCCCCCCCCCCCCCCACATTCTTTAAAAAAAATATTAGTATATATATACATTAATTTTAGTAATTTTATTCTATAAAATTACATTTTGTTTCCCTTAAATAATATTATTGATTCTTTTAAGTGTAATGTTATACTCACAAACTTTTTTACAACATTTTTATAAATTGTTGTAGGAAATTCTTATTGGTTTGCATAATAGGCCCACTACTCACATCATTTTTTTACCTACCAGTAATCACTTATCAGATTTATATCAGAAATTTATAAAAAAGCTAGTAAAACTAAAAAATAGCTTAACAACAAAAATTACCAATAGTAAAACTTAAAAAAAAAAAAAAAAAAAAAAAAAAAAAACTCAACCAACCAATAGTATCAAAAATAAATAACCCTGTCCTTTAAAAAACTCAACAGCTAAGTCTAAGTAGTAGCAAAGTCAGAGATTGAAATTATCGCACACAGCCAACAATAAAGCCGTCCCCCTAACTCACAGTTTTGACTCCATCTCTGCCTCTAATAAAAAGATATTAAGTAAGTTTATAGCCTAAAGTTACAACTAATTTTGTAACTAAATTTTGTCATTTATTTATTTACTATATTTTTTTAAATTGATTCGTACTTTGACCTCCTTGATCGAAATCCACTGTCTATGAGCATAAGCCAAAGGGACAAAATAATAAGTTGCATGAATGATGAATCTTCCATTTCCATTACTATTAACCATTTCAAAGAGAGTATGCCACGAGAGTATCCCCGTGGGTAGATAGTTACTAGGAAACAAATAACAAAATTACAAATCCAACGTCAAAGGTTTAACCACCAAACAACCCCTAAAGATGACAATGTAGCATTATAATATTTACTGTTGGATCTAACTGAGAAATAGACTTAGATCCTTTTAAGCGGAACAGTGAACATTTGAGCATTTTTATATATACGGAGAGAGATATAGAACATCCTACTACAATTTTGACGGCTTTTAATTTAATAATTATAGCAAAGATGAGAGATTTGAACCCAAGATTTCTTACTTGAAAACATTTGATTGTGTGAATCAGAAAAATACTTTTAATTTAATAATTATAACAAAGATGAAAAATTTGAACCCGAGATTTCTTTCTTGAAAGCATTTGAATGTGTCAATCAAAATACTTTTAATTTAATAATTATAACAAGGATGAGATATTTGAACTCGAAATTTCTTCTTTGAAACTATTCGAATGTGTCAATCAAAATACATTTAATTTAATAATTATAACAAAGATGAAAAATTTGAATCCGAGATTTCTTCCTTGAAAACATCAAAATGTATCAACTAAATCCAAATATTTTTGGGTGAATAGACATTTTAATGTCGTACAAACATGGCAACCAACAATAATGGGTCATTATAGAGGGGGTTGAATTATAGAAATAATTTGAGGTTCTACACTTCTGACCAGTAGCACCCATCCCTTTCCCTCTGATCACTCAAGGAACAATATAATAAATCCGGCTCTGACCGCATTGGTGATCAGTAAAGTATATTCTCATTACATGATACAGGAATCTTCCTAAGTCTTTTATTTATTTTATTCTTTTCTTTTCTTTTTAATTAAAGTTCCAGGTATATTTATATTTGCATTGATTAAATCTCAAGTAAAGAAGATGAAGTATACTTAATGCTTTATAGTTTATTCGTTTACTTATCAATTGGTTTATAAAATTTTGGTCAACCATTAAAAAAATGTCTATATGTTCTTATTAAGGAATAAATAGTTCAAAAAAAAAGGCTTTCTCTTATTTACCTTTTTTTTTTTTTTTTTTTTTTAATTTACCTTTGTTTTTAACAAGTTGGCTTGTAATATTTTGTTTAGAGTTGTGCTTGTAATGCACCTTTACTTATCAATTGACTTGTAATATTTCGGGTGATGACCTTTGTTTTTATCAAGTTGGCTTGTAATATTTTATTTAGAGTTATGCTTGTAGTATACGTTTACTTCTCAATTGGCTTTTATAATATTTTGGGTGAGAGATGGAGGTTAGGTTAATAAGTTTTGGTTGAAACTAACAGTGGTTTACAAAAAATAAAAGCGTAAAATAATTTTCAATTGACCAATATTTTTCATCGCTCCAAACACTTGTAAATATGAAAAATATTTTTCGGAAATCAACTTTCATCGAAGGACGGAGCTAGGACTTAAAGTTAGAGAGGACAGTTTTGTTGTTGGTTGCATACGGCGGCTCTAGCTTTTGGCTCAGTTGCTTTACAACGAATGGGTTTTTTTTTTTTTTTTTGTGTTTTTTATATGTGCATCCAAGTATGGACAAAATTATTTTGTTCAAAATTTTTTAAAGGGTCGGGTTGTTTGTTTTTGGTAAAATTGGTTGATTGAGTTTAATTCTTTTTAGCTTTACTATTGGTAATTTTTGTTGTTGAATAATATTTTTGGGCTTGTTTATATTGCTTTAGATTTTAGATTTGACCTATAAAAAGAGGAAAATGCTAGAATTACAAACTTTTTTACAAATTATTAAAGTGGTGAGTGGTTATTAGTAAGTAAAAATGTGATGTAAGTGATAGGTCAGATGCAAACCAATCAAATTTTACTACCTCAAAAATTTGTAAAAATGTTATAGAAAAGTTTGTGGTTAGAGTAGTACTCTTAAAAAAATCAATGATAATGCTAAAATTTGTACCTATATATATATATATTATTTAAAAAAAAAAATTTGGGGGGACCATTGCCGCGCGGCCCCCCCCCCCCCCCCCCCCCCCCCAAAAAAAATCCAAGTCTTCCTCCGTCCCTACTTTCATCAAACCAAACAAAGCCTAATTTTTGAGTCTGAAAGTGATTCTACATATTTGTACTTAATCAAGCAACACCATGTGATTGTCATTTCTTTGCCACTCTTACCAATCTGTGACCATAATCTTATCCCCCAAACATCATTGTCTTTCTTGCAATTATGTTTTGTACTACACACTAGACTAATGTTAAAGCATCCAATTGAGACACCAAAAAACATAATCTTTTCACACTTTGATTTGTACCAACTAGTCATGGCTCCTCTCCCCACTCACTCATATTGTCTTTTAAAATTATGCTTTTATATTGATTATCACATCTTTCTTACTTCGCATTATGTTCATAAATATGGTTAGTTGCAGTTTGAAGATGCAACAACGAGTATCAAATTCAACCTAAGTTAAGACTCTTAAAACACCTTTTTCTTTCTTTCTTTCTTTCTTTTTATTTTAATTTCTATTATCAATTCATGCAATCTATTTTTCTTATATTATTGCTTTTTTATACTATAAATTTCCTTATACTATTCCAACCACTTCGGTTTTCTAAATCTACCGCCAACACTTGCCATAAATCTTTATATTACTTTCCCACATTGCTCAATCATGACTATCATTTACTACATTATTGGGGTAATTGGTCTAGTGATTATGGGCTCACTCTTTAGGGTTTAGGAGGTGGAGGTCCAAGGTTCAATCCCGCAATGGGAAGTGCCTAGGAAATAACTCTATGCCCTCGACTCATGCTTACTAGTGTTCTCGATGGGGCTAGGTGTACTGCTGGTATTTACTGTACCAGTAAATGTACCTGTACCGAAATGTCAACATTTCATATCGGTTAAAATACCGGTTGTACCGACTGATTTCAGGTGTTTTGGCCAGTATCGGGCGTACTGGCCAATACAGAAATAAGTTTTTTTTTTTTTTTTAATTTCAGTTTTTTAATTTTTGAATTTTTGTAAGGACATAATGATAACTTATTAATATTATTTTTTTTCTTAGTATGCTAAAGTCTAAAATTATGAATAATTTGTTCTGAATTGAGGTAATGTTTTATGGTAAACTTTTATTTTTATTATAATATATATATCAAATAGCGGTAAACCTGAAACGGTACACTGGTATTGACTGGTACCAAAATATATTGTTTCACTGGTCAAACTGGTACAGCCTCCAATACGAGATTAACTCCCTTAGTCACTATGGTCATACTTAGATAGAAAACGTAAACACAAATCACCCCCTCTAATTATTTTTTCTCAGTAATATATATATATATATATATATATACTGTTTACTACTACTGTACTTTCACTAGGGAACAAAATGGTAGCCTTCTTAAAGCACCAAAAAATGAAGGAGCTTTGAATTCAACTCCCTATCATAAACCCGAGTCTAAAAACTTGCCAATTAAAGCTAACGTGTGACCTAACAAATGTTTTCAAGATCATTTTTAGAGTATAACCAAATATATGGAGGAAGAAAACAACAACGTCTTTTTTCCATAGGGGAAAAAAATCTTTAAAAAATTTAATTTTAGTTGAAAATATTTTATACTATTTGTTGGAAATTACTCCAAAAAAAAATTCAAAAACAATAGTATCTCTAATCTATTCCAACCTACTGAGGATATAACAAAGCATAACCACCACACACAAAAAAAAAAAAAAAAAAAAAAAGGTCCAAGAAATTTGTATATCTCAACAAATTTTAACAACCAAAATGAGCAAGATTGATAAATAGGGAAATTGAAGATAACGAAAGAAGATAATTAAGTATGGTATTTGTGAAACAAAAGCGCCACAGGAAAACGAAAATCATCAGGGTTGAGTATTTTGTCGTGAAATAGATCGAGATTGTGAGGAGAGGGAAACCAAGAAGGGTTGAGTCTTTTGTTTTTTTATCTATTCTAAATGCTTCATCTTCTTTGAGCGTAAAAAATCTTTTACACTCAACTCAAGTTGTTTTATGTGGTCAACTACAAATATTTTTGGTTTAACCAAGTTTTTTAGCCATGCCAAAAATCTGAAAATACAATAAATATTTTAAACACACAAAAAAAGAGTTTTATAAAGGCAAACCTTTTTAGAACATATATATACACCTCACTCTTGACCCTTCCCTCTCTTTTTATAAGTTTGGCTTATTACTCCCCAAATGACAATTGTGGGAGGACTTTCGTCTCCGCCCCCAATTAGGTATTGTTCTCCTTGTAAATGACGTTGAGCCTTAATCCTTAAGGGTTTGCTCAATCCCACATCGGGGAGAGACGTCTCCTACTCATGCCTTATAAGCCTTTGGCCTAAGGATGAGTGTAGTTTCCAAAGAGGACAATACTTGATTGGGGGCCGAGACGAAAGTCCTCCCACAACAATGATGTATTGTGCTACATATTCTAAATGTATTTGTTGAAAGCAAGGTTCAAATGAACTCGACTTTTTATTAAAATATATAGATATATATATATATATATAATATTTTTTTTACCTGTTTAATCTATCATTAAAAATATTTTCACACACCGTGACTTAAATCTTGCACACCCTAATCACATATTAACTTTACTATTTTTTTTTCCTCAAATCACTAACTTTATAACAAAAAATTATTATACCATGATAACAATACACATACATGTATCAAACCCTCTGTATTTCCTGATTATTAAATTATATTAAATTATATTATATTTACACTATACATGCACATATTCACACACATCACAATTCACACAAATTACTTTATAACAAAAAATAATAATAATGCACATAGCAGACACATACACACAACTAACAAACACTCACTCTTTACTCTTAGAATCAGAGATATCAAGATAGTTAAATAGAGAAGAGAGATTCGATGAGATTCATGAGAAAGATTCAAGCATTTGATTAGTTAAGTCGACACTTAGTATATTATTGATGTATGGATGTGTGTGATTGTGTTATTCAATAATTCGTATAGTATAAGTGGGATGAGTTTTGCCATTTAGTTTAAAATATTTTTATAAAAACAATGACAAATAGATAGTGACAATTGCATAAAAATAAAAATGTTATACAAATTCAATAAAATAAAATGGTCATATCTACCTATGTAGGTGTGATGGGCTCAGTAGTATGTATCCATATATATGTTGGGCCAGGAGCCCAATTCGAGGATATCTAATGGTTCGAGGACGAGTAAACAATGTCACGAGAGTCCGCGTTAGTAAATGAAGGGGTGGGGTTTGGTCATAAGAGTCCGAGAAGGTGGTCCGAGGAGGAATGCCTTCTTGGCTGAGCAAGGCAGAGGTTCGAAGGTGTGGTCTGCCTTCTAGGGCAACATTCCAAGAGATTCTACTGGTAAGGATACACATCATGAAGGTACAGGACAAAGGGGGACTATGAAATATCTAAGCGAAAGTTGCTACCACCGCATTGAATGCTTTGTAGCTAATTCTCTGGCCGTATTAATGTGGAAGTGATACCTGAACAGTAATCTTCAGCCTTACAGCTACTACCAAAGACTTCAGGAATGTGTTGATGGGACAGGAATCAACGTTAGAAACCTAGTCTACACGTGGAGGGTGGAGATGAAAGAAAGAAGACAGTATAAAAGAGAAAGAAGACCCTAAAGAGAATCGATCGGAAAATTAAGAGAAAAATACTGTAAGAACAAGAATTAGACTTGTAACCAAATTCAAAAGAGATATATACAAGAATTGGTCTTCTCGGATTGAGCCAATGACGATTTTCTTTGAATTAAACTAGTTTATCTTTACTTTCTTGTCATCTGGGCCAACTATAATTGTTGTCTGACTCATTAAAGCCTAGTTTTCTAACTCATTCTCTACAAATTCATTGTATTAGGCTTTTTGGGCCTAAATCCTTTAACCCTTTGGGCTGAGGGACCAAATCTTGCCCTTACAATCTACATTGACAATAGATAATAATGATTGATAATGAATTATCATGTAATGATTTCAAAATATGAAAACTCATAGAAGGATATTGTAACATTTTATGTATTTGTGACTTTTTTTTTTTTTTTTTGGGTTGATAACTAAATATATTTAAGTTTTCTTTTTATTAATTTTTTTTTAATTTCAATTTCTAAATGACCCCCCTAAAAAAAATTTTTAGAGCTACCGTTGAGTCTGGCAAAGAAAACATTTTGCCGTAAGGAAGGTTGTTTCCTCTCCTTTATCCTGCCGCAGATGTAGCCCTGCCGAGTTTTAATAGGAGGTGGTTCACCATCACCATTTATTCCTTTGCGTCCCGCAACAAAAGTCTTCGATTTTTTTTTATTAATTTCTTTATATAATAAGAGGACATAAGTTTTTAAAAGCTCATTTTTTTTTATATCACTATTTTACTATATCTTTTAATTTTATATTTAGAGTTACATATAAACAGTTTTTGACTTTTTATTGGCTTCTTCTAATATTGCTAAATAAACTTTTGAAAACTTATAGTTTTTCCATATCACCATTACTTTTATATATATATATATATATATATATATATAGAGAGAGAGAGAGAGAGAGAGAGATATTTAGAGATATATATTTAGAGATACATACATACATACATAAACCCTTCTTTAGACCAAGTGCTTATAAGGTAAGGGTGGGAGGCGTCTCTCCTCGATGTGGGATTGAACAAATTCGTGAGGGTGGCATCAACTACTTGGCCCATTCCGAAAGCGAATAATACCTGATTGGGGAAAGATTCGTTCTGCCCACAACTATTATAATTATCAAATTTCATATTTGTATACAAAATGAAAGAGAGAGAAAATCAAATTTTCAAGAAAAAATATTATATTATTAAACTTTCATGCGCATTGCATATGTTGGTGACTACTTATATATAAAATGAAAGACTTTGATATCTTTTGGTGATATATATATATATATATATATATATATAGAGAGAGAGAGAGAGAGAGAGAGAGAGAGAGAGAGAGTTTAAATTCAATTAATAGTGGTAAATGACGTCATTTCATATTAATTAGGCTTTCAAAGTTACAAATAGTTGCAGTAAACAATATTAATTTAAATTAGGAAAAAAAAATACACTTTACTCCTTACAACTTTGATCAATTGTCATTTTAGTCCATTAACTTTGATAGTGTAGTTATTTTAGTGAGTTGAAATGGCAATTTTTTAAACTTAATGGACTAAAATTATAATTTTTTAACTTAATAGACTAAAATGATAATTGATCAAATTTACACTGTGTAATTCACTCTTGCCTTTAAATTAATTAGAACTCATAGTCCTTTTCAATAAATAACCTAACATTAAACAAATTATCATTAAATTAGGTTTGATAGACTCTAGATAAAATCTAATTAAATTAGGAGATTTATTTTGTTCAAATTATTTAATTTGACTTTTTTTATTACTAATACTCATGAATTAAATATGTATTGTATATGTGTCAAATCTTATGAGGATTGCACGGTTATCAATTAGTTAAATTATATAATCAAGTCAATTTGGGATATCAATCCTTAAAACCCAAACCCAAACCCATATTATTTTTTTTTTTTTTTTGAATAATTCGATATTTGGGGGAGGGGGGTTTTTGAACCCTGAATTAGGGTTGATAGTCTCTAGATAAAATCTAATTAAATTAGGATAGTTATTTTTTACAAATTTTTTATTTTGACTTTTTATTTATTACTAATGCTTATGAATTAAAATATATTATATATATGTGAAATTTTCTTAGGAATTGCATGTTTAGTGATTAGTTGATTTATATAATCAAGTCAATTTAAGATATCAAACCCTAAAACCCACACCCATCTCTTTTTTTTTGTGGATAATTCGATAGTGGGCGAATGGGGGTTTGAATCCTAAATGTCTATATTTAGTTGATTTATATAATCAAGTCAATTTAGGACCTATCTTCTTCTTCTTTTTTGTGGATAATTCAATAGTTGGCAGAGAGAAGATTTGAACCCTAATTGTCTCTATTGGAAACACCAAGAGGTACCAACCAATTGAGTTATAAGGCATCTAACAACCCGTCTCAAATTCTATTGGATTATAAAATTTTAAAACAAAACCAACTCAAGCCCTTTTAAGAAACAACTCTCCTATAAGTACATAAAATTTCACCATGACATTGTCATAAAAAAAAGAAAAAAAAAAAAAGAAAAAAAAAGTGAGTATGTAGTGAGTTCCAATTAACTCAATTGATAAAGCATTTTATTATTAAATAATAGATATGGAGTTTAAGCCCCACTTTCACTAAAAATTGATTAATATCTTAGCCTAATAATAAGAATAATTATCAAAATTTTGTTATGCATATCTATACACCGAATAAAGAAAAGAAAAAAAAATGAAGAGTAAGGGTGTGTTTGGATACTGCTTATTTCGCTGAATGAAAATTTTGTTGAAAAAAGAGATTTGTGGGTCCTGTAAACAATGCACGGGACCCATTGGAAAAGCCACCACAACCACAGGCCCACAGAAACGCGCTTTCAAAAAAAAAAAAAAAAACGCAGACGCAGACACAAACACATTTAAGTAGTATCCAAACATGTACTAAGTGTGAAATTTTTTGCGAAACTTCCGGGCCTAATAAGAAATCATAAACCCATCATATTGGGGGCCGAAATGGGCAAATGCCCTTTTTGCTCAAATTATGTAGCATTTTGCCCCCTTTTTCCAAACTATTAGGAAAATGCCCCTCTTTTGAAACTCGATTTTCTCAAAATCGAGTTAAGTTCTATAGTAGCATTTTTAAGGAGCCTATAATGACGTTTTAAGGACCTATAGCGGCGTTTTGGAACTCGATCTCTATGAACTCGAGTTATAGGTAAAAAAAAAAAGCCTATAACTTGAGTTCATGGAGCTCGAGTTCCAAAACGCCACTATAGGTCCTTAAAATGTCACTATAGGCTCCTTAAAACGCCACTATAAGGCTCTAGAATTTTTTTTTTTTAAAATCGATTTTGAGAAAATCGAGTTTCAAAAGAGGGACATTTTCCTAATTAGTTAAGAGAGGCATTTTCCTAATTAGTTTGGAAAAATGGGCAAAACGCTACATAATTTGCGCAAAAATGGCATTTGCCCATTTCTCCTCATATTGGGGTACATGTTCCATGGCCACCCCTAGAAAATAATAATGTTTGAATTATAACACAAATCGTCACTATAAGAGTAAGATAAAATTGAAGACAAATCGACATATTAGAAAAACTACAAATTTTCACTCAATACATTTCTCAATCATTCTAGTTGTCATTTGTTTTATCTTTTACAGCAACTCCAACATCACATGATTGACTTTTTGGATAATTTTCTAAACAATATATGATATAAACAATCTGATCAACCACATATTTAATTTGACACAAGATCCGTTGACAAAATTATTTTAAATTTTGTTCCAAGTATAATCTAATAGGACCACTACAAGTCTACAATACTCCAATTTCATAATCCGATTAACTTTTTATTTATTTATTTATTTTCTTATTAGTATATAATAAGCAAGAACTTTTACAAAACTTAAAATTGGACCCTAGTATATTCCCGGAAAAGAGCAAAGCTTATTTGGCTAAATGTAGTGATTAAACAAAAACATTGACTTTTATTTTCTCATTAATATTATAATCCTTCAATAACCCAATCTTTTTGAATGAATCTTGTTAAAGTTGTATTTAATAAAAGACCTCACATCATGCGGGCCTTAGCTCGGTTTCAAACCTATGCCATGTCCTTCACTCATTAATTTATGGACGTGGCAAGTTTAGTGCCTGTTTGACCTTTTAAGCTCTTGCTAATCTCCTATTCGCCTAGATATTTTTTTCTTAAAACAAAAAAATATCTGAGGTGGGCAAAATCCCAGAAAGGTCACCAAGGCTACAGTAAATTTTTTTTCCTCAGTAAAGCTACGCTAATTTTTCAAAAAATATATATATTTATTTGTCGAATACGATAAGTTGCAAACGTAGGTAATAAATGATGTCAGTACTCAATAGTAAGTTTCAATAAAAATTAAGGATTTTATTTACGGATGTACTTGAGGTATTTATTAATAAATTACTTTAGAAAAAATTTTATAAAAAAAATTAATGAATCCAAGTATTAAAAGTAAAATTTCCCCAATCCTGTTGTGTTTTATTCCATTTTCTGTTCCCAAAAATCCCGTTGACCAATAATGAGATAGAACAAACTTGAGATGTCCAAATTTATGATGCATAGTTTAAATCTATCAAACCAACAGTTAACTTGTCTCTCAAGGAACAAGTAAGTTATTCTAAAATCACAATCAATTTCATACTTATTATCACAACTATTTAATGTAGCAGGCAATAATGGATTGTTTATCATTTTTAAGTGAAAGTTATTTTTTTAAGACTCACGGTCAACAAATGGGAAAAATGCACCACTATTCAATATATCAAACTATAAATAATTGTTTGTAATTTTTGTATGGACCCTACTTTCATGTCAGATAGTTGTGAAAAATGCGCTTAGTTGTGAAAAATGCGCTTGGAATTTGGTTGCGATCGATAATTATTATTAATAGTGAAAATTTAGAAATTCAAAGTTTGAAAATGATAACGACAATCACGTCAAAACTCGGACACGGTGGGCGGGACTTCGTATTATGGTTAATAGTCTTCTCTTCGTTATCCCCGTCCTCGTTCTCACACTCATACAAAGTCTATTTATTTTACAAAGTCATTGGTATTTTTTAGTTTTGATGCAAAAAGAAAATTTTTTCCTCAAATTCTATTTAGTCCAAAAAGAACCTAAAAATTTGTTTCTTCCACGAGATTCTCGTTGCTTTTTGGAACGCGGTTGTGTCTCTCTTTTCTCTAGCTATCAATCATGTGAAAGTCCACTGTCTATATAACATAGTCAAACACACGAATTACATTCCCTCTTGGCCTCTTCAAAACCTTTTCAATCTCAAAGCAAAACTCTCTTTGTCTCTCTTCCTCTTGTTCTTTCTTCTTCTTGGTCATGGTATTCAATTCAGCTTTTGTTTCTTTCTGAATTCAACAACTCTATTACTCTCTCTCTCTCTATATATCAAGTCTGTTTGGTTTCGTTGACTGCTTGCAAATAGTTCAGAACACTGTTCTATTGGTCTCAGCTCATTGATTTTTGCTTGTTTGGATATAAATTTTGTTACTTGGGAAAAGTTATGCTACAAAGACAAGTTTGAGAACTCATTGAATTTGGACAGCTTTGGGAGTAACAATGGGAGGTTTGTGTCCCGGCGGGACGCTCAAGCAAAATCCAAAAGTCACTGGAGATTATAGGAACACGAACAAGACCAAAACCACCAAAAAAGAAGGCCCGAATTGGAGTTCAAATCCTTATGCAAATGGTATCACCAAAACCACCAAACCAAAGTCCCCTTTGCCTGCGCCTAAGCAGGTTCCCAGTGACTCCAAGCCACCAACGCCGCCTAGTATCAAGCCACCGCCAACTCAGTCCACGCCATCTACGCCAACTAGGCCATGGGTGTGTGCTTTTATGTCTATTAATTTGGTTATGAATTATGATTGTTGTTGTTGTTTTTTTGTTTTTCATTTTTATTTTTTATGAATTATGATGGTTGACTTAAGGTTAGACGAAAAAAAACATTGGTTATACTATGGTAGTTACAAGAAATGCATAATGCAATTAGTAGTAACTCATTTGGTTTGAAACTATAGGTGTATGGGGATAAGGGATAGTTCATCTTTCATAGGTATATGCTATGAAATTGATTGTTTGATGAGAAAAGAAGTTGAATAGAGCTTTATTTGCAAAGCCTGGAAGTATTAGATCTGCATAGTAGCAAAGAAAAAGTAAAAGGAAAGGAATTATATGTTTGAGCTATTGCCAGACAATTCAGAAGATGGCTCAAAAGAGTAAATTAACTATGATCTGAACAATCAGGGCGGCAATTGATGCTGGATTAAATATGCTACATGATGAATCTACTCGACCATGGTGCTAGGACATATTTGATCGTGATCTCAGTTCTCTTATTGACATATTTTGTCATCCTCATCACGGGAGCTAATATTGGGAACAGAAGTTTCATGTTTCTCAGCACTAGTGACTTGAGAATGAATTCATAAAACAGGACTGGGAAGTGGGAATATCCTACTTGGTTCAGTAAGCATAAAGAAGAGTGGTCATCAAGTAATTCCTTGTATTTTGGAATGAGTGACTTCCCTGAACATTTTAGGGGAAAGGAGGACTATACTCATATAGGGGGCTATTGTGAATTGCCGCAAGTGAAGCTTATATCATCATAGGTGCATGCAAAATAGTAAAATTGATCCTGAATTCCTCTAAAGTTTGAACAACTAGTATTAGATGTATATCTGGGCTCAATGATCTGAGACAGCCAGGAAGAAATGTAAAGCACCCTGATCTGTATTTAATGCAGTAATAGACATCAATTTTCTCTTTCTTGATGATTTCTGTTCTCAAAATCCGAAAACATAAGATAGACCAAATCTTTAAAGCCAGTTTGTATATATTTTCTTGTATAATCTGGATGCCATAAATGTTTCACTGCTTAGATTTGGGGTACAATTTTTCTGAATGTTATTCAAGACTGTCTATCTGGGTTTGTCATGTTAGATTATTAAATAAACATTCGAATTTAGTGATCTTGAATTCTGTTTAAGGGAATATTGTTCCCTTTATTGGCATTTGATATACTTTCATTCATATTTGCTTTGGTTTATTTTGTCTTTTGCTTTTGTAGATTATCCCGAAGGGAATGTTTAAAAAAGGGCCAAAGGTCCATGGCATGACTTCAAGAGGGAGCACAATATCTATATTGGCATTTGAAGTAGCAAATACAATAGTCAAAGGTGTGAACTTGTTGCATTCTCTTTCTGAAGAAAATATCCAGGTTTTGAAGAAAGAGATCTTACATTCAGATGGAGTACGACAGTTAGTTTCCACAGATATGAAGGAGTTGCTAAGTTTTATTGCTGCTGACAAAAGGTTGTTTCTTGTTACAGAGAATAGCTTGCTTTTGCTATGAGTTGTTCTTGTCTATTGTATGTACTTCAATAGGATTTAATTGTACCTTTTTTCCCCTTTCATTTTTTATAATTTTAATTTCTTTTCTTTCTCCCCATCTTTTACCTTGGGGCAATTTTTAGGCAGGAGTTTGAGGTCTTCTCACGAGAAGTGATTAGGTTTGGAGATCAGTGTAAAGACTCACGGTGGCACACATTAGATAGATACTTTTCCACGTAAGTTGAATTATAAAAGGCAGTTCTGATATATAGCTCATGTTTGCTGACAATACAATATGATTATTGGACCGGTTTGTATATTTCAGATTAGATTCGGACTATCCAAGCCTCAAACAACATAAAGTACATGCAGAAACGACGATTAAGGAGTTGACTGCTCTAGCTCAGCATACTTCTGTAAGTTAATATAAAGATTTGCGTTTATATGTGCGCCTAGTTGGTGAAGTAGTGATTAAGCAATGTCATATGTGGCATTTGATCATCCTGTATAAATGATAAATTATACGTTTAGTTCATTCTTCCTAATCCCGTCTGCTATATATATAAGCCCACTTCTGAGACATGTTGGAGATGTTTTATCAAACCATTTAAAGTGTAGACCCTGCAATTTTTTACTATAAGGCTACTTTTCATGCAGTATTTATGTTTTCCATTTTATCTATCTACAATTGAAATTGGAATTTACACTTGGCTATATCTAACTTGTAGGAATTATACCATGAGCAGCAAGCTTTTGAAAGATTTGAACATGACTTTCGGGGAAAGATTGAAGAAGCAGAGTCCTCAAATCTTCCTCGAGGAGGTTAGGCATCAAAAAATATTTTAAACTGGGCAAAGATTTGTTATATATGTGTGTCATATTACGTGGAACTTTTGATCAGTGTGATTAGGGACATGCAAAGCAATATTACCGAAATTTGTTATGGTGATTAAATATAGAGTCGTGCTGTTGGACCAACAAACTCTTTTTTCACATATCAGTAATCATATGTCATGCTACACAAATAAATAAAATATGTATATTTAAAATCAGGCAACAATACTGTCCAGTAAGTAATATTCTTGTATTAGAAGGATTTACTTTTTAAATGACTCAAAAAAAATCTCTCTGCTCTTATTGGTACTTATTTTTCATTTTCTACCTTCTGTTGTGCGTTGTTGGCCTTCTATCTTATCATCATTTAGATGTATATTAAAATTTTTGGTGTGATGTCATCAGTGTCCTCTTAAAGTTGTTAATTATGAATTAAATCTTGAAAATGTTTTCTAACTGCTAACTCCTGAGCGGTGGTGCTCTAATTTTATTAACAGGTCACTTTATTTGTAATTGTAGGAGAGAGCCTCGCAGTTTTTCAAAGTGAGCTAGGAGAACAAAAAAAGCTTGTAAGGAGTTTGCAGAAAAAATCCCTTTGGTCGAAAAATTTGGAAGAGGTATATAACTATGAGCGCATGTTATTATTTCTGAAGAGAGAAAACTGTGATATTTGGATACCTAGTATAAAAATTTAGTATCAATTTGCTTGTAACAATTGTTTTTCAAGGTCGTTTGTGCTTCAATTTATAAATTTAACTGCTATTTTTTGGTTTGTTTTTGTTGTACTCTGTGAATTCAATATTACACTACCTCGTTTGATGTAAATGGCAGTCAAGTATAAATACCTATTGATATAATATGATACCTATCATAAAATAGAGGAAAGTGTCTACATTATTCAGTCTCACTTTCCGTAGTACAGAGTACAGTATTTGTTTATCTTCGCAAAGTTACTCATTTTCCAGATTCTGTTGCTCATTGCAGATTATGCAGAAGCTTGTAGATGTTGTTACCTGTATACATCAAGCTTTTCGGAAAGCATTTGGAACTAGTGGTATAAAATCAACATCCTATAACAATAAATTGCCTCATAAATGTGATAAACATGGTGAATGTGTTATTCATGATTTTTTATTTCCTTCTCCCTACTCCAAAGGACTTAGTAAGCTTATTGCTTGAACTTGACCCTATCAAATGCATGACTTATCATCTGAGTATGACTCAACATTTTATTTTATGGATTTGTTTTTTTCCTGAAGCAGTGAGTGTTAGGAGTACCACAAGATAGTATTTTGTTTGAAATGAAAGTCTCATACTGCCAAAGTGCAAGATCTGCAAGGCAGAAAGTCGCAGGGTCTGTAGAACTTCTGTTACTGTGGGCAAGTGGGTATTGTTTAGGCTTTAGGAGCATTTATCATATCCATTTTTAGGTATACAGATTATTCACCAATATTTCAAAATTTTCTCTAGCCACTCTTGAATCTCTCAAGAATGTTCATCTTTTTGCTAAAAATTACTACAGCCTCTGCCAATTGCCAAGTATGCCCCAGTCATATAGGACATAATAGATTTGGTTTAATTGTGTTTTCCTTGCAGCCTTTGTCTCTTACAACTATTTGGGCCCTACTTTTACTACAGCCTCTGCCTATTGCCAATGTAATAGTTTTGGTCGAAATGTATTTTTCCTCTTGGTTTGATGTCCTAATTAGAGAACTGTTAAACAAAATCAATGACCTGTCAGTTATTCCTTGCATGTGTTAAACTAATTTCTTATGTGAAATAAATCTGAATGTGGATTCCATTATGTGCAATTGAATTTCATTACATAGATTCTTTCTTTTAAAAAACATGGTTTTATGATTTCTTTGCAACATGGCATTATTTTTAAATTTGCTAGTATCCATCTGCTATTGATTTTCCAGATCTCCTAAACTACATGTCATGAGGACAGATTAAGACTTGTTGTATTTGGAAGATGTGCTTCATTACTTATAAAATTCTTATGGAGTTGTCATTTCATGACAGGTATAGCATTGGTCAGCAAGGAACCTCATAAGGATTCCGAAAGACTTGGTGAAGCTGGTGTTGCATTACACTATGCCAATGTAATCAATCAGATAAATATCATTGTGAGTAGAAATCTCCCTTTTGGTAATCACTTGTTCATATATTTGGTATAGATTTTCCATGTATATGTATGTGAATGGAATGTTATATGCTAACAGGCATCTCGGCCAACTTCCCTTCCTCCAAATCTGAGAGACCAATTATATCGGGCATTGCCAACCAGTGTTAAGACAGCTCTACGTTCCCGATTGCTTGCTGTTGATTCCAATGAAAAGGTATTTACTCTGAAGAAAAACCGTTTCAATTTCTTGTACTTTTCTCTAATTAATTCATTTTATTGCTTCTTGGAAATTCAGCTTTAAGTGTCTTTCTTTGGTCACATGGTGTATGCGTTTACACATTTTTTTAACTAACATTCTTCATTGCTTCACACTGTCTTTCTCTACAGCTCTCAATTTTTCAGGTCAAAGCTGAAATGGAAAAAACTCTTAAGTGGCTTGTTCCAGTTGCCACAAATACCATTAAGTAGGTTATACAAAGTGTTAATTGGGATTTTTTTTTCTTTACATGTCTAAATTCTACACGCTACCATTCCATTTCTGGTATAAATATAATTGTGTGTTCCAATTTTCAATTCTTTTTTCCCTTTCTTTTTCCGGGGTTCTTTTCTAAATTTTGAGTATTGTTAAGAGTATTTCATTTAAATTTATGCTAATTTTCCTTTTGTTTCTGTTGGTGGCAGATTACATCAGGAATTCGGGTGGGTTGCACAATGGGCAAAAGATAGGTTAGTCAAAAGGCCTTTGTGTATGTGTGCATGCATGTGCCTGTTTGTGCTTGTGTTTCCAATAATGGAATATTTAATGGATGCATAATTCAATAGAATGATATTTAGTAGTGTTTGTTCTCATTTGACAGTTACGAGTTGGGCAACAATTCAACCACACCCAGTAACATGACCCGCCTCCAGACTCTCTATTATGCGGATAAGCAGAAAGCAGATGAATACATTCTTGAACTAGTGACCTTGCTTCACCGCGTGATCAGCTTAATAAGACGCAGAGATCGTGGTTTCAAGCCTCAACCTTCACGATCTCCAACTCGTAAGGCGCTACATTTTCATTCCAAGATGCAGCATTTCCTGTCCATGAATTGTAGTTCTAAAACCCATGGAATTCAACTTTCTCAGGAAGATAGAAATTTATTAGATGAGGTGATTGGAAGTCTGAGAGTGCCTGGAATCAGTAAAAGTCAGGAATTTGGTACGGCCAAGAAGAGTGAGACAACAGTGTGGCCTTTGAGCAGGAGCACAGGAAGTTCTCCAAGTAGGGAGTTGGGTGCAACCGTGCAATACAAGACTTCCAAGACTGATGTTAAAGGATATAATGGATGGCCTAGAATATATGTTCAGTGAGGCTTATTAAGGATATCATGGATGGCCTAGAATATATATATATATATATATATATATTCAGTGAGGTTTCTTAATCGATATCCCCTTTCAGGCATTTTTTTCTTCACTCCCAAAAATTATTTATTCATTTGCCTCCATCTCTTTATTCCGTGGCATTTTTGGCCAAACTCTCATTTCATCATGTATATCCCTGTATATGTGGGATCGTTGTAAGTAACTAAGTATATGATATGATAATTATATCACAATTCTTGTTTCTGGTTTCTCAAGTAGTAGCCCATTGGAATAAGAGTTGGAGGCAGTCATACAGTTCAGCTTCAAAATTCAGTATCAATGTGAACTCTGGCAGTTTCTGACAACAACATTGTGAAAAAAAGATGTATAGACAGTATCTAAAAAAAAACATTTGCTTTTCATTATGTCGTCTGTTTTGGTTATGATATAGCATTCTTTGTGCCATCTGATCATATTATCCCCTAAAACAATAATGAATGATTTATAGAAGGCAAAAATTTGTTGCACTCATGTTAATGCACAAACCTTTATACACATACAAAAAAGCAACTGAAATAATTATGCATCAGAGATTTAGATATATGTATATGACACATATGCTACAAGAGAGATAATATATATATCATGTGCATGAGATATCTTTTCCTCCTACTCAAGGTCTTAGGGAAATGACATTGGGGTCACGAGGACCAGACCTATAGTGGTTGAGTTGGACCTCTAGGCTCTCGTGTAAAGAAGAAAGATAAATGAAAAAATCAAACAAAGTACAAAAGATTGAGATTCTAACCAAAAGAAAAAAAGAAAGGGAAACATCGAGAATGAATCGTATTACAAGTCACAGTTTAGGGCTTTATCTAGTCTAATAAAGAGAAAATGAGATTAGAAATTTGAAGCCTTTATTCTTAACATTAAGTTTAGGGACACAAATTTTCACAACTTCTTCACAATTATTGATGTGGCATATTGTGATTGGAGCATAATAAAAGTGGCATAATAATAATGTTGTGAAACAAAAAGTTATGTCCTTAACAATGCTCTCTTCTTAAAATTTCATAGACAATGAACTTTACAAAATTAGATCTTCCTAAAAAATTGGATATTATTGGAATTAAGGTCGCTTTTGATTGAAAGGGCTAGTTTTTAGAGATTAAATTCTATAAAGATTTCCTATAAAGCATATGTTTAACCCTCTAGATGTCCTTAATTTAAGGATCTAATTCTAATTATTAAAGTGCCTATTGGAATAGGTTAAGCCTACTGCACTTTTTTTTAACTGCTTCCATTGTTTTTCACTTAGACCATAGTCCGGCCACAAATATGAAACCATGATTTCCTATTCTATGTATTTCTTTCTTAGTTTTTGTTCTACAATACTAACTATCTAATCTCATGGAATTCTCAACTGCTCCTACTTCACAAAATCGGTTGCACCAACTTCATTGAGTTCATATAAAGCTCCCCTAATATATGCACATTCACCACATTTGCTCTGGAATTCATAGCAATGAAGACCTTCACGACCCACAAATTTCTCACCATTTTCTCTCTTCTCATCTTCCTCTTTTCCTCTCCGTTTCCTTCTCAATCTTTGTCCCCTGCAGGTACAATTCTAAGAACCACAAAACAACAAGTCCTAGCCAGCCTCCAACCGAGTCATGAAACCACACCAACATCTAGCTCATCCCAGCTTTTCCTCACTTCCCCTTCAGGACAATATGCGACCTATCTCCTAAGAGAAACATCCAATGGTGCTGGAGGCTTTGGAAGTGACTTTTGTTACATCCGAGTCCAAGAAAGCAGTGTGATTATTTGGGTATCCGAATGTGCTTCTATAAGCAACATTAACACATGCAGCCTAGTTTTTTCAGATGTGGGACTTGAAATATTTGATGGGAGTCGATCTGCATGGAACACAAAGGCCAATGGGAAGCTTTTGAAGACATTGAATTTGCTTGATTCTGGGGACATGCAGATAAGAGACAAAGATGGGAAGCTTGTGTGGAAGGCAAGTGATAATCCTATTATTAATCAAAACTGCGGGTCCCAGCCTTCATCTGGCTTTAATCAGCCATTTTCTTCTACCAATCAGCCTTTATCAGGGTTTAATCAGCCATTTTCATCTCAAAATCAGCCTTTGGGGACTAATAACCAGCAAGGTTTAGTGGGCAACACACCTTTTGATAATGGGGATTCAAGAAAAAAACGATTCATGGGAGGAGTTGTTTCAGCTTCTCTGATAATTACCTTTGGTTTTATTGTTTAGTATGATAGTGTTGACAGTCGTATCATAATCAGCATTGCACATGGCCTGTGTGTGTGTTTTTGGACATTTTGGCTTAAATGACGATTTGAATTCATGCATTTTTTTTTTTTTTTTTTTTGGTTGAGAAATTCATGCATTCTGTTGCTAGGTATAAAGAAAAACATCTTTTTTCTTTTTTTTTTTCTTTTTTTAGTTGCACTTTTGATGGTGGATTGTATCAAGTGTCCAACAATTGATATGGGTGCGATGGAACCATCCAAGAGCGTAACTTAGAGCATTAGCATTGGAGAATTCTAATGCCAAATGTAAGGGATATTTGGCATTTCAAGCCCTAAAATGTATTGCATCAGGAAATGCTATTGTTAAGTATTGCAAATTTTTTTGCTTTAGAATTGCACTGTAGCACAATTCTAAAAAAAAAAAACTAATATTTTATTGTGATGATAATTGGGAGAAAGAAAGAATAAATGATGGTGATTGGAGGAAATATTATTTTATTGTGTAGATATATTATTTTAAGGGATAATTACACTTTACCCACCTGTGGTTTGCCTCTAATTCTATGTGCCTACCCGTGGTTTCAATTTTGACACTTTATCCACCCGAGGTTCAATCCGTTACTGCTCCGTAACCCACCTCCCTATCTGCCGTTACTCTAACACGTTTTCTTTCAAAATCAAAACACAAAATGGATCAAACACTCCTCTCTAGCAAAACACTCTCATCCACGTTTGCTCACCCACCTGAGAGCTGAGATGCTACAATGCTACCCACCACCTTATTTATTAGACTAAAAACCATCTGCATTTTCATTTGGACAGACACTTCTTGTTGTTTAATTAATGTATATTGGCAGATTTTGTATTACTGGGTTTGCTATCAAAGCAGTAGGAGAAACCGAGAAAGTATGTAAACGAGTACCGAGTGAGCTACTCCAAAAATTTGGTGCTTGACCCAACAAATTTTGTATTCTTATTAAATTTTGATGTTTGGTTAATAATGCAACGATTTCATCTTTGGATTGTTTTCAAGAGCCACTAACAATAGCAAGGAAAATTGGTTTTCAAACATAAGTTTGGAGCATAAATTTGCAAGAAGATTCCAAGAATTCAGAAATTGGCAACTTTTCTAGCATTCTTTGTATTATTCTTTTATGCAAAGGTTCACAGCATTCCTTGAGGCAAAACACAACAACAACATTGAGGCAAAAATGAAAAATGTATAACTAATCATGCCCAGATCAAACCCAGATCAAGAAACCAATCACAACAAACCCAGAAAACACAATCAAACCCAGATCAAACCCAGAACAACACAATCAAACCCAAATCCCACCACCACTAACCAACACAATCAAACCACCACCACACCACCCCGCCGACCAAACAAAAGATCCACCCCACCAATCAGTCTCCAAACCCATCGAACCAGTCACCAAACCCACCGATCAGTCAACAAACCCATTACCACCATCGTCAATTAAAAAAAAAAGAGGAAAAGGGATTTCGCAATCATCAACGAACCGGGCGGAGGCCGAGATTGAGCTCCATTTTGGCCGAGACGGAGGCCGAGATCGAGCTCCATTCTCTCTAAACCACCGTTGGCCCTCTTCTTGGATCTGCTCCAAACCGCCAAGACGGAGGCTGAGACCGAGATGGATGCGAGAACGAAGGAAATCAGATGAAACCCATGAGAAAATGAAATCAGACCGAGAATGTTGTAGAAAATGAAATCAGATGAATCCCATGAAATCAGACCAAGAATGATGTAGAAAATGAAACCCATCGGAGAGAACCCAATAGAAAAGCTTAATGTAGAGAAAAAATGAGCGTGAGAACCCAGATGAAAAAAAAAAAAAGAATAATTGCACGCTTATTGATTGCGTTTGTATTTAGTTGATTTAGATCTTTTATTATTGATTTGGTTGGGTTTTGATTTACTAGATTGGGACATGTTTGGGATGAAATTTTTTGTGTTTAGTTGAATTTGTGTGTATGAGAAATGTTGGAAAGGAAAATATTTGAGTACTGTGTTCTTTCTTTCTTCAATGTTTGATGTGTTCTTCGTTCTTCAGTGTTTGATCTGTTTTAGGTTCTTTTTTGATGAGTTTACGTGTTAGAGTAACGGCTACACTAGAGGTGGGTTACAGATTATTAACGGAGGAAATCACAGGTGGGTAAAGTGTCAAAATTGAAACCAAGAGTAGGCACATAGAATTAGAGGCAAACCACAGGTTGGTAAAGTGTAATTATCCCTTATTTTAATGAGTAGAATAGGAAAATAAAAGTTTGGGATGCTAGAAGTATTGAATAATGGGATTGTATAATTGATAAAATAACTTTTTGAGATGGTAAAATAGAATAAAGTAGCATTTCCTGATGCTAATGCTTAGTGGTAGGAAACCCTCATAACTAATTACACTCGAGAGCTTTGAGTTCGAGCAGTGACATACTTCACTATTGCTCATGCTCAAGTGGTTCCACACCAATATGTCATATATTCTTAAGTTCAAATGAGTTGGGGGTTGCGAACACACACAAACTCCCTTTTTCATTTTATTTTTTTCTATAAAAAAAAGAAACGGTTGAGGATGGTTACAACTTAGAATTGATGCTAGATAAATATGATAAATTTCAAAGGAAATTTTTTGAAAATAAATATTACTGTCCTATAATAATCTTGTATATTTATATTTACTAAAAATTGAATTAAAAAATCATAAGAAAGAAAATTGAATTCTATTAAAAAATCATAATAATGAATAAGTTTTGGAAATTGGGTGATGAGATTTTCTGGGTAGTAGGTTTTACTCAAGTTTAGGTTTTGTTTGTTCTTAACAATTTTGCATACGCAAGCTTCGCATTGAATAAAATTTGGCAAGAAAAGAAATTGTTAGTGTTGAACCCAAAATAAAATCTAAAAATTGCTCTTTTAAAATGAGTTAGCCCCATATATTAAAAGTAAGCGAACAGGAAACAAATAAATTATTGTTGGTGTTAACGTGTTGGAATGGCCCCAAATTAAAATCTAGAATATTAAGAGTTAGAGAAAATTGAACCTTTTAAGCCCTTTATTCTGTACCAATTGGCCCGGTATAAAACTTTCTCCTTTTCAAAAGAGTGGGCCTCAAAATTAAAAGTTGGGCCCACAACGCTTTTGTAATGATTTAAAAATGGGAATTCTTCAAGCGGGGATCAGATTGGTTAAGATGAGAATGCCCGTTTGTCGTAACCAGGCTTTGGGGCGGACACCCTTCTCACATTTTTAATTGCGAGAACCTACCACTCATCACATCCCGTTATCTGCCTGAAGGATCATGGTTTGTACATGAATTCAATTTCCCATTTTAAGGAAGCGATTTCAACACGCACCCAATATTTTCTTTCGATGTGGGATTCCCACAAATTCCTTTCTTTTCCTGCGTCCCTCCAATATGCGTACAATAATAATGAATAAACAGCCCAACCAATCGATTAATCATCCAAGTTGTGACATGTCGCTTAGGACTGGTTCAACTATCAGTAAAAATAATTGTGACTTTCGTAATCCTTGAAGGATCAGTGCCAAAACCATATAGAAAAGGGAGACAAAGAAGATAAAAATATAGGACGATAAACTATTTCACAATTTTTTTGCCATAACTATGATATGGCTGAGTATGAATGGTGAAGAAAAAATTGTAGATCTGTGTAAGTGATAAACAACCTCTTAAAAAAGTTGTGAAATAGTTTGTAGTCCTAGATTCACTTGACGAAAAAACTATTAGCGGATTAAGTTGTCTAACAATAAAATTCAAAGAGAAAAAAATGCTTAAAATCCTGTTAGAGATGGCTGTGCACAAGCAAGATGGGTTTCCATGACTTAATTTGGTTGTGATTGTTGATTTTGTTTTTTATATATAAAAAATTACAAGAATTATAATGGTTGATTTTACTATTTTAGGGTTAGAACTTTGTAATTAATTTATAAAAAATATGGCTATAGTATGATTGGTACAATGAATGCATTATGCAATTAGCAGTAGCCCAGCTCATTTACTTTGAAAGTTTAGTGGTCTGGGGGACAAGAGACAGTTCATGTTTAATTGGTATTTGGTATATGCTTTGGAATTGATTATATGATGAGTAGAGAGGTTAAATAGAACTTTATGTACAAAGCCTAGAAGTGTTAGATATGAATAGTAGCCAAGAAAAAGGAATTATATGTTTGGGCTATTGTGTTTGGAAGATAACTCAGAGTATATTGACTATGATCTGATCATTCAAGAAGACAATTGATGCCGGATTAAATATGCTAAATGATGAATCTACACGACCAATTTTTTTGCTGCAAGGACATATTTGATCATTATCTCGGTTCTCTTATTGAGATATTTGTGATCCTCATGACAGTAGCTAATAATATTGGGAATGAAAGCTTCATGTTTCTCAAGAATGAATTGATAACACAGGACTAGGAAGTAGGAATGCACATTCTAGGGAAAAGGAGAATTATACTAGTAAGGAATTAGTTTGCCAGTTTGGCACAAGTGAAGCTCATATCATCACACTTCCATGGAAATGGTAAAACTGATTCTGAATTCCTCTAAAGTTTGAACAACTAATATAAATATGAGATGTATATCTGGGCTCAATGATCTGAGACAGCCAACAAGAAATGTAAAGCATCCTGATCTGTTATGCAGTAATAGATGTTAATTGTCTCTGCCTGTGATAGACCAAATCTTTTAAGCCAATTTTTATATGTTTTCTTGTATAATTTGGCTGCAATATACGTTTCTCTGCTTCGATTAGGGGTACAAATTTTCTGAATTTTCTTCAAGAATGTGTTATACTCTGGTTTATTCATAGATCTATGCTTTGGTTTATTTTTTTGATGTTCGCCACACAATTGGAAGTCACATGTTAGAATCGAATCCCAACAGTGGATCAGGATCTAAATATTTATATTGGCATTTGAAGCAGCTAATACAATAGCCAAAGGTGCAACCTTAAAGTATATAAAATAAAATAAAAGAGTGCAACCTTACAAAATGTAAACAAGGAATTTCTTAACATAAGAATCTAATTGAAAATTAATAATTTAGATATAATTAGCATCTTAACCCAAATTAATAATTCAGATATAATTAGCATCTCGAGGGCTTTATGTAAAGGATTAGGACAATACTTAACCTAAATTTTTAGTCCTACGGATTTGGCCGAATTATGTCATACTAAATACTAGCTCACTACTCCTATATTAAAAAAAAAAAAAAATTATTAACTCACTATTCAACTAATTACACTACTTACGAGTTACGACAGGTGAATATTCAACAAGAAATCATCTAAATTGCTTGTCTAAGTAAACAATCAGTAGTGTCCTTCAAAAAAATCAGCTCCCTAAAGTCATAAAATTAAAAATGACTACTGTTGCTCAGCTAGAATTGAATCTACTCTAAATTATACTTAAGAAAAAAATTATAGAGAAGTGTTTTTTCCACATTTAATGACATTTTCAGGAATCCGAGCTTCATCTTGTATAGGAATGGTTGATGGGTCATCTTGTCCAATTCCTTTGACTCGTATGTACAGCTCTTGCCCGAGATACCAATTCTCTGCATTTTGTGATCTAAGATTCCACAGTCCTTGATTGTCCAACTTCACCAATATTGCCGTCCATGCAAGCGGATATACCTGTGCAATTTTCACAATTAAATCAACTGAGAAGTAAGAAGATGATTCACAATTGTTACACATAACTTGTATAATTACAGGATGTCACTTGCCAAACCTGGATTGTGGAGCGAGAAACAGCATCGAATAAATTATATGATTCCTTCTTACTCTCATCCCATGTTCCAAACCCCATGCTACAAATTAGATAAACCAATTTTCACTATATCAGAATAGAATCACAATTTAGGTGATAATGATCTATCAACGACTACCTAAGTAGTTTGAATCATATAAAAATGCAGGATATGAGTTTCTAACATTATTAGTTATCATGGATGATATCTCATTTCTAATCTCATTAACCATGAAAAACCAACCAGTGAAAAAGATGCAAAAGTGTCATCCCCCATTTGGCATGGACTATAATTCTTTCCATTTCAAATGAGGAGAGTCCATTTCTTGGTTAAGTGGTATACAAAGTGAAACATTATTTATTTTATTTTTTTATGAACAAAGTGAAACACTATTTAAGAGAACATGACATTAGATACACATTTAAAATTATGATATATGATCTAAATCATGAAATGGAACCATTTCAAATAAAGAGATGGCATTATCATAAAAACTATAAGCTTTTATAATTTGGATTTAGAAAGGGGTTGAGAAAAGAAGACTCACCCGACAACGAAGAAGTTATAGCCATCAAGGTGCCATGTTTGTATTTGTTGAAGAGGATTCTGGAAGACCACATGCACATAATCATGGTACATGGCATCAACAACTGAGGTGCCCAAAACTAGAAGAACATTGTCATTAGGTGTATCAAACATAATGTTAGGCTCAAATACATCACTAAGCCGAAAATAGTCAGCCAACTTCAACGGAGTGTCCTGTTGTATAAATGAGACTCCATTAATTGTGTAGCGAAGCTTGTGTCCATCGAATATAACACCATTCTTTAAAATGAGTGTACGGCTGATGTTAATCTGGCCATAGTGGTAGCTTCCTTGCGGATTTGCCCATGATGCTCCCACTGATAAATTCCTCCTGTTCAAAGACCAAAAAGACATGATCTGGTTGTACTTAAAGATGAATTTTAGGACATATTACACTTTAAATCCTATAGTTCAGTTGTGTAATAAATTAAACCTTAAAGTTTTACCTGATGGATTGTGCTTGTAACATGGAGTAGGTATAGTTAAATGGAGTTGGTCCTGGGGAAATTGGGCCCAAAGGATGGGCTACAGAGCCAGGGTAGCGAATGACACCAAGACCAAAAAGTATATTTTCAGTAAAGCGAGAAGATGCAATCATAGAGTACGATGTGCCATTTGTGTCGTTCTTTGCTGTCACTAAGACCGAGTAAGACTGGCCAACATGGATGTCAAGACTATCATACTCATCATCTTGAGTGGTGTAAGACCCTTCAGTCTCAACTAGCCTCATCAAATGGTCTTGAATTCTGAAATTAATGGATGTTTTCATGCCCACGTTTGAAATTCTAAGCCTGTATGTAGCCCCTGCAATATAATGGCAACATCAACAAAATGCTTGAATTATAAAAAAAAAAAAAAACAAACACACTGAAAAACATTCATTGAACTCTAAGAATTACATTACTCTGTCCAATATAACATCCATTGAGTAAACCTACAAGCTTAACATTATCATTATAAAAAGAAGATTCCATTCCCTAACTATGTCTTTTGACTATTTTTTTTTCCTCTTTTGTTTGGTACAATCTGTGTTAAATCTTTAATTTTTTAGCCAGAGAAACAAACCACAATTTACCAGTTTTAGGCCTTAATTCTAACTGCATGAGAAATATGGTCCTATAGTCTTAAGGTTGAACTATGTGAGGCTAAAAATACAAATATACAAGTGGAAAATATAACTGATAAACACTGCTTATTCATCACTTTAAATTTGCCTATTTAAGCTTTTCGAAAAAGAAATTCTTAACAAATATAATGATTCTTTAGTATAAACTCCCTACCACTTTTCCAATATATGTATTCCCTATAAAGTTTCAAAAACATATTACATGGAAGGAAATTTATCCTAAATTTCCTTAGGGTTGTGTTTGGATTTAAGAATTTAAAATTAAGAGATTTGTACTCAAACAAAAACACTCGTAATATTCCCATACTAATAAAGCTCAAATCCTATCATTTCATACTCTATTCAAGTAATTTAAACCAAAGATTGAAATCTAAACCCTACTCTTTAAATTACTTTATGCAAGGAAACCAAAAAGGAATTGTAAGTGAGATATAACCTGGTTGAAAATCAAAAGTTGCTTCATTAGGTCCAAGCCCATTGATAAGGATTCCATCTGGCATGGGCAAACCATTCCCAACATCAAGTGAGGCTCTCAACATCTGTAACAAGCAACAACATGCATGCATAACCATCAAACAACAAATACAAACTATGATACTAGATAGTATAAATCTAAGTCTAACACTATTTTATTATATATATATAAGCATACCTGATAGTCTGCATTGTACCAATCACCAATAAGTACATCGAAATCTTGGTATGGTAGAGAGAAAGGAATAGGAATAACTGCGCGATTGTTCACCCGAATGGCACCAAATCCACCAGCAGCCTTTTGAAAATGAAGTGAAGGGAAATAGAAAAAGCTTCCAATTTGATCTTTAACCTGAAAATGGTTTGTCCAGTTTTGACCAGGCAATATTGGACAGTTAGTCCCTTGCACCCCATCTTGCCATGAGTTCCTCCTTAGTTGCACTCCATTCCTAAATTCAAAAATCAAAAACTTAAGAACCATATCATAAGATTTGTAGAGCACAGGATTTATGTTATTGAAGAAGTTTCAATACATATATAGATTACAACCATGTCATGAGAAACGGATCTGTCAAGTTGTTATGAATGTTAATATGAACAACATTATCGGTCGTCACGTTCAAAAGTGGCCCCGGGAATTGATCGTTGATCACAATCACCTAATGTCAGTATAAAAACACATTACAGTGAGCATCATTATGAAGAAAACAAAATATAGACAACAAAAAAAAAAAAAAAAAAAACCATTTTGTTTGATGGAAATACAACAACCTGTTTATTAACACCAAGAGGAGCACGTTGAGTATAAGAAACTGTCCAATCAAAGAAAATCTCTGGATCACTGGGATAAACCAACATGGTTGATACAGTCACGAAGTAGAGGAATGTCAAGGTGATAAATCTGAGAGGCTTTATGAGTGTCATGGCTGCCCTTTGATCATGCGTTTTTGTTGATGTTCAACAAGGAGACTATCACAGATTCACAATAATCAGGCTTGGGATACTCTCAAGTCCAAGAAGATAGCTTGGTGTTCAAGTTACACTGCGGTAAGGGAAAGGAATTAACGAGGCATATTCGTTTGCATTTCTATCTTCTTCTTCTTTTTATGTTGAACAAAATTTATAGTTTTGGCTATTTGGATAAATCTCGAAGGAGCCACAAGGACCACACCAATACTATAAATTTCTACGTGATAAGTGATTTTTAATATCTTCCTCGTTGCTATCTCTTATCCAATGAATCATAGATATGATTTGTATAATACTAATTTGATCTAATTTTTAGTATATCATATGTGATATACTAAAAATTAGATCAAATTAGTTATATACATATATATTATCTGTTCATCTGTTTATTTCTTAGAAAAAAATTTGAGATTATATGAACCTTTTTCCATTCCATTTAGAATACAGTTATCAAAAGTTCTAATTAATATAAATTAGTATTTCTTTTTTTCCTCCAATCAAATATTTGGTCGATGTAATTTTTTATTTAGAATTATTTAGTGTGTATTTGTATATTTCATTTTTATTTTCATTAATTAAATTTATTAATGTAATGCAACTGCAAAATTAATCTAATATGCAAAGTTATGATCATTTGATTTGTATTTATCATTTTGATTTGCATTTACATGTTATCATAACTGTAGATTATTTTCCCCACTATCGCGAGTCATACCTCATCTCTAATTACAAGGAGGAAATTCTGTAGATAATGATGATTAACAGATTACTCTTCATTGTTGTCAAGCTCCATATTTGAAGAAAGTGTGGTCATCTTCTTAACCTGTCTTCCATTCATTTTTTAATTGGGTGTACAGGTTATATAATATACATGATGGGCCTCTCCCTTTTTGAGAAGCCCCAATGCAAGCTCATTGACTCGTTAGTGGGCTAGAGTTGGTGTTAATTATTATTGGGTATAGGCTCTGCGAGGAGGCTGAGCAATTGGTGGGCTAGCAATGTGAAAATGAAACTATGGACTTTACCTTAATAGGGCTGGGGTTTACATTTCACATGGTACATTGGATTAATACAACTTGTCTTGTTCAGTGACTGTTACGGTGTTACTTTTATTTTCTTTTCTTTTTTTCTTTTTTTAAAGTAAACAAGTTGGGTTAACTCAAAGTTAACTATTTTCTCCACACAAAAAAAAAAAAAAAAAAAACACTCAATGTTAACTAAGCCAATGTTTGCTTCAGGTTGGATTTGATTTAATATAGCTTGAGAAATAAGACAATAAATTTAAGCATAGGTATAAAAACCGTGCCGAAGGTTGACCCGGTTGAAGAATTGGTTTACTGGTTCGTTGGTTGAAATGTAGATTTGTTAATTAATTAAATACTATATTTTATAATTATAAAAAGTAATTAAAATAAAATAAAAAAACTTCATTTAAGTAAATTAATAAATTATAATAATAGCAAATTACATCATAAAGTTAGAGAATATAAAAAAATAAAAATAAATAAACACATCATTCACATAAATAATCCAATAGTCAAGTTATATAGTTCAAAAGTCTTGAAACAACATATATCATAGAAATTCAAAATAAATTTTTAGCTTAATATTTAAACCCTAAAGATTACATATTTGTGAGATGTTGGAGTAGGCTATAGGACTGCTTTCTAACTATCTCTTAATGTCTTTAATCTCAATTCTCATCTTATGGCACGACTCTTACTTTATCTCTTTCTTTATCATTTTATGTCATTATCAGTGTATATTTTCAATCTTCAGTAGTTTAGTAAATACACATAGTATTTTTTTGGTTTTATCCATGGGTTAAAAAGATTAACCCATGAAATCCATCAATTTATACCGTTTGATAATAGGTCATTGCATATTTGGTATTTTACATCAAACTATTTCGGATAATGCTTTAGTTCCCGATTTTCACAGTTTAACCGGTGGTTTGGTACAATTTTTATAACTTTGAATTTAAGTTGAGTTTTTTTTTTTTTAATATTTTAAATGTTAATTAAATATGTTTATTTAAAACGATTATTTTTTTATTTTATGAGATGCAAAATTACTAATTAAGTTTCTATATTTAGGTTTAGCAATAACATTTTTTCTCAATTGATAATTACTAATCTACTTAATTTTCTAATTACACAGGGCAGTTCGATAGTGAAGCCTTGTTTGCCACATATATGAATTGTATGGCAGTGATATGATGAGTGCTATAAGCTTGAGCCAATTGTATCTATTCCTAGGATCTTCTTGAGGCAAAAGTTGTTGCATTTGATTGGGCTATATGCCTCATGAAACTCATTCATTAAAAAATGACAAGTTTAGACATTTTAAAATCAAAGGTAAATTTACAATACCATCATTTTATCCAAAATAATATAATTTTTTTAATACTATAATTTTAAATTATAGGAGACTAAATCCCTTTATTTGTTAAATTCTATGAAAATAACAATTTTTCCACCCAAACATATACGGTAAGCATAGGACAAAGGTTTTTTTTTTTTTTAATTTAAAAAATAATTATAAATAAGAGGGATGAGAGATTTGATTTCCTTCATAAAAGAGAGCAAGTAATGTCACAGAGTTACTATACTTTTTTTTTTTTTTTTGGGAAAAACTAGTTACTAGACTCTTAACTATGATAAATAATTTTTTTTTTTTTTTTAGAAAAATGACAAATAATTTTTATTCCTTATAATACAACCATTTGTATCATCCTTCAATATAATCATATACATACCCAAGCAGGGGCGGACCTACAGTAGGGCAGGGGGGGGCCATTGCCCCCCCCCCCCCCCAAAAAAAAAAAAAAAAAAAAAGCTAGTATATATATATGTTGAAATTTTGAATTTTGGTCCTAATAGCCCCCCCCAAAAAAAAAAAAAAAAAAAAAAGCTAGTATATATATATGTTGAAATTTTGAATTTTGGTCCTAATAGCCCCCCCCCCCCCCAAAAAAAAAAAAAAAAAAAAGCTAGTATATATATATGTTGAAATTTTGAATTTTGGTCCTAATAGCCCCCCAATTAAATAAAAAAAAAAAAAACTGGTATACATATGTAATTTGAAAAATTAAGATTTGCCCTTAAATATATATATATTTTTGGATTTCCTCTGAAATAGCGTCAAGTTCCATTTTGATAAATGTGTTGAAATGTTTAAGAAACACTTATTTTATATGTAGTATTTTGTTGAATATGAAATAAACGTTAGTTTTTATTTTCATAAAAAAAATTTGTTTTAAGCTTTGGCCCCCCTCAAGTTTGAATCCTAGTTCCGTCCCTGTACCCAAGTGTGCTTGCATATAATTCTATAATGTATATTTGAGAATGTTAGGTTAAAAAATGTGTTCCATTTGGTAGACTTTTGAAGTAAGCTATTATATATAGCATAATTAATTAAAGTCAAACGACGGTTTTAATCGAGTGTTTCGTATTATAGAGGAGTTAAGTCAAAAGGATATTATGTGCACTAGTTCGTAGGCTTTAACTGGCCTTAAATCTTTTTAAAACTGTACTTGTCACCAATATTTCTCAAATTCTTTTAAAATTAATTGCTAGTTATATATTTCATTACAACCAACCCAATAATTTTTTTAAAAACCACCATTTTTTTCTCTTGGTTTTGGCACCATTTTTTTTCTATGGACTTGCGCAATTACTCTTTTACAAGTTAAATGTAGAGTAAATTCATTTGTGTTATCTACGTTTTAGGTTTTGTTTGGATACAGATTATTTTATTGAAAACTGAAAACTAAAAATACTATAACAAAATAAATTTTAAATATTTGAATAGTACCGTGAGACCTATTTTTAATATTTTTTTGAACAAAATAGTTATGAGTCCCGTAAATAGTGCATGAATTATGTATGAATAATACACTCTATCTCTTAGGACAAAAAGTTGAAACACGTGGATAAAAATAAAAAATAAAAAATAAAAAAAAATAAAAAAAACCGCAAAATGTGAAACACTACTGAATCCAAACATATAGTGCCGGTTTGGATAGCACTTCTTTCCACTGAATGTGGCGTTGTGTTTTTAGTTTTTTTTTTAGTCGGACTTATTGACTTTTGAGGGAAAAAATTACTATTCATGAACAGTGTGCACTGTTCATGTACTGTTTACGATTAAAAAATATTAAAAATGAGTCTCACGGTACTATTCATACATTTAAAAATTATTTTGCTACAGTGTTTTCAGTAACAATCAGTTTTCAGCAACTTTCAGCAACAATAAATTATTTCCAAACGGACCAATACTTAATTAGATCAATCAATAAAGTATTTGTAAAAAAAGTCTTATCAATCAACTATAGCTAGTTAATTGATTATCAAAAAAAGAGAGTAAAAGAAATATATCTATTCAGAACCCAAAAAAAATTAAAATAAAAAACACATCTCATATAAATAAATAAAAAAAGCCTTGCCTTTTTTGAAAAAAAGGTTTCTAGCTATTTGCCTATTTCATTCATTCTCAAATGTGCGAATGCCTTAAGCTAAAGCAGTGCCAGCAGCACGTGGGTGGTGCTCATTCTGAAAGTTACTGAGCGCTGACAATAATATGTTTTCAGAATATTTATATTTTTTGTCATACTTTGTCGGCTTTAGTCAGTACTACCACCGCCCATTCTATGACAGCTCGACACGCGTCCAACGTTTGTAAAGACTTTCTATTGGGGCTTGCTTGTCTCCACGTGGAGTGTGATATGCAGCTTCATCAGTTCAGACGTGCGGTGCGGATCGAATTATTATTTTAACGTACCCGTGAGCTGTAGTTCAGTGTGCTCACAAAAACAGGAGAGAGGAGCCAAAGGTTTTTATCCAAACTGCCACGCAATCCGATAAGACATTGTTTTTTGATTAACAACAAACCGTCACATCGCGATGGGACCCTCTGTCTCCGGATTCCGTGGTAACTGCTGGCAAAGCCCGTAGGATCAACTAAGCTCCAATTCAAAGTGGTCGAACTACTACTGTGCGTAAACAGTGTGAGGCTACAAGTAAACCGCTCAACCGACTCAAGTTTGAGTATTAAAATTTCAATATTATTTATTTTATTTAACGAATTTTTTGGCTGAATATTATAAAAAATAAAATTTATTTGTAATATAAGTACCATTCAAACATATTTGGAGAAATGAGGAGAGAAGCGGATTTCAATAATATTATTACCAAAATTCTGAGAAAAAAATAGGAGAAATGAGAGAGAAATGATGTGATGGATGTAGGAGAGAGAAAAAGAAATTTCGGCAAAAAAAAAATTGAATTGAGGCAATTGAATTGCTGAAATTGGAGGATTAAAGCTGAACTGTGGCAAGTTTACTGCTACGACCACAAACTATTTTACCATATTTTTACAAACTGTTGTTATGACCAATTTCTTACTGGCTTTCATTAGGACTCACTAATAACATCGCTATTTTATTTACCAATAATCACTTATCACATCAACAGTTTATGAAAGTTTTTGTAAAAAAGTTTGTATCTCTAGCATTTTATCAAAAGTTGATGATTTAAATAAATAAAAAAACAAAAAAACTTGATTGTGGTAATTGAATTACCGAAATTAAAAGAGTAAAAAAAAAGAAAAAAAGATTGTAGTGAGATTAATGCTACAGCCACACTTTTGGTAAAATGCTAGAGATACAAATTTTTTTACAAAAACTTTTATAAATTATTGATGTGATGAATAATTATTGGTAAATAAAAAAGTGATGTTATTGGTGGGCCCTAATGAGAACCAGTAAAAAATTGGCCATAACAACAGTTTGTAAAAAATATGGTAAAATAGTGTGTGGCCGCAGCATTACTCTTGCCACTGTTTAGTTTTCTTTTTTCTTTTTTAATCCTCCAATTTCGGACAATTCAAAATTTTTTTTTGGCAATATCATTATTGAAATTCTTTTTTCTCTCTCCCACATCCGTCATATCATTTCTCTCTCCCCTCTCCTTTTTCTCATAATTTCAGCAACTTCATTTTTTATAGTATCTATATCACAAATAAACTTCATTTTTTTATAATATTCAGCCAAAAGACACTAACATGTACTCTTAATTATCTATTTTTGAAAAAACAATTATAAAAAAACTGAAAAAGCTGTCATAAAAAATTAATTACTTTTTTGCTTTTCCATAAAAAAAAAATTTTAAATGATTTACTAATATATGTAAACCAATTTAATTATATGTTTAAATTTTATTAATTTTTTATTGACCAAGCTCAAAATTGTTTATGTACTACTTGATTTATTTATTTGTTCTTTTCTTTTATATATTTAACGTTATAAGGAGAAGACACTAAGGGTGTGTTTGGATACCGCTTATTTGTTGAAAATTAAAAATTTATTGCTAAAAACACTCTAGCAAAATAATTTTTAAAAGTGTGAATAGTGCTGTGGGACCCAAATTTACCCAAAAATTTGCGTTTTTGCTGACTTTTGTGGGTCCGTAAACAGTATTCATAGGACCCACTAAAAAAGGCAGATGCACAGATTGGGCAAAACGCCCAATCCAAACGCACGCTAATGGTAGTCATTTAAACCTTTTCAAGTCTCAAACTAAAATCATTTTTATTTAAACATTTTGTCTGTCGCTTATCTCACTATGCTAGGCTTAATGTTGTTTTGTTCATTGTAACATATTTTGTTATATTCGTTAGGAAGCTATTATTTTTGTTTTGGTTTCTCTAATTTGGGATAAGTGCGTTTTGACTTAAGTATCAAAGAAGTTTAGTTCAACATCATATTGGTGCCATCCAATTAAGCGATTTCCTTTTTGTAGGTTTTTAAAACTCTCTTTTGTACGAGTGGTCCACTGAGATACATTGCATTATCACTTTTAATATTAACCATAGATGGTAGTACCACTGTCCTATTAGTTAATTGATGGAAGGTGGAGCTTCGTCATATCTTCTAAGTAACTATCGTGGAAGGGAGTAAAGCAAACAAATCATCAAATTATCTATGATTCTTGCCTTCACAATTCTTTCAAAAATTTTATTTTATAAATTATTTGCTAAAATAACCCTATTTTAAACTTAATTAACTAGTGAAATATATTTTTTATACTTGTCTTTTGGAGAGACGAGTTCAAACACTAATACTTGTCTCTCTAAGAGATAATTCCACCCCACTATGTTGAAATGACTAATGTGACATGGCGTTGTGGATTTTGAGTAAATCTTTTTTTTTTTTTAATAAGAGTTTCCTCTCAAATAATGAAAGAAAATGTTAACAAGCACTATAAGGTGTTCTTTAAGAATAAGTTATTGTAAGGTTCAGTTAATTTTTAAAAAAAATGGCATGAATTAAAGAAAGTGGCTGAAAATACCGCTGAAGTAATAAATAAAACTCAGAAAGTTAACTCCATTAACTCTACACCTTATAAAGCTAGTTAAATATCTGACATAAAGCAATTCTTTAACATGACACCTTATGGTGTCTGTTAACACTACCCAATAATGAATTATCTTTCAAAAAGACTAGTATACTTGGATACATATATAGTTAGTATGTTGATTTAGCATAACATATGCTAAACTAATCTTTTTGGATATATAAATCCACGAAGAGACATATTATATTGTAAATATTTTCACGTCAAATATTAAGTGACAAATTATTACTAGTTCCCAATAAAAAAAATGGGTCCTATGTTTGTCTGCTTGAGGGATGTTTTGGGATTCAAGATCCTTGGGGGATCTTAAAGGACGCATTTTGTAAATTCGGGGTAAACAATGCATTAACTACACATTTATCTCATACACCAAAAAAGAAAAAGTGAATAACAAAAACTTTTGTCGTAGACGGGTGTAGCCAAAAATTTTATTTGCCAAAAATTTTATTTGGGGGTGAGGTATATTATCATATTGATTTGCAATTTAAGAAAAATACAAAGTATGATATATATATATACATATATACATGTCTTCTTGCATTAGTTTTAGAAAAAACATTAAATTTAACTAAAATTAGACTACATTTACAAAAAATAATATTTATATAAATTAAATATAACAAAGTCACTATAAACAACTATAAAATAAATAACAATTAAATTCAATCAAATTAGATTACTATGGTAAAAAATAAATTCAAAATAAATTTCATTCATCTCAACTAAATTCAAAATTAATTTCATTCCTACTAACAGTCTAATACTGTATCCTCACAATTTTTCTACTCTCTACTCTCTAATGATAATTTCCACCCCAGTACAACATAGGTCTTTGAATAGCAATCGGATATGGGTATGGCCTCACTCAAGACAAAAAACGTAGGATATGGTTGACATGTTTTAGAGAATGAAAGGAAAAGTCAAAAAGATGAAAAAGTAGGAAGGGGGCTCCGCCCCTCGTAGATAAACGCGGAGAGATGCTGGATTCTTGGACACCGACGGTTCGCTGAGTCAGTTTAGGATAGATCCAATCACGTTATTTGGATAAGCGTATCTATGCTTGATTTGTTAACCCAAAAAAAAAAAGTTAACCCACCTTATACTAACCATGGTAAACCCAATTCCCACCTCTCTATAAAATCCCAACTCGTCCACTTCCAAACCATCAAAGGTTCCAACCTTCCAAAACCACTGCAGAGTCTACAACTCTACAAAACAGAAAAAGAATTCAACATGATTTCAATTTCCACATCAACTTCATTCTCCAGAGCCCATTTCGTTTCCCCAAAGGTTTCCTCAAACTCCATCAAGAACCGTTCATCACTTCGTATCTCCGCCGCTCGCACATCAACGGCGGAGAGGCCGACTACTGGGTCCCACACTGCTACAACATCGTCACTCTACGAGGTCCTTGGGATTCAAGCTGGTGCCACGTGTCAGGAGATTAAGGCTGCGTACAGAAGATTGGCTAGGGTTGTGCACCCAGATGTTGCAACTAAGGGTCAAAGGGGTCAGACCTCAGCTGGGGATCAGTTCATGAAGGTTCATGAAGCCTATGCCACGCTGTCAGACCCTGAGAAACGCGCCGACTACGATCGCGTGCTTTACAGTCGACGGCCTACTGTGAGTTTTTCTTCGCTGGGAATGTCCACGTGTACGGACACGATGGCTTCGCGATTTGCTGGGTATACACGCCGGAAATGGGAGACAGATCAATGCTGGTAGCCTAAAAAAGCATGAAGATTTTTTAGTACTTAGGACAAAAATTACAAATCAGACTTTGTTTTTTAGTTAGATAGATTAATGTAATTCCTGGTTTTAAGGGTATCTTCTTGTCTTGAGCTCAGGCTTTGTGTATTAGTAAACTGTGCACATATAATATGTGTGTATTAACCTTGTAATCTGTAATCCGGCGACTTTTAACAGCCTGAATTTATGGAGATTTTGCATTTTCCACTTTCCGCGAAATACCCTTTACCCTTTATGGTAAATCAAATCCATACTTTTTAATTTTTGTTTTTAAATCAATTTCTTATTAGTATATAGATTATGGTCCAATTAACATATGCTTTAGTGATACATTAATCATCTATTTAAGATTTGCATTAAAAAAAAAAAAATCATCTATTTAAGAAAATTTTTTATAAAAAATTTAAAAAGTGACAAAAAAAATTAGTTTTTTATTTTTTATTTTTTTCGTATAAAGTGACATTAGTTAGCAAAACCTATAGAATACAGAGAAGTTAGTAAAACCTATAGATTATAGAGAAATGAGTGTGAGTTTATAAATATTTATCCATTACCATTTTAGGATCTACAGTATTTCTTTTAACACTGTATAAACTAATAATCTCTGAACTGCGCCTTTTCCAAAAAAAAAAAAAAAAATCTATGAACTATGAAGTATAAACCACAAACTCGGATCCACAAACCCGTGAGCCGTAGTCAGTGTGCTCACAAAAACAGGAGACGGGAGACAAGGTTTTATCCCAACAGCCACGTAATCTGATAAGACATTGTATTTCTGACGTCGCACTGGGGCCCTCTGTCTCCGATTTCCGTGGTAAAGCCGTAGGATCAGCTAAGCTCCAATTCAAAGTGGTCGAACTACTGTGTGTAAGGCTGCAAGTAAACCCACTTGGGTTTGAATATTAAAAGCTTAAAGATTATTTAATTTATTTTATTTTAAATATGAGCCAAGTTTAATAAATTAAATTATATGTTTAAATTAATTGATTATTTTTATTTTTTACCAAGCTCAAAATTGTTTATGTACTACTTGACTCATTTGTTCTCTTCTTTTATATATTTAACATGATAAGGAGATAGACTCAAATGGTAGTCATCTAACCTTTTCAAGTCTAGAACTGAAATCAATTTTATTTAATCATTTTGTATGTTGTTTATCCCACAGTGCTAGGCTTGGCATGGTTTTGTTTATTGTAACATATTTTGTTATATTCATTAATAAGGAGGCTACTATTTTTGTTTTTACTTTTCTAGTGGGTTTTGATGTAGACATCGAAGAAGTTTAGTAGTTTAGGTCGCCATCACATTAGTGCCCTCCGATTAAGTGATTTCATTTTTGTAGGTTTTCAAATTCTCTTTTGAATGAGGGGTCCATTGAGATACTTTACAAGATCACTTTTAGTATTACCATAAATTGTAGGATTCTATTGGTTAGACCATGGAAGGTGGAGCTTTGTCACATCTTCTAAGAAACTAACTTTTTTTTTTTTTGATAAGCTAAGAAACTAACTTTCGTGCAAGGGGAGTAATGCAAACAAATACTAAAATTCTCTATGATTCTTGCCTTGACCAATTATTTTACTTTATTTTTATAAATTATTTGCTAAAATAACACAATTTTAAACTTAACTAACAATATAGCTTTTCTTAAACTTGTCTTTTGGAGAGAAGAGTTCAAACACTAAATTTGTCTATCCAAGGGATAACTCCACCCCTCTATGTTGACATGAAATTGTATCATGGTCGTTTCATATTTTGAGTGAGTCTCTTTTTCTTTAAATGCGATTTTCTACTAAAATAATGAAATTTATCTTTCAAAAAGAATAGTATACTTGGACACATATCTAGGTAGCAAGTTTTATTTTTATTTTTATTTGAGAAAGTAGTTAGCAAGATAATTTAGCATAACACATGTGAAACTTGTCTTTTGGATGTACAAATTAATGAAAAGAAATATTATGTTCACAGCAAATCATAAAATGACAAGTTATTACTACTTGTTTTTTGTGGGCAAAAAAATAATTTTAATAGCGAGTTCAATTTAGAACCATAATAACCTACCACATAAAATTTGTTATGAAAATCTTGTAGATATAACACTTCTCATTCACGCAAGCCTATTTTGCAAAGTAATTTAATAACTTTCCTAATTTAGCAAGTAATTTATTAAAATAAATTATTTAACAAAAATTTTCCCCTTTTTTTCTTTTGCTTGTGGGATGTTTTGGAATTGGAATCTTTAAAGGACATTGTAAGGGCCAAATTTGAATTCCTAGCCCATCACGTGGATAGACTTAGGCCCAAAAAGCCCAAAGTAATGAATTTGTAGAGAATGAGTTGGTAAACTGGGCTCTAGATGATTAAACCAACTTTGGATTAGGTTTAGATGATAAAATAATGCAAAGAGACAAAGTTACAATGAAGAAAAATGGTCATTGGCGTTATCCGAGGTAATCTGCTCATGTATATTATCTTCACATTAGGTTACAAGTCTTACTTCCCAATATCACAGTATTTTTCTCTTTCTCAATTTCCAGTCCCCTCTTCACGAAGGGTCTTCTTTCTTATATAGTTCTTTTTCAAGTATCTTGATCTTACACTTGTTGATCACTTGCGTTATTACTTGAGTACCTGTCTTATCAGATATCCTTACTGACCTTATTTGCGTTGGGACAGCCAATATTATACTGTTCAGGTGTCTTCTCCACATTAAACTAGTCAGGAAAGTAGCTGCCCAATATTTAATGCGATGGTAGTAACTTTCCCTTCATATATTTTAGGACACTTTTCCGCCCAATATTTTGGTAAGAACTGTCTACCATCGTAAGACTTCTTGGAACTTTGCCATGGTCATCGGCTAACCTTTGCAGACCTCAACATTAGTCAGATGATGATATATTTATCCTCAACGTACCACTTTGATCCACCGTGGTTAAAATTTACCTCTATGCACCATACAGTCCTATCTAATAAAGATTTCATATTCTCGGATAGTCCTGCGTCCTCGGATCGAGCCATAGGCCCAATCACACAAACCTACGATGGGATTCTAGGCCCAATGTCCCTACAGACATATTTTGTAAATTCAAGTAACTAATGCATTAACTAACACATTTATCTTACAAACCAAATAAAAAAGAAAAACATAAACAAAAAGGCTCTTGACATGCTAATTTTGTCAACTAGTATAATTTTAAGAAAAATGAATCCAGCTAAACTTATATAGTTTCTGTAACACTTTTTTAGATTATTAAAAAATGTTATATAAGTAAATAAGTTTGGTTGAAAGCATTTCTCTTAAATTTTTCATAAAAGTATGATATTAAAAAAAAAAAAAAAAAAAAAAGCCTATTTTGACAGAGATGTACGCGGAGAGATGCTGGACACATGGAACCGACGGTTCGCTGAGTCAGCCAAGGATAGATCCAATCACGTTATATGGATAAGCCTATGAATGTAATGATTTGTTAACCCACCCTATACTAACCATGGTAAACTCACCTCCCTATAAAATCCCAACTCATCCGCTCCCAAACTAAACCATAATCAAAGAATCTTCCAACACCACAACAAGTCAAGCAACTTACAAAACAGAAAGAAATTTCATCATGATTTCAATTTCCACATCAACTTCTTTCTCCACAGCCCATTTATCTTTCTCAAAGGTTGTCTCTACCGCCTCCTCAAAGCCCATCAAGAACCGTTCATCGCTTCGTATCTCCGCCGCTTGCTGCACATCAACGGCGGAGAGGCCGGCCACTGGGTCCCACCCTGCGACAACGTCGTCACTCTACGAGGTCCTTGGGATTCAAGCCGGTGCCACGTGTCAGGAGATTAAGGCTGCATACAGAAGATTGGCTAGGGTTGTGCACCCAGATGTTGCATCTAACGGTCAACGGGGTCAGACCTCAGCTGGGGATCGGTTCATGAAGGTCCACGAAGCCTACGCCACGCTGTCAGACCCGGAGAAACGCGCCGATTACGATCGCGTGCTTTACAGTCGCCGGCCAACTGTGAGTTATTCGCCGCTGGGAATGTCCACGTGTACGAACACGATGGCTTCGCGGTTTTCTGGGTATGCACGGCGGAAATGGGAGACCGATCAATGCTGGTAGCCTTAAAAAAAATTGGAGGATTATTAGTTTTAGGACTAGAATTTCTGATTAAAAATGACAGATCAGACTTATTTTTTTAGTCGGATTTGTAATTTTGGTTTCAAGGGTATCTGAATCTTAGGAGCTCAGGCTTTGATTTTAGGTTTAGGGTACTCAGGCACAGTATATTATTATTAAACTGTGCACATATAACCTTGTAAACTGTAATCAGGCGACTTTTTTACAGCCTGAATTTATGGAGCTTTCGCATTTTCCGCTTTCAATTACTTTTTTATTTTTCAGAGAATTCCCTTTACTCTTTATGGTAAATCAAATCCTTACTTTTTTTATTTTTGTTTTTTAAATCAAATCCTCATACTATATAGAGGAATGAGTATGAATTTATAAACATTATCCTTGGGAATCATCGTATTTCTTTTGACGGTACTTATTTTGAGGTTGAACTCAGAAGATTACGCATATAAATTTAATTTAATTTAATTTTTAGAAACATTTCATTTGTTCATGTAGTTATATGTACTACATACACATTCACGCAACAAAAAAAGAAGAAGAATAAGTACAAATATGAAATTAGCCAATTGACCTTATGAGTTGACAATTGAATTGGGCTGTGCACCTTTTGTATTTAATAGCATTTCGTAAGATGCATCATCATTCCTACCATTTATTATGGTATATTGGTACCTGACGGACCAACAACTTTACGTTGGCTTGTGTTGGATCTAAACGTATCATTAAAGGCGTTGGTATATTTAAAATTAAGTTGGGCATGAATTTGTTTAGCAAAAAAAGTTGGGCATGAATTTTATTTATTCATTTTTTAGACCAGATATGATAGAATTATTTCTATTCTATTATGATTCATGATTGTTCTTTTTTATTAGGTTAAAACATCAATCATCTTATTGCTTTTCAAAAATTTTTTTTTTTTTTAAAACACCAATTAATTTTTAATATAGACAAAATTAAATTATTATACTTGTATTTTGCATTAATATTATGGGTGGATAATAGACATTTTACTTTTACAAAGGCCATCACATATTATTTCAACAGTCTCTCTGACAAAAAGAAAACGACAAAAAAAAAAAAAAAAAAAAAAACTTCTTTCTATGGCCTTCGCATTTTGCACCCAAACGTTCTTTCTTTCCTTATTATTATTTTTTTTTAGGATTTATTTTTAAATTAACGTGTAAATTATAATTTCATTATTGTAATTTCACAAAACACGTAGAAATGACAGTTTTTACATGTGCAATATATTATGGCAAATTATTAAAAAATAAGTACAATCAATAAAGTTTCAGCGAAAAAAAAGTACAATCAATAAAGAATTTTGGGTATACAAATTTTTTTTTTTGGAGATAGAATTTTGGGTATACAATTAATGAAGAATTTGTTCATTTTAATGGGCCATGTGCATCTTAGTTGTTCCGGATATATAGTTGATTAGGGCCTGTTTGGAAGCATAATTTTAACACATTTTAACATATTTTAAACAACATTACACACCCCCTTAGTTTCTCAAAAAAAAAAAAAAATGTTATGGATACTAAAAATGAGATGGTTTGATTTATTTGTTGGTAGTAGTAAACAAATTACGATCAATTTAATTTGTTAAATTAATTTAACTTGTGTTTTTGTATCAAAGAGTTACAAGAATTTTTTCTTTTGAAAAAAAATCGTGTGAAAGGAACAACGAAAATTAAAATTTTCAACATATTCGACAATATTTTTCACATCTTATTTTCTTATGCATTAGTATTTTCTAACTAACTCATAGATCTCAATATTTTAAAGTGGTAATTACTAAAAACTATCAACTTGTTTTGTTAGTTAATGATGACAACGGGTCAGCTTTGGGTTGGATATACCCATATTTGACTTTGATTTTTTATCCATGGATACCTGGACTCCAAAATCCAATTACCACTCATACCTGATTGCTATTGAATATCTTTCCCGTGAATATTCATACCCAACTTGAACTCGATTTAAAATAAAATAAAAAATAAAACTTTTACCTTTTTATTTTTATTTTTAAAATTAAAAACGTGATTTTGCAGCTTAAAAAATTGATCTTGCTCTTTTATGGCCGGACATATGGCACTATATAGAATATGGAATCCTTTAAAAGTATGTTTAATGGGATTCAATAGTAAAATGACCTTCCTTTTATTATTACTTTGATTAATCCAATCAACTCTTGATAAATTATAATCAATATAAATAATAATTCCCATATCAAAGATTTATATCAGTACATAAGAATGACAATGGGGTGGGTTTCCTTTTCCCTGCCCCCGCCCCACTTCTGCTTCAGGACATTTTTTTTTCCCGTCTCGTTCTAGCGGATACCAATGGGTGCCTACAGGTACCCATCCCACCACACTCAATTTATATATATATATATATATATATATATATATATTGTGGGTGAGGAAGCCCAACGCCATATGTTGGGCCTGAGGCCCAGTTCAGATACGACTCTCTGTTCGAAGATGTTAAAAGTATCAATGCTTTGCCATCCTGGTGGAAGTGCAACCCATAAGGGACAAACGCTCCGTCCGAAGACAACCTGGTTGGGCCGAAGGGACCTTACACAACGGAGCTGCCCAGAGCTTGATCGAGTAGATATGCTGAAGATCTCCCTGCCAGGGCTGAGCTTCGGGCATGTCTAACTGCGTAGCTATCATGAAATATCTTACCAATAAAGCTGCCACCGCCACATTTAATGCACTGCAGCAACTTTCCTGGCCGCATTTATGTGGAGAAGACACCTGAACAGTGTATCTTCACCCACCACCACTCACTGTAGGTTAAAGCAAACGGCTGATGTGACTAGTACTCAAGTGGGCGCCTAGATGGAGGACAAGTGTGCGGTGAAGATGGGAAAATGGTGTATATATAAGGGAAGCAAGTCTCACAGAGTGGGGGGAGAAAAAATTGTATTCACTAAGCCTTTAAATAGTAAGCCTCTTCGGACTAAAGGGATTTCTCTTGTTGAATGCCTGACTCAATCATTTTTTCTTTCACTATTGGTTTTGTTTGTATGGACCGTTGCTAAATCCACCACTAGCCCAGTTGTTTAACCCATTCTCTACAAATTCATTGTTGGGAATTTGTTGGGCTCACAATACAGGTTGTTAGTACCTGGCCCAACAAATTTGGACCCTACAATTGGCGCCGTCTGTGGGAAACAGCTTGAGCAAAGGTGGAAGCAACACCTCAAAAGATGGCTGAACCAAGGCAACGACCAGCTGAGTCCAGGTCATCTAAGCACACTGATCCATTTCTTCATTTGGAACGTAGGCAGGACCGTGAGGGAAGTGTACACACCACACGCGACGATCAAAACCAGTCACATGGAGAGAGTCACATGTCCCATGCAGAGAAAAACAAAGACATGTAGAAGGAAATCGATAGGCTAAAGAGGGAGTTACGCCATGCGAAGAGGAAACGCAGTCCCTCGTACTTCCAGGAAGATTCTGACGACGAACGGGATGTCAGCTACAGACAGAAACATCGAACGCCGGTCAGCGAACCTTTCGCCTATGAGGAAATGCGTCATGACGAGAGGAACCCGCGAAATCCTTTACCGAGGGGCGCAGGGAACGATGCTATGAGTAAAGCTCTGGATCAGATTTCCAGATCCCCTTTTACCTGTAACATCGAGAATGCTAATCTCCCTCGACGTTTCCACCAGCCCACATTCACCATCTATAATGGCCGGACCGATTCAGTGGAACATGTGAGCCATTTTAACCAGCGAATGGCAGTCCACTCCAGGGACGAGGCCCTCATGTGCAAAGTTTTCCCATCGAGTTTGGGACCAATAGCCATGAGGTGGTTCGATAGTCTGAAATCAAACACTGTTAGCTCTTTCCAAGAGCTAACTCAGGCTTTTGGATCCCGTTTCGTCACCTGCCGAAGGGTACCTCAATCCATGGCATCTTTGTTGTCCGTTATCATGAAAGGGGGTGAAACATTGAAGTCGTATTCGGATAGGTTCTGGAAAACGTATAACGAAGTGGAGGAGGATTGTGAATCGGTGGCTATCAGCTCTTTCAAACTGGGACTCCCCACTGAACATCCCCTGAGAACTTCTTTGACGCGCAAGCCTGCTACCAGTATACGTCAGCTGATGGACAGGATCGATAAGTACAAAAGAGTTGAGGAAGATCAGCAGCAAAGCAAGGGCAAGGAGAAGGTTATCCCTCAGGAAGGGAGGGATTTCAGGTCGGATAGGCAGAACCACAACAGGCCGAAGAAGAACTGGGCCGGACAAAGCACAGCGAACTTCCAGGCGGTCAATGCGGTTTTTCGCGAACCAGTACACCAAGTCCTGGACAAAATAAAAAACGAACCATTCTTCAAAAGGCCGAACAAGATGGTAGGAAACCCTGAAAGGCGCAACCACAATCTTTACTGTCAGTATCACCTGGACCATGGGCATAATACTGAGGATTGCAGGAGCCTGTGGGATCATTTGGATCAGCTGGTCAGCGAAGGTAGGTTAAAGCACCTCCTGCATCACTCATATGGTCAGGGAAATCAAACAAGCACGGGGCCCAGGAGGGGTGATTCTTTAAAACCTCCTTTGGGAACAATCAATGTTATTTTTGCCGCACCAGGAAGGACGCGGTCTCGCCCATCCAGGGTATTGTCAGTTACTCGGGTGCCTTCGGAGAAGGTTGACAGAGAGCCGAAGAGGCCTAGGACAGACGTTCCAGTTTTGGGCTTTTTGGAAGAAGACAAAATAGGAACTACACAGCCGCATGATGATGCCCTGGTAGTCACTCTGAGAATAGGCGGATACGACGTGAGGAGGGTGATGGTGGACCAGGGCAGCGCAGCAAAGATAATGTACCCAGACCTATACAAGGGGCTGAACTTGTCCCCCGAAGACTTGACTCCTTACAGCTCCCCTTTAGTCAGTTTTGATGGCAAAGTGATCACTCCGAAGGGACAGATCAGACTGCCTGTGCAAACCGGTCCTGAGACTGTTGGGGTAGATTTCATAGTGGTGGACGCCTACTCACCCTACACTGCCATAGTAGGCAGGCCTTGGCTTCATACCCTTGGGGCTGTATCCTCCACACTGCATCAGAAGATTAAGTACCCCTCCGAAGGGATGGTCGAAGAGATCCGAGGGGATCAGGCTATGTCTAGTGGCGGCCATCCAGCACGAGCAGCATGCTGAGCCTTCAAACTGTAACAAGGAGAGTTTATAGCAATTAAAACCGTCGGCGCCGGACACCAAAGTCTCGGCCGGAGAAGCAGAGTGCGAAAGCTTATCAAAGATAGTTGTTAATAACGATCCAGAGAAGTTTTTTCAAGTCGGATCTATGCTGCCTCCTCAGGAGAAGGGAGAATTGATAGAATTCCTCAAGGGAAACGTTGATGTATTTGCATGGGACCCTACGGAAGCCCCAGGGGTAAGCCCAGACTTCATTTGTCACCATCTAAACGTAGATCCCACCATAGTCCCTAAGAAACAACCGCTCCGACGACCATCGAAGGAACACGCAGATGCAGTCAGGGAGGAAGTAACGAGGCTCAAGCAGGCAGGGGCCATTAAGGAAATTTTTTACCCTGAGTGGCTGGCTAACACAGAGGTGGTAAAAAAGAAAAGTGGGAAATGGCGGGTGTGCGTGGACTTCACTGATCTCAATAGAGCTTGTCCGAAGGACCCGTTTCCCATGCCGAAGATAGACCAACTAGTTGACGCTACCGTTGGCCATCCTCGGATGAGTTTCTTAGACGCATTTCAAGGTTATCATCAGATACCACTAGCTCTCGCCGATCAGAACAAAACGGCCTTCGTAACTCCTGTAGGAAATTACCACTATAAGGTAATGCCATTCGGCTTGAAGAATGCCGGGGCTACCTATCAGAGAATGATGACTAGAATGTTTGAGTCACAGTTGGGCAAAAGCATGGAAGTCTATATTGACGACATGGTGGTTAAAAGCAAGGTTATTGCGAAACACATTGCGGATCTTAGAGAGGTTTTCGAAATCCTGAGGGGACACAGGTTGCGCCTAAATGCATCCAAATGTTCGTTTGGTGTGGGATCAGGCAAATTCCTGGGGTATATGGTCACTCACAGGGGAATCGAGGTTAACCCCGATCAGATAAAGGCCATCAACGACTTGCGAGCTCCTCGGAACCCCAAGGAAATCCAGAAGCTGACTGGGATGACCGCTGCCCTTAATAGGTTCATTTCTAGATCAGCAGACAGGTGTAAGCCTTTTTTCTCGTTAATCAATAAGTGGAAGGATTTTAAATGGACGGAGGAATGCGCTATTGCTTTCCAGCAACTTAAGGACTACCTGGCCAGACCTCCCATCATGTCCAGGCCCGAGCCAGATGAAGTCTTGTTTGCCTACATTGCTGTGGCTCCTAGTGCTGTAAGCTTGGTGCTGATCCGAACAGACTGTGGTGTGCAAAAACCAGTTTATTATGTGAGCAAGTCGCTGCAAGAAGCTGAAATTCGCTATTTGCCACTAGAGAAGGCCATTCTGGCTATTGTGCTGGGCACTAAGAAGCTGCCCCACTATTTCCAAGCTCACACTGTCATAGTCCTTACCCAGCTCCCACTTAAGGCCATACTCCGAAGCGCCGACTACACAGGAAGAATTGCCAAATGGGGGACGATACTAGGGGCTTTTGACATCAAATACATGCCTCGCACGTCCGTGAAGGGCCAGGTCCTTGCGGACCTGGTCGCCGAGTTCACAGAGCCCCATTTGGAAGAAGTAACACAAACCCTAGGCCTGGAAGGAAGGCAAGTCAGCATGATTTCGTCACAAAGCCCCTCGCCCTGGGAAGTGTACGTCGATGGCGCGTCAAATCAAAGGGGCTCTGGAGTGGGGCTTGTGTTGATAACCCCAGAAAGAATTACCATCGAAAAGGCTTTAAGGCTGAATTTCTCAGCAACGAACAATGAGGCGGAATATGAGGCCCTACTGATGGGAATGAAGATGGTACGAAGGATGGGGGGAAAGTCGGTTGAAGTATTCTCGGACTCAAGACTAATCGTCGGCCAAGTACAGGGAGAATTTGAGGCGAAAGACGAGAGGATGCAGGGGTACTTGAACCTGGTTAAATCCCTGCAATCAGAATTTGAGTATTTTAACCTGCGGCATATCCCCAGAAGTGGCAACACACATGCAGACTCTTTAGCCACCCTCGCCACCTCTTCGGCACAGGCATTGCCAAGGGTTATCCTCGTTGAGGACGTGCAGGAGCCTACGGAAGTAAGAAAAAAGTCATTCCAAGTTCATTGTGTCAGAACCAGGCCGTGTTGGATGGATCCCATCATCAAATTCTTGAAGGATGAAGTGTTGCCCGAAGAGAGAGGGGAAGCGGACAAAATACGAAGAAAAGCCACAAGGTTCTGGCTGTTCGAGGAACAAAAACTGTACAAACGATCCTATTCGGGCCCGTACTTGTTGTGCATGCACCCCGAGGCAGCTGAGTCTCTGTTGGAAGAACTGCATGAAGGGATCTGTGGGAGCCATACTGGAGGGAGATCCTTAGCTCACCGAGCCATTACTCAAGGCTATTGGTGGCCAAATATGCAAAGAGAGGCACATGAGTATGCTAAGAAGTGTGACCAGTGCCAACGTTTTGCGCCGAGCATACATCAGCCTGGTGGTACCCTTAATCCACTATCCAGCCCATGGCCTTTTGCTCAGTGGGGGTTGGATATCGTGGGCCCATTCCCTAAAGCAGCAGGGAACAGGAAGTATTTGCTGGTCGGAACGGACTACTTCACCAAGTGGGTAGAAGCCGAACCTCTGGCAAATATCAGGGACGTAGACGTAAAGAAGTTCATTTGGAAAAGCATCGTCACCAGATTTGGAGTCCCACATACCCTCATCTCGGACAACGGGCTTCAGTTCGATAGCAAAGCTTTTAGGAGTTATTGTAGTGAGCTGGGAATCAAAAATAGATACTCCACTCCCGCCTACCCCCAGGGAAATGGGCAGGCCGAAGTTGTTAATAAAGTCATAGTTAACGGGCTAAAGAAGAGGCTGGATGATGTGAAGGGTAGATGGGTGGAAGAGCTACCCCATGTGTTGTGGGCATATAGAACTACGCCTCGCAGGTCCACTGGGGAGACCCCCTTCTCAATGACCTATGGGGCTGAAGCTGTTATACCTCTCGAGACTGGATTCCCGACCTACAGGACCAGCTCTTTTGACCCAACCAACAACAATGGGCAACTGGAAAAGAGTTTGGATCTGATTGATGAACGAAGGGAAAACGCAATGGTTCGACTGGCGCATTATCAGCAGAAACTCAAGCAGGGCTATGACGCCAATGTGAGGCTTAGACCCCTCGAGCCTGGTGATCTGGTTCTAAGGAAGGTGGTAGGTAGTGCAAGAAATCCAGCATGGGGAAAACTGAGACCGAACTGGGAGGGTCCGTATCGCATTACTTCAAGGGCTGGCGTCGAAGCATACTTCCTGGAAGACCTGGATAACCATGTAGTGCCCTGGCCGTGGAATGTAAATAACCTCAAAAGGTACTACTATTAAAAGAATTCTTCTTTCAGTCATGATGCCATCTTGTTATGCTAAGTTTTCTCATAAGTGTTTAAACTTAAATCCAATCATGCCTGTAGTCCTCGGACCAGATGATTTGGGTTAGTTAACACTCCTTTACGATTCTCATAAGTGTTTAAACTTAAATCCAATCATGTATGTAGTCCTCGGACCAGATGATTTGGGTTAGTTAACACTCCTTTTTACGATTCTCATAAGTGTTTAAACTTAAATCCAATCATGCCTGTAGTCCTCGGACCAGATGTTTTGGGTTAGTTAACACTCCCTTACGATTCTCATAAGTGTTTAAACTTAAATCCAGTCATGCCTGTAGTCCTCGGACCAGATGATCTGGGTTAGTTAACACTCCCTTACGATTCTCACCAGTGTTTAAACTTAAATCCAATCATGTCTGTAGTCCCCGGACAAGATGATTTGGGTTAGTTAACACCTTACGTATTTCTTACAAGTGTTTAAACTTAAATCCAATCATGCCTGTAGTCCTCGGACCAGATGATTTGGGTTAGTTAACACTCTTTTACGTTTTTCTCAAGCGTTTAAACTTAAACCCAATCATGCCTGTAGTCCTTGGACCAGATGATTTGGGTTTGTTGGACCAGATGATTTGGGTTAGTTAACACTACTTTACGTTTTTCTCAAGCGTTTAAACTTAAACCCAATCATACCTGTAGTCCTCGGACCAGATGATTTGGGTTAGTTAACACCTTTACGTTGTTAGACTTAGAATTCACGTTTAAACTTAGAATTCAACCATGCCCACGATCCTCGGACCAGGTAATCTCATTAAATACGCATTCACATTATTAATCTAATTTGATGCTTGGCGGAATATGCAGACTCAGGCTAAATTACGTCAACTGTTATTACCATAAGGCATTGTTTAGTCACGCATAAAAGAATACCATGGTTTTGATTTATCCTTAATTATCAAACTATCATTGTTGGCCGTAATGACAACTTAACAAACACCAGAAAAACAACAAGGAGTAAAAAGTAAAGTATTTCATTCATTAAAAAGATGATCTCGTTACAAAATAGGAAATGAAGGATCCTAGCTATTACACAAACGGAACGTCCTAAGCCTTATCTTGAGGCGCTGGGTTGGGCTTTGGCAAATCCCCCGCATCTTTGGTCTGAAGAGGTGCCTGGCTCGTCTCAGCTGGGGCTGGAAGATTCTGATCGGCGGAGGAGGCTTCCAGGGTCTCTGGGAAATCGCATATATCAGGATGATAGAAAACGCTCCCAGGCTGCCTTAAGGCAGACTCTGCAGGGACTCCAGCTGCATTGAGGCATTCACCCCATGTGATGTCGCAATAGTCCCTACAGACTTTGGCAAACTCCTCGGTTAATCTTGTTTGGGTCTCTTGCACCCCCAGCAGGTAGGCAGCCTGCTTCTCAGCCTCAACCGCTTCCTTGGCCAACTGAGCGTCCTCCGTTTAGCAGCGTCCTTGGCTTTTTCCAGCTCAGCACGAAGTTCCTTTACCAACTCCCTCTATGTCTCCAGATTAATTTCCATGGTGTAGAGCTTCTGGCGTTGGTCTTCGGCTTGCTTTTCAGCATTTTTCAGGCCAGCCTCCACATTCATCCTGGCCTTCGCCTCCTCCTTCAGCTGTTCAGAGATGCGGGTGCACTCATCTTTCGACCTGCCCAGGGCCTTCTCGACGTCCTCCCTGGATCGAGCCTCAGCCTGCACTTGGATATCTTTCTTTTTCGCCCACTCCTCGGCTACGTAAATCTGTTGGGCGATCTGCATGGCAACCAAAGAACTTAACGTGAATTTGTGAACACACATAAAGACTATAAAATGACACCACTTATCTCACCATGCCTAAATCCCTCTTGAGGGACAAAAAGAGCTCCTGTTCGTTGAAGCGCCGATAGGAGTCCATGTCCCTCGGAAGAAGAAGAGTCTTCTCCAACGCATCTGCTATATGCCCCGCTTTCCCTCCGGCATAGTTTCGTAGAGAGGCGTCATAAGGGATAGCTGCGCCATCCAGTGTTAGCGCAGGGGACCATGCCTGAGTCCCTCGCCGCACGTCTGCGGCCCGATTCTCTTCTCTACTCTTAGTAGAAGATGCCCGTTTGCCTCTCGTATCGTGGGTCTTCTTCTGCTGCTTGGGGCCCTTCGGAGGGACCACTTCCCCCTCCTCGATGTCTGTCACATCTGTCACTACCCTCTTCTTCTTTAGATCGGGCAGCGGTTTTAGACCAGGATCTTTTGGGGCTGGAGGAGGGGGAGGCGGTGGAGGGAGATTGACTCTGGGCTGGGACGTACCAGTACCCTTGTCCGCGGCCTTCGGCCTCCTGTTCTTCATCAGCTGATTTAGACTCTGCATGTCTTCCTCTTCAGAGTCGTCTGGCAAAGCCAAATTCAGAAGTGGGGCAGCTGACTGCCTGTCAAGCACCTTTTCGGCAGATAAGATTTGGACCTCCTCCGAGGTTCCCTCTTCGAACTTGAACTGGTCAATCTGTGCGTCAAGCGAAGGGGTAGAAGAGGCGACTCTTTCCTCCTCTGCGGCTGGTTCAAAGGGCACTTGCTGGACGGGCTGAATGAGCGCTGGGATACCCTGCGGATTAGGATGGGGCACCGGAGCAAGGTCGAAGGGCGCCAAAAAGTTCTTCCGTGCCACTTTAATGCGGTTTATGCGGCGATCCCCGACTGTTATTGCGTTGCCTCTCGGCTGGAGTTCAGACTTCGGGGTGTAGCCGAGGATGAGGGGAACAGACCTAAGCTGTCCGTCTTCACTCACGAAAACTCCGACCGAAGAAGGTAGTTCAAGGCCGCAGTATTCGTGAGACTCAGCCGAGGAGTTACGTACCTTCTATCTGTAAACATGGCGATAGAACTGTCAGAGAATTGCAATATGGCGAAAGGAAGTCCGAATAGCAAGAAGCAAAAAGGTTAGAAAAGCTCAAGGGAGAATGTCCCACCTGGCGCTCCTGGCTTGGTTGGGCAATGAATCCCATCATGCCAGGCACCCGAGACGATCAGATAATCGTCCTTCATCCCTTTGTTGGACTTGGGGAGACCGGAGAGGAGTCTGATGACATCGGATCGGGACCTTAGATAGTATCCCGCCCCTTCTTTGGTACGACATTCGTACATGTGTACCACATCGTGCCAAGTTAATCCCAAGCCTAAATGGCGGTTTAGGTCATTAACTGCACCTAAAATTCTAAATGTGTTGGGTGCGCACTGGTCAGGACTAAGCCTATGGGCGGTAAGGTAACTTCTGGTGACTGGACCCATGGGAATGGTCATTCCTCCCTCTAGGAAGGCGATAATGGGGATTATCACCTCACCCACCTCTCGGTCCAGTAATAATCCCTCCGTGGAGCAATACCTCAAGCCCACTTCTCGAGGGATGCGATACGTCTCCCTAAACTTCTCTATCTGGGAAGGACTGTCCACTAGGTATTCAAATCTACCCATTGTTAATAAGGTTAAAGCGAGGGAAACGCGGTACGGCGACTGAAGAAAATCTACCAATGGTCGAAGAGGCAATCTGAATAGATTTCAAAAAATCTCGAAGAAAGGAACTTACGTAGGATTGAATCGGAGAATGTTTTTCTTGGCCTTGCGGGGAGATCGTAGCAGATTCTGGAATGAGTTGAAGCAGATGACAGGAAGGGCTTTGAGAGTCTGAACGCTTGAGTTCGCTGGGGGTTCTGAAGTTTGCAAAATGAGAAGACAATCCCCTCTGGGACTTTATATAGTGGCAGGTAAAGTGGTGGGACTTATCCCGCCCGAAATTTTGAGGGGAATCTCGTCCGTTGATTTGAAATGAGCCGCTAGATTTCAGGGACGAGACGCCGCCTGGAGCAATTAATGACGCCTCGGAAACGGCGCGACAGCAGCGGTTATAAAGAAGGCGCCTAAATTCATGCGCACACACGTGTGGAGTTAAAATTCAGTGCCCTCATTTGTCAAAAGATCAAAACCCCACTTTTTTCTCTTCAGATGCGAGGTAAAAAGTGAAATTTTGAGGGGCTATTGTGGGTGAGGAAGTCCAACGCCATATGTTGGGCCTGAGGCCCAGTTCAGATACGACTCTCTGTCCGAAGATGTTAAAAGTATCAATGCTTTGCCATCCTGGTGGAAGTGCAACCCATAAGGGACAAATGCTCCGTCCGAAGACAACCTGGTTGGGCCGAAAGGACCTTACCCAACGGAGCTGCCCAGAGCTTGATCGAGTAGATATGCTGAAGATCTCCCTGCCAGGGCTGAGCTTCGGGCATGTCTAACTGCGTAGCTATCATGAAATATCTTACCAATAAAGCTGCCACCGCCACATTTAATGCACTGCAGCAACTTTCCTGGCCGCATTTATGTGGAGAAGACACCTGAACAGTGTATCTTCACCCACCACCACTCACTGTAGGTTAAAGCAAACGGCTGATGTGACTAGTACTCAAGTGGGCGCCTAGATGAAGGACAAGTGTGCGGTGAAGATGGGAAAAGGGTGTATATATAAGGGAAGCAAGTCTCACAGAGTGGGGGGAGAAAAAATTGTATTCACTAAGCCTTTAAATAGTAAGCCTCTTCGGACTAAAGGGATTTCTCTTGTTGAATGCCTGACTCAATCCTTTTTTCTTTCACTATTGGTTTTGTTTGTATGGACCGTTGCTAAATCCACCACTAGCCCAGTTGTTTAACCCATTCTCTACAAATTCATTGTTGGGAATTTGTTGGGCTCACAATACAGGTTGTTAGTACCTGGCCCAACAAATTTGGACCCTACATATATATATATATATATATATATATAAATAAGTTATTATAAATTTATTTTGAATGCATTAAATTAAAACTCATAAATCATTTTAAAAAAATATAACTTTCCAATACCTTTTCAAAGCATAACAATACCAAAAATAAAAAATAAAAATAAAAATAAAATTCAAGTAATAAAAAATACAAAAACAATTCAAACATAGCAATACAACAATTACAAAATATAAACAATGTAAATATTAAAACATAAAAATATAAATTAAATAATACAATATACAAAAACATTATAAATTTAAAGTTAGAAAGCTAAAAGCACATATGTATGTTTTATATAAAACCTAAAAATAAATCAATTCTAATTGTTAAAATATAAACAGGAAGGGTGTTAGGGAAAATGTTAACCCCCATCCCTGTCCCAGTTGTTATGTTGGCTAAGTAAAACCCATCCATTAAGGGCGGGTGAGGCTAGTACCCACGGGTGCAAGTTTAAATTGCCATCCCTATCAATATGAAAACAAAACGTTTAATAAGGAAAGATATATTATAATAAAACTAGTAAGAGGGGTGTGCAGCTAACCCGTCAACATCGACCTGATCCAACCCAACCTGTTGAGTTGGGTCGATTTTAAAGTTGGTTGGGTTGGGTTGTGAATTTATTATTATTATTATTATTTTTTATAGTAGGTTGGGTTGGGTTCGGATCATAAGATTCACAAATCCGTCTAATTTGGCCTGACCCACCTATATTTAATATATATTTAAAAGTGTATTATAAAATTTTGTTATTTACTTTTTTGCTTCTCTTCCTAATTCAAATCTAAACCCTAAGTTCTCCTCATATCATTTTTGTTGATATGATGTTATGCTCAGGATTAATTGGTTCTAAATTTGCTCTTATTTATGGTGGTGTTGTTCTAATGCTTATTTTCATAATAATAAGAAATTAAAAAAAATTTGTCCAACCCATGGGTCCAACCCGATCCACGTGGGTTGGGTTGCGTTAGGTTGAACCGCTGTGATGGGTTGAGTTGGGTTGGATTTTTTTAACCCACTCTAATGGATTGATTTAAAAAAACCTCTCAACCCAACCCAACCCAACCCAACCTCACCTATCCACACCCCTACTAATAATGTAATCAATTGATTGTTTTAAAAGTAACCACTAACATTTGAAAAAGTTTCCTAATAAACTGATATTGACTTTGCCAACTCATGATTTATGCCTAATGAATCAAAAAAAGGTTACAAATGGATATTAGAGATGTTATGTATTTTTAACTAATATTGACTTTGCCAACTCGTGATGGATATTAGAGATGTAGTGTATGTTTAAGATATTTGTAAACGTATATTTGAATTCCAATTTATAAGAGTGCCATTAACAAAAAATCAAAACAAAAATGGTTGGGTAATACCCGTACCCGATCCACCAAATTTTAGGGAAAACCCTCCTCGATGCCTAGATTCCCCATTTGGTTAGGCAAAACCCACGCTTATTGGGTTGGGTCAAGTACTTGTAGCGCAACGGATATTGGCCATCCATGAGTTTTTTTAATGGAGTCATAAGACTTATTTAATGAGTCATGTAATTTGTTTATTGTCAGATAATATATGTGGATGAATTTATAAGTCGTCATGTAATTAGTTGAAGGATATTCCTCCAAATTGGTTCAGAGGAAATGTCATATATATAGTTATGACGTTTTGATTATATGGATTAGAATTATTTTTTCATTTCATATAAATAAATGTGTAAGACTATAAGTTAACAATTAGGGAATTAGAGTACTCATTTTACGGAGAAATTATTTACTTCTACGGGAGGAGTCATTCCCCCTTTCCTATATAAGCACTTGTATCAGTGCTTGTATAATATAAAAACTACTACATTTTAGCTAACCAAACTTAAATATCCCAAGGATGAATGAAGAGTATAGATGATGGTTGTTATGTATGAAGAAAAAGAAACAATTAAAAAATTCAAGAAAAATTAATATTTTAATGAAATGTAGTATAAAATTGACAATATAATATTGTGTGTTTTAAAAAATGGGTATGTAAACCAAAATTCGTAGGTTTTTATATTAAAATAGACAAAAAAATTTGCCCGAGTTGATGCAAATACTCTTAGGTGGATTTGGGGTTTAACAATTACAAGCCTTCATTTATTCATTTGATAGCTTTAGTTACTTGGAGGGAAAATAAAGTCATGGATTGTTTTTGGTAACGAGATTTATCTTGTCGTTACAGCTCTTGATGTAACAACGATTTGTTACAACAAGCAGCAAACGTTACTTGTCATGGAATATTATGTAAAGGCAACAAAACAACTATGGTTCTTTGTTACAATAGATAGTCTTATCTCCATAGAATCTCTAATTCTCTCCTACCATTGAGTCCATGACGACTAACAACCACTGCGTTTGTCCTTTAACCTTATCCACCCAATCTGTAATCCTCTTAAATATTTTTGTTTTTTTGTTTTTAAAATATCTTTGTATGTGTCTCCTTTTTTCAAATTTCCTCACAACCCCATTTAACTCTATTGTGTGACTGTATTTTCCTCTGGAAAAAAAAATGGCTTCTGCAGTAAATGCATCGGTCTCTTTACCATCTTCCACTTCATCCTCTCTAACCACCAGAGCTTCTACAATATATTCAGAAAGAGTTAGCTTCAGTAAGGTACAGTGATGTAATCCATAATTGTCAATGTTCATGCTAAAGTTACTGAATGATTTTCTAATCATCTTGGTTTTGTTTCTGTATAGAATATATTCTATTCTAGAAATGCCTACGTTGGTAAGAGAATGGTTCTGATTAGAGCCCAAGTCACTACAGAAACTCCAGCCAAAGTAGAAAAAGTTTCCAAGAAAGATGACGAGGGTGTGGTTGTAAACAAGTTCAAGCCTAAGGATCCTTACATTGGTAAGTGCCTTCTCAACTCCAAAATTACTGCAGATGATGCTCCGGGAGAGACTTGGCACATGCTGTTCACTACTGAGGGTGAGTAAGAGTACTTCTCTGCCATTTTTCAATTTCTTTTATAACTGAAAGAAATTATGTCGTTCACATGTTGATGCACACTATTATGGCTATTTGCTTTTTTGATTATATGGGGTTGGATAATACAGGGGAGGTTCCTTATAGAGAAGGACAATCCATTGGTATTATTCCAGACGGCATTGACAAGAATGGGAAACCCCACAAGCTTAGATTGTATTCTATAGCCAGTAGTGCTCTTGGAGACTTTGGAAATTCCAAAACTGTAAGTGTAATAAGAAGTATTGTAATTGTTGTAGGTTTATATTTACCTTTAGAACTATATGAATAGGAAAGGTCGTTAGAATTCGTATCTGTTCATGACATTATTGTTATAGGCATGCTCTTTTTCTTTTTGGTATTTGTTCTATTTGGTGGTTTAAATAATCTGGGTGAGCATATCTTTGTAGGTTTCTTTGTGTGTCAAGAGGCTTGTCTACACCAATGATCAGGGAGAGATGGTTAAAGGAGTTTGCTCAAATTTCTTGTGTAAGCAACTCAGGTCTAAGAAGCATTTATGCTTCCGAATATATCTTTCTCACTTTATGATTTTGTGCCATATATATATATATATATAGTTCAGGAAAATTCCACAATCTTTTAGCTGATCTATTGCCTCACTACACACATGATGTCACTTAATGTCATGATGAGTACCCAATGTCATGACTGAGTAAAATGTTAAACACATTTGTGATATACTCAAGTACTAATCTTTAGTGCCCTAATCCACTAATGTAGGACTGAGCAAATGCCCTGACAGTCTTGTCAGGGCCCGCATCACGCTACCATGCCCAAGTTGGCTCTAATACCATTTGTCAAGACTTATGGAAAGCGCTAATCACATATATGCTATACCATAAAAATACTCGTCAAAATTGGAACTCCTTGTAATCATCTGTATAACCTAAATCTAACTAGTATACACTTGTAGTATTACACTTAATATTAGAAAAGGGAGCTATACACTCCATATTTTTTTTATAAACTCCAACAATTTTCATATACATGGAATGCTTGAATTGGATTTGAGCGAAACTTCTGCAGTCCTTCATGACAGATATGCAGGGTCACACTTGTCATTGATTTTAAATCATGCATCTTTTTTTAATGAGTAAGAAAACTGCATTTAATAAGATACAAATTCAAAAATACACTTCTTGTTAAATTATAACAGCAAGGGCATGCTTTTGTTTCCTTGGTATGCTTGAGACATAACTATTTCCAGTTTTGTGAGGAAAACCGAAAATCTTTCAAATTTTCCCTTCTGTATACTTAAGGATGTCAAATATTCCAGTGAAACATGGCCTTTCTGTATCTTATCTTCTAGCATATAGTTGGAAATTATTTTGAACTTGAGGAAGCAAGAGAAATTTGCTTGCATAAACTTGGCACCAAGCAGTAATCAGCCATAATCAGACTTCAGGAAACGGTTTTGTTATTACTTTAGCAGTTCTGGTTCATTAATTCAGGTGACCTGAAGCCTGGGGCTGATGTGAAAATCACAGGACCTGTAGGAAAAGAAATGCTTATGCCAAAAGATCCAAATGCCACAGTTATAATGGTAGGTTTTGTGCACTGGCATAACCATAATATGTTGTTTATCATCCATATTCTTGAGAAAATTTGGAGGCTTTGTTCTGTGAGATCCTTTTGTCATTTAATTATTCACAATCTCTTTGTAGCTTGCAACCGGAACTGGAATTGCTCCTTTCCGTTCATTCTTGTGGAAGATGTTTTTCGAGAAGCATGAGAACTATAAGGTAATGGGGTATGGAAAAGATTTGGGTTAAAATGCCTAGCTGTGATGGGTGAATGATAATAACTTTGATATGCAATGCAGTTCAATGGATTGGCTTGGCTCTTTTTGGGTGTTCCAACAACTAGCTCATTGCTCTACAAGGAGGTGAATTTTCTTTTTAATTTCATTTTCAGCTTACTTTCATGTGCTAGACTATAATGGAATAGACTTGCTTTGTATGATTAAATTGTGCTTGAAAACAGGAGTTTGCGAAGATGGAGGAGAAGGCACCAGAAAACTTCAGAGTTGATTATGCAGTGAGCAGAGAACAAACAAATGACAAGGGTGAGAAGATGTATATTCAAACCCGAATGGCACAGTATGCAGAGGAGCTATGGGAGTTACTAAAAAAAGACAACACCTATGTATATATGTGTGGACTCAAGGGAATGGAGAAGGGGATTGATGACATAATGGTCTCTTTGGCTGCTAAAGATGGTAATCTCATATGAATTTAATATGAAGCAAATTCCTGAAATGAATATACAATACAAGATTAGTAGTTAATACTTTATACCTATCTCTTGCAGGCATCGATTGGCTTGAATACAGGAGACAATTGAAGAAGTCAGAGCAATGGAATGTTGAAGTCTATTGATTTTACCGGTGTTACACATATACAATGAAGAATCCCTTATTATTTCTTCTGTGTGAAGGAGATAGGTAATCTTATATGTAATTTATTAGAACATAATCTACTTATTTTGTATAGTAATTTTAAAATCGCATTAACTACTGGATTTAGGGATATCATGGATGATTTCATGGTAGAATGAATTCCACCACTTGGAAGTTTTCATAATTTGTAGAATACTAATTCCATTGTTTTTCCACTCATATATTTTGTCAAGATTGAACTTTAAACAACGATAATACCTTTCACACCAAGTCTGGCAAAGTGATAATAGGATCAAGCTACTTTGAGGATTGAGATGTTCATACAACTCCTGCTTCTTGAGTAGGTGCTAGGAAGGGAACTTTAGGCTTCGTTTGGGAGTTCATAAGGGAATTAAATGGAATAGAATGAAATGATCATAAGGGAATGGAAATGAATGGAATGTATTTAAGCAAGGGAAAGGAATGGAAAATAATGAAATTGAATGAAATTAAGTAACCTTGATTGGATGTTTTAAAATAAAGGAATGAAAATGAATGGAATGTAAGTAATCTTGTTTGGGAGTAATATGAAGGGAATGAAATGAAATAATTTTATAACAATATTATTACTAGACCCCTATTTTAAAATAAATGGTTGAATATATAGGGGTATTTTAGGAGTTTTAGTAAAAAATTCATTAAATCTAATTTCATTTCTTTTCATTCCTCCCAATTTCGGGGGGAATGAAAATTTGAAATTTTAAGGGAATAGAGAGGAATGAGTGTTCCCTCTTACCCATTTCATTCTCTCATACTTAAACTCCCAAACAAGGGAATGAACTTTCTATTTCCTCCATTAAAACTCCCAAACAAAGGAAGGGAAAAATATTATAAAATTATTCTTTTCATTCCATTCCATTCCCTCCTCCCAAATGAGGCCTTAGAGACACAATAATTTCCACACTCAAAGCCACAACATATTTAAGTGTTAGTTTGTGATTAGTGCATTCTGTAGTAGATTGTGTTTTGCATCCCAAATATCATGACAATAATTCTAGATTATCACTGAAAGCCTGAGACAGGTTTTTCCCTCTAGTTTATGTAGATTTCCAAAGTAAATCTTAAGTATCACTTTTCTTTCTTTGATTAAAGATAATATATATGTAAATGGAAATGGTTGGTAGGATTTAATAGGAGTGTCTGAAGAATTGATTGTAAAAGTAATGGCCTCTTACTATTACTAATAGTGGCAAAACTATTTTTTCCCCCTTTCTAGGCCAATGTTATATATTGACGTGATCATGTGAACAAATTTTTTTTTAGAAGACGATGTGAACAAACTTAAGTTAGTAACTTATTTAAAAAATAATATATTTTGACAATTCACGGTCTAGTAATAAGGCAATAAAAATAAGAAATGTGAGTCTTAATAAACACTATGTTAATTTATGTAGTTCAGTAAGTAGCAATCGACCATCACCTTACATATAATACAAAAATTATCCCATTTACAAATATTTCATTCACAACTTTTTGAGAAACCAGTCTCATGCCTATATTCTTCTCAAAACAAAAAAAAAAGTCTCACCTCTATATATATATATATATATATATATATATATCATAAAATAAATGATAAAAAAAGAATCTTATGAAAGGCATGTACGGACATGAATAACATGATGTTAGAACAATAGCATCATAATTAAGTGATACTATAAGTTTATGAATTGATAAATTACATGACACATATACGAATTTTCAAACATCTATAATCCCAAATAACAATTATTAGTTAGAGTATTAAAAGATTTTAAAAAATACAGCTTAAAATGGAGATAAATGCAAATAAATAATATAAAAAATTAATAACTAGTTTTGGATATTATAAAATATTCAAATGGGGCAAGAGATGAAAAAGTCAGGGGAAAGGGAGTGAGGGTCTGCAAAAGTCAGGGCTTTCCCCCTTGCCAACTGATGTCTATTAAATCCAATCAATGTATTGATAATTTACAATGATGGAAAAGTGAATTCAAATAATGGTTCTATTAGTAAAGAATTATGCCAATTACTATGGGTAATGGACATTATTATTTTAATTTAGACCGTAAATTCCATTATATATATTTGGGTAAGTGGTTTTTTTTTTTTAGAAAGTATTTGGGTAAGTAGTTGAGAAGGCTAAAATATGAGGATGGATTTCTTCTCTTTAATAAACGAATGTGAACATGTCAAAATACTTGTAATTTAATTGGTACATTGTTATGTTTCTAACGAAAATGTCAAGAGTTTAAATCCCTCAGTTGTAACTATTGTTTGTTTGTCAGTTTGTTTTATTTATTTGTATATTTATTTTTAAAGAAATGTTGCCAAAGCTACCAGCAGTATTGAAATTTGGTCTGATTAACTTCTGCATACTCCTTGATAAAGAATACTGAACTTTTTTTTTTTTTTGGGAGGAAAAAATAATACTGAATTTGGGTTTGACGTCTGCAGCCCTATACAAAATTTGGGCTGAAATTAATCACAAAATTCTATAAATTTAGGCACTATTCGTAAGGGCTTTTTTCCTTTGCCGAGTAAGGATAAAGATACCCAAAAAAGAGAGGAGAAAGGTATGATTATTCAGAAAATTTTACAAAAGGTGGACCAAAATCATGAGAAATTATACTGTCCTCGTGATGGACCATGTTATTTATCCACAATTCTAGTAAAAGATTCCTACCTATTTAAAATTGCTGTGTCAGTATTTAGTTTTTATTTAAAACTCCACAATTTTAAACAAATGAAATTTTTTTACTAAAATGGTAGACCACATCACTTGTCCACTATGTGGACTTTATAATTTCTCCAAAACAACGGGCCATCTTCACTCTCCAGTGTGAAGAACCATGGAGGAATAGGGGGATGTAGATAGGGCCGTCATATTACAAATAAGAGCCCAATAAGTCTAATAGTGAGGCCCAAAAAAAAGCTTTCCCATTTGGATGAAATAAATCTCAACAGTCAAAAAGTTAAGCCTGGCTTTGGTATTAATGGTGATTTCAAAAATTGACAAATCTTTCTCATCTAACTACTTGAAAGTGGATTCTAACCACTTCAACCAATAAAGTCTCTTATGATTATATAAGAAATTTAGGGTTCAATCTCTACTTATATCAAAAATTGATTGGTGTCTTGGTCCAATGATAAAGAGTTATCATTAGGAGCGGACGCTATAGGTTAAAACTCTCTTAAAAAAAAAAATCTACTTCCTAAAAGCTTCAATGACATCTTTTTGCATCACCACCCGAAATCACATATTTAAGACTATGATCCAGAGCTGCAATAACTACTATTAATTTAGATGTGAATTAAGATTGGATGCAATTACTAGGGTATTGCTCCCAGTGCAATTAACTCATTCTCCTCACAAATATTTTTTTCCATTCTCACTTTTAAATTTTTTTTATTCAAAGGTTGAGATTTAAAGTTGTTTTTTCAACTTTAAATCTCAATTCTTCAAAACTATTGCGGTGCAATAACCTAATCTCAATACGCTAGCTGCTTCAGCTTCACTTCACCCCATAATGGGTCACCAGCTACAAATCCATTGGCCCATTTGATTCACTCAACTCTAGGAGAGACTTATAGTTGCCCCAAAAAAAAAAAAAAAAGTAGTATTGCACAGAGTTCACACTTCGCTATTCCCAATTTTTGGATTGGTTGATCCTCAAATCCGCGACTTGTCTTTTGACTCTTTTCTGGTTGAACACACCTTTTTTTATTTTTTATTTAAGTTGGGCCTTTGTTGGACTTCTGGGCAACTGGGCCGCGCCTCAGCTAGTTATTCGAACACACTGGTAAAGTGGAGAAGAGATGATTACATAGAAGCAGAGAGAGAGACGGAGAAAGAAAAATGGCTACTAATCTGTTGCGGCTTCTAAAGCAATGGCCGACGTTGCACCAGCACCACCACTGCTACACTTGTGCAACACTACATCACATCTTCTCCTCACCTTTACTACCACTCACATCACAAACTCTCTCTCCTCCTCCACCACCTCTCTCACTAACCACAGTGCCTTCATCTCGTCGCAAAGTCCATTTCAGATCACGCGGACTCAGATTGCACAACGAACCTTCACCGTCCGATCTCGAATCAAGCGACTCAGACTTCGATTCGAAAAAGAGCCGAAACCAGCTGAAACGCGAGGCTCGCCGCGCTGTCCTTTGGGGAATGGACCTCGCTTCTTTCTCTAACCGTCAAATCAGACGTATCCTCAGGTAACTAAAAGCCCCCAAACCCGCTTTCATTATTACATAAAAATGCAACTGTACTTTTCTCAAACACCATGCGTGCTTGTTTTCATTTCAGAGTGGCTTCTCTTGATGAAGAGGTTTTCGAAGCTATAATGCTAGTGAAGGTGGTTGCTTGAATTTTGTGGTTAGTTAGTTTGTTAATATTCTTTCTCCTTGCCGAAAAGTTTTTGGTTATGTGATTGATGTTGAACATAAGGTGTTTGTTATTTTGTCGCAGAGATTAGGGTCTGATGTTCGAGAAGGAAAGCGAAGGCAGTTCAATTATATTGGTACTCAAATTTATTCCTTTTTATCATATTATGAAACTAGGGTTGTGTTCCTCTTGAAACTAGCATGGAAATGTGTTGATGTTGTTGGCTTGGAAAAACATGTTATAATGGTTTCTAGCTTTGACATAACATAACATTAATTATTAGTGTCCTAGGCATTGTACCAGTTTAGTTCCAAACGGGTTTGGAGTTATCTTCCTCCAGACTATTATGCAGTGATTGAAAAGACCATTCATGTGTATTTTTAGTTGCATGACTTTTTGACCTAGTCATGTGACTTGTTTAGTTTTGTAATTCGCCACGTAGTGGGTTGGAAGAGATTTCTCCAAATTGGTTTGAAGTTAATCTTTTTTGGTCTGAGCCTATCTATTCTTTTGTTGAATTCATATTCAGTTAAGTTTGAAAGTTTAAAAGACAATAGTGAATAGAAGATATCTACTAGCTCAGCTTGTTAGGTGTTGAGTTATTGGATGACCTAACCTGAAGTCTACACAAGCTTGGACAACATTAATTAAACTTGATAACTTTCAGTGATTCTAGAATTAGCTGAAACTTGAAGATTTCGAAACTTTCTTCATTGTAAGAGCTCAAAATTTAGAGTAGTTTGCTTCAGTTATGTCAAGTTGCACCCTGCATCAATTTATCAAAAATAAAAGGTGCACCCTGCATCTGTTACAGAAATGCAAGTACTATAAGTTACTCTCTCATATAATGTGTTGACTGTATTTTGTGTTAAATGGCAATGCTTAACTCTGTTATTTCTGAAAGATACCGTCAAAGTTTAGTTGTAAGCATCCAGATCGCATAAATCTCCATATAATGCATTTGTACTTATCTAATGTCTTCATAATTTTTTTCCTTTTCCTGTATTTCACTTGATATTTGTTTGTATTATGTCGAAATTTCTCAGAATGTAACTTGTCATGCTTCTAAATCACTGAACTGGATTATATGTTCTATGGTTCACAAGTATGTTTTGTTAATGAGGATACTTAATTTTTGTTAGGTAAACTGCTACGGGAAGTGCAACCTGAATTGATGGATACGTTAATCCAGGCTACAAAAGATGGTGACGAGAGTAGGTTGCAGGCTTTGAGCGATTCACTGATCATTGAAGATGATGATGAAGTAGCTGAAGAAACAGAAGACGAAGTGGAAGAGGAGGTATAGTTTCATATTTTGAAAATTTTACCTTCTCTGGAGCCGTGTCTCATCTTACTTACTTCTTGAGTGCTGTTTTCAGGGGTCTGATGAATGCATCAGCATGGCAACCAGCTGGTCTGAAGGTCTGATCAATAAGGACATAAAAATCACCAATGAAGTTTACTCTGTTCAGAGTGTTGAATTTGACCGTCAGGTGTGTTGAATTCCACCTTTGCGATTCTGATTACAACATAAATCGAGTATATTTTTTAAACGCAACTTTCTGACAGTGTTTTAGAACATGCTAGCTAGATAACTTTGCAACTCTATTTGCCTCATGAAGTGGAGGTCACTAATTTGAGTGTCCCCTTCCCCCCTCCCCATGGTGCTAATGCTCATTTAAAAGAAAAAAAAGAATTCCAATTTATTTTATTTTTATTGGCCACTTTGTTTGCTGTTTAGATGAGCTAAGATTGTTATGTTTCAATTGCTCGAGAGCCTTGAGCCATTCTCCCCAATTTTAACTATCAATTTAAAAAAAGAAAAAAGAAAAAAGAAAAAAGATTGTTATGTTGTAACATGATCATTTTAATGTGCAATTGAACTTGTGGCATCCTTTTAGAAAGACAATAAATATTATTCAATCCTCAAAATCCATAGTCCTTACTAGGTTAATCTGCTTACTATAATTATAAACAGTATGGCACTTTTCAGTGGGACTATGGGATTGTGTAAGTTTTGCTCTCTATTTCTTATGTTAGCATCTGTTAACAGGAGTTGCGTAAACTTGTACGGAGAGTTCACTCAATTCAAGATAAACAGGCCACCACTACTGAGGAAAACAAGAAAGAAGTAGATGCAGCAATGATGGCTGCCAGAAGGTCCCTCAACCACTTCCTTCATTCAATTGCGAAGCAAATGCCAATTGATTAATATGTGATTCTATTCAGCTGTATCATTATCTTGTGCCCATCAGCAATTCCTTCCGAAGATCGCTGCTTTTAGAAGCATGATAATATTGATGAATCATGAGTGGGCACCGGAGCAACGTGGGATCACAGTTTTTCTTTGTTGGATGCCATATTGGCATTTGCCCCCTATCGAGGAGCTGTATGTTATCACGGTGAGGCACTCTTTTAATTTCAAAGGCCCAAACCCACCATTTTTTATTTTAGGGAACAAGATGGTAATGAATTGAATTGAAATATAAGATAAGGGGCTAAATTTCAAGTTCAGCATTCCTAACCTCGAGTTGAGAGGGGCCCTAGGTTTAAATTTGGGCCGTTGTGATATAGCATTTACATTTGTGCACAACTCGATTGAGGTTGGGCCATACCTGCACAAAGTTTGGGCTTATATTAGAGGCTAGTTTTAACTTTTAATAATAATGGGAATTGTTTGCAGTAGTGATCCACATTCGAGAATAAACAATCTCCAATTTTGACCCACACCACACAAGGGAAAATCGAAGAGGTTCCTTTCTAAATGACTAATTAGGTTCGTTGTTTAAGAAAGCTAGTATGTAACCGTGTGCGGGAATGATAAATTATAGTAGTGATATTGATGTTAGCTTGAGTTACAAAACTTAAAACATATAAGATATTAGTTCAACCAGGACATTTGTATGTATTGAAACAATTTTTTCTTACAATTTTCATGATATTGGTTATGCTAAGTTTCTTATTACACTGCTATTATATATGTAATTTTAAAAATCATTATTGGTTATTACATACACAATATTAATTCACAATCACTGTTTGTGAAATTCTACAACACAAAATTAAAGAATAAATTGGCCCAATAGAATCTTCTAAATTGAATTGGGATAGGTGCATGGGATCATTTAACACAATTACAATTTGTTACGTTCAAGATCCTGACATACAAAATATTTGAATAAAAATAGTATAAAAAAATATGCTCATTAGTTCAAAGAAAAAAAATAATAGCAAAAGTCTAAACAATTTAATTTGTAAGAAAAGCTAATAAAAGCAAAATTCAATTTTTGAATCTAATCAAATTTTCTCTAAGCATTGGTTTTTTATGATTTAATCAAATTCAAATTTTCTCTAAATAATATAATTAGGTTTTTTTTTTTTTTTAATGATTTATTTATATTGAATTCTTCATTTTTAACATTGAATTAACTCACTTAGCACAAGAATTTAAAAACTTACATGAGATGAGACACATGATGCAAAATTAAACTCTAATTGAATTCCAATTTTTACACTGAACTAACTAATTTGGCACAAAAATTTAAAAACCTAGATTAGATGGGACACGTGGCGCAAAATTAAACTCTAATTGAATTCTAATTTGAAATCTAATTGGATTTTATTAATATATACTAGTGTATAACCAATGCATATGCACGGTACAATTAAAAATGAAACTAGCTTGTAACTCAATGCATATGCATGGATACACTTAAAGATATACAATTAGATGTATAATATAATTCCTATATATATAATTTAAATACTATAGATAGTCATTTTTATATTTTGTTAACTCTTTAAAAAAATTTGAAAGTATATTATTAGGTATAAAATGTAAATTATCCATTTTAAAAAAAAATTATTGTGAAGCATTTTTTTTTTTTACGATTAATTTATTTTAAACTCTTTAGTTTTTGTACTTAATAACTTACTTGTATGAATATTTATAATGTGGTTTCACATTTAATTCTAAAATTAAGAAATAAAACTCTTTAAAAATAAATAATTTAGGACACATAGTGCAAAATTGGAACTCTAATTTGAGTTTTTCTCAATTTCACCTATTATTTTATATATAGATACATAGATTACAATTACACACATATATGAATTTAAATTATACTCTCTCTCTTTTATTTTTTTATTTTAATTTCTTTTGGATATACACGAGTTTACTCTTTCCTATTTTTTTTTTCTTTCTTTTTATTGAGTTTTTGATCATTTATTTATATTAGACAATTAGACCCTTCGTCTTTTGCATCTCATTAACTTACCTAGAAGAAAAATTAAAAAAAAAAAAACTTAAATAGGACAAGTAGCACAAAATTAGACAACAATTGGAATTTAATATAAAACGTCTTTCATTTTTATATATATATATATATATATATATATATATATATATATTAAGGAAGAAAGGCTAGTTCAGTACTTTGTAGGGCCTTTACCTTTGAAAGAACCCTTTGCACCATATAAGACGAGGGCTTTGTGATGCAGCTCAGTGGGATCATAAAGCTTCTCACTCTTCCCTTCGTGCTCGTGAAGAACTTAACTAGTGTATAACATTCATAACTATATTACTTGTATAATTTTCTCAGTCATTAATGAATGTATATAATCCATAACTATATTATTTGTATAATTTTCGGGAAATGGAAACTATATTTACTCATATCTTTTTCCACTTCATTAACAAATTTGTTTAGTCAAGAGTCTCACAACTCAACTAGTATTTTTTAGTATTTTCAACGGAGACTCCAAAGTTCAAATCTTTCCATCTCCAACTATTGAAATATCTACATGCACGCACACAAAAATCTTCATAACAATGAATAATCTTCATGAATTTAAGATAGACAACTTGCCATTTTAATAACATCACTTGTCAACTTGTAGTAGGCCTGTGGACGATTAGAGGTTAGTGGCCAGCAGTGGACGGTTCTTAAGACAGTAATGGATTTGTCACGAAAGTAAAATACACAGTTGCAGATAAGATAAGCTATCTTGTATGGTTGTATTTCATAATAATGAAGTCTAGATATTCTCATTTTGCTCTCTTTTTGCATCAGCTGATGTGATATAAAAATACTTTAGATACATACACATCATGGTTGCTTAAAGATTGTTATCACTTGTTGGCCATGCATGAAAGATTACAAAGCAAAAGATGCCAAACCTTTCAAGTGTGTTTAATTAATCAGGTTATGAATTATGATTTCAAGATTGCGGCTTCTGATGGAAGCTCTCGTGTATCTTTTATTTTTGTTTAATGTGAAGTGTTTGAGATGGGCCGGTAATCTTATTTTGGAATGCACGCACTTTCTTAAAGTAGAATTTCGCTTTGGCAACATAAAAAAATAGTCACACTCAGAATCCAGCTATAACTTGATCTTTCTTGAAAGAAATTCTTTCCATGCGATCGAACACATTCTCGAGTCTGAATTGAATTCTACTTTTTGAAATTTTATCTCACAATTTCAACATTTTCTGCGAATCGCATGGAAGTTTGGTATCTCATAACTAAGACCTCTTTTGTGATGATTGATGAAGACAATACCTAGGCTGTCTTTGACTAGTATTTCATTTGGTTCATGCATGAGTCAGCCGGAACTGTTACTATGACCAGTGGTAATGCAACCAAGTGTCTCTTATAAATTTTCACGTGCGAATAGAAATTACAGTTGAACTAAAAGCTGCCGTGCCAATATGTAATACTTCAGGGTCCAGTTAATGTATGCTTTAAGAAATTTTCTACGAGAAATTGAAAAAATGGGCAAAAAAATTAGTTATATTTTTATTTTTCCACAATTTTTTTTTTAAAAATAGTTTATTAATGTATACTATAAGGGTATACTTTAGTAAAACCTAGACTTCAAAAACATATTCCGGTAAATTACTAATTATTCCTATACCTATCCCAACCCAAAAAAAAAAAAAAATCTAATTGTTCTAAAAGTTTAACTTCTTAAGACATAGTGACTTTTTTTTTAAAGAATTAAGACAATGAATTTAATCATTTAACTATAAGAATTCTTCAATGACCACAATGAAATCTCATAATAAGTTAAGGTGTTAGCTTACCATAAGTAAACAAAAACAAAATAGAACAAGATTATACCTGAACCCATAATCAAAAGAGTTCTTCTAACACTTCCTCTCATGTGTGTACCTAACTCCCCTTCAATAAATGAGATTTTTATTAATCTTTTAAATGGTTTAAAATGGAGAATTGGATGGCCATGAACTTGATAATTAGTTATTAATTGTCTAAAAAAAAAAGATACGATGAATTTAATCATCTAATTATTACTCCCTCCGTCCCATTTTTTTTGTCCTGTTTGAAAAGTCAAACTTTTTAAGGGAACATCATTTATTGTCTTGTCTACCTTTTAAAAATGTATAAATTTCCAAAACAACCCTTAAAAAAAATTATCAAAAAATTGAATAAGTAAATTAAGAAGGGTATAATAGGAACATTAGTAAATTAATACTTTTATTTTTAGAAACAGGACAATATTTTGGGACATCTCAAAATGGAATAGAGGACAAAAAAAATGGGACGGAGGGAGTATTTATTCTACAATATATGTGTCATGGTAGGCAGTTTTATCCTCAATTTTTAATTTTAAAGAGGTTAGTGAAAGAAACTTGTCATCGCATCAAGATCCATCCTCTTAATAATCACTATAATATTTAAATAAAAAAATAAAAAGAGAAACAAAAGGTCATATTTTCTCTATCTTTTTCGTATATTATATGGTATACCGACTATATCTAACATATTCCAAAATCTAATATTGCTTTCTTATTTTAATTAGCAGATCAACTGTTTAATACCTTTTTTTCATCATGATTATGATATGATTAGAGAAAAGAGTGAGTGCTTTATGACAAAACTAAATTCCAGATCATATGGTGGTCCCAACATTAAGACTATGGAGAATCGGCTGTGGATTGGGGACATTTCATATTGAGACTCCGAGGGTGATATAAGATTGTAACATCTGAGCTTTTCGTGGGAAAAAAGGAGAGAGAGAGAGAGAGAGAGAGAGAGAGAGAGAGAGAGAGAGAGAGAGAGAGAGAGAGAGAGAGAGAGAGAGAGAGAGAGAGAATTCTTTAGTAGAAAATGTGAAGTTCTTAAGGCAGGCACTTACTTGAGGGCAATGGTATATTTTTCACTTACACAATTTGTCACGATTTGATGATTTATATTATTATTATTATTATTAAGACAAAATTTAGTTACAAAATTAGTTATAGTTTAAAACTACAATCTTATTCAATATATTTTTATTAGAAGTGAATTTAGACAAATCCATCATTGAATTATATTTTTTTCTTATATCCTCTATACTTGCAAAATTTCTATAAAATTAAAAATTAATAGTTATATCATCAATAAATTTTTTAAATTGCAAATTTTTGTAGTTTAAAATTATGCATAAATTTTAAGCTTATAGATTATATAGTAAATAATATCCGATTTACACGAAATTTAACATGTGTATTAAGAGTGAAAATAGCATACAATTCAACGGTTAAATTTTCAAAATATATAATAATATTTATTTTATTCAGCAATACTCTTCTCACTTAATAAAAAAGAAAAAGAACAATACTCTTTTCACTTTTTTTTCCCTAAGTACAATTATTATTTAACTTACCCCAAAGAATACCATCCATTTTTTTTTTCCTGAAGTGGAATATTCTATTTTTGGTTCTCCTAAAATATTGTCAAATTTCAAAAGTTAACCATCTTTAATGCATAATGCTAGAGATATAAACTATTTTATAAGAATTTTTACAAACTGTTGATATGGTGAGTGATTATTGGTAAATGAAAAGGTAATATTAATTATGGGTCTAAATCAAAACCAATAAGAGGTTGGCCAAATCAACATTTTGTAAAATAATTTGTGACTGTAGTATTACTCATCTTTAATATACTAATTTCTGAATGAGTAATGTTACCACTACAAACTATTTCACAACATTTTTACAAATTATTAATGTGACAAATTCTTACTAGTTCTAATTTGGACCCACTACTAACATCACATTTTTACTTACCAATAATTATTTGAGAAATTTTAAAACCACATTAGCATTTTGTAAAAATGTTGTAAAATAATTTGTATTTGTAGCATTACTCTTTCTTAATACTCTTGACATTTCTTTTATTAAAGTTTTATAGAGGAAAATTTGCAAATTTATATTTAAATAAAAAATATTAAATAATTTTCGCTTAAAAGTTTAAGCATCAAAATCAAAGTGGACAAAGAGGGTGGAGTAGCTAGGTTTTATACACAATTGGCTGTGTCATGAGTCATGACACACTAAAAATTGAAAAGTGAAGAATAGGGAGAAACAAAGAATTACAAAGGAAGTAGGGCCGATCGAGCCCATATGGCATTGGATAGGGGCAAGACCCAACCAGGGTTAATGTCGTGGCTGCTAGAATTATGCGTCAGATAAAGCCTAAAGCCCAATTTGATCGTGACCCCACCTAACTCATGAGACTAAAGAAAGTTTAGGCAGGGGGGACAAATTGGATAAGATGCCTTTAATTTTTTATTTTTTTGTTGAATAAGATGCCTTTAATTAGGACTATATATATATATATATATATATATATAGTGGGAAACAAAAGTAGTCAAATTGCCAAAATAATAGTCAACTATATTCATCAAAAGTTCAAAACAAAATATACTTCTCTGCCGCCTCGTGAGAAATCTTGTAATTATATAGTTAATGAAGATGTATCTTGTGAAGCTATTTTATCAAGTCATTCTCTCGTGTCTTCTTGAAAAAAAAAAAAAAAAAAAAAAAAAAAACTCACTCTCTCGTGTATATTTGTTGGGAAGTTTCTCATTTTTTTTTCTTTTCATATTTTGATCTAATTTGTAATTTTTGGCGGGAAAGAAAGTACCAATGTAAAGCATAAACCATGTCTAACATTTGCCTATATGAAGTACAGACACTTCTTTGGGGGTGTCGTACTCATGTCAAATACATGTTGAACACTTGACACTCTTTAGACACTTTTACATTATGTCCTAGTTGTGTTCTTTTTTTTTAAAAAAAAAAATACAAGACGCAACCAGGACACACAAGAACAAGAGGAATTAGATGCCCTTTCACAAAACAAAGAAAACATTTATGCTCTGAATAATAATATTGCTTAACCATATATAAAAATAAAAATATATTTAATAATTAATTAATATATGTATTATCGTCATACTCATGTTTTATTTTTTCAAGAATTGTCATGTTACTATACCGTAATCATGCCCATATGGCCCATTTTAGTGCAAGCGATTCCTAGACATTCACATTGGGTAATGCATATTCCCTACAAATACAAAATAGATAATATTGTTCATCAAAAATATACGGCCCATTTTAGTGCAAGCGATTCCTAGACATTCACATTGGGAAATGCATATTCCCTACAAATACAAAATAGATAATATTGTTCATAAAAAATATACAAAAAAAAAAATCCACATCTGGTAATGCATATTGCAAAAATAATTGCATATTGCTTTACATGTGCAGATGTGCTGCGGTAATGCGTAAATTTTTTTTATTCTCTCTCTCTCTCTCTTTCTCTCTGTGTTGGTTTGGCTGCAATTTTGTTTCTTTTGTTACTGGTGTGTATATAAAATAGTATTATTTTAGAACGATAAATTGCAGAATAAAAAATGAGATATAGAATATGTTGTAAAAGTGATTATATAAATAAATAAAATGACTTTTTGTGATGTAAAATGTGTTTTTTTTTTGTATTTTTTTTTCATAACTATTTTTACATGGTTTGTTGTAATTTGTATACAATAAAAGTGATGTATGATATTACTCTAATCATGACTTATCATTATCACCAATCAAATTATAATTAGTTGTTAAAATAGTTTTTTTTTTTTTTTTTTTGGTAAACATTGTTAAAATAGTTCTTTCTCTAACATTGCACCTAACGACCTCATTTGACAATTAATAATCAAGAACCAGATTTTTGGGCATTACTCCTTTCACCTAATCACTTCAGAGAGACCAAATCAAAGGAAAGAAAGGAGACCATTTAAGCCCTACAGGAAAAACATATACAGCTTGGAATACACTATTTCAGTCCAATTGTTTGAGCTGAGTAAACATCAATAGCCTCTCGTGAAGTCGCGCTCATGCATTTTCACCACTCATTTTAAAGGGTCGTAAATCCATTTATAGTCATAACTGCTACGAATCAATGAGGGTGACAAGTGACAACATGGCCAATACAACACAATTAACCCATTTTTTCTAAATCCTTGATAGCCTCTCCCATGGCTGACCAGTAGTACTGGAATCTGTATACCATTTCTGCATTTTACGTGCTATATTAGCTAACTTGTAGAAGTAAAATACAACTTGCACTCTAGTCTAAGGAGGTGGCTATATTGTATTTGTATATATATTTTTCAAAACAACAATCTTTTTCTATCATTTGTAGAAAATTCAGCATTTTTCTTGAGATCGATGTTTTACTTCATATAAAAATCTCACTTGGATATTTACGGTGGGCTTATTATTTCTTGAACCTCAGAATGCCAAGTAGCTGTTTTCTGGTAAGACTATTTCCCTGGAAAACCTAATTTCATATTGAAATTTATGATAGCAGTTGAACCATATTCATGTGGTTTTTGAGACAGTTTCAAAAGTTGAAGCCAAGTTCAACTGTCCCTCGAGAATCCAATGTGGGCAGTTGCTCGGTTTAATTAAATTAGCTAAGTGTTTTAATTTGTGGGCCCGAACATATATGGTCAATAGACGATAGACCAGAAGAAATACGAATTGAAGATTAACCTTTTTGAGGATATCATACTAAAAAAAAAAACGGGTTCAAATTGAAAAGCTAACCAAAGTGGACTAATCCAATATGAATGTTAATGATTGGATTGCTAATTATTTGGGTAACCAGATCTTGACTCAGTTGAATTCCCTTTTATCATTATTCAATGCATAGTAACATAGGTTTTGGTTAATTCCTACTAAATTGGTTTTTGTTTTGTTTTTTGGTTTTTTTTTTTCTTAGATTGTTTTGGTCCAGACCATTTGTAGGGGAAATGTCTATTGCACACACTGACTTGCATATACAACACACATACTCAGTTTTTTAAACTTAAATGATGACTTCAAATCACAATTTTTGTGCAAAAGTGGTGAGTGAGTGTGTAAATTATACATTGCTCTGGCTATAAACAAGTTATTTCTTTATTTATTTTGTATCTATTTGGAGGTTTATTAATTATTTCAGTTGTTTTGATCCCATGATATGTAATATCAAGATATCTTGTTCATATAAAACTGATCCCTAATTGGTGAGATAAAAAATTTTGAAAAAAAAAAAGTTCATAAAAGAGAGTTAAAATCACATTGTTATGATTTACTAGTGTTCTGTTAAGAGCTTTGTAGTTTAATTGGTTAATACTCTTTGGTATTTCTAATAGAGATATTCATGGTTCAAATCGTCTCACCCTCAACTATCAAATTATCTATATAAATAAATAAATAAATAAAGGATTTACGTGTATTTGTGGGGTTAAACATTATTATCTCATTAAATTATGTGAATTAACAAACGTGGACTACAAACCCACACATAATGGAGGGTGATTATAGAATACTCTAAATGCACAATATAAACATACTCTCTCTCCTCTCACGTAATAGTAGATTCTATTAATTAAATTCCAGGTAAAATTCACTATTTTTTTTTCTTTTGTGAAGGGAACCCAATATTTATTTGAAAGAAGGTTACACATTTAATGGTTTTTTTTTTTTGAGTATTTTATAATTTTTTATAAAGAGTTGAAGGAGATTCTTCCAATGGGTTTGGGGGAAAAAAAAAAAACCTTATCCTATGGATAACATATAATTTAGAATTTTCCTTTTATTTATTTATTTATTTTTATAATAATTTTTTCTGAGAATTTTAACTTATGACGTCCGCTCTTAATGATAGCTCTTTATCATCAGACCAAATTGAACTTCAAATCTCTTATTCAACTATCAAAAACTTTATCAGTTGAGCTAATTGAAACCCACATTTAAAAAAAAAAAATTATTTATAACAAGAAGCTTTTATTTTCCTCCTCTTACATTGAGTGTGTGCCAAAAGATATTCTGATTTGAATGGTTTACTTCTAATATCCAAAGTATCAACAAAATGATAAAGAATTATTAGCGTCTGCAAGAATGGCAGGACAACATGATTAGAGGACTATTAAGGGATGAATCCAAAATGTATTTTGATGATTGAAATGATGAGGATTAATCTGTCGGTGCGTATATATATACATTGCTGAATTTCTGTCCGTAATAACATATTTAAATGACTATGGTATATTTTATATAGAATTATTATTGTAACGACACGTTTTGGTCTACAGCCCAAGAGATTTGGACAAAGGCCCAATAAGCTCAAAACAATAAGCCCAAGAGAGTGGGTTTGTTACTGAACGTTCAATGAGTTAAGGCGTAGATCACAATAGGATAGTTGGTGTTGAAATGACTAAGACAAACAAGTGGAAAAGAAAAATACTCCTCGGTCAAGTCCGAGAATGGTGTGTTCTTATACATATTTTTCTTAGACTTATACAAATATTCAAGTTCTTGGTTACAGAATAGTTTTCTTTGTAAGGACACGTTTTTCATCCTCCCTTCTGTAATGGAATCCTTCCCCTTTTATACTAAATTCCCTTCTTTCATCTTAACCTTCCATGTGTAGATCAGATTGCTAATTTTCTTGATACTTGTCCCATCAGTACCTTCTTGAAGTCTTTATGGGTAGCTGTAAGGCTAGAAGTCACTATTCAGGTATTACTTCCACATTAATACTGCCAGTTGGTTAGGTGTAGAGCATTCAATACAGTGGTAGTAGCTTTATTTCCAGATATTTTTCAATTCTTTGTTGACTCACCTCTCTCTGAAACTTATCCTCCCAAGCACGGTTGCCTACTGCCTAGTACTTGATGGGTGGTCGGACTTTAGGCTTCCACTCTGTTGGCCGAGGAAGGGTGGCTCTTCGGACAACGTCACCTATTTATTATGACCAAACCTCTTCCTCGGCCCAATAATCTACTTACCTTCACTAATACTTGTCTGTCCTCGGACTCTTTGACGTCCTCGAATGCGGCCCACGGCCCAATATCTTTATCTGGGCCTTTCATCCCTACAATTATTTTTACAAATACAAAAATATTTTTTCCAACATAAAAAGAAAAATAACATAGATAATAAAGTATTCACAAATCACAATAGGAGATGTCCCAAATTCTAAATTCACCACATCATGTTATAAACAAAAAAAATTACTGGTCATTTGATTTGGAATATTCTCTTAGGATTAATGAGAACCTTTTCAAGATTCTGCATTCTTATTTTTGTTACAAAAGTCCTAAGTGCATCTTATTTTGAAAAAATCTCTCTTTTATGGGAAAATAAATTATTTTTTTGAAAGAGTAAATTTATTTACACAACTTATTTCTCAAAAAATTTCACAAATAGTAATGCAGTAAGTTGTGATTATTGGATGAAAAAGTGAAAATAAAATGCATTTTTTTTAAAGCAAAAATGTATCAATAAAGTGCATCGCAAAACATATTGTGGGCACAATGGAAGTTATCAATATTTTCTTTTATTCTTCTTTGTTTTTCTTTTGGAGTTGAGGCAACTAATTACTATGAGTCTATGGGCCATGCAACTTTTTTACTACATCAAGTTACAATTAGTGCTATGGACGTAAGGTTCGTCAATGGGCTAGGCTACCACGGCCTGGCCCATTTTTTACTTTTTCCGTGGGCTTAATGGGCCATTGATTGGTCAATGGGTTCGGCTCGGGTGAGCCAAAAGGGAAAATCCTAACTCATATCCCTACTCATGGGCAATTACCATTTTATTTTTAATAGACTGGCCTACTAAATGGCAATTGCACATGAGCAATATCAATGATATTGAGTAAGGTCGTACCCTTAAGCTACAACCAATTTTGTAGCTAAATTTTGTCCAATATATATTTAGTAAACGTAACTTAACACAATCATTTTAAGTATCCAAGTTGTTAGGTGTCTAGTCTTAAAGTTTTCCTCTCTCAACTCTCAAGTTCAACCCTACATCTCCTAATTATTTTTTTATAAATGATGGGTTGCTGGGTTGGGCAACAAGCCAAGTTGATGGGCCAGCCCAACGAGAGCCCATGGGCAAAAAAATCAACCCACCTCACTGGACTAATGGTCTCAACAGTTCCATGCATTTGTTTTAAAAACTAGACCGAATTGGCGATTCAACTAGTTAAACCAAGAATCAGACCTAGAATCGATCGATCCAGTCAAAATCGAGAAAACTGGTCAAGAACCGTGTTAAACCGAGAACCAATCCTTTTTCTGGTTCTTTGACAAGTTTGGTTTTTAAAACCATAGTTCCATGCCAAGGCCTGGGTTATTTGGTGACCATTATGCAAATGATTGTTAACAAGTGCCCCTAATTAAGCATTTTAAGGAAAAGTAGCAAGTGCCCTTAATTAGGCATTTTAAAGAAAAGTAGGTCAACTACGTTGAATTTCTCATCCCTAAGGTATTCATTAATCATTTTTTGATACAAGATATAATTTTTATTCTAACCTAATCTAAGTGTATATATATGTGAAACTCTCTCTTAGAGACTTAAACCCCACAAGCATTTATACTTATGACCCTTATAAGATTAGGAACAACTATGGTCATGGGATGTTGTACATTTAATTTTTGCCAATTATTATATATATATATATATATATATATTTTTTTTTTTTTTTTTAAGAAAGGCCAATTATTATATTACTACTCCTAAATGACATGCGCTCGTGCATATCTCTTGCAGTGCTGAAAAAAACAGAGGTAGGTGACATATTGACAAGGAAATTAATGACATACCGAAAAAAGAAAAGGAATTTAATGCAAACAAATTAATAAATAATAAATAGGAGTTGTGGGGTCCAAATATTTGGCAGCCCCGGCCCACTCCATATCGGGCCCAAAGCCTATGCCTAGGAGGGCACAGGATCCGAGGATGAGTAGGAAAAGCCCAAGCCATCAAGGAACTTCACTGAAGATGCCTGCGTCTTCGGCACTCCGACATTGAGGAAGAAAGCTATCATCCATCCACCAAGTATACGCCACCAACACTCTGACCGCATTAATGGTGAATTGACCAGCAAACAGTAATGCCTTGGTTACTTCAACTAACAGAAAGCCTGCAAAAGCGGCTGATGGGACAAGCCCTCAGACATAAGTCCAGATGGCCGACAAGTGAACGGCAGAGATCACCTGAACAAGACTATATAATAAATGGAACCTCAAAGGTTAGGGGGGTTGGCCTTTCAGTGGGGAAGTGAAGGGGTTTTCAGGGTGTTCAAGGATAACCCTTGTATTTATGGGTTCTAAGGAAAGAGCTCCTTGGACTGGGTCGAGGATGAACTTTCCTTAAGAACACTTAGTCAAATTCTTGTCATTGATCTTGTAAACCCACGTCGACTGTTATCTTTCTTGCTAGTGCCTAGTCTTTCTATCCACTCTCTACAAATTTATTGTATGGGGGTCGCCCGAAACGGGTCCCTACAATTGGCGCCGTCTGTGGGAAGGACTTGTGCACTAGCAAGTGCAATGGTTGGTGTGGAAAGATCAAGAGCAACACTTCTTTCAAAAAAAAAAAAACAATACAGCTAATGGCAACATATTCATTCAAAAGGCAACCATCACAAGAAATGAAAAGATGCGAAAAGTAAAAGAAATGAAATGGGGCAACTTCTTTATTAATATGTGAAGAGAAGTTACATTTTACAGCAGATGCTCATGCAGGCTTGTTCTAAAACTAACTACAAAGAAAAACGCCTAAACAAGCTTGTGCTGAAACTAAAAGAAAAGGAAAGGGTGAGAGGCCTAGGCAGGCTTGTTTTAAAGTTAAGCCAAGTGTTGGAGGGAGAGGTGGAGACAGACCTATGTTAAGGCCATTAACAGCTCCCTAACCACCACGGCGGAAGAAAGGAGAAGGAAGAAGAGGCTACGGCGCTTGACGGTTCCACCTGGTTTCCCTCCCAATCCCATAACAACTGGGAGCCGGCGAATCACTACCAGCTTGAAGGGCTGACAGATCCAAACCTGGAGGAGAAACGTTATGTTCCTTTCGGATCCCCCTCCGAACTGCAAGGGGAGTCCCATCTCTGACTAGGTTGAAAAGAAGAAGGATCTTCGGCTTCTGCCTACCCCACCTCCAGCATGATGTCCAAGGTCGGTGTGGCATCCTCGGCTCCTAAAAGGGACTCGGCCTTCTTATCACTGCCCTTTCCCAGGGCCACTTCATCTCGTGAGGCACAAGCTACTTTTCTGGCAAAGCCCTTGAGATGCCCAGAAAGTGGTGTATTCGTGAGACTTGAACTCAAGTATTTGTCAAGTTTGAAGAAAGAATCACCCTAAAATGCCTTATATAGGAGGCAAAAGTTGGTAAAAGCCAGCCCGCACAGAATCCTGAGGAGAAATTACCGGAGGAATTAACTCCACCTAATTTTTAAGGGGCTTATCAGCCGCTGGATCCTTGGAAATCCGCAAGGATATTAATGAGGAGGCGCCTCACGAACCGAAGCGTCAAGCGCCTTACTCGAATAGCCCAAAAGACGCCTCGTAATCAGAAGAGGCATGCCAAATGAAGGAGCTAGATTGAAGAAGAGTCCTCCCTCGGCGGAGCAGGCTCGAGGCCGCTGTCACTCCAAGGACAGACTCCCCAACGCTGAGGATGAGCCCCCTAACTCTAACTACTAAAAGAAGAACTAAGTGCTAGACAGAACCAAGATCTTGTATGGTCCAAGGACTCAAACCTGTAGGGAAACTAGTCACTTTAGAAGAGCCAAGTGCTGAACAGAACCAAGGCCTTGGATGGTCCTCGGACTCAAGCCTATGGGGAAACCAATCACTAAAAGAAGAACTAAGTGTTAGACAGAACCTAGGCCTTGCATGGTCCTCGAACTCAAGTCTCTGGGGAAACTAACTACTCTAAAAGAAGAACTAGGTGGTAGACAGAACCAAGGTCTTGCATGGTTTAAGGACTCAAACCTGTGGAGAAACTAGTCACTTCAGAAGAACCAAGTGCTGGATAGAACCAAGACCTTGCATGGTCCTCGGACTCAAGCCTATAGGGAAACCAGCCACTAAAAGAAGAATTAAGTGTTAAACAGAATCTAGGACTTGCATGGTCCTCGGACTCAAGCCTCTAGGGAAACTAACTACTCTAAAAGAAGAACTAAGTGCTAGACAGAACCAAGGTCTTGCATGGTTCAATGACTCAAACCTGTGGAGAAACTAGTCACTTCAAAAGAACCAAGTGCTAAACAGAACCAAGACCTTGCATGGTCCTCAAACTCAAGCCTATGGGGAAACCAGTCACTAAAAGAAGAATTAAATGTTAGACAGAACCTAGACCTTGTGTGGTCCTCGGACTCAAGCCTCTGAGGAAACTAACTACTCGAAAAGGAATTAGGTGCTAGATAGAACCAAGGTCTTGCATGGTCCAAGGATTCAAACCTGTGAGGAAACTAGTCACTTCAGAAGAGCCAAGTGCTGGACAGAACCAAGGCCTTGCATGGTCCTTGGACTCAAGCCTATGGGGAAACCAGTCACTAAAAGAAGAATTAAGTGTTAGACAGAACCTAGGTCTTGCATGGTCCTCGGACTCAAGCCTCTGGGAAAACTAACTACTTGAAAAGGAACTAGGTGCTAGACAGAACCAAGGTCTTGCATGGTCCAAGGACTCAAACCTGTGGAGAAACTAGTCACTTCAGAAAAACCAAGTGCTGGACAGAACTAAGACCTTGCATGGTCCTCGGACTCAAGCCTATGGGGAAACCAGTCACTAAAAGAAGAACTAAGTGTTAGACAAAATCTAGGCCTTACATAGTCCTCGAACTCGAGCCTCTGGGGAAACTAACTACTCAAGAAGAACTAAATGCTGGACAAAACCAAGGTCTTGCAAGGTCCTCGGACCAAAGCCTATGGGGAAACTAGTCACTTCAGAAGATCCAAGTCAATGGAGAAATCATCCCCCCACGAAATACCAAGTGTTAAGCAGAGTCAGGGTCTTGTGTGTTCCTCGGCGTCAAACCTATGGGGAAACTAGTTGCTTCAAAAGAATCTAAGTACTAGATAAAACCAAGGTCTTGCATAGTCCAAGGACTCAAACCTACGGGGAAACTAACCACTTTAGGAGGATCTAAGTACTGGACAGAACCAAGGTCTTGTGTTGACTGCGGGCCTAAACTTACGGCGAGTCTGACCACTTTGGTACTAGTAGTGAGCACTGCAGGGGACGATAATCAATGTAGTCGGCTGAAGCGCAATTGAAGCCAGAATCGTGCAAGTAATGTGTATATATATATATATATATATGTATGTATAATATAATAACAAGCCAAACAAATAAAAGGAAACAAAATGTGCACTTTACTGAGTCTTTAAAAAAGGGTTATACAAGGCAAATGCGCCATTACAATGCTAAAAAAAAAAAAAAAGAAAGAGAGAGAGAAGAAAAACAAAGCAAAGGCGCACACGGAAGATCATTCCTTCGGCTCCATCTCAACTCTCCCCTCAGGGGGCTAGGCAAAGGAGGTCTCAGAATCCATGTGGCCCTCGCTTGGGACCACAGCTTGGGGAGGGTCAGCTGGGTGGGATACCTCCTCAACAAGAGGTGCTTGGACATCAGCTAAGGGATCCGCAGTCTCCCTAGGTGCATCAGCGAGGGGACCCTTGCTTGCCTCAACGTTCCTAGGAGGATTAGCTTCCTTGGTGGGCTCGCCCGAAGCGAGGGCAGTTGGGATGCCTTCCTCAGAAACAACCCCAACGCCTTCGGCAACCACCTCGGTCTCAGAACTTAGAGGGGCAGTCTCACGAATGGCAAAAGGATAGTATACGTTCTCCGCCCTTCACAGGTCGGACGAGGCTTCAACCCTAGTTTGTTTAAGGGCCTCGTTCCAAACCTAGAAGTAGTAAAGTCTGCACACTCCTGACACTTGGGCTCTAAGGCCGTCCTCTGTTTCAGTCACCCCTGCCTCATAGGCATCCTATGCTGCCCTGTCTTTGAAGGCCTTGGCCTCGGCCTTAGCAGACTCAGCCTCTTCCTTGGCTTTCAAAGCCTCGCCCTTAGCAGACTCCGCAATGCCTCTAGCCTTATCTGCCTCAAGCACCCTTTCCTTCAGGGTCGCGATCTCCTCTCTGGCGATCCTCTACCTTGAGCAGGCTGTCCATTTGATCTAGATCCAGTTTTTCAGCGGCAGCAAGGGCCATCTCAGCGACGTCTCGAGCTGCCTTCATCTCCTCAAACTGGTCCATCGCCTTTTTAAGATCGGCCTTAGAAGCGTTAAGAGTCCGCATGGTTTCCAACAACTTGGTACGCTTTGAGCCTGTAACCTTGCTCTAGCTACTGGCCATATCCTCCAGCCTGAAGGTAGCCTGGATAGCCTGCCAATTGAAACTAATATGCAGCAGATAAGGAGCCAAAGAACGGAGAGTCAAGAAAATCACAAGCAATCAGAAAGTTTACCATGCCCAAGTATTGCTTAAAGCCGAGGAAGACCTCCTTGCTCCTCAAAACCTCCAGCTGGGCCATGTCCGCAGGGAGTAACAAAGACCTCCTCAATGCGTTAGCCACGTGCGCACCCTCGCCCCCTTGAGGGTTCCTTAGAGAGGCTTCATCCGTCAAAGGCTTCCCATGGAGCATAGGGGCAGGAAGCCAAGCCTGGGCCCCGGCCTGGATAGAGGCCTGCTTCTTTTGACCTCGGCCCCCTATCCTCAGCTGTTTTGATGGCGGTCGAGCATCGCCACCACCTTGGTGAGGATCAGACTCTTCTCCCCCCCTAGGTCTCTTGCCTTTGTCCTTCTTCTGCGGAGGACTGATGGGCTTGGACCCAGACGTCGAACTCTATTGGGGTGAGGGAGGAGGAAGCTCGGGAGTAGACTTCCCAAGCACGTCTCCCCTCGGCTGCCCCTCGATCAGTGCCAGTAAGCTCTTCTGAGGTCGCTTCTTGAAACTCATCTTCGACCAAAGAGTGGCTTCTTCGGACAAAAAGTCTTCTTCGGTTAAGCCGGGGTCACCCAAATCACCAGAAGGGTCCTCAGGAGAATGGAGTTGATCGAACGCACCAAAATCACCCTCGGAGGGACCAGAGTTGGCAACTTCCTCTTCCTCTAGCCCTTCCTTTTCAGCTTCGGCAACTCGAGCTGATGAAGAAGTACCCATCAACAGTATACCCTCGGGAATGGGAGACCCTTCGGGGATCAGAAATTCGTTCTCGACTACGGTGATGCTACGCAGCCGAGGATCGCCAGCTCTGATCACGTTTTTTAGAGCCGAGAATGATTTTTGGATCGGGTCGTACCCTAGGACCAAGTGAGCGGCTCTAACTTGGTTGTCGTCTTTATTCACAAAGACTCTGACCTCTGCACCTTCTCCAAAGCTTCTTTGTTGACCTGGCCGAAGAAACGCTCAAAAACGCGCGGATCTGCATAAAAGAAACAAGTTCCTGTCAAAAACCAAGCGAAGCAAGATACGAAAGCACAAAGAATTAAACACCCTCCTAGTCTGGATGCCCCACCTGGTGTACCCTCCTCTGTTGGGCAATAAAGACCCTCGTACCATTCCCTAGACACAATGAGGAAATCTTTGTTCAGACCCTTGCTGGACTCAAGGAGGCACTAGATGAGCCGGACCCTATCGTCCCTCGTCCTCACGTAATAAGACTTCTCCTTCAGGCGCTGGAGTTTATAGCACCAGTTCACATCGTGATGGGTTAGCCTCAGCCCCATCTTCTTATTCAAGGCATTCACACAGCCTAAGATTCTAAATACATTATTGGCACATTGAGTGGGAGATAGGTCGAAGTACCTAAGATAGTCCCTCATCACCGGCCCCATGGGGATCCTCATTCCACCCTTTAGAAAGGCGATTATAGGAATCGCCACCTCACCCTCTTTCCTCCTCGAATTCCATTCCCCCTTTCCACAGTACCTCAAACCCACTGTATCGGGGATCCTATAATCAGCGACAAATTTGTCCATTGACTCCTCAGACTCAACTAACTTCTTAAACCTACCCATCCTAAAGAACTAACAGAGAACTCAAGCGAACAGTACGAACTAGAGAGAGAATGAGACTTACAGAAATGAGGGAAAGCTCCTCGGGCAGGCTTTTTGTGCTAAGGGAAGTCGCAAGTACGGTTGGAGATACGACCGAATTCGAAGTATGTGCATGAGATCTCTTGAATGCAAAGGTGAAAGGACAAATCAGTTCGATTGGGTTTATATACCCCTGATTAAAAATAACCGCATGGACTTTCCCGCCCAATGAGCCAGAAGCATCTCCACCGTTCATTCATCATCACACCGTTGAACGTGAAGGACATGGAGTCGCCGAAATTTAATGAAGGCGCGCTCCAAATTCCAAAACGTCAGGAACGTCCCCTGGGCAGTTGAAAGGATTGTAACACTGACAGAAAGACAAGACTCGTCGGGCCAGGACAAGAGACCGAGAGCATCAAAATCCTCCTCCCCGCCCGAGAGGTCGGATAGCAAAATTTTGAGGGGTTATTGTGGGGCCCAAATATTTGGCAGCCCCAGCCCACTCCATATCGGGCCCAAAACCCATGCCGAGGAGGGCACAAGATCCGAGGATGAGTAAGAAAGGCCCAAGCCATCAAGGAACTTCGCCGAGAATGCCCGCGTCTTCGGCACTCCGACATTGAGAAAGAAAGCTGTCATCCATCCACCAAGTGTACGTCACCAACACTCTGGCCGCATTAATGGTGAATTGACCAGCAAAGAGTGATGCCTTGGTTATTTCAACTAACAGAAAACTTGTAAAGGCGGCTGATGGGACAAGCCCTTAGACATAAGTCCAGATGACCGACAAGTGGACGACAGAGATCACTTGAACAAGACTATATAATAGATGGAACATCAAAGGTTAGGGGGGTTGGCCCTTCAGTGGGGAAGTGAAGAGTTTTTCAGGGTGTTCAAGGATAACCCTTGTATTTATGGGTTCTAAGGAAAGAGCTCACCGGACTGGGCCGAGGACGAACTTTCCTTAAGAACACTTAGTCAAATTCTTGTCATTGATCTTGTAAACCCACGTCGACTGTTGTCTTTCTTGCTAGTGTCTAATCCTTCTATCCACTCTCTACAAATTTATTGTATGGGGGCCGCCCGAAACGGGTCCCTACAGGAGTGATCACAAATTTTTCATATATTTTCTATTCAAAGTTAAAAATGTTGTTTTAACTTTTAACGCATGATACTCTCGTATTTTTTTCTTTATAAGTAATGTTATAGTTACACACTATTTTATAATATTTTTACAAAATGTTTTAATTAATATTATAGTTACACACTGTTTTATAATATTTTTACAAAATGTCATTGTGGTTAACTACTTTTTATTAGTTTTATCTAGGCCTACAATTAACATTACTTACTACATCAACAGTTTGTAAATTTTTTTGTAAAAAAATTTATATCTCTAGCATTACTCTTTCTTCGTTATTATGCATATTCATAAAAGATCCTGAGTCTGTAAGCCTAAAATTAATTAGCTATTGATAATTTAATATTGCAAAATCAGCGAATACTGATAACCTATATGGATAAGACGTGCTCTTATTTTCTTTCAAAAAATAAGTGTCTTGTTAACAATATCGGAAACATGTAATTTATTCCGAGTAATGCTATAAATACAAACTAATTTACAATATTTTTACAAACTGTTGATATTGCTTTAGTAATTTTCAAATAATTATTGGTAAACATTAATGTGAAGTTAATAGTGGACCCATATTAGAACTAATAAGAATTTGTCACATCAATAATTTGTAAAAATATTGTAAAATAATTTATAGCTGTTGCATTACTCATTTATCACAGCATTGTGCCTTTGAGCTTCCCGTGTTTCCATAAGGAAAAAACTTTGGTCTATACAGTGTGTTTTAGCTTGAAAAGGTACTCCCTCCGTACCACTTTTTTTGTCATCTATTCCATTTTGAGATATCCCAAAATATTATCCTATTTCCAAAAATAAAAGTTATTAATTTATTAATGTTCCTATTATACCCCTATTAATTTACTAATTCAATTTTTTGATAAATTTTTTTAAGGATAGTTTTGGAAACTTATACATTTTCAAAATGTAGACAAGATAATAAATGATGTTCTCTTAAAAAGTTTGACTTTTCAAACAGAACAAAAAAAGTGGGACGGAAGGAGTAATTTAAAGTCACGTTTTTTTAGTTGTAAGTCTCGTTTGGTACACCCATTCAAATAAATGTTTTTAATTTTTAAACAAAATTACACGTATTTTCACACATTTTTTTTACCTACATGTATTTTCACACATATTTTCAATTACGTGTTTTTAGTTTTTAAGGATACCAAACACCCCCAAAACACCAGTGAATTTGCCTTCGTTTTGAACGTTTTATTTATTTTTGCCTTCGCACTATGGTTCCTATACGCATAAAACCAAGTCAGAGCCACGTAAGCTATGACATTCGCTGTTTCAATTCCTCTATAAATACCCCATTCCGGTCATCACAGCTCTTACAAATTCTCACATTGCTCCCAACTCCGGAGAAGAAGAAAGAAAGTCGTATTTGGCCTATATATGCAACTTCTTTCTTCTTCTCATTCTTTTTTACTTCTCTTAAATTTCTCTTCCTTCTTTCTCTCTTCTAGTTACAGTCATTGAGTTTTAATGGCTCAATTAACAACATTATTGATGTCCCTGTTAACCCTTTTTCTATCAACACCAGGTAAATAACTTAGAAACTAATAACAAATTAGCAACAATTGCATAACATTGTTTTTTATAGACAAAAATGGGAAGGGGCAATATTCCACCGGATGCGACCATAGGAGCATTTTAGTTGAATTTGCGTCTTTTATCTAAGTGTGACATGCCAAATTCTAACAAAGTTATTTTCATTTCTTTTCAATTACAGGAGTGATTTCAAGGACTTTTACCATATTAAACAAGTGCGATTATACGGTATGGCCAGGCATTCAATCCAACGCAGGAATAGCTTCACTTTCAACCACAGGCTTCGCTCTGCAGAAGGATGAGTCCAAAACAATCACTGCACCAGCCTCATGGGGCGGTCGATTCTGGGGCCGAACCCATTGTTCCCAAGACTCCACCGGCAAATTCTCCTGCGTCACAGCGGATTGTAGCTCCGGCAAGGTTGAGTGTGCAGGAAACAACGCTCTGCCACCGGCAACTCTAGCCGAGTTCACACTCGACGGTTATGGCGGTCTAGATTTCTTCGATGTTAGCTTGGTCGATGGGTACAACCTGCCTATGCTTGTGGTGCCTCAGGATGGGAAAGGTCAGAATTGTACAACCATTGGATGCGTGAGCGACCTTAACGAGTCTTGCCCTTCGGAGCTTAAGGTTACGAGCACCGCCGATGGAGGTGAGAGCGTCGCTTGTAAAAGCGCATGCGCTGCATTAGACCAAGATCAGTACTGTTGTAGAGGCGCGTATGGCTCACCCAACACTTGTAAGCCTTCAACGTACTCTCAGATTTTTAAGACCGCGTGCCCACACGCGTACAGTTATGCTTACGACGACAAGACCAGTACCTTTACTTGTGGCTCCTCGCCGGATTACACAATCACCTTCTGCCCCACCCCTAACACTAGGTAAATTTACTTTTACATTTTTAGCAGCGCTAGAGACACATAAATTGACACAATTTTATATCATAACTTGTCATATGTTGAGTTGTAATTGATAAAAGTGTCTCTATATAGCACACCATTACACTTTTAGCAATCACAATTTAACACGTGCCGAGTTATACTTTTAGCAATCACAATTTGACACGTGCCGAGTTATTGTGTGAATTTATATATTTCTAGCATTACTTTTAAAAAGCACACACAAACAGGAATGACATAGCAATAAAAATTTATACCGTTAATATGCCACTGAGTATAATAAAACATAGCATTGAACAATTTTAAATATTTTATTTTAAGAAATAGCAATACTTTTTTTATTTTTTTGAACAAAATAGCAATACTATATTAGAATACACAAATATAAAAGTAATATATAGAATTTTTTAAATAAACTTATAATACATTACATAATTTAAATACCACTAAAAAAAATTTAATTTTTATAATAATAGTCTCAATTTATAAGGGCTGAAACTGCAAATAACTGAATTTTTAAAAACTTATAACAGTAGATACGACATATTTATTTCCGCTCACCTTAATTATCCGTACACAGCTATTATCTCCCTAACACCGCCCGTAATTTTTTGTCTTTCTCGCGTAACGGTAAAGTGTATTTTTGTCTTAAAAAAGTTAAGACTGTCAATTTGAACGTTGGGCTCGTAAAAAAAAAATTTGAACGTTGGGCTCGAAAGAGAAAAATTGAACGTTGGGGTTACTGTTTTGTTTTATCCCCATGTTACTCCCTAACTTTTTCAACTGTTTTTGTTTTTGGTAGCGCAACTTTTCATGTTGACACCAGTTGAGAGAGAGATCTGAATAGTATATCACACATATGTTTTTATTATTATTATTTATTTTTCATGAATCACATCACAATTCACAACACGTTATTTAAATAAATCATGCTAATTATTATGTCAGTAGAATCTCCCACGGCCGTATTTGCCGACCTGGTTTTGCTCATCTATTTCACCAAATTCGGCAACCAACACACACAACACACACACACACGGAGTACATGGATCATAATAAATCATAATTAGTGTATGGGTGTTACTCAACTTTCTTGAAAAAAAATTTCAATTATGTTCCGCAACATGCTTAGTTTGTTGGGTGATCGTTGCAACTTCTCGTTGTTCAATTGTCAAACCAACCCTTTCTAACACAGAATATATTTGGTCAGTAGTCAATTGTCGTAAACAACTTTGCCTAACAATCCATCACTACCCATGGACCATGGTACAGACTTATTAACAACAATCATCGAAATGTCAAAGCTCAAATCAAATCAAATGAATAAAGAAAAGTGGGGCAAATACTTTGCCGTCAAAATACCTTTTTTTTTTAACTTGCCTAAGAGATGACGATACCTCTTTAATACTAGGGTCCCCATATTAATAATGTAATATCCATTTTTCAGGAATCTCGTCTGCTTGTCTCAAAAATATCATAAACTATGTGATGCAACAATTATCTCCTAGCCACATGCATAGATTTCACATGCACATGAGAAAAACATACATAAAAAATATCACCGTTATTCCCCGAATCTCTATATAACCTGAAAAGGTGGTCCAGTCTTTTAATGCCAAACCGCCATATGGGGTTTGCACAAACTCCAAGCCTATCATCACCACAGATTTTTGTAACGAATAGCTTGACACGACACAATTCTTGAAACTCGATTTTTTTGTGTGTACGTTTACTAACGTTGAAATTGTTTTGTTTTTTTTCTCTTCAGCCAAAAAGCTTCACAAGAGCAAAGCACGCAAACTCCCACTACAACGACAAGCTCACCCACCATCAACGGCACAATGATCTACGAAGGTGCAGAATTTGATGAAAGTGGAGGTACCCACGTGTTCGGATCCAAAGCCATTGCGGGTTTTGTCAGCATCACAGTGGCAATTTGGCGGTGTTCTCAACTTTTCTAATTTTTCTTCAGCTAACTTTTTTTTTTTCATTTGTTAGGCCCAAAACATGACCTATAACTTTCTAGCCCAAACAAGGATGATATTAAAGGTAGTGGCCCCCCCCACTGGTTTTGTTCTTATTATGGGCCATGTGACCTGGATAGGGAGGGCCCACACAAAGTTGGCCATGGTGATGTGGTGGTGAGTCAGTATTGATAATATATTAATATATCTTACTCACCAGACATGCTAGGAGGACATTCAATGTGAAAGAAAGTGAAAGAGAGTAGTACTGCACCAAATAGAACTTTGTTAGGCGAAAGAAATTAATTCTTTTGATATATCATTCAATTTTTTAGATAAGGGACCGGTGGGTTTCATGTCATTGTTGGGTAAAGTGTCTATATTTTATGTAACCACCGCATTTTGGAGATCAAATAATATTGAATTTTTTAGTTTTGCGATTTGGTCTGGTGTGTTGATCTTTTTGATGTCATGTTACTCCGCATGTTCTGTCCATTTATAATTCCATACATGAATAAATAAAGCGTAATAAGAAGGTACGTACTGGAAAATTAAAAACATTAAATTTAGAGTAAGGAAGGATAATATAAACAATCACTGTGTATGTTAGAGGTAGAAGATGATTATTGAAAGTAACAAATGAGCGATTATTGTATGTAATTATATTCACCCCGGTGGATTTTTTTTTTTTTGTCTTTTTTTCTTTTTTCCCTTTTTTTTTTTCTTATATAAGTTTTTTTTTTTTTTTTAAGAAACTTCTATAAGTTAATATTTTTAAGTTATAATGGCTAACGATGAGGGAGGCTTTGTTGTTTGTACCCTAATATCATGGAAACACCCTGAAATTTTATTAAGAAAAATGTTTTGCTGCATACAACAATAAGGGATATGGGTCAAAGTACCTGGTCATGTGCATTAAACATGACCCTTGAACATAGTCCCTTTCTTTTTGCTAGCACATACCCTTGTATGCAGTAAAACATTTCCCTTTTATTAATTACTTGTATAGATGCATGATACAATTGTCGGTTTGTTTTCTGACTTATTTATATTTTTCAACCATATTGTAATGAGTCTAATCCAATATGATATTATATTATATTATATTATATATAATAAAAGTTGGACTTAGACGTCGTGGTTGTGCCACATGGCTTCACCAAATTGCATAAATTTTATTAAATTTTTAGATTTTTAAAAAACTAAAAAGGAATAGTATACTACTAGGACTCTAATTCATTCTTATCACTAAATAAAATTAGATTAACATTATTTTTTTATTTGTTAGGATATATTTTTTAAATTAAGGGATAATATTTAACATACAAAAATTTAATTTAGATAATATTTATCATCTAAATTTTCAAAATTTTAATATTATTAAATTAATATTATTTTATCAGAATATTAAGCTACAAAACTTGATTATTAAGGGATAAACACAATCCAAATTCTTCAAGAGGTGATTAATTTAAATCTATCCCAAGAAATAGTATATATCTCCAATAATTTGATAATCTCTATCTATTCCAAAAAAACAATATATATCTCCATTAATTTGATAATTTCTACGTTGATGACATTTAAAATATATATATATATATATATCAAAATTCCTTATAACTATCATCCACGTTCTCTTTCTCTTTTTTTTTTTAATTTTAATTTTTTATATGTTGCGTTATGTTGAATCAACTCCTTTATTTTTTATTTTTTATTTTTAAATTCTATTCATATGACCTTTTTTTAATTCCAATTTTTATGGGATAAAAACAAACACATTGATTAGATATCTTTAATTTCAATAAGATTCAAATGAATTATATTTCAAAAGGAACTCTACCAATATATATAAAGCTATATATCATTTTTAGAGTGAAACTTATTTCAATATGTGAATGCCTAAATCCCATGACAATGTAGGTATGCATTCTTTCTTCTTTTATTATTATTATTTTCATTTTGTATATTTTCTTTAGTGTTATTATTGATTTTTTGTCTTCATGTGATTTTAATTAATGAATTCAAAACATTCGAAAATATTGTCAATTTTCTAAAGGCTCCTTCTTTGTTTTTGTATTTTGTTTTTATTAAATTGATTAGGTTTTGTGTATTGGTTGCCTTTTGTTTAAACTAATTTTTTTCACTTTGATCTAATTTATATGCTTACGGTTAGGGTCTTAGAATTAATAGATTAATTTTAACAATTTTCTTATTTGATTTTTATGTTACATCAAATTATCAAGATGTTCTACACTTATATTCTTGAATTATCAACTTTAATTTTAATTTATAATATTATCAAGATTATATTAATTTTAAATTTATCAATTGTTTAGTACGTTTTTTTAAAATAATTATCAATTTAAAATTCAATTTGGAATGATCAATTTAATTTAGTTTTAGGAAGAAATCTTACCCCTTATTTTAGTGAGATAATTATTTACACTTGATAATTTTTTCTTTTATCTTTATTGAATCTATTAAAATATATAATTATTTATACATTTATTTTATAAGTTTTTTCATAAAATCATGCAACGCACGAGCCTATAACTAGTATATATATATATATATAAAATAAAATGTAAAATTTTATTTACACAAGACTTCAAAGAAAGGAGTGGTGTTCAGTCAAAAAAAGAGAGAGGAGTTGTGTTATATGGTCTTATTATCTTATAGATTATTTTGGGATTATGATTGTAGCCAAGCTTGAGGACTAATTTAGTAATTTTCACTAAGGAGAGAATTCAATAAATACAATAATTATGCTGAAAAACTATTGAAAAAAAAAAAAATCTCTCTCTTTTTATCTATCTGTCGTTCTCCATTTCATTTTCTACCCACGTTTGAAAAATGTATTGTGAAAAGAGAACTGCCTCATCCCAAAGTACCTTATGGTTTTAATTTTCTTGTACCAAACAATTGAGAATACCTTTCTCCCCTCTGCCTTTTTCTCCCTCCCCACTCTATACACCCTATATAGATAAATAAGGAACTTAAAATAATTTTTTTGAAAAAATCATAAAATTTTGGGGAGAATTAAATTCTCCGTAAGCTTTCGGTGAGTAATAAGTTGTACTGTATGCTACATAATTTGGATACTACAGTAGGACAAGAAGATAGTAGGTGTAGCACTAGATAATACATAATAGTAATAGGCTGCGAAATTTTATGTATTTAATAATTTTTTGACTTGGTTAAAAATATTTATTGCTTGTTGAACTTGTAACTCGAGTCTATTTCCTTTTTGAACAGGCATGCATTTGAACAGGCATGCATCTTGTACGTGAAGAAGTATCGTTTTGTGTAAAAATATTAGTATTAGTGGCACTAAAAAGTTAAATTGTTATTGATGGTACCACTAACTACAAAAATGGAAGCACATTGGTGGAATTAAATGTATATAGCTGTACATTGTAACTCAAAAATAAAAAATAAAAAATTTTATTTATGCAATCACATTGATGAAGAATATTTAAATATATTTTTTTTCTTTTTCTCTTTTATTGCTGTGGTAGGTTGCCAACTGCTTAGTAGTATTTTTGTCAATTATTTAAGCTATGATGTGTGTGTATATATATATATATTTTTTTTTTAAAAAAAATATATATATTAGATGACTACAATTTGTCGGCACTAGTACGAATTAAAAATAAAATAAAATTTAGGCGCTAGTGCTAGTTGTATAGGATTAGACCGATTGTTGCTAGTAATTATTACCAACTTTTCTAGTTTGTAAGCAACAAGCCAACATCTAGTTGCCCAACTATTTGAGGGACTTTTAGATTTTAGTTGTAATAAAAATAAAATGTTTTCCCCACACTTAATTTTTTTTAAATAATATATTAGGGACTAATTAGCTTTATAAATTAGGGCCTAAAATATTTATCTTGTTTTAAAAAAAGTAACAAGACTTAAGTTGGATTTTCAGATAGTTTTTCTTTTCTTTTTTAATATTTTTAAAAAAAGGGTAGGCCTAAACTGTCTGCCTAAGGCCCTAAACCTCATGAGCCGACTGATCACTTTTTTTTTTTTTTTTGAGAAACGCCGACTGATCACTTGAATGGCACACTCAGGGATGGTTTTGATTAACTTCTTGATTCGTATTAAGTGGCGGCTTTTGTAGTCCAATCGTGTTGGTTCGAGAGATCAATAGTTGGTTCATATCAATTCAAATTTACCTAACTCTAGTTGACTTGTGACTTTTTTTTATTAAAAAGAGGGTGTTTAAAGTTCTAAATATTTAACTATTTTATTGGGTATATATAGCTCTGCATCTCACCAAACCATGTATTACAAAGGAGATTGGCCCTTTGTAGTCCCTTGAGGGTGGCCATAAGTTGTTGGTTAATGATTTTGAACCTGATCTAACCTCGTTGATTTTATGTAAGCTTAAAAACCATTACCATTAGGCAATGGCAGTTCTAGGATTTTTTTTTCTAAGGGGTCAATAATAGCAGAGCCATGAATTTGTTGGTGGGGGATAGGCAAGTAAAAAATAAGATGAATAATTTTTTCTGTTTTGTTTGTTTTTCTGTATATACAACTTCCACGTTATATACAATACAACTATATTGTACTATAGTCGTTTAGCCAAAAAAAAAAAACTATATTGTACTATAGTCTAAAAAGTTATTAATAGTTTAAAGATCGTAAAGACAACAATTATTAGACACATAAACAAATAGAATTAAATTACTAATCGTACATTTTTTGCTTTTGAAGTGTATGGTTAAAACTCGATCACTCTCTTTGAATTGGAATAAGCAGTAAAATATTTCTTGGACAAAAATTTGTAGAGCACTTATCAAACTACTTGATTGGACATAGACAAAAACTAAGAAAACATAAAAACTAAGGATCATATTCAAACTTATTTCAAATAAGCTTAACAAAATATTTAATGGTGTTTAAAATCTTTATTATAGGGATCCAAAAAAAAAAAAAGATTAAAAATAATATATAATTTTTCTTTTGGGACCAAGTCAAGGGTTTCATTTGAACCCCTGGGCTGGTCATGGAGCTGCCCTTGCCATTAGGTCAAACCCTTTAAGGTTACCCATGACCACTCTTTGGCCGGGAGAAATCAATTGTATTTGTTTAATTCTTTTCACTTGTATTACTGAGAATTCTAACTTTTTTATGGCAAAAGTATTGATTCTTAACAGATATTGTGGGGATATTGAGCGTGGAAACTCATCATGGGTTTGTATTATTGGGCCTGTGGCCCAATCCGAGGACAAGAGATCGTCCAAGGAGGAAATGTCTATATTGGAAAGGGTTGTATAGTACATAAAAGTCAACTTTGACCATAATGGCTTAAAGAGTTATGTCGAGGATAAATAAGTCCTCGGCTGACGAATGCCGAGGTCCGAAAAAGTAGTCTGTCTTCTAGGGTAACGCTCCAAGAAGTCCTATTGGAGTGTATAAACTTTACGGAGACATCAGACAGAGAGAAGTCCTAAACTGCTACCACCATATTAAATGCTCAGCAGCTAATTTCCTGATTGCATTAATGTGGAAAAGACCCCTGAACAGTGTATCGTTGGCTACCCCAATGCGCCAAAAGCTTGAGAGGGTGTTTGATGGGACAAGCACTCAAGTAGTAATTAGGATGATCAACAAGTGGAGGGCTAAGATTGTCTAGAGGGTGTTATATAATGGAAGAAACACTTCATGCCAAGGGGGAGGGAAATGAAGAGAGAAACATTAGAGCAAATCTATAAACAGGCTTGTAACCATATTCAAGAGCATTCTATAAGAACAAGTATCCTCGGACTTCGCCAAGGACACTTTCTCTTCTATTCAAACTTGTCTATTTTCTTTCCTTTGTCATCAGCCTACTTAACTTGTTGTTTGATGAACTAAAACCCAGTATTCCAACCCATTCTCTACAAATTCATTGTGTTAGGCCTTTACGGCCTAAGTCCATCTGCTCCTTGGGCTAGGAACTCAGATCTGGTCCTCACAAATAGTATTCAATTTTTTCATGTCAAAGAAATTGATTAAAAATTACATGTCATAAATTCCACTAAGGTACGGCTTACTTTAGACAAAATAATTAAATTACACTAATAATGTAAATATTATATATTTTGTTTTTCTTATTATACTTTGTTTATTAATAATTTAATAATTGAAAAAAAAAAAAGGATTTGAAATGTCCTTATTAGAAACACAAATAAGCACCAGTTGAACTACAATGTTGATTATTCTTCTAGCTTATTCTATTTTATTTGTAGCATTATAAAATAGCATTCTCATACTGACTATAACATCTTATTATTAGAAGGATGTACAATATTTAATAGAAGGAAATACAATATTTAAATAGCATTATATCACTAGCATGAAAGGAATAAAACATGAAAACGTAATCAAGATGTAGGGGTATTGGGCCAGGAGCTCATTATCTACATATTTATATTGGGCCTGGGGCCCAAACCGAGGATGAGAGGTCGTCCGAGGAGAAACAAACATTGTCAAAGGAGTTTGTGTTAGTAGATGAAGAAGTTAGTTTCAGTCATAAAGGCCCAGAACGGTAGGCCGAGGATGCATTCATCCTCGGCCAACCAAAGCTGAGGCCAGAAGAAGTCACCTACCGTCCAGGGGAACGCTCCAGGAAGTCCTGTAGGTACAGATAAGCATTACAGAAACCTTGGACAAGGGGGAGTCCTAAAATATCTAAAGAGAAAGCTACTACCACCGCATTGAATGCTTTGCAGCTAACTTTCTGGCTGCATTAATGTGGAGAAGACCCTTGAACAGTACTGCATTGGCTTTCCCAATGCACAGAGGGACTAAGAGGGTGTCCGATAGGACAAGTACTCAAGTAGTAGCTTGGATGATCAACAAGTGGAGAGTCAAGATTGTCTAAAGAGAACTATATAACGGCAGAGACCTTCCACAGTAAGGAGATTGAGAAATTAGGAGAGAAACACTATAGCAACCAAGAACCAAACTTGTAATCAAACTTAAGAGCAATATATAAGAACTAATCTCCTCGGACCTTACTGAGGACGATTTTCTGTAGTTAAAACTTGTCCATCTTCTTTTTCTTTTCATTCAAATCCACCTTATTTGTTATCCAACTCATTCTAGTCTAGTTTTTCCAACCAACTCTCTACAAATTCATTGTTTTGGACTTTTTGAGCTTAAGTCCATCCACATTTTGGGCTAGGAACTCAAATCTGGTCCTGACACAAGATATAAGTGATTTGCTTCTTGAAGAAAAAAAATATACATAATTCATCATGCAATAACGATTAGTATTATTTATGACTTTATTCACAAATAAATATTTGCAAGGGCTATCTATTCAGCATTTGACAGCCATAGACTTTCATAAGAATATTGTTTATCTATTTATTCAAACAATAATATACGATCGTATAGAAAATTGGAAATGAGTTGAACTATTAAATAACTTCACAAACAAACTTTTAAATAATTGCTATTAAAAAAGAGAAGGACTTTTCAATTATCTGAAGAGCTAGGATCCACCCCATATTAATAGTCAACGACTTTACGAGGGACTTTATAATCTGTTGTGCAGGGCAAAGATGAGACTTCTTGGGCTGCGCCTCACTCCGACTCACAACCTATTTATATGGTGGGATAGGGATTCCTACTTTGGGTTGTTTGCAGCTAGGAGACTCAATGAGATTACTTTTCTCTTTTTTTTAGAACACCTCATCACTTCCTCTTTGTATCACTCCTCTGTCACTCTATTCTCTATCTCTTTTCCTCCCTCTTTTTTCCAACCCCTGCTTCTTCTTTAATTCTCTTATTTATAGTAGATTACTAGTAGGGTGATCATGATTACCCTCAACGTTATTGGATTGAGAGGTCCAATCTCGTGAGGGGTTAGTGGCAGTTTAGGTGGGAGTGGTTTTGGGACTGATCCCCACTATAGCAAACGTGTACGGCAGCGTTACTCTCAAGGCACCACCGGGAAGTCATCTGGCTGTGCGTCCGGACAAATGCAGCATTGTTCGGCAAGTCAAACCGAGCAATCATCTCAGCAGTCATATTTGTGCTCGGTACAAGGTTTGGGTCCTCGAATGGCGTTTGAACCGGGCCCGTTCATAGGTGGACTTGGGTTCGGATCGTGGGGGCACTAGTTGTCAGGCCCTTGGGCCCCTTTGTTGGCCCAAGGCCCAAATCACACACACAGGTCCGCACCACATGGGCTCGCACATTAGCCCCCCCTTGATTCATGCCTGGTGGTTAGTCAGGCGTGAATCAAGGGGAATTGGGGGGAAGGGAAAAATCCTCTGCCCAAGAAACTAAACGGGCGTGGTTTCTGGATGCGTCTAGGCATTCATTGAATGCGCTTCTCAAAAGGCGTGCTGTGTCTGGCCTTCTGACCTCAGCAGCCATATTCGCCTGTCGGTTCGTCAACCGAGGCGTGAATACGTTTCACGCCCTTGGTATTCGTAAGGTTTTATCCTTATTACACCTCATTATTGCGAATTATCCCTCATTAATACACTACCAACCGTCGCGCATCTCCAGTTCGCGCCTATAAAAAGCTCACTCCAACCCACATTCTTACTTTTCGTTTCTCCAGTTTCTGAAATTTCTCTCTGCCGAGCACCCATCGCGCTAGTTGCCTATCAATCCCCATAATCAACCTCTTCCTTAGTGCTAAAAGTAAGCCCCCTTCCCCTTTCTTCTGCTTCAATTTATTTCTTTCTAGTTCCTTTTGATTTTTTAAGATTTGGGATGGGTTACGCTCACCTTTTAAACTCTAGAGCCTCCTTAGTCACCTTTAGGCAAGATTACCGCATTCCCGATGATGTGGAAGTGATGTACTGCCATGAAAGCGACATCGCTCTCCATAGAGGGTCAAACACCGCCTTCTTCCCGCTGATGTCAATACTGGAGGGTAGGGTTAGGTTCCCCATTGATCCCCTATTACTTAGCACCCTTAGGTATTACGGGTTATGCCCCGATCAACTCCACCTAAATTTTTACCGGGTTGTGAGTTGCGTAAGTAAGTTAAATCATACGTTCGGTTTGCGATTGGGCCATCATGACATAAACCACACGTACAGCTTGTGTGGGAAGAAGAAAACTAACTATTATTTAAAAGTCAGACATAAGAGTACGGTTGATTTCCTATCTGCTAGACTCTAACAGAAATTCCGCTGGGGAGTTCATCCAGGTACGCGGCAACTAGTTTGCCGGGGATATTCCCCCTCCTCTGTCGCGGCACGAAGTGGGTTGATGTTACTACTAGACTTATTTCCTATTATCTCCTTGCCATTGTCTTCCTGACTTACATGTTAACCTATTCCGTTTTTGTTACAGACTGCTCAATGTTTACCCAAGATATCCGAACGGTCCACTTACGAGATCTGAATTTCGTTCTTCGATCTGAAATTTTCGTTCTTCGGCGTAGAACCTGTGTACACCACCTGGCAACCTTTCGGTCAGGCCCTTCTAGTAGACAGCCCTTTCCTCTCCTATATAGACATTCGCCGTGTGAACTTTCTCCCAGCCAACCTCACGGTAGGTGAAGCTCGTGACATTGGTCGGCGGTTTACCTGCTCAGATGAGCTTGCCCCTATAAGAGACAAATTGGCCAAAACAGTATCTCGGCGTCTCCGAGAGCTCGCCCACGTAGCTTTTCAGCGTGAGGCCGTGGCAGAACCCGACGAACCAGTCGATCAAGAACCGCCCGTAAACCGATCAAGCAGCAGCGGAGTCAAGTAGTTCATCCCAAACCCGTCCCGATGGTGGAGAGATGGTTACTCGCAAAACCTTTACAGTCAGTCGTTTCATCCCCGATGCTCGGCAAACCTCGCAGCAGTAGCCAGCTCAAGGGCAAGCCCAAACTCTCCCGACACATCCTCCTCCTCCTCTCCCTGCACGGTCCCGGAAAAGGCAAAAGGTCGCGCAATAGTCCTTAACCAGTCCATGAGGCGTTCAAGCCCAAACCCCCCCCCTTTCCGTCCAGGGGCGTCGTCATACAGGAGCCCCCAGGGTAAGTAGGGACGAACATGGCATCATCCTCCCGGCCTATCCCGGAATGGCAGCCCACCTATGAATTGGACGGCAAGCCCCTCCCCGCAGACGCCTACATACGGGCATGGGAGAAGGGGGAAGGGGGCCGTATTGCCCAATGCTTGGCACACAGTCTCCTTCTGCTCAAGAATGTGAGCTCCTTCTCGGATGCACCTGACGAGTATATGGGGAGGAGGCTCCAGTGGCACACCATTGCGGTAACTTACTTGCATTCTTATTTTCATCTGTTTTCACTATTGCCGCACATATGACACCATGTTAACCACCCTTGTTTCATTAGGCTGCCCAGCTGGCTCACATCCTGAAAGAATAGGTGAAGGATCTTGCCCAGGATGTTGACCTAGAGAAGACCGAGAGGGAAGCGGCAGTGAAATCGGCAAAGGACAAAGCTAAGGTTGCTAATGCCGCCGAGAAAAGGGCAGATGCTGCTGATAAAGCCAAGGCGCAGGCGGAAGAGAGGTCGGCGGGATTGGAGGCGCAACAGCACGAGATGGAGCTGAAGTTGACCAAGGAAGTGAGCCGGACTGCTGCCCTCACCGAGGAAGCAGCTGATCTGCGAGCCGCTCTGGAGGCCGTTGAAAATAAATGGTATGATGAAGGGTTTGCAGATGCCGAGAAGGGGGTGGAGCCGGTCGTCAAGGAAGCGCGGCGGTTATCCTTTCAAGATGGCTGGTTGCCGCCCTGCAAGTTTTGGGAGTGCCCGCCGATTCTCCTCTAAGGGACCCTAGCAAGATTCCCTTCTCAGACGCCTTTTCGATCACGCAGAGCCTTCACGGACCTGGTGATGAAGAGGAGACGAACAGCCTGAAGGAGCTGGTGGAGCAGATAGACGCCCACGTGGAGATGGTTGGGGCCGAAGCTACGAGTAACCCTATTGCCGAGGACCCATCTATTGAGAATGTGGAGTTCCAAAACCTTGCTTCTGAGAGCCAACAATTGGAGATGACGACAGGAGATCAACCCGTGGACCTTACCGAATGAAAACCGACTCTATGATACCTTAGTTTATTTTAACTCTTTGACTGTTTTGCTTATGCCGCCGGGCTGTGGTGGTTAAACGTTTATTTTTCTTTTCCGGTTTTCCCAGCATGTCATCGGGTTTTGGTGATCAAACAATTGGTTTATTCTCAGTGCTTAGTTTAATTTGAGTAGTGAATTACCATGCTTCTTATTATCATTATTATTGTTACATATATATATTCTTCTTGGCGATTGAGATAGAATCGGGCAGAGGGTTTCTGTCCTTAGGAACTATCTTTTGCATTGAATTCTCCACCCACTCGGTGTTAGAGATAGAGCCGAGCATAAGGTTTCCGCACGTAGATTACCTTTTCGTTTGTCCTTAGATCAGTTTTTAGGGTTTCTACCTGTTTGGTGATGGGAATCGAACCGAGGGGTAGGTTTCCGTCCTTAGACTAATTTTTAAGGTTTCTACTTGCTCGGTGATGGGAATCAAACCGAGGGGCAGGTTTCCGTCCTTAGAGAAATTTTTAAGGTTTCTACCTGCTCGGTGATGGGAATCGAACTGAGGGGCAGGTTTCCGTCCATAGAGAATTTTTTAAGGTTTCTACCTGCTCAGTGATGAGAATCGAACCGAGGTGCAGGTTTCCATCCTTGGAGTAATTTTTAAGGTTTCTACTTGCTCGGTGATGGGAATCGAACCGAGGTGCAGGTTTTCGTCCTTGGAGTAATTTTTAAGGTTTCTACCTGGTCGGTGATGGGAATCGAACCGAGGGCCAGGTTTCCGTCCTTAGAGAAATTTTTAAGGTTTCTACCTGGTCGGTGATGGGAATCGAACCGAGGGGCAGGTTTCCGTCCTTAGAGAAATTTTTAAGGTTTCTACCTGCTCGGTAATGGGAATCGAACCAAGGGGCAAATTTTCGTCCTTAGAGAAATTTTTGAGGTTTCTACCTGCTCGGTGATAGAAATCGAGCTGAGGTACAGGTTTCTGTCCTTAGAGAAATTTTTAAGGTTTCTACCTGCTCGGTGATGGGAATCGAGCCGAGGTGCAGGTTTCCGTCCTTAGAGAAATTTTTAAGGTTTCTACTTGCTCGGTGATGGGAATCGAGCCGAGGTGCAGGTTTCCGTCCTTGGAGTAAATTTTAAAGTTTCTACCTGTTCAGTGATGGGAATTGAACCGAGGGGCAGGTTTCTGTCCTTGGAGAAATTTTTAAGGTTTTTACCTGTTCGGTGATGGTAATTGAACCGAGGGGCAGGTTTCCGTCCTTAAAGAAATTTTTAAGGTTTCTACCTGCTCAGTGATGGGAATCAAACCGAGGGGCAGGTTTCTAACACAACAAATCTGCACGAACAAACACTTCTATTAATATTAGTAAACATATACGGGGTACTACACAACCTGTATTGGGTGTACGACTGATCAATGGTAGAATTTCTTTAAATTCTGAACATTCCATGGCTGAGGCAATGGTCTCTCATCTAGTTCTTCCAAGTAATACGCCCCTGCCCCGACAACTGCAGTAACCCTATACGGTCCCTCCCATATTTGCGCCAACTTGCCGGCGTGTGTGTTTCGTATATGCCCTACGGCCCTTCTCAGGACCAAATCCCCAGCGTCAAACTTCCTTGCTCTTACGCCCTGGTCATACCTCCTGGCCAGTTTCTGCTAATACTCGGCGAGCCGTATAGTCGCGGCTTCACGGCATTCTTCCAACTTGTCTAGACACTCAACCAACATCTTGTCGTTCAAGCTGGGGTCGAACCCAGCAACTCGCGCGCTACATATATTCACCTCGGTTGGTATAACTGCTTCGGCCCCGTAAGTGAGAGAGAAAGGGGTTTCCCCTTTGGATCTCCTAGGTGTTGTCCGGTATGCCCACAAGACATTAGAGAGCTCCTCGGCCCAGTTCCCCTTTGCACCCTTCAATCTTCTTTTCAGCCCGTTTACAATTACTTTATTGATAGTTTCAGCTTGGCTATTGCTCTCGGGGTACGCTGGGGGTGGAGTACTTGTTTTTAATGCCGAAGTCTGTACAGAATTCTCGGAAGGCCCGACTGTCGAATTACAGCCCATTGTCTGATATCAGGGAGTTTGGTACTCCAAATCTTGTAACAATGTTCTTCGACACGAACTTCTTCACATCCACATCCCGGATATTTGCCAGGGCTTCGGCCTCTGCCCACTTGGTAAAATAGTTGACAGTTACGAGGACGAACTTTCGGTTGCCCGTTGCCCGGGGGAATAGCCCGAGTATGTCCAACCCCCACTATGCAAATGGCCAGGGGCTGCTGATCGGGTTAAGATGGCCAGCCGGCTGATGGATCAGGGTGGCGTGTTTCTGGGCATTTACGCGCGTATTTGGCGGCGTCCTTCTGCATTTAAGGCCACCAGAATCCCTGAGTCATTGCCCGATGTGCCAGTGAACGCCCCCCTACGTGGCTGCCACACACTCCGTCATGTAGCTCTGCCAAGAGTTTGCCCACCTTGTCCGGATGCAAGCATAAAAGGTACGGACCACCAAAGGACCTTCGATACAGTTTTCAGTCCTCTGACAACCAATACCAAGGGGCCATTCTGCGGATCCTATTCCCTTCCCTTTTATCAGGTAGGACCCGGTCCTCAGCCAAAAACTCAATGATGGGATCCATCCAGCTAAGCCCCTGCATTGCAATTGCCGCGACCGCCGGATTAACCGCTATCTTGATACTTGGTTCCGGGACTAGCTCCACTATGATTAGCTGAGGTATAGTCTCGGCCACTGATGATGCCAGTATGGCGAGGGAGTCGACGTGCCTGTTGTGCGTCCGAGCGATCTGTACTATCTTTGCCGCTCCAAATCCGAACATAATTTGATTCACACGTTCCAAGTATGCCTTCATCCTAAGATCTCGGGTCTCAAAACTGCCTTACACCTGATTAACCACCAGACGTGAATCCGAATATACTTCAACATCCCGGGCTCCCAGGCTTGAGGCTATGCTTAACCCGGCTATCAAAGCTTCATACTCCACCTCGTTGTTGGAGGCTTTGAAACCTAATCTGAAAGAGTACTCCAATCGTATCCCCTCGAGGCCAATTGCGACAATCCCTGCACCGACCCCTGTGGAGCTGGAAGCATCATCTACGTACACTTTCCATGGGCGACAGTTCAATTGACAGACTATATGGTACGAGGCCCTGGGTGAAAACTCAGCCACAAAATCGGCCAATACCTGCCCTTTTACGGCGATCCTCGACTTGTACCGTACATCGAAAGCTCCAAGCTTGGTCCCCTATTTTGCTATCCGCCCTATGAAATCAAATCTTCTCAGCAACGACTGCAAAGGATATTCGGTCAATACATACACGGTATGAGTTTGGAAATACTGAGGCAACTTTCTGGTGGTGTGCACCAGTGCTAGAACCAACTTCTCCAATGGCAAGTATCTAGTCTCTACGTCAACCAGGGTCTTGCTAACGTAATACACAGGCTGTTGCACCCCACGATCACTTAGCAGTACGGCACTCACGGCGTGATCAGTCACCGAGAGGTACATATACAAGTCTTCACCAGGCTCCGAGGCAGTCAGCATTGGTGCATGCGTCAAGTACTCCTTTAGATCCTGAAAAGCTTTTTCACACTCGTCGTCCCATTGAAACCCCTTCCATTTCTTCAGGAGCTTATAGAACGGTCGACAGCGGTTTGAAAATTTAGAAATGAACCGATTAAGGGCGGCCAACATCCCGGTTAACACCTGCACTTCCTTAGGGTTGCTCGGGGATTTGAGACGCTTTACGGCTACGATTTGGTCGGGATTAACCTCTATTCCTTGGCTGAAAATTAAATACCCTAGAAACTTTCCAGCCCCCACGCCGAAGGCACACTTTTCCGCGTTAAGGCATAACCTGTGCTGCCATAATAGCTCGAACGCTCCCCGAAGATCCTCTACGTGTTGCGCTTGCCATTTGCTTTTTACCACCAAGTCGTCAATATATACTTCGACCGTCTACCCAATTTTGTCACGGAATATCCTCGTCATCATTCGCTGATACGTTGCCCCAGCATTTTTTAGGCTAAATGGCATCACAGTATAATAGTAATTAGCATCAGGGGATATGAATGCAGTCTTCTCCTGATCCTCGGTAGCTAGGGAAATCTGATGATACCCTTGAAAGGCGTTCAGGAAGCTCATCCTTAGGTGCCCGTAAGTGGCGTCTACCAACTGATCAATCTTAGGTATAGGGAATGGGTCCTTTGGGCATGCCCGGTTCAAATCCGTGAAGTCCACACAAACCCTCCATTTGCCACTCTTCTTCCTCACCACCACGGTGTTTGCAAGCCACTCTGGGAAGAAGATCTCCTTTACTGCCCCAGCCTCTTTTAGCCTTTGAACCTCAGACCTAACAGCCTCAGCGTGCTCCTTGGGTACTCTCCTTAGCCTCTGCTTCTTAGGAAGGAACGACAAATCCACGTTAAGCATGTGGACGATGAACTCGGGGTCCACCCCGGGCACTTCATATGGGCTCCACGCAAACACGTCCAGGCTCTGAACAAGAAACAACAAAACTTCTACCCTCTCCTGGGTTGTCAGGCTAGCTCCTATTTGGAAGTATTTGCCAGTATCCGAAAGCATTCTGACCCTTATTAACTCCTTGGCACAAGCAGTCCCCAAATCTTCTCGGGGCTCCGGTAATTGCTATAATGGCGTTCCTTCGGCCTCTTTATTCTGTACGGCTTGCTTGCCCTCCCAATTTGCTGCAGCAACAAGGTATTGCCTAGCCATTCGCTGACACCCCCGCACCACTGCGATACCTTGTTCGATAGGAAACTTAACCTTTACGTGTAAGGTGGATAGACAACTCTCATGGCGTGAATCCACGGCCTTCCCAAGATTGCCGTGTAAGGTGAGAAGGAATTAACTACTATGAAGATGACCCTTACCTCCTTTCCTTCCATGGCTACCGGTAGGGAAATTTACCCCTCTGGAATCACCACTCTTCTATCGAACGAGACCAGCGGCGTGTTATACTTTGTCAAATCCTGATTTTTCAACCCAAGTCCATTGAACAAGTCTGAATACATTACATCAGCCCCACTGCCCTGATCTATCACCACCCTCTTCACCAAGAAACCGCCTATCTGAGCAGTGATTACTAACGCATCCTCATGTGGTTGTATTGTGCCCTCTAAATCGTCTTCTCCAAAGGCAAGCGCCTCCTTGACGCATTTTGCTTTTTTTTTCTACTGGCTCCTCGTTCGGTGATTCTCTCATGGGTGCGACCATTAACACCCCCCTTTTCGTCGCGGCCTTGCTCTTCGGGGGCAGGAGGATCATCTCAATTATTCCGAGCGGCGGTGGGAGAGGATTTCCCCTTTGCTGACCACCTTGGCCGATTCCTTGGTCACCGAAATTCACGACGAATTCCTTCAGGTGCCCTGCCCTCACTAACCGCCCCAAATGATCTTTCAACACCCGGCATTGCTTGGTGGGTGAACCATTTGTCCTTATGTTAGGTGCAGTACAAGTTCTGATTTCGCCGGGATGGATCGCCTCCCATCTTACTCGGCCACCTGAAGTACGGCTCATTCTTGATTCGTTCTACAATCCGGTGCACTGGTTCCTTGAATGTCGCATTCACCTCCTCCGTCTGCCAAAGTGGTTCCTGCACCCTCAAATCCTTCCGAGGTCTCGACTAGAAACCTCCCTGCCGAGGACGATTTATTAACGGGGCCTTACCCTTGCTCTGCAACCGATCATCCTCCAAGCGCTTATATTCTTTGATACGTCTCATGAGCTGCCTCATGTCCTCGAGCGACTTCTTTGTAAGTGATTCCCGTAGTTCGGAATCTTTTGGCAGCCCCATCTGGAAGGTGCTTGCCGCGATTTTCTCGTTACTCCCACCTATCTCATTGTAAAGCTCCCAGTATCGGTTGGCATAACTACAAAAGGTCTTTCTTATCCCCATCTTCATCGATAGCAAAGCATCAACTGGTTGCGGCACTCGGCTGCAAGTTACGAACTAGACACCAAACTCCTGGATTAGCTCAGCGAAGGAATGTATGGATCTCTTCCGCAGTCCGTTAAACCATCTTAAAGCGGTTGGGCCAAGGCTGGAGGGAAACACCTTGCACATCAGCGCGTCATTGTGAGAATGCAGGGACATCATGTGGATGTAATGGCTGACGTGCTCAACCGGGTCTACTTTCCCGTCATAGATATTGAATAGGGGCAGCGGGAACTTGTTCGGCATTGCGGCGCGCTCAATATCGTCCGAAAAAGAAGATCGAGCTACCCTGCGTAAGGCGCGACTCATTGCGTCCATGGCGGCGTTATGCGGTCGTCGCTCCTCGAGAAAGTCAGATCCCCGGTCTATGTGCCCCTATGATCGCGAGCGGCCTTGGCGACAATATGACTCCCGTGAATGCGATCGGTCTCGGCGATGGTGAAACTCTTGCGAACGTGAACGTTCCCTCCTCCGACGGGACCTAGACTGATTAGACCCCATCCCCCGGCGATCTCCCCAGGCACCGGCCCTTCTATCCCGGTTTTCTCGCCCTCTCCTTTGTCGTCCGTCATCTGCTTCTAGCTCGAAATCTCTCACCAGCCTCCGCAACCATTCAAGTTCCTCGTCCCTTTCATCGAATTGCCTATGCCCCGAGGCGTTCGATACTGTCCGCTGCGTCTAGTATGACCCCTCCCCAAAACCGAACAGCTCATCTCGTTCACGGTCCTTGTCTTCACGTCTCTTTTGCCTTCTTTCTCGCCAGAAGGATCCCCGAGAGGATCCCACCGAACCACTTTCGTCTCTGCTCCCCGAATGTCTTCCAGACATGGTCTCGTACGCGAGTCTCAGTCGAACTACGGCTTTGTAAGCGATTCCCACAGACGGCGCCAATTGTGCAGGGCAAAGATGAGGCTTCTTGGGCTGCGCCTCACTCCAACTCACAACCTATTTATATGGTGGGATAGGGATTCCTACTTTAGGTTGTTCGCAACTAGGAGACTCAAAGAGATCACTTTTCTCTTTTTTAAGAACACCTCATCACTTCCTCTTTGTATCACTCCTCTGTCACTCTATTCTCTATCTCTTTTCCTCCATTTTTTTTCCAACCCCTGCTTCTTCTTTGATTCTCTTATTTATAGTAGATTACTAGTGGGGTGATCATGATTACCCTCAACGTTATTGGATTGAGAGGTCCAATCTCGTGAGGGGTTAGTAGGGGTTTAGGTGGGAGTGACTTTGGGAATGATCCCCACTATAGCAAACGTGTACAGCAGCGTTACTCCCAAGGCACCACCGGGCAGTCGTCTGGCTGTGCGTCCGGACAAATGCAGCAATGTTCGGAAAGTCGAACTAGGCAATCATCTCAACAGTCATATTTGTGCTCGGTGCAAGGTTTGGGTCCTTGGATGGCGTTTGAACCGAGCCCGTTCATAGGTGGACTTGGGTTGGAACCCCGGGGGCACCAGTCGTTAGGCCCTTGGGCCCCTTTATTGGCCCAAGGCCCAAATCACACACACAGATCTGTACCACATGGGCCCGCACATATGTATTCTTGTAAAGGACCTCACTCAATCATCCATGTTAGTTCCAATGAGTTGCAGTCGAGGGTGTGTCTAGAGGATTCCATGTCTTAGAGAATAGGATGCCCATGTCTCGATCGAGCAAGTTGCAGACAAGGGTGTGTCTGGAGGCTTGGTTCAATCAATCGAGACACGATTGAAGGACAGTTGAAATTACAAAACTCTACCTTCTTTTGAGCTGGGATCTTGGACATTTGATCTTGATCTTATAATTGATCATTATAACTCAAACAAGATTAGAAGTCATGGAATCTGCCAATCTCTATAACCTAGCAGTACCAAACAAGTTAGGGTTTTCTTAGTTTTGAATAATCTACTTACAAAAATTCCTAGACCCTTATTCCCATCCTAACTATTCTAAACTTTTGTTTCTTTCTTCTAAAAACTTTAACCCTATCAACCACGAGAACCAGAAGCATTGAAATTAAGAAAACATTCATAGAACTTAACCTACCTAAAATATAACTAGTAGATTCTAAGACTTCAGGAACTAATGTATTAGAACTTCAATTTGTATATGTTGGCAAACCATGATCAAAATATTTAGTCTAGGTTTAGACTTGCTCAAAATTTGGTTTAAATTAAGTTTGGAATCGAGTAATTGTAGAAAATTACTATTTAATTTTTGCAAGGCTCGATCGATCAAAAATTAAATTCAATCGATCGAAAGTCACAAATCAGCAAAAATCAGCAAACGTAAAAAGGCCATAACTTATCCATTTGAAGCCCAAATCGTGATCCGTTTTTTCCAGTATTTAAAGGACATTATAAGCTAACCCTAGGTAAAGTTTTCAAGGTTGTTTAAAGAGAGATTAGAGTGCATCTTGTGCCTCTTTTGTAGATCTAAGGTTTTGTACCCAAAACCTCTCTAAGGTCTTTGTTAAGTTGTGTGTTGAATCTTTTGTGAGATTTGAGAGGTGTTTACTTTCATACACACACATAGAGTTATCAAGATCAATATTTGTATCAAGAACTTGATGGTGGTTTCAGTTGCTGCATAAAGAACTTTCAAGAAGATCTAAAACCTTTGAGTGGAGTCTCAAATTTACAAGTATGAGAACTTATGGTTGCTGCAGATCAAGAAAAGAAGTAGTCTGTGGACTCGGGGCTATCATGTGGTCGTGGTAGTAAATTTTCTACTCGAGGTAGTAATAGAATGTTAGTGGTCTAATATCTATTGTACAAATTTCAATTCTTTCATAGTGGATTTGTTTTTTACCTTAAGGATAACTAGGTTAAATTCTCACCAGGTTTTTTTATTTTCCTGGGTTATCATAACATTGTGTTATTTATTTTTTCGCTGATTTGCATGATATAATTGTTTTGTTTTAACCTAGATCTGAATAATAAATCTAAGTATTCACTTGGTTAATTAATTATGTTAAACAATCTAGGTTACAGGGTTCTAAAAACATACAAGTGGTATCAGAGTAAGTTAGCTCTTGATTTAGGTTATTATACCTATAGTTGATCATTGATCCTTATTATCATGGATAATTTTAAGTGTCTTACTATTTTTTATTGTGATGATTTGAATAAAAAGGATGCTATTGTTTCTGTTGATCTTATTGATGCCTGTGAAACTCTTCGTAAGGAATTATTGAAATCTATAAAAATTGCTAAGAAATTCAAGGAATAGTTAAAATTGGCAAATCTTGAAAAAGAGGAATTGGTTGTTAGATTAGATGAATCTAATAAAAAGAATGAATTTTTGAGAAATCAAATTTCTTCTCAAGATAAGAAAATGAAAAGCTTGTTATAAGAGTTAGTTGAATCTAAAGTTAAAATTGAAAATTTAACTAGTACCAAGCCCGCTGTTGATAACAGAAGTGTTTCTGTTTCTATTAAGCATAAAACTGATAAAGTTTATATCTCTCATTTCAAGAGGAATAATAAAGAAACTGCATATTTTGCTAGGTTAGACAAAGGTAAAAGTTCTAATGTAGATGCTGAAGTTTATAAACCTATGTCTAAACCTACTGCTAGTGTGCAAAATAAATCTGTTTTTGTGCCTACCTGTCACCTTTGTGGTGTTATTGGTCATATTAGACCAAATTGTTCTTTGTTGAGAAACAAACCGAAATCTGAGACTAGATTTGCTTTTAGGAATACTGATATTCCTAAATTTGTTCCTATTTGTTACCTTTGTGGTGTCTCAAGTCACATTCGTCTTAATTGTCATAAATTGAAATTTAAGCATTCTGTGTTTCAGTTTAGGAGATGTAATGATATTTCTCCTATCATAAGTCCATATAAATTACTTCATATTCTTTTGACAAATTTGAGGTTGTTGGCTTGTGAAAGGAATTTGCAGGATTTTAGACTTTCTCAAAAGATTGGTATAATCCCTAAAATATACTCTGCTTCTCATGGATTTTCACCTACAAAGCTGAAAACTAGTGCTATATGGGTGAGATAAGATTCTCTAAGGTGAGTATTGCTGACTTGTCCCTGATTTAATTCTTTCAATTGTTTGTGAACATGTTTTGTTTCTGTTTTTGGTTGTTTTGTTTTTTAGGTTTTTTTTTATTAAAAAAAAATCCAAAATCATTGAAAACTTTCAAAAAGACAAAATTATTTTATTTTGTGTCTAGTTTTATTTTTCTTGAGAATTACATGAATTATGATAGCTCTCTCTTGATTTAGAACATACTTGACATTGTGGAGAAACTTGATTAGATTGTTTCTTAAAAAAAAAAAAAATATCATAGATTTATCTATTTATTTACGAGTAGCTATAGCGGATGCATTAATATTATATGGGTCCAATTTAGGTATGCTCTTAAGGCATACATTAATCACTCATTTTTTTTATGAAAAATTAAAAAAAAAAAATTGTCAAGAAAGTTAGTTACTTTTTCATTTTCTTATAAAAAGTTTTCGAAAATGATTTACTAATATATGTCTTAAGGGCATACGTTAGTAAAAATCATATTATATTATTCCACTAAAATTGTTTTGTAACTCATATTATATTTGTAGGGACTCAATTTGTAATGGACCCATGACAATAAAATTTGTAGAGGGTGGGTAGAAGGGCTAGGCACCAACAAAGCAAGCAATGGGTGATATGAAATTCATAGGAACAATAGCAAAGGAATTTGACTAAGTGTTTTTTAGGATAATCACCATGACTTTGGTTAAATGTTTATGAGGATCTTTATAACGATTTTGGTTAAGTATGTGTGAGGATCTTTGTGATGATTTTGGTTAAGTATTTGTGAAGATCTTTGTGATGATTTTGGTTAAGTATTTGTGAAGCATGCTCGTCCTCGGCTCAGTCCGAGGACCTTTTTTCTTAGAACTGACAAACACAAGGGTTGTTCTTCAATGCCCTAAAAGATCCTCTTCCTCTTTTTGGGGGTTCTATCTGTTATATATTCTCGTTTGGTTAATCCTCCGCCGTCCACTTGTCGGTTATCCGAACTCTGTGTCTAAGGGTTTGTCCCATCATCTGCCTTTGCAGGCTTTCTGTTAGTTCCCAGCCGCCTTTGCAGGCCTTCTATTAGTTGAAGTGACCAAGGCATCTGGGTTTGCTGGTCACTTCACCATTAAAGCGGCCAGAGTGTTAGTTGCGTACATTTAATGGGTTGATGTCAGCTCCCTTTCTTTAAGGTCAGCTTGCCGAGGACGTGGCCATCCTCGGCGTAGTCCCTTGTTGACTTGGGCCTTTCCCACTCATCCTTGAATTTTATACTCTCCTCGACATGGGCCTTGGGCCCGATATGGAGTGGGCCATGGTAGCCAAATCTTAGGGCCCCACAATATTATACCCATATATAGGTGGATTATACCCATAGGTGGAGGGAGGGGGGCTAGGGGAGCCATGCCCCCCCCCCCCCCCCCCACCAACAATTTGATTTTCTAGAAATGCCTCCTCCCCCTCTATTTAATATTAAAAATTTAAAATATCGATTAAATTTTAGGTGAAGACCCCTTTCATTTAAAAAAAAAAGTATAAATGCTCTTTAATTTACTGTTGTCTCATTTATTTTTCTTTTAATATTGACTTTTTTTTGTCATATATAAGTCATTAATTTTAGGAACATCTACGATATAAGTTTATAAAAATATATAAGCAAATTTTTTTAGCAATATATTTTTGTTGTTTTTCAAAAATAAAATCATACATATTTATATAGAGAGTTAAAACTATCAGAAAATTGATGATACATCCGGCTTGGCACTCCTTGAAATTTTTTTTTGACTCCGCCACTTATTATACCACTGAAATAGTTGTGTGAAATAATGAGCATCTCTGCCATTTGAGAGGAAAATCTTTCCCATCATCTTGCACTGTTCCCTCACGTCTAAAATGAAAATTTCAAATCATCAAACATATTTTTAAAGAGATTTTGTTGGATCGCACTTCCAATGAAGACAAAACCTTGAAAGGGATAAAGTTGAATGTGAGAAACCTTGATAAGTTAGCACTTGTAAATCTTGATGAGCCTCACTCAATTTCACTCATACAAATGAAATGTTAAGAATCTATAAATATAATAAAGCAAAAATCAATATTTGATCATGCTTTTAATCTATATATATATATATATATATAAAACCGAAGCTTTTGAAACTCTCACAATTTTCCACATCATCACTATTTTATTTTTATTTTTATTTTTGATTCTTTTTATTTTAGGTTTTATATCTTATAACAATAATATTGAAAAATGTATACAAACTTGGAGGCCTATTTAAGGGCTCCATAAAACTTGATGGACAAGAAAATATATTCTAAAATAAGCCCTAATTAATACCTAACCATTATAGGAACCAAATTTGACCTAAAAAAACATTAAAAGAGCCTAAAAACAAGGAAATAAATCACCTAGACCTAAAATAACGTTTTTTGTATAAAAATACCAAAATCTCTTCTCTCCTTAAAACCCTAGCAATTACCATCTCAAAACCCTAAACTCAAAGCGTAGGTTTTGTCTTTTTTTATTTGCTTTCATATGTGCCTGAAATTTTCATTCTATCTTATTGTTTTATTATGTTTAGAATTGATTTTCTTATAAGTATTTGGGTTAATCTCTATATTTTGATAGTGTTTTTATGGGTTTGGTTTTTGAGTTGAAATTCTAATAATTATTTTATATTGTATATGGCAGATAAAGCATCTCTATTTTTTGGAGAAAAATCAAGGCTGCAACCTATGTCTTCCAGCCCAAGGTATGGAAGCATAAAACCCAACAAAAACTTGGTACTCTCTCTTCTCTGTTTGCAATCTCTACTACTTTTTATTTTTATTTTTTATTTTTAACTTTTGCATTGCTACAAGTGTTGTAGAGGATCCTAAAGAAGTATATGTGAAGCCCTAGAAAGCCTTGACATTTAATTATGTATTATGCAGTTATGATTACAATGCGATTCAAATCTTAGTGCTTAAGACCAGCAACAAAGCCTATTGATTGTCTGTGCATGGTTTGTATCAGTTTTATATAATTATTATTTGCAGTTGTGATATAGAAATTTGAGTTAGAGAACATGCAACCCTTTAATTTGAAGTTAGGAATTTGCTTTTGATAATCAAGTGTGCTATTCATAAATCACCGTTGAATTTCCAATAAATTTATACAAATTCTGAAGCACAATTATTTCTTATGATAATCCCCCTTTGGTTCTTAAATCTTTTGGTATGTGGCTATAAATTTTCCACAAATTAAATTCATATACAAACTAAGGCACATTTATTTCTTATGATAATCCCCTTTTGGTTCTTAAAATTTTTGGTTTGTGGTTATATATCTTGACAAGTTCTAAAATTATTTTGCGATGAATATTGTATATTTTATGTTTATTTTGATAAGTTATGATGTTTTTTCATTTTAAATTTTATTTTAAGTAAAGTGAAATATATTCCGTGCATCGCACGGGTTAGCGACTAGTTTCTATATAAAAAGGAACTTCAGTTTTACGTATACGTGTATTGTTTTTTCCATTCAAATTCAAGTCAAAATAAGTCATTATTTGACTCTATTGACTGATTGATTATATTTATATCCATCAAATAAAGACATAATCAAGGACCAAGCTTATAATTGTATTATCCTAGTCAAGATCAAAGTGTATTACATTAACCTATTCCATACTTATAGAGTTTTTAGGTTACACGTAGTTGGGCAAAGCCTATAATGTCCTTATGTCCCACACTCCCACTATATACAATCAATCAAAAAAAAGGACATGAGTAGAAAAGTACTTCATGTTCTTATCGGCTGCTTCCCTATTCTGCTACTCGGCTGCCTCCCTATTCTGCTACTGTTTACTTGTTCTACTACAACGATTTCCAAGGTTGATATTAAATTAGTTAAGTGTATGTTATATGGGAAAAAAATATTATATGTTAAATTAACTTATCGTGACCACTCTAATAAAAATGTTGAACATCTTGACTTAAGAATTATAAAAATTTAGGTTCAACAAAAATAAGAGTAATGTTACATTTACAACATTTTAAAAATAATTTCACAATAAATTCAATGTAGTAAGCTATTACTAATTCTAATTTAACTCAAATACCGATATTATTTTTTTACTGATAATAGTTTTTTGCATAAAATTTATTGTAAAAATATTGTGGACATAGCATTATTCCAAAATTAATTCTACCCCCCAAACATAATCCTTAATCCCTTTTATAATTTTTTTTATAAAAAAAAAATCTTAAATAACAATAATAAATATTAGCTCAAATAACAACAAACATAAACCAAACAAAAATAAGACAGGACCAAACAACAACTAGTGGACAAATTGTTCAACAAAAAGTCTATTGTAAAATAAAAAGATAAAAATCACTAATCATTTAAATTTGTAGATCATTCAACCTATTCAATAAAATAATCTCTAATTTCATTTTTCCTTAAAAAATGGTACTAAGAAAAATATTGTAGTTGTGAGTTCTTTTTTATGGTGACGACAGTTATACTTTTTCTGGCTTTGCAATCATAACAATTTTGCTCTCCTCAATGGACTTGACTCGCAATTGTGGCAAATATTCAAATTATCGTTTTATTAGATTTTGTATAATTTAAATTTCTTAATGATCATCCTAAAAAAAATTTCTAGAGCCGCCACTGTAACCATCACACAGAAACTGTGTTGTAACTAGAATCCATGGTCAATAAACAATCTTTGATTTTCAAACTTATTAGCATATGGGAGTATGGTATATATATATGGGACAATAATTATGGTTGTTAGAAAGTTATAGTCCAAGAGGTCAAAACTTATTATTGGTTCATACTTATAAATAAAAAACTTCAATTGCAATAAATTAATCTTTTTGCAGTATAACACAGTTATAACTAGCCATATTCAGCTGGTTACAGGCTTAACGCTATTCAATCTACTCTGTCAATGTTACATGCATCATGTATGTGAAAAATGGGAGGGATAATACAAAGTCTCTAACCCTATTATTGTTTATTTCTGTAATTATTATTAGTTAAACTTCTTTTTTTTTTTTTTGATGGGATTAGTTAAACTTCTTATACTTGTGCTTGCTTGCATGTGAATATCTTTTTAGCTTGATAAACGCCGCTAATACTGAGTCACGCGTGGCAGATATCGTCACGGGCACTTTGATTATGCACGCACATTTCAAAGTTCAAGTTGGGTTGGTCAATGTTGTCGTTTCCCACAGACCTGACTAGATTTTTAAGTACTTTCTTCTTCCTCTTTTTTATTGTAACTTTGTCCCTGTTTGAAACTATGTTTGTTAAATTTATGAATTAATACATCGGGATATACTCCTCAGTCCTCACACAAATGAGTTAAAAACTTAAAATCCAATCTTTAAAGATACTCTTAACAAACTTACTTACCTCACTAGTCACTAGACTCACTACATTACTTCAGTAAGGACAAAGGAATACTATGGAAAACCAGTTAAGGCAGATGTAATCAACTCAATGCATTTGTCAACTATGGTCTGGATTGTGCATATATACCGGGAAAAATGTGATGAAAGGCCAACTCACATTTGTCAACTTTTCGCCTAATTTTCAATTGATACCAATAGTACCAACTACAGCATAACAGATTATACTAAGTGTTCGGTTGGTCTCGTCACAAGAACGAGATGCCAAGCATGCATCACAAATTCATACATAATTGTTAAATAAGTATATGTGGTAGAAGCATAAAATAGAAAATTAAAAAACACTTAAAGGCTAACATGGTTCTACCATATAGTCTACGTTTATTGTGTAAAGGCTTAGTTGCTATATTTTTATGGAGAATGTTAACCAGCACCGCTCGGTACTGGTTAAGAGCAGAAAAGACAAAAAATATTTATCTGAAAAAGTAAAAAAAAAAATCTCAAACAGTACTTACAAGATTGAGAACTTGACATAAACAGAAAAAAAGACAAAACTTGTGTTAGACAAAAGTGAAAACTTTTGTGCTTAACGGGCACCACACGGTGCCCGTTAACACAACCCTATTTTTATTATATAATTGAAGTACTTTATATAAACAAATAATTTAAAAAAAAAAAAAACATTAATAAGAGATAACACAACTAGTATTAGACGTAAATGGATTTACACTAAATTGGGTGTTTACACAAAATAAAACACAATATATATCTTGAACAATAATTAAAGTTGGGTTAGGCGTTGCCAACTCTCTTGACAGCTAGAAGGTAGGAGGCAAGTCGTTGTTGGAATGTTTCAATGTTAAGATGCCTAAACAAGTGTGATTAATCATGAAAATTGTGATTAAGATGCCTCACCAGCCAACACATGGAACTCTAGGCTTTTGGCCATTTTCCTCTGCCTAAACTCAAATTCATAGATATATTAATTTATGCCCAAATAAGTCCTAACCATGCATTTCAGTATGTCAAAAATAGCAGCCTCGATTACTTACCACTAAAACGACCGATCACAAGCTGCCACCATCAGAAAATAACAAAACCTAGCTAGGTGAAGCCGGTCAATAAGTCAATAGGATATCTATACATAGCCGCCACACAGAATCTGTTTTGTAACTAGAATCCATGGTCAATAAACAATCTTTGATTTTCAAACTTATTAGCATATGGGAGTATGGCATATGGGACAATAATTACGGTTGTTAGAAAGTTAGTCCAAGAAGTCAACACTTATTTGGTCAATAAACAATCTGTTACTGAATTATCTGCCTGCTTGAACATTCATTGTATTTGGGTTTCAAAGAATAGGTTTAACTATCAGCTTTTTTATGATCATTTTTGTCAAACTAATAATTCTATATTTACGACTTTAGAGAGAACTAGGTGTTCTAGTGATGGATGCTGATTTATAATGCGTAAATGTGACAGATTCTATGGCGTGCAAATGAATAACATACTTAGACTAACCTAATCAACCAACCCTATTATATATTATTATTTTTGTCGTTGTTAAACATTGGTCAGAAAAACAGTTTTTTATTTAAATCTTTATAGCTTGGTTTGCCACAGGCGAAAACTGTTGTGAGGCATATTAATAGTTAGCGTGTGATATGTCATTTGAGCGGTATCTGTATCTAAAACTTTTAAGTGTTTTGTAATTTGCAGAATACTAAATTCTTTACAGGTTCTTAGAACATAAAGTTAATCTGTGAACTCCATTTCGTTCTAGTAATATGACATCATTCTGTGACTTTTTCTAAAGATTCCTGAGGTTTTTTTTTTTTTTTTTTTAATTTTAATTTAAAATTCGTCCTTTCTATAGTTTTGACTTTTGAGTAAAAAAATAAGTCCAAATTCACCTACCAGATCATCTTGGATTCACGGTACTCTGTTATCAAACATTGAACGTCCAAAAATAAAAGAGCCCAACAAATATCAAAAGGCCTAAAAATCTAAGAAAATTATATTTTGAATCCAATAATTTATAATTTTGGGAAGGCATCAAATTAAACCCATGTAGTTTAAAATTTTAAAAATTAAATGGTTATGTTTTAAAAAGAAATAAATTAAATGTTATATTTTTAAAAGTAATACATTAAACCCTCAACCAATATTATTAAACCACAAATTAACACAATGCCCTTACGCCTTACACTTAAATAGGTTGATACTTGATGCTCAATTTGTTACTTTTTTAAAACTATAGAGTTTAATATATTAAACCTCAATCAACTATAAGGTATAAAATGTAAAATTTCTATAATAAAAAATTATGTTCTTTCAAATGCTTCTTTTATGAGAAAACATCCTATCAACCAAAGGGGATGATCAAATATACTCTAAAAATTAAGTCAAGCTAAGAGTTTTGGGGAAGAAATAAGAAATGGGGAACACTTTTTAACTGGCTCCTATGGTGCTTGCGCCATCTCTTTATAGTGGGAGCTTGAGCTATTGCATTTAAGGCAAAAGGAATGGTGGTTATTATCGGTTAATCAAAGTAATGATTGATGACTGGATTGGAGCAAAGACTTTTCTTCGATAATAATATCAAGCATCGGAATTTACTGGTTAAAATTAGGGACCCTCCCCTCAAGCCTTGTTATCGAGCACTTCTATTCGAGTGTCCCTATTTGAGGCGTGATTGGTACATATCAACGTTGGTCGATCAACAACGTAAGGTGGAGCTTGAAACATAAATGTGGTCTCGAATTGAACACATTTCGGCTTGGGTGCTAGCCTAGGGATTTCTATGGGAGTGCATTCGCCTTGGGCCATGAGAAGCCCTTGATTTTGTATCGGGCTTGGGCCTCAAGGCCCCCCACTTTACTCCTCCATGATTAGTCTAATAACACAACTTCTGTCACACCTTAGATGTTTGTTGAAAGTGAACACAACTTGCCACGTAAAATTTATTGTGAAAATATTGTGGATATACCATTTCTCGTAACAAAAATGTAATAATAAGCTTATGTGAAAGTGATCGCTAATAACTTATAATTTATTATGTAACAAATTGTGGACAAAGTTCTTTAAAATATTATCCCTAAAATTGAGGCAGACTTTTCTTCTAGATTATCTCGTGTATCTGTTCCTAAAATAGGAAAATCTCAATACTCACCCACGGCCAATCTCATAACTTGAAACTTGATGGAAGCCTTAAGTCTTAGCCATATAACTTGTAGATCACCGAACTTGTAACTAAATGGCTCACTTAAGCTTGCCTCAAGTTTTGAGCGCAATCAATTGTGATGAAACACTTGGGTTGAAAGATCATTGAAAAGGAAACTAAGAATACGTAGTCTTAATTCTTAAGTTACTATCCTCAATTTTGTTGTCTTTTTTTGGTCAACTCTACTTTACTCTTTCTCAATCAAAAAAATACCATTAATGATTTTTTTTTATTGGCCGACTTGTTAGCTTTTTATTTTATTTAAGATTTTTCAAAGAGTAGTATTTATTACAAACTCTGTTACACACATTTATACAAACATAAATAAGAAACTAAAATTGTTACTTGGAGTCATGATTTTAAACTAAAAATTGTAACTTCAAGTCACAGTTGTAGTTGCTTTTTCAAGTCACATTTTGGAGCTACCTTCAAGAGATTTCTTATTGTAATAATTTCTAACAGCTTAAATTTTTGGAATAAATGATAATTTATCAATATTAAAGAATGTGATCTTAAATTTGAATTGTCTCTTTCGGCCCTTATCATATGTGACTATGTGAGGGATAGTATTAGAATAATAATTTAACCATCTTTTAGTATAAATGGTAATTTATCAAATATTGCCTCTCATTTCTTTTCTCTTTTACCTTCATCTATAACATGGTTTGCGGAGATGATGGCTTCGGATTAATGTGGTTGGTGAATTTTCCATAGCCATTCTTCATTCCTTAACAAGACCAGATCCTCCATTACGGCTTTACGGGAATCGAGAAAGTACCCTCCAAATGCACTTGCCTTTGCCTAAGCACATGAACAAGGAGTAATCCATTGGCCGAAGACATGCATATGGGTCCACATTCTGTGTAAGAACCCCTTGAATAGAATCTAAAAGTGTCCCGGAAGTGTCTAGCTAGGACAAGATCTTTAGATGGGTCCAACTGTGTCTTTACACATAGAGTTGTTCTCATTTGTACGCTCTGATAATCTAACCCACATACGAACTTCATGCATGTCAAAACATGTATGGATCGAGCTCCTAATTGCAGCTTTCTTTTGTGGGTCAAAACAAGCATAGAGCAATGATTTGATAGGAATAGGATATACAACAAATTTACTACATGGGTTTTTCAAAAACCGGTACATACAAAAAAACACTTGGAAATTAAACTTTGGCCAAGAAAGATAGAATGTGGACCTCTTGCTACTCCGATAGAAACAAGTAAATTGGCTCAATTAATATAAATCAATATTCAATGATGCAAAACTAAAGATTAAGCAACCCCTCCTACTAACCAATTATTATTTTCTGCATTGTCACTTATTGTACGCCATAGTAAATTGATCAAAACTTAATTTCTACACGCTAGTTTATCCGCAATCTTTGGCAAATCAACCATTAATTACGTACCCCACTTGTTCACCCTTCCCATCAAAATCAAGGTTAGCTTAGCATGCATGTTACATGCTCGTGAAAGTATATATATGTTAGACACTTTTAAGATGACTTGTCGGAGTCTATTCATATGTCGCTAAGATATTGACTATGAACTACTAGATTATGTGAAGAATTGATAAACAAAGGGAAAAGCAAAAAATCCTTCTTTAGATTTAGAGGTTTCAAAACTTGAAAGCAGAAACAAAACTTATAATAAAGTGATTTGAGAAGGAAAAAAGGTACGGAAGAAAAAAAAGAAAAAGAAAAAAGAAAAAAGGAATAATGGTATATTGGTTATCGAAATTACAAATGTTTCTTTACACGATGGATAGCATGTCAATGAGGATTCTTGGATGTGGAAAGGAGATCATTGCCGAGTGTTAAAGATTGTTCATCACCTTTTTGATATGTTGACTGCTTCATCTTGATCTTGTTTTCCTGGAATTTCATTATTTCAGCACGTTCATGAATTTTCCAAATGGCCGGTTCTTTACACGATGGATATTATGGATAGCATATCAATGAGGATTTTTGGATGTTGAAAGAAGATCATTTTCCTAGAAAGTGAAGATTAATTTTTCATCACCCTTTTTGATATGTTGACTTCTTCTCGATTTCATGAAATTTTAGGCATGTTTGTAATAAAGATTATCCAGCCTGTTACTTTTAAGTCAATGGTGAAAAACAATCTAGCCAATCTAAAGACACATAATTACTAATTTACAATTTCCTTTAATTCTTCACGTCATTGTGGTAAGCAATTCTGCCTATACACGATCTGTTTTTCGATATTCTATTGCCAACACACTACAGTACTAATGTACGTACTATGATGGGCAATCAAGCTTATAGCTAGATGTTTCTCAAAAAAAAAAAAAAAGCTTATAGCTAGAAGATCCATGCTACATGAAAATTTGTTGTATGACAGAACCATCAAACAAATTTAGGCCGTGTGTGCAATTTGTGTGGCACTGAATTAATTAGCTAGCTTCCAGCACATGCTAATGTAATTAATATGGTCCAAAAGATACAACTCTTAACTTAACCCTAGGGCACTCCGCCATGGACCAGATTACTCGGGGACAAGCAGCGTAGGAATTCCACTTTTGCATGTCATCATAAAGCTGCAGGTTTTGTAGGGTCAACCACTTGGTTTGGTGTGCTCAGAAAGATTGCCATAACACCAAGAATCATCGACCTTTTTAGAATCTTATCCTGGAAAACCATGGCCTTGAACAACTTTATGAATAGAACAATTCTAATGATAGTGCTCTCTCAATTGATATAACCTTAATCTAAAGCTATTTTTTGAGATAATCTAAAGCTAAGAAGCACCTATACGAATATGGTACGATACAAGAATACTGCAATACTACAATTTCTAAAAAATTGGGGTACAATAAGGTGGGGAAACGTATATAAATTAATTAATTAATGTTTTTTTTTATTAAACATTTATTTTTTATATACTTTTTTTTTTTTTTTTATGTCTTTGCTATGTAAAATCTACATCCGTCTCAAATCCTAATGAATTTTCATATTTTAATTTTTCACCACAATTCATCCCAAATTCATTTAAGAAATCTTAAATTTATTCTGAATTTGGATGGATTAAAAATTTAATTAAATCCATCCCAATACAGTCCCTATTATTAATTAGACTCATTACTTTTTCTCTTTTTTTTTTTTTCCTTTTTTTGGGCAGAACATTACTTTTTCTCTGTGTTAGTGATACATGCCTATATTACCTTTTTTTTTTAGAAGAGCCTATATTACTTGTTGTCGCAAAGATCAGATATATGTATTTTGTGTGTCCAGTGATCAATCGGTATGTAAGTACGAGCAAAGTGACCCTCTTATTTTTGCATTGTGATTTGTTAAAGTGGCCCTCGCTTTTCAAGTCAAACTTTTATATTTGTCCTAAAAATTGATCACCGCCAAAACCCTAGTTAAATAGACCCACTCTTGATCTTTTCAATGAAACGTAATTGTTACTTTTAATTTGTCGACTATATCGTGTCATTATACATGCATCGTGATTTGTTTTGTACCTTAATTTTCAACTCAAATGTTTTACATGTCCTAAAAATCATACCAAACCAGTTTAGACTTTAGACAACCACATTGAACTTTTGAACCATGATCAGTGATCACATGGAAAGCCGTAAACTTTTCTAAATGACACGTAGGAATTTTGCTTTTCCACATTACCAACATGTGTTTTGCGAATATTCCAAGTAAACCTAGCATGCATATTGTTGGTAGAGGATACCTTATTCAGAACTCAGAATTCTCATTTTCCTTCGGCAATGGTATTGACTAAATGACTATTGAGTATTGTTTTGAAGAACCACGTGTAGGGAATTCAACCCGATTCTCAACCTGTAAGAAACAAAAAAATAGAGAAAAACACACGCCAAAGAAAAATAATCACACGCACAAGACAGTATTTACGTGGTTCGGCAATTTGCCTACGTCCACGGAGTTGCAGGGATTTCACTATTATCAGGGAAAAATACAAAGTGCAGCTACAGTGTTTCTCTCTCTCTTTCTAAAACACAAAAAAAAATAATAACAAACCCTAATCATAAAAGCGGCTTTTATATCCTGCACACAGGATTACAATGGGCTACAAAACGGGCCAAAAATAAACTAGGCTCCACAAAGCCCAACAAATCTCCCACTTGGAGACTAGTTCAATCACTAACATCAACCGCTATCCTCCAAAAACAATTCCTCATCCCTGCAACTCATCCTCCTGTCCTCAAGTTAGAAGACCAATTGAAGCTGCACATAGCTTCAACTTCTCAATAATGACACCCTTAGTCAACATGTCTGCCGGGTTCTTAGATCCACAAATCTTCTCAAGTATTACCAGTTTATCTTCAACAAGGTACCAGATAAAGTGGTATTTTGTCTGTATATGCTTCGACTTTGAATGAAAAGCCGAATTTTTGGCAAGAAAAATTGCACTCTGACTGTCACTGTGTAGAATGCCCATCTCCTGCTTCTTACCCAATTCATCTAAGAAACCATGTAGCCAAATCATCTCCTTTCCAGCTTCAGTTGCTGCAACATACTCAGCTTCTGTAGTAGACAAAGTAACAATCTTTTGCAGATTTGAAGCCCATGATATAACTGTACCACCCAGAGTAAATACAAACCCAGTAGTACTCTTTCTACTATCAATATCACCAGCAAAATCAGCATCTACATAACCTTGCAGTTTCAAACTTGCACCTGTGAAGCAAAGACATGTATCTGATGAACCCTTCAGATATCTTAGAATCCATTTGACTGCCTCCCAATGCTGCTTTCCAGGCCTACTCATGAATCTGCTCACAACTCCCACTGCATGTGCAATGTTTGGCCTTGTACACACCATAGCATACATTAAGCTGCCAATGGCTAAGGCATAGGGCACCTTGCTCATATGGTCATTTTCTTCTTCTGTCTTCGGTGACTGTTTTTTGCTCAGTTTGAAATGGCTACCCAATGGTGTGCTTACTGGTTTAGCTTCATTCATGTTGAACTTGCTGAGAACTTTCTTCACATACTCTGACTGTAAAAGCTTCAATGTACCATTAGCCTTGTCTCTAATGATTCTCATACCAAGGATTTTCTTTGCAGCTCCCAAATCCTTCATTGCAAACTGTTTTGACAATTGCTTCTTCAGATTATTAATCTCATCAATGCTAGACCCTACAATGAGCATATCATCCACATACAACAGTAAAATGATATAAGAATTGTCAAAGAATTTGACATAGCAACAATGATCAGCTTCACATCTCTTAAACCCAATTTTATGCATAAAACTGTCAAATTTCTTGTACCACTGTCTTGGAGCTTGTTTTAGGCCATACAAGCTCTTTCTCAGTTTGCAGACTAGATTCTCTTGTCCCTGAACAATGAACCCTTCTGTCTGAATCATGTAAAGGTCTTCCTCCAAATCACCATGAAGAAATGCCGTCTTCACATCTAACTGCTCAAGATGTAAGTTTTCTGCAGCCACCATTCCCAGTACCAATCTGATTGTTGACATCTTCACAACTGAAGAAAATATCTCTGTGTAGTCAATGCCCTCCTTCTGCTGGAACCCTTTAACAACTAATCTGACCTTGTAACGTTTGCTACCATCATGCTCATTCTTTATTCTGTATACCCACTTGTTGTGCAAAGCCTTCTTTCCTACTGGCAATTCAATCAATTCCCATGTCTGATTCCCCAACAAGGAATCCATCTCATCCTTCATGGCTAACTCCCACTTGCTTGAATTCTCATTTTGCAAGGCTTCTTTATAACACTCTGACTCACCACCATCAGTCAACAGGAGATAATTTAGAGTGGGTGAATAACGCTGTGGAGGTCTAATGTTTCTGGAAGATCTGCGAACTTCAACTACAGGTGTACTCTGATCTACCTGTGAATTTACATTCTCCTTATCTTCTTCACCCTATTTTTAGACAGTACTTTCAGTCAATCCATCTAAGTTGACAAATTCAGATTTCTTTTGATCTATCTCTGTAACATCTGACACTACAGTTGACATGTCCTTGTACATAACCTGTTCATTAAATATCACATTTCTACTTCTGATGATTTTCCTGTTTTGTTCATCCCAAAACCTATAGCCAAATTTCTCATCACCATAGCCAATGAAAAAGCATATTTTAGACTTTGCATCAAGTTTACTACGAGCATCAGAATTAATATGAACATAAGAAACATAACCAAAAACTTTTAAGTGTGAAAACTTTACCTCTTTACCGCTCCAAACTTCCTCAGGAAGTCTGAACTCCATGGGAACTGATGGCCCTCGGTTTATTAGGTAAGCTGCAGTGCTAACAGCATCAGCCCAGAAAGTTTTTGGTAGTACAGCATGCAACCTCATACTCCTAGCACGCTCATTGAGTGTTCTGTTCATGTGCTCAGCCACACCATTCTACTGTGGTGTTCCGGAAATGGTCTTCTCCATCCTAATTCCTTGTGCAGCACAATACTCACTGAACCCTCCATCTATGTACTCTCCTCCATTATCTGGCCTCAAACATTTTACTTTCAAACCTGTTTCTGTCTCAACCATGGCCTTCCACTTCTTAAAGGTTTCAAATACATCAGATTTATTTTTCAAAAAATAAACCCATACCTTTCTGCTTGAGTCATCAATGAAAGTGATGTAGTACCTTGAACCTCCAAGGGATGCAACCGGCGAAGGCCCCCACAAATCAGTATGTACTAACTCCAATTTTTCAGCCTTTGGTGTCCTACCAGTTTTCAAGAAGCTCACCTTTTTCTGCTTTCCTAAGATGCAGCTTTCACACATATCAAAATCAATTGACTTCAATTCTAGTAGTTTTCCTTTTGACAATAGCATCTTCATCCTTTTCTCACTCATGTGACCAAGTCTGCAGTGCCATAGGCTTGTATCAATACTTGCATCAGCAACTGCAATTGTGTCTCTTGGACTTGAGGTCATATATAGAGTACCAGTCTTCTTTCCACGAGCCAATACTCTAGCTCCCTTTGTAACCTTCCAAGTACCACCAACAAATAGTATTGCATGCCCTTCATCATCAAGTTGTCCAACAGAAATCAGATTCCTCCTCAGGTCAGGAATGTGTCGAACCTTCTCCAGTAACCAAACAAACCCATTGGGCAACAATATCCGGACATCTCCCATACCCACAACATCCAAGGCTGAACCATCAGCCAAATACACCTTACCAAAATCACCTGCAACATAATTCTGTATGATTTCTTGGTGTGGAGTGGTATGAAACGAAACTCCTGAATCCAAAACTCAATCATCAAGTGGACTGTCTACTGCAAGAAGCAATGCATCCTGTACCTCTTCTGTTACAGCATTAGCCGAATCATCTTCATTATTCTTCTTAGGACTTTTGCACTGGTTCCTAAAGTGACCTATTTTCCCACAATTCCAGCATTGTACTTGTTGGCCTGATCTAGATTTACTTCTGTTTCGATTAAAATTTCTGGATTTTGATCTGCCCCAATTTGAATTTCTGTTATTGCTTCTACCTCTTGTCTCAAGGTTTAGGGCAGAACCAGATCCTGAGGTTTCACCTACATCTCTTCTGCGAATCTCCTCAGCCAGAATTAAATCTCGTATATCATTATACTTGAGCTTTTCCTTTCCTGTAGAATTGCTTACTGCCATCCTCATTGCCTCCCAACTGTTTGGCAAAGATGCCAAAACGATCAGAGCACGAATCTCATCACCAAAATCAATTTCTACAGACGACAATTGATTTGTGATAATGTTAAATTTGTTCAGATGTTGTGCTACTAATGCATTCTTTGCCATCTTCAAATTAAACAGTTTCTTCATCAGATGCACCTTGTTGTTTACCGACGGCTTTTCATACATTCCAGACAAAGCCTTCATCAGATCAGCTGTGGTCTTCTCCTTCACAACATTGTGTGCAACAGACCTAGACAGAGTTAACCTGATAACTCCCAATACCTGTCTGTCAAGAAGAGCCCATTCCTCAGATTTCATCGCCTCAGGTTTTGTCCCTAAAAGAGGCAGATGCAATTTCCTCCCATAGAGATAATCTTCAATCTGCATCCTCCAATACGCAAAGTCTGTGCCATCGAACTTTTCTATTCCAGACGCCTTTCCTGCTTCCTCTGTCATTGCTCCCACTCAAACCTAACCCTAGGCTCTGATACCAGTTGTAGGGAATTCAACCCGATTCCCAACCTGTGAGAAACAAAAAAATAGAGAAAAACACACGCCAAAGAAAAATAATCACACGCACAAGACAGTATTTACGTGGTTCGGCAATTTGCCTACGTCCACGGAGTTGCAGGGATTTCACTATTATCTGGGAAAAATACAAAGTGCGGCTACAGTGTTTCTCTCTCTCTTTCTGAAACACAAAAAAAATAATAGCAAACCCTAATCATAAAAATGGCTTTTATATCCTGCACACAAGATTACAATGGGCTACAAAACAGGCCAAAAATAAACTAGGCTCCACAAAACCCAACACCACGAAGGGGCAGTACTATTTGTAAAGCAATATCGAGCAAACATCCATTACTTCTCTACGTATGCCTTTTTCCTCTTTTTAATGCATACTTTAATACATACATACATACATATAGCTAAGTATTAACTGAATATTTATCATATATAGCTAGTGTAAGTTTGTAACTTGCGATAATAAGCATCAATGTGATGAACAGTGTACATCCAGTAGTGCTTGATGAATGAGAATCTTTTTACCACAACTTTATCACAATTATGATGTAGTAGACTGTGATGTGAGTGGTAAAAAAAAAAGTAATAAATTCATGTGAAAGTGATAAACAGTCACATCGTGACGAAGTTATAGCAAAAATAATTGTGGTTCTAGAACAATTAGTGATGAATTCTAGATATAAATAAATAAATAAAACAGTGCTAGAGAGCGGAAGTTCTCAAAGCAAGTAATGTATAGGAGTAGGGTACTAGGGTCCCATAATTCAAGTGCATTCCACGGCACCATTAGCACTGTGACTCGGAGACGCAATATCTGCATTCCTTTTAGTAATTCTTATAGCAAAGCCGCGTGTTATATATAAACCGACTGTCACAGCCTAGCTTGAATGGGGCTCATTAAATGTATTCTCAGATCCTCTCTTTCTGTCAAAGTTTTGTCTGCTGGTTGAGTATTTGCCAACCCCCAAAATAAAGGCAAAGCCGGTTCCTACCTTTTGCTTTAAAAGGTTCCTCCTTATTTATATAGGCCCCAGATATAGTTGATAAAAAATTCCAGAGTTTTCTTAATAATTCTTCTTATTGAAGAAAATAATTTATTAAAAAAACAGGACCAGTTAGCTAGAGCTATTTACTATATCAGGGTGCCCTATATTATTATATACAAACTATGATTTAAAATTTTCCTCCCATGCACATTCCTAGCGCTACTTCAATAGTCCTCCTTCAAGAGTCAAGAATGAGCTTTTAGCATTATCTCTTCCTGTATGTCAAGCACTTCTTTATCCTTGACCACAATCATTGCAGATGGTATATGTGAAAAATATGTCTTACTCACTGGCAAAAATATATAAGAATAGATAGCACGTGAATAATAATATATTCCTCATATATGTTTAATTTCGTACAATGTGATGATGTATACACCACGTCAGTATTCCAATCCTTGTTTTGAAAATAAAGTAAACTACGCAATATAATATATAGTTCTTAAAATCTGACAAAGTCTTACGATTTTAAAATTTTACATCCTTAAATCATTCTGAATCTTACTAGAATCTCTACTAAAGTCAAATTCATGTAGGATCCGAATCTAGATCTCAGGATCTTATAGAATCTCAATCCTATAGGGATACTAAAGATCCTGTGATATAGAGAAAAATTCAAAAAAAAAAAAAAATCTTTTATTGGGCCTCCAAATGGAGTCCAAATGCCTCAAACTTATAAGCAATTAAATAAACAAATAACCCTGTGGCCTAGCCCAAATTATATATTATAAAAAAACAAATATAAAAAAGGAAAAAAATAAAGCCCTAACCTAAGGCCCACGTAAGTAATAAGCTGCCACCTTAACTACTTAACAAAATAAACAAAATCACAAAAGACAGAAAAGAAGAGACTAAACTACTAGAAAGCTGGAGGCAAATGCAAAAATCTTATAAATCCGATAGGAACGCCACTGTACGTAAGAGAGACCATCTACAACAATGGTGAGTTTTGTTTTTTTTTTTTAATCTTTTTTTTTTTTTTTTTTTTGCTGTTAGTTGCTTACTCATGAGAATATGAGATGTATTGGCTCTCAGTTGCTTACTTTTTATTGTGAATAATAAAATTATAATTGATATAATGTGTTCATGGCTAGTGTATGGCTTAATTCATCGTAGTTATTTATTGTGAATTGTGATGGCTTAATTTTCTAAACTAATCTCATGAGAAAAATTGTGTTTTCAATGAGGCAGTGATAATATTTTTAATTTGGTACTTTACCTTTTATTAATTTGTATTAAAATTACTTTTTAATTTTTTTTAATATATATTATGAATTATAATTATGAGTATTTTTTTTATATTTTTTTTAATCGGAAAGTAGGATTTTACAATCCTCGTGCACAATTCTACGATCCAATCCTCAAACCTTTTTACTGATCCCTTGTAGGATCTTGATCCTGAATTCCTGATAACCTTGGAGGAAACTACATAAAGGAGGGTGTAGTTGACAAAAGATCAAAATCCTCTGAAGGTAGAAGACGAAGAAGTTTTATTAATTAGCAGTAACCAAAGGTCCAAAGCAACAAAACTTGGATACAATAGTTTGTGATTTGCAAAGACAACGCTTTAAACACGATCCTTCCTTTTCAAAATTCTTATACTTCCTCTCATTGGGCCATTGATTTTAAGTTCCTTTATTGAATGGTTTGTTAATCATATTTTTTACAAGACTAAATATTCTTTCACACTTGTTAATCTATTATTTCACACACATCTATTATTGACATAAATTATTTCATTATTCAAATTCTAAATCTGTCCTCGTCTTGGTCAAATACTTAGTAAGTACTAAGTAGTAACCAAAGAAAGGCTAAATAGAAAAAACTTAAAACTAAAATTAAAATTCTACGTTACTTATTTCCAAGAAATTACCCTCTTATTCCTTCTTGCTTGATGTTGATCCTAAGCCTTAATTCTAAGTCTTAATTATGTTATTTTTCTATTCTTCAATTTCGATGTAGCCTTCGTTTCGGTTGTGTCATATGTATCGAAGTTGTCAAATTTTACATGTTATTGTTATCTCATTAGCTGAATAACCTCAATCACCTTTATTCTGCGAATTTTTTTTTTTAATAAATAAATAAAAACGTCAATTACGTGATTCTAATATTAAGGATAAAAGAAAATTGATATGATTTGTCATTTCAATTGGAATCTAATTCCAGTTGAAGAGATGTCGAGCCAATAAATATCTGTAAAGATTTGCCACTTTTTTTATATACAGATTTGCCTGAATCATTGAATTTAGGAACCGAAAGCCAAAGATTCTTAGACATAATGCTTCGAATACGTTTGTAAATTAGGTGGGAAAATGGCCCCAGAGTCCAGACCAAATCAAAAGACGCTTAGGGCACATTTAAACAGGTTCAACTGAAAAGCATTATCAAGATTATTCGCTGTCTTTGCCAAACAGATTTATATGATACTGGATTATCCACCCCCCCCCCCCCCCCCCCCCCGGGTCTCCCTCTCCCCAAAAAAAAAAAAAGATTTATATGGTACTGAATCATAGAAAGTCCAATAATGCATATTTTATCAACGCACAATACTTATATTAAATGGATATTTAATTACTTGAGAAAATCGCTAAGAAGAAGCATAGACATACTCTTCCAATAGGATCTATTGGGTAAAAGAAAAAATCCAGAGGATATAGTGTTCTCCTTAAATATGCTTAAATTCAATAAAAAAAATGTTTTATTACTTGAGAAATATAATATATTCTCTGATATCATATAAAAATACCAAATGAATGTATTGTATTTCTCTCGTAATAAAATATATAATAGTACCTTTATATATAGAAAGTATATGAGTGCACTACAAGTATAAGTACAGTAGATCTAAAGAGTAAGGCCTATATGTCTATACATGTTAACAAGCACCTTAATATTCAACATGTTTATACTGGAAATAAGGTGATTAAGAAGTTCAAGATTTCATTCCAACCCTACCCTAAAGCTTAATTAGAAAGGATTTTTTGGCATTGCTTTATCCAATAGCACAGATGAGCGAAAGTATAATAGTTTAATTTATAGGTAGGTTCTACTACAAGGATGAGAATTTTTTGTTTTGACGCAACGAAATCTTATGTCTCATAAATTACTATTAAAAATTTGAGCTTCGTGCATTGGCTACAACTTTTTTTTTTCCTTTTTCTTTTGGTTTGTGTTCCTACACTAATTGTTTTTTTGCACTCATTATCATATACAAACTACCAAGAGTATATAGGTTTTTTTTTTTTTTTTTGAAAGAGAGTTTCAACCTATAGCATTCGCTCCTGATGATAACTCTTTATCATCAGACCAAGACACCAATCAGTTTCTGGTGTAGGCGGGGATTGAACCCCAGATCTCTTATTCAACCATCAGAGACTTTACCAGTTGAGTTAGCTGGAACCCACAGAGTATATAACTTAATTGATTAGTATCTCCTGACTTTTTAACAAATAATTTTTAGGTACTTTCAGAGTACGGTAATACCTAAATATTTTATATTTTTAACATAGACATCCCAAAGTTCAAATCCCTCCTCTCTATTATAATTATTAAACTATATGAGATAAGTTCAAGTTACACCCGTTAAATCTCTTAAAAATTTATGGTGTAAAAAATGTGTAACTTTACAGGAGTTACACAAAATATAACTTGAACTCATTTCTATAATGGTGCTCTTATGGCAATTGCCAATAAACTAGTTTAGAAAAATTTTAACAATATTTTCATAAAAAATATAAAAAGCAATAAAAATAATTAATTGATTTTTTTCCCATAAAAATATTCTTAACATAGTTTTTTTTTTTTTTTTTTTTTGTTAATACATTATAGAAATTCTACTCTAGTCTAATCTAAGTGTATATATATATATATATATATATGTAAAATTCCCTCCTAAAAACTTGAAACCTGGCCCTTACCTCCCGCATCCCACAAGCACTTAACTTGTGAAGTGATCGTCACGCCAATGGTGCACATTGATTTTAACATAGTTCCTAAACTAATACTTTAGAACATCCATTAACTTTCCCATTCATATGTAAACCCACAGTAATTACCTACACGGTTTAGCACTTTGGCAACGGTAACTTTGACTTCTTGTTTGATGTTTGATACGAAGCAAGTGGCATTATTCGTCTTTATCAATGTTTTATTTTATTTTAGTGAGAAAAAGGGAAGGAATGAAGGGAGGAAAGGCGAGAAATTTGGGGTAGAGACATAAAAAGCAGGTTTTTTGTGCGTGATCGCCAAAAATTATATAAAGGAATATTGGTAATTATGCCTTAAGGCCACTAAAAAAGGAAGCATGTGTAGTTGTCTACAAAATGGTGATTAAATGATTTAAATCATTAAAAGGTAGGGGAGGCTGGGGAGCAGAAATATTACGTTCCACCAAATTTGAAAGTAAAAGAGAAAGTTCATCAAAAAAAAAAAGAGAGGATGACAGAAATGATGGTAGGGACTTAAATTCAGTGAACTTTTGAGATTGTGTGTTTTCTTTTTTCTTTTTTCTTTTTTTTGGGCTAATAAATCTTTAGAAACGTATTGAGAGTTTTGTAATTGTTTAAATTAATCAAATCAAAGAAAACTATAGGAAAGGAAAAAAGTGAGTATTACTTACACATCAGAATGAACTTCATGTCCTAATTGATTCACTTAAACTCTCAATTTATTCATGCACAAAAGGTACGGTGATTGAGAAATGCACCAAACTTTGACACTTAACAAAATAACTAGAGATTAAATTGTAGTAACTATGCGTAGCACAAAAAAGTGAAAAAAACAAATCAAACTAAAATTTTACTTGAAATGAAAGTGTTAATGAGTAATGACCCATTTTAGCAATGATCCCGGCCGTTGGATTGTGCTGATGAACAACCATATATTGGAGGTTCACTTTTAGCAATTGGTCCCAAGCAGCAGACCCCACATAAAAACCTAATAGTGATTACCAGTTACACGGTATACAAATTCACAGTACAAACGAGGAAAGACCACTAGAAAGCTCTCTAATTCCATTTCCACGATTTTTCAAACCCAAAGTTTACGGGTTTTTCTTTTCTCAGTAGAAAAAACTTGGAGTTTACGTGTATTCTTTCCTAAAGTTGGAAACCTCTGCTGCCATTTCCATTACTCTAGTAGAGAATCAGAAAGCAATTTCTCACTTTACGTTTGAAAATTCCCGTCTATTTCTCCATTTTCAGTTCTTCTACCTGCGTACTAATCATATAAATATAACCCCACCTCGCATTACCCAGCAACAACATTATCACCATCATCATCATCATCATCTTCTTCTTCTTCTTCTTCTTAGCAATATAAGGCAATGCAGCATTTCCTTCACCATAGAAAAATCTAAAAACACCATCAGTAACCCATATTCATAGTAATGGATCTTATTATCAGCCTCATAGTCTTGCTGACATTTTGTAAAGGTAATTTTTCAAACGCTTCAGATTTTGCGGTCTTTGAATTATTGATTTATATATCAATATCACTTTATATATTAATCTCAATATTCCTTACTTTGGTACAGGTATATCTGGGGCTACATTTACATTATTAAACAAGTGTGACTATACAGTATGGCCAGGAATTCTAGCCAATGCAGGTAGCTCCAAATTAGATAGCACAGGGTTCGAACTCGTGTCAGGCGGGTCTCGGACCCTCCAAGCCCCACCAAACTGGTCAGGAAGATTCTGGGGCAGAACCGGTTGTACATTCGACCCAAACACGGGTCAAGGAAGCTGCAACACCGGAGACTGCGGGTCCAACCAGGTCGAATGCAACGGTGGAGGCCAAAAACCACCGGCAACTCTGGCAGAATTCACAGTCGGGTCGGGTACCCAAGACTTCTACGACGTGAGTCTAGTTGACGGCTACAATTTGCCATTGATTATTGACCCGAGTGGCGGGTCGGGTAATTGCTTGTCAGTCGGGTGTGTGACCGACTTGAACCGACAGTGCCCGAATGAGTTACGGGCCGGGGACGGTTCGGCTTGTAATAGTGCGTGTGATGCTTTAGGGAGCGATGAGTACTGCTGCCGCGGCGCGTATGGATCACCGAATACTTGTAAGCCGTCGAATTACTCGGAGATGTTTAAAGCGGCGTGTCCAAGGGCGTATAGCTACGCTTATGATGATGCCACTAGTACATTTACATGTACATCAGCTGATTATACCATTACATTCTGCCCTTCATCCGCAAGGTAAGGATAGTATCCCACTATTTCGTATCTTTTCTTCTTTTTCTTTCCTTTTCTATTTTAAAATTTGAAGTTTTTATTCCTCTTGAATTTATTAATTTAATGCAGTCTAAAAATATTTATTTATTTATTTATTTATTATTACGAAGAAGATAGATTTTTAGCTCGGTAATTATCTTCTTACACTCGTTGATATACATTTCATACCGGCAACATTCATAATTTAGCGTGAGATGTCCACAATTTTTTTTGATATGCACCTTTAAACAAGAAAATGATTCATAAAAATAAGAAGTGTGAGAGAATTAATACTCATTTTTAGCATTAAATAAGTCTAGAGTTACAATTTTTTCTCTTTTTACAATTGTTAAAGTCACAAGTTGTAAATGATATTTTCTCAAAAACATAAGTTATAAATGATAGATAATTAATAAAGAAATGTAAATAATAAACCTCATGGAAATCAATAAAAACTTAACATTGTGAAAAATAACGTGCATCTATTGTTCCCTTTTTTCTTTTTTTCTTTTTTTTTTTTTTTTTTGAGAAACTATTGTTCCATTTTTGGATGAATCTATCATGTGTTTTGACAATTTGTGTTGTCCTCTTTGAGACTATTCTACTTAGCTTTCATATTACTTGTTTGCATTGCCTTTGTATGCAACAAGCTAGCATGAAATTAGTGTTGACTTGTGGGTTACATAAAGGTGAGTGATAGGCTGCTACCTGTAATCAAGAATGTTGTCAATAATTTAATATATAACTGTGATACAATTCAAGTTCATGTGGAGTTGGTCTTTGATTATATTGGTAGTAATTCGCATCCTATGAGAAATGGGTTGAGATTGATTAATCCATAGGAAGGTAGATGATCGTGACCTATGGTTCCATTGATCATGTTAAGTATATGAGCCTTATAAATATAAATAGAATCAACTTATTTTAATGAGTTTTAATATTTGATCAAAATTTTGAAGTTTATCACAATATTTTAATGAGATTTAATCTGCTCCTACATTTTGATAGAGTTAATTAATATTTGATTCACTCAACATGACCTTTAATATGACTTCCTGAGGTAACAAATTGCTGGTGGTGGGCAACGTGCAAAGAAAGAAGATTGGTGATAAGTCTATGCAAAAATGCTGTTAGGTTTATTATTCATCAATAATGACTTGTCACTTGGGTGATTGTGTAAAAAAATAATATAGTGTTTAATATGAGTTTGGGTTGCCTCTAATGTTCTTATTTATTAGAGGTGACATGGGCACGACACATATCTTAATATGATCACATGTCAGTCAAATATTTTATTCATTGCTTCCATTTAATATTCATGTGATTTCACTTGAATTTTGTAACTTATTTTAAAAAGTGAGATTTGTTTGGAACCCATTTCAATAAATGATGTATGTAAAAAATTTGTATCTAAAATAAATTTACTTTTTTTTTAAGAAGAATTTAGAAAGCCATACCTAATAAGACAAATATATCAAATAAGCAACCTTTGAAACCCTTCCAAAACACAACTATTCACTAAGTAGTGCATTTTGATATTTGATTTACTTGTTACACAACAAGAAAACATAACATAAACTAGAAGAATTTACCCATTTTTTGACAAGAAACGAAAATGTTTACCTAAATGTTATAGAATTCATTACTCCTGCTGGAATTATTTTAATTTGAATGGAAAGGATATTATAGCATTTTGGTTTTCATTAAGACAATATTTCCGAGCTATGTCATACGTCTTCAACGAAATTTATGTGCTTTTTTTCAAATGTTTTTTGTTTGAACAGTCAAAAAGCTGCAACAAATACACCTCCCACAACCACAACAAGCACAACAAATAGCTCTGGAACCGAGTCAGGGGAGGTGCCAATGGATACCAACAGCTCTTGGTTACCAATCTTTTCTACTGGAGACTCATCCAAGACCCTCTCTTCTTGTACTTTACTCATTCTTACATTGACTTCCTTTCTCTTCCTCTTCTTGCTTATCTCTTAGTCTCTCTCTCTCTCTCTCTCTCCTTATACATATTTTAGTCCTTATTTTAGATTTCCAGGCCACATCCCACATGCATAGATATTTGAATTTTACGTCTCACTTTAATTGTTTCACTCTGATTTTGTGGAAGGATTTGTAATTTCTGCTACAAATTAGAAAGAAAGAGCTAATTTTCTTAAGAAGAGAATTTCATTATTCGAACCGAGTTCCATGTGCTCGAAAACTGGAAGTGTTTGCTTTACTTTTAAGTCCTTGTACATATACTTGGGTTGGCGGGCAACTGCTAAAGTTGGTCAACTTTGCTGGAATTGCAAGCTTTGCTAGTAATGTGATTTTGGGAGGAAATGATGGTGCCTCTAGAAGCGGCTGTGTTAGCATTATTTATTTATTTATTTAGATCTATCTCCATTTGGGATATATTTGTTTATTATGTTCCTTTATATCTAAGGCTTATCAGATATATTAGAAGTCTCAAAATTCAATGACTACTATATTATAAGAAAGAACTAAAAGGTTCAAATCTCTCTTACCATTGTTGCAACTAGAAAAAGAAAAAAAAAAAATTTAATGAGATTTCTGAAATAATCCTAAGTCCAGGAATGACGTTAATAAACTGATACATTTTTTTTTATTAACATTAAGCGAGTAATATTTAAAAAATGTTATATTGATTCAAAGAAAATTAGTTTGGATTAAGATGGTAATGATTTGTTTTGTTGATAGATTTTTGGAAGTTGGTGCTTATCTTGAGAGGTTATGTATAAATTTAGATTCAGAGTAAGCAACCAAATAGTTATGATTTTTCAATTACAAATCGTAGTTGGTGTAAAAGAAATAGTAGAATTCATGTGTGAGTGATTGATTTGCTTTTTTTTTTTTATCTTAATAAAAAGAGAGATCACGTGAATCCTGCATAATTTTTTTTTCCCCTTAATAAAAAAGATAAATGTTATGTTCACAACATTTATACAACAAATTCTAAGTGGTAGTGAGGTTTTTGTTTTCTAAGTAAATCTTTATAGAGTTCGGGTCTTGGTGTAATGACAAGTGTCTTTCATCAAAAGTAACAAAAGGGTAAAGTTGCATATGTATATTAATCACCTCTCTCATTCCTTGCCAAAGTATGAGTTTTTCAATCAAAAATTCAAAATAGGAAAATCTAAGAAGAGATTAGCCAAGAAAATTACCTAACAAGTTGTGATCAAAGCCACTATAAAGGAGCAATACTTTAGAATGCTTAGAGAAGGAGCTGGGCCTTTCATTGGTCAAATGAAAATACACCAGGAAATACGAGAGATGTTCTCAACCTAAAATGTCTACACCTTTTTTTGCTGAAACCTTAAATGTTTACACTTCGACCCAACTCACCAACGACCAAGTATTTGTGCAATGAGATGAGAGAGTATCAATAGTAATGATGGATGTCAAGCAAGTGCTAATGTATCTCATATCTCTTCAAATGGCGAAACTGGGCTTCTATCATTTTTCTGGGCCTTAAGGCACTATGAGAAGGACTTGTAAGGCAGATAAAATTATTTAACTTCATCAAACTCCAGGGAGGAGAAGGTTCCATTAGCATTATCTAGGGCCGTTCGGTACATGAATTTAAATAAAAATTTTCAATTTTTTTGAAAATGTGTATGGATGAAAAAGTGTGTAAAAATACGTTGTTTAAAAATTGAAAACATGTATTTAAGTTTATGTACCAAACGGGTTTAAAAGGAGATGTGGGCTACGGTTTCAAGTTATGATCCAAAGAGTTCTAATCAATATCAATTGTTATGTATCTCCATTGGTGGGTTATGATGCAATTTTGGGTGTTAATGGATATGGACCATTATTTTGGATTTTTTTAACCACTGATGAGGTTCAATATTTATGGAAAAGAGATTATTTCAACAGGTTTAATTATCCCAAATGATTACATTGTGGATGATTTAACACGTGAATAGTCCTATAAGCCACCACGTAGTACGATGAAGAAATCATCCAACCCAGTTTCGAAAACTTTTTCCTTGAATGATCTGTTTTGCAAACTGTTCATGCTTTGATTGCTTTCATTTGGCCGAAATATTTCTTTCCGCAAACCATTGCAAAGGAAAATCCAAGATCACAGTTGAAGATAAAATGTGTGAACAATTTTGCATAAAATTACACATAATAATCTTTAAACTCATTAACTAGGTGGAAAGAACAAAATTCTGAGTCATATGATTACAGAACATCTATGATCTAATGCTTCCTTAAACTGAAACCCAAAAAAAAAAAAGACATGCAATGTCTCGGGGTTGTCTATTGAGACAACTCACCCTAAGGGGGGAAAACAAAAAAGGGCAGAAGAAGAAGAAGTAAGTCGCCCAGCTTTCAAGCAATCTACAACTCATCCTTGACAGCAGAAGGCTCTGTCTCTGCATCATCCTTAACAGCATCAGCTTCAGCCTCGGTAGTAGCAGCAGCTTCTTTTGTTTCAGTTTCAGTCTCAACTTCTTCAACTTCATCTTCCTCCTCAACTGCTGCATCAGGATTGATGCCTAGGCTAGACTTCACCGAGTTGTAAATACGAGCTGCAAAGTCCTTGGGTTCAGAAGGCGTGAAGCCACTCTCCATGAGTGCAGTGTGGTAAATAAGCTGTGCTGTCTGCTTTACGCTCTCATCCTGAATAGCAACCCGGTTGCGTTAACAAACCAAAACCAGCAACAAGTGAATGCCTACTTAAACATATTAAAAAACTACTGCACTTTCCTGAATTGCATCCAAGTAAAAATACAATATGTACAAATACGGAAATGGTTCCAGCAAGAAGCCAGGCCAGCTTCCCCAATATGTAACCATAGTTTAAACCAACCAAGGATCAGAATCACTTTAATAACAATGGCATTCACTTTCCTCAAATCACTCCATCAAGTGATTGCTGCATTTGGTGCACTAATCATTCTAATTTCTAATTCACACAGCTGCTGGGCTGTTCTTATTTCAGATCCAGGTTGGAATTCAGATATTTCAAACCAAAGAACTAGACATCATTCAATTTCATGAATCAGGGCCCTCTAAAATTTAAAATGCAACAATTCTTAATATCCTACATTAATGCTAAACAACCATTTAGATTATTCCAAGGCAATCACAACTTGAATAAGCATTATTTGGTATACACCATAAGTTGCTATTGACATTGCAATCTAAACTACTTGTTTAACATGATTTGTTAGTAGAATTATAAGCACCCTGTGGTAGTAACCCTAGGAATTCTAGGGGATTGTAATTTCAGTGTGCAATTATGCCATGTAGCCAAGTTCTAGGTCAAACAACCTTGCACATTCTGCAAGAAGGCAAGTATTCTTCTCAAAAAGGGCGGGCACCCTCTTGGGAAAATGGTAGGGAGTTTGAATAGGATTGATGAAAATCACACAGGCAAGAAGATACGTGCAAGCCAAAATCTTAACTCAGACACAACGTGAGCATTCATTTCTATCTTATCTAAATTTTCACATTCAGCTTTCTAAATATGTATGGAAGGAGGGGAAATTCTAAAATGTACCTCAGAGTTCTTCACCACTCTCTCCTGGAGCTCCTTAATAATTGGGTGCCTTGGGTTGATCTCAAGTACCCTCTTTCCACGCATATAGGCTTGCTTACTAGCATCTGATAATGTCTGAGACTGCATAATTCTCTCCATGTTTGCACTCCATCCATACTTGGAGGTCACAACCACACAAGGTGTCTCAGCCAAACGATTTGATATCTTCACATCATCGACATTATCAGCGGAAAGAGCACCCTTCCACCATTTGGTGAGTTCCTTGAATGATTCCTTGAGTTCCTTGTCTTTAGAATCTTTCCCAAGTTTCAGACCCTCCTTGGACACATTCTGGAATTTTTTGTCTTCATAATCCATAAGGTATTGCATCAGGTATTCATCAACTGGATCTGTGAAGAAAATAACCTGCAACAACATAGGGAAAAATAATTTGTAAGTTGAGTAAATTAAACAATTTTAACAAAAAAATGTTTTCCAACATCAAAGCACAAATAAAAACAGTGAAATGGGGAAAGAAAAAACTATTATAAATTTAATAAGGATCTATAGTAAAAGCAAAATCTTTTTGCAAATGTACCTCAAAATTTTTCTTCTTAAGCCGCTCAAGGAATGGAGATTTTTCCAATTGTTCCTTGCTGGTTCCTGTAATGTAGAAGATATCCTTTTGACCCGCTTTCATTCTTGAGATATACTGATCCAATGAAGTCAATTTTCCATCTGACTTTGTACTGTCAGAGAGATCCAAAACCAAGTAAGTCCCCCAGAAAGAAGTGAAAGGCATGACAAGAAATGGCAGCTGAAAAACTAGATTGAAAAAATATACATAAAACAAAGTACATACGTCTCGACTCTGAGAAGTTTAGCCAATCGATTCCTGTTAGTTGCATCCTCAATAATACCAAGTTTAATGGACTTGCCAAACTCATTCCAGAATTTGGCATATTGACCTTTCTTCTCATCATCATCACTGGATGTTTCAACTTCTGCTTATCCATCAACATTCAACATGAACCAAAAGAGCAAAGCAAATCAAAATCAGCAACACTTCAAAACTAATTTGAAAACTAGCAAGTATTTAACCAACTAAATATGAAGCAAGAGAGAGAAATTAGAAATGTTTTTTTGCTTTAGGATAGCCATAAGCCAGTATATGGCCAGGTTGTGGTGAACAAAATATATATGGAATTATGACTTAGTCTATAGACTAGAACGACACAGAGCTTTAAGTTGATTATAAGAATCAATAGAAAAAACGTTTTTCTAAAGCTTAGAAGAAGCAAGTTACAGATAAAATACCTTTCTTGTCTTTGTCATTGGCTTCATCTGGATCTTCTTCAGCAATTCTACGGATCATATCAAGGGCCTTCCTGATGAGTTTCTTCTTAATTGTTTTCAAACTGCTGTGTTGTTGAAGCATTTCTCGTGATACATTGAGTGGTAAAGTGTCAGAATCAACAAGACCCTGTTCCAAATGTAAACCATCAAGAACCAAAACTACAAGCCACATCCTCACTGTTGCATTTACACAAATCTATTTGCAAGAATAAAAAATAATCTGAAATTTACCATTAAAAAGTTTAGATACTTTGGCAAAAGCTCGTCAAATTCATCTGAGATGAAAACCCGTCTGACATACAACTTGAGGTTGGATTTTTTGGAGTTATAATAACTCTCGTATAGATCACTAGGGGCCTTAGGAGGCACAAACAAAACTGCCTTGAACTCAACATCACCTTCAGCTGTAAAGTGACTCCACGCTAAAGGCTTATCTTCACTAAAATCCTGTTGAACAACACAAGTTATAATGATGCAAACTAAAACTTTGAAAAGTTACTAAAGTGTCCAGCAATTAACAAATATGGCAAATAACCTTTGCAAGAGAGTGGTAGAATTTGGTGTACTCCTCCTCTGTCACCTCCTTTGGACTCCGTAGCCATATAGCTTTAACATCATTCAAAAGCTCCCACTCGGAACTTTTTTCCTTAACTGTCTTTGTCTTTGGTTTTTTCTCGGCATCTTCATCTTCACCTTTCTCAGCATCCTCCTCTTCTTCCTCAGAAGAACTGCTTTCAGCTGCTCATAGCAGTTGAGTAATGAGAAGGGAATCAGAATATGCAAGGAGAAAAAATATGCAACGTGCATAGAAAAATTTTGGCTACCCACACTGAGGTCTTATCATGCATACATGTAAACACATAAATAAATACTTCAACATATAACAAGCAAACAAAAATATTAATATTTCATTATGCATACATGATTCCTCTTCCTCGCTAGAGTCATCTTCATCAGCTGGAACCTCCACATCAACCTCCTTGGTTGCCCAAAGATAGATGGGGAAATTGATAAATTCAGAATATTTTTTCACCAATTCCTGCAAAAAGGAATAACCATGACTGACTTTCTGAGGAAACAAAAATGGATCCCTAGTAATAATCTAACAGGAAGAATAGAAGACACATTGAATTTATCATAATCCAAGGTAATAAGCACCCAAACTTTAAGATGCAAGCAAAAGCATACATAAAAATGTCTTCAAAAGACAATAAAGTCAAAAGAAGACAAACAGTAATTGTTTTAGCAGAATATAGTGGAGCTTGACCTTATAAAAATGACATACTCAAGAATTACCAAATAACAAAATGGTACAGTGAATATCACAAAGTAAGTAATTATTTTAGTCCATACAAATTTCCAAGGTTGTTCCGCTGGCCTCAGATTACTCTGACTCAAAACGTGCAAGAGCTAAATGACACAGTACACTTGCTAGATTTTGGTGGTTTTGCACTTGTCAAGAGCTAAATGAAACTCGTTTAAAATTTTCTGGTGGTTTTGCAAGTACCAAGAGGTTTTGACTGTGAATAATTGGCTACAATTAACATGTCAAATGCATTGACAGCACAGTGACCGGTAAGAAGGAATGAGAACAGGACAGCAACCAAACATTATGACCACCAAATTTCAGAGAGATTAAGGAAAGGCCAACCAACCACTAGTGTCTTTAAAGGCAAAACAAGTCAGAGGAAATTGGAAAAAAGAAATAGCAAGTAGTAAGAACAGAGCTAATAATGTAGTACATCACTAACCAGAAACATAAAGAAATTAGAAATACCAATATCTTAAATAAAAAATCAGACACAGATTAGAACGTTCAAAGGCATATGGCATAACAAACCCATCATATACTTGAGATACAAAATGAACATCCAACTACATGAAAAGCAGTGAAGCACCGATATAGAAAATAAAGTGAGTCCTTAGCCTCCCAATTTGTCAATGTCAGTTTAATAGGTATAAAGAAATCATCAGTACTACAAGCAATAACAACTACAATATACAACTAAGTTCTTAAGATCAAATAGTTAAAATATACGCACTTTCAACTTGCTCTCCTCCAGGTACTCCCCAGCTTCATCCCTGAGGTGTAATCTAATCTCAGTTCCACGTCCTAGTGGCTCATTCCACGTATCCTCGGATATGGCAAACGCCCCATCAGCCTTTGATTCCCACACGTACCTGAACACCAGATTCATTGAATTATCATCAGTCCAATCAATTCAAGGTTCAAAGAAACAAATTACTATAAAAAGTCAAACTGATCAAAAGGCTTACTGTTTGTCTTCATTGTGTTTGCTAATGACTTCAACATAATCAGCAACAAGATATACAGAGTAGAAACCAACACCAAACTGTCCGATGAGATTGAGATCTCCACTAGTCTGCATTTTCTCCACGAATGCTGTACAAGAGAATAATTCATATTCACATGGTTAACACCCAAAACCTACTCAAGCACAAAACTTTACATTGCAAAATGCAGTATATTAAGAACATACCAGAGGTTCCAGACTTTGCTATGGTTCCCAAGTTCTTGATTAAATCCTCCTTTGTCATACCTATACCTCTGTCACGAATTGACAGGATTTTCTTCTCCTTGTCTAATTTAATCTGCATTACATTGTGTTTTATGAAAGGTTACACTTTATCTACTCCACAAAATACCAACACTGTATTCCATAAGCAAGAAAAATCCTAGCTTTAGCGTTACACGACGTCCTATCGCTACAATTTCTATATTCAGCATTACACCTAATGGCTTTATTATGTGTTTCTCTTGAGGGCAAAACTAAAAAATTTTCACTATCTTCAACATGAAAATTCAAAAATGTATATAAACTTATTTATAGCCGTTACTGACCTCGATCTCAAGCTTAGTGTTGTCACCTTCACCCAAAATCTCTTTGTCAGTAAGAGAAAGGAACCTAATCTTATCCAATGCCTGAAACACAAAAATTAAAAAACAAATACGAATTTTTCATTAACACTAAATCATAACAATAATCATGAAAAGAAATATGCTATCAAAAATGAAAATCTTACATCAGAAGCATTGGAGATCAACTCTCTGAGGAAAATGTCCTTGTTACTATAAAGCGAGTTGATAATGATATCCATGAGCCGAGACACCTCAGCTTGGAACTGAAATTTCTCCGCGCTGTTACGGATCGATCTGTTTGAAATCGACTCCGATTCTCTCTTAACGACATCGGAATCAGTGGAAAGGCCATGTGGTACAGCGCCGAGCTTGTCCTCCACCTTTGGTGGATCTACAACCTCATCGGAAGCCTCCGCATTGGCGTGAATTTTCCGACCTACACAACCATAGATCACAAGCACAATTTATAACCAGAAAATTCGAAACGAGATCTAAGAAAAAAGGTACCATCTTTAATGGCGAAATGCGAAAACCCTAGGGTTTACCTTGATCTGGCAGAACAAAGAGAAGGCAAAGCAAAAGCAAAGCGGAAGGGATCGTCCACTTCCTCATCGCACTCTTTCACAGACTTTCTAGTAGCTTCTTCGCTCACTGAAATGGTTCTCTTGGATTAGGCACGGTTCTTGGGCTACTTCAATTTTGCTCTGTGGATATATATAGCTCCGTTATTGAGTCAGGGAACCGTGAATTTCACGGGGTATTGACTCCCCAATTGACGCTTGGATTGGGTCTTGTTTGCCAGCGTGGATGATCTAACGGCTAAGGGGTTTTGAAGTGAAACGTGGCGAGATTTTATTGGTTTCTCTTTGTTTGCTTGACGTGGAGAAACCAAGAGTGGAGGTCGGACCCACCAGACGACTTAGAAAGTTAAGTCCACTTGACCCATCTGATTGGCTTCGCAGTGACTTCGTGGATGATCTAACGGTTGGATTTTGCGTCTTGGACGTGGCTGGGTTTTTGGTCTTTTTGGAGGAAACGTGGCAGGGTTTTACTGGGCCATTTTGTTAGCTTGACGTGGAGAAATCATAAGTTCATGACTTCCTAGTTTTTAGGTTTGTTTTTTCTAATTTTAAAAGTGAACAGCGTTTAAACAGATAAGCTAAACAATTCATCCAAAGTCGCTTTTGATAAAAAGGGAAATTGTTGTTACCGTGAAGTTCACACACCGTACACATAACGCTTAAAATTTTCATGTTCAATAAACGATTTTAATTATAAATTTGAAATTGTGAAATTGTATCATGAAAACACAATTATACAATTTAACTAAAATCGTTTTTTGAACTCAAAATTTCGGCTGTAAAGCACACATACCATACACACCAATTTGTGATTAATAGCGCTCTTTGATAAAAGCTAATCTTTTTTCTTTTCTTTTTATTTTTGATAGGTGATAAAAGCTAATCTTGATTGTCAAAGTTAGCCCAAATGACAAACTTTAGCTCTAAATTAGTTTGAAATTACCTCTTCCAATTAATTACATAATGGTTCATAAAACTATTCAATCGTCACATAATAGATCGGAGAAATATAGCTCTAAAGTGGTTTAAAGCTAAACTTTTTCATGACCCAAATGGACCAAATCCTAATCTGTATTTAAAAAAATAATAATAATAATAATGTACATGCTTTTTTACAATTCATTGAAATAGTATGGTATGATCACTATTTCCTCAAAAAAAAATATGTTGTGATTAGTGGAGGCAGTGGCAACTTTAGGAATATTTTTCAGGGTGGTCATTATTGACCAAAATTTAATAAAAAGAGAATTTCATATATTGACCAAAACACACACACAGTTTGACAATTTTCTTATAGGAATTTTCTTATTTTAAAATTTTTGCATGATAGTCTCATTATTAATGTTACAAGTTACATCTCTTTCAAAAATTTAGTTAGATAAAAAATTTATTGGGATTTTTCTCTTTGTTTGTAAGGACCTATTATATTGCTAAAGGAGCCAGAATTTAAAGATAAAATTTGGCTACAAATTTAGTTGTAGTCTAAGACTACAACTCTTACTAAACAAATTAACATGGCTATATACTTTGAAAATCTAACCGTTGAATTGCATGTTCTTTGTATTCTTAAAACACATGTCAATCGGATGTTATTTATTATTTAATCTATTAACTTAAAATTTTATGTAATTTTAGACCACAAAAACTCAAAATTTAAATATTTGATTGATAACATAACTATTGATTTTTGGTCTTCTTGAAATTTTGCAAGAATGGAGGATATAAGAAGAAAATGTAATCTAATGGTGAATTTTTCACAATTCACATCCAATAAAAAAATATTGAGTGGAATTATAGTTTTAGTCTACAGTCAAATTTTTTTTTTTTTTTTTTAGGGGAAGTCTACAATCAAGTTTGTTGCCAAATTTTGTCAAAAAGTTAATTATGTTAGGCCTAAAAAATTTTAGGGTGGTCATAAATATATTTTAAGGATAATAAAATTGTAAGTTTTTTTAAAATTTACATATAATAGTTAATTATTTTGCCAAGTTAGGGTGGTCCTATGACCACCCTGAACTACATGTGGAGCCGCCAATGAGTGGAGGAAAAAAATTGTTTTAATGGTAGACACGTGAAAATAATATTAAACCAATCACATCTTATTATCTGAATTACTTATGTAAGGACACAATTTGATTCCTAAGCCCAAAAGGTAAAAGGATCTAAGCCCAAAGAGTCCAATACAATAAATTTGTAGATAGTGAGTTAGAAAAGTATGCTCTAATGAGTTAGGTAGCAATTATAATGGATCCAGATGACAATAACGTAAAAATAAACTAGTTCTATTTTTAAAAAAATCGTTCTCGGCACAATTCGAGGAAATCAGCTCTTGTATATATCTCTTGAATTTGATTATAAGCACAGCTCTTGTTACTACAATATTTTTTTCTTAATTCTCCAATCCCTTTTTCTCAGGGTTTTCTTTCTATTTTATACTATATTCCTTCTTTCATCTATACCCTCCATGTGTAGATTAGATTACTGGTAATGATTCTCGTCCCATCAGCACCTTCCTGAAGTCTTTGGGAGTAGCTATAAGGTTAAAAATTATTGTTCAGATATCACTTTCTCATTAATGCGGTCAAAAAGTTAGCTACAGAGCATTCAATGCAGTGATAGCAGCTTTCTTTTAGATATTTCATAACTTTCCTTTGCCCTGTGCTTTCATAACGTATATCCCTATCAATAGAATCTCCTGGAACATTGCTTCAGGATGGCAGACCGCACCTCCTAACATCTGCTTCGCTCAGTTGAGGTAGTATCCCTCCTCGGACTACCTTTTTGGACCATCATGACCAGACCCCTTTCTTTATTCAATAATATCAACCTCCATAAGAACGTTTACCCATTCTCGGACTAATAGGCGTCCTCAGATCGAGCCCATGGCCCAATACATACTACTGGGCCTATCATCCCTACAACTTATATGTAAAAAAAAAAAAAAAAAAGTGCTATAAGTAATAGTAACATAACTCTCTTTTTTCCCCTAGTATACCTTAAAATTAATATTTAATCTAAATTTTTGTGTAAACTTTATGTTAAATTATAGGAATATGTCGTACTAGAAATTATAGGAATATGTCCAGCTCAAAATTTATGTTTTTTTTTTCCTTAATATATTTATAACCCTACTAAATAACAATAATTTATTAACCGTTGATGTCTATTACAAATTTGTTAATCACAACTTTTTTTTTTTTTTGAGAAAATTTGTTAATCACAACTGTCTCATGTATACGCCAAAAAAAAAAAAATATATTAATAAAACAAAAATTAGCAATTCCAACAACACGAATCCAGGAAACCCCCTGGTTAACCTATCAATCTATGATTGATGATAGCTAGCACCCCTTGTAATTGTGACAGCATGAATGATGCAACCAAACCAGAGGCACGCAATGGCTTTGCATGGAGGAATTCATTGAGAATTTGAGATTGGGCAATACAATGAATAGTATCAATATGTCGGCCTCGGCCTTTTGGGCTTGACCTCGGGCTTAAATCAAACTACCAAACCTGACTATAAATGCATAATCTAGCAAGTCAATAGCTGGCCTATGGGCCACAATTATGGGGAAAAATACTCGTTAGGAATTCATTGGGCAATACAATGAATAGTGTCATTATGCTGGCCTCAGCCTTTTTGGGCTTGACCTCGGGCCTAAATCAAACTACCAAACCTAACTATAAATGCAAAAATCTAGCAAGTCAATTGCTGGCCCATGGGCCACAATTACGGGAAAAGTACACGTTAGGGTATAGTATTATTAAAAAATAAAAATAAAAAAGACTAATACTTTTTTATACATCTGTATAGACTCCTGTACGGCACCAAGGTGCCCAGATCCATTCGGGCCTAGAGCTCTGCCCAAACAGCGTAGCTCATGACCCCAATCTATTTCTACCTAAAACCAGTCCAGACCCGCACTAACTCCAGGCCCAAGTTTCATCGCTTAATCATTGCTCAGCGAACCTTTCCCAAGTAATGAAGAAAGAACAACGTTCGAACACACCACCCTTTGCATGCCCGGCAATGCCTTAGGAAACATCGCTGCTAAGCATATATGCGGGAGTGGAAACCAAGTTCTAAGGCCACTCTCGCCCCATTCCACCCCCACCTAACCACCCACTTATGATTAAAGACATTGGACCTCCCATCGCACTAACCATGGAAGTAATCATAGTCCCTCCACTAATTTAGAGCTATAAATATGGGAAGTTTGAGGAAGAAAGAGGCGGCTAAAGGGTTCTCAAGGAAATAGAGAATAAAGAGTGAAGAGTGATTCAAAAAGAGAGAGTGAGAGAGCTTCATTGAGTCTCTATGCCGAGAACTACCCATAGTAGGAAATCCTAAACCCATTTTACAAATTAGTTGTGAGGCAAGGCTCAAGAGCTTTATTTTCGGCGCACACAATTGGCGCCGTCTGTGGGAAACTCCTACAAAGATGTGGTTCAACCAAGGCTCAATCTCGGGAAGATGTCTGGAAGACGTTCAGGGAGTGATGCTGAAAGCGGTTCAGTAGGGTCTTCTTGGGGATCAACCTAGCGAGAGCGGAGGCAAAAAAGACGTGAAGACAGGTATCATAAGCGAGAGGAGGAGCGGTCCGGCCTTGGAAAGGGGTCGTACTAAACATAACGAACGATGTCAGATGCTTCAGGGCACAGGCAGTTCGACGAAAGAGATGAAGAGCTAGAGCGGTTACGCAGACTGGTGAGAGATCTGGAGTTAGATGCAGGGGGCAGGCACCGTAGGAGGGACAGAGGCAACCGAGAAAGGAGATTTGATACAGGGGAAGATCGCTATGGAGCGGGGTCTAATCAATCTGGTTCTTGTATGCACCGAGAACGATCACATTCACGGTAGTACTGTCGGCACCGAGAACGTTCACATTCACGGGGGTCCCGTCAACGCCGGGACTGTTCGCTTTCGCGGGAATATGCAGATCGGAGTTCAGATTCCCCAGAAGAGCGACATCCCCATAATGCCGCCATGGATGCAATGAGCCGTGCATTACGCAGAGCTGCTCAATCACCATTCTCAGATGACATTGAGCGGGCCCCGATGCTGAACAGATTTACAGGCCCTCTATAACACCCCACATACTTTTATTTGAGGTTATTATTAAATTTTCTTTTAAATATAATTGTTGGGCCATAGGTATTATTTTTATTAGTATTGCAGCCCACTACCCCACTAAGCCCACATCTCTAATACAAACTACAGGGTAGAGGAAGAGACAGTCAGGGTTTTCATAAATTAAAAAAAAAGGTTTATTTTTTCAAAAAGGCTAAGGGAGTTTTTCTTGGAGTTTAGAGCACGTACAATTGAAGAAGCAATTAGATTGTTCAAGGTATGATTTCTCATCGTTAGAAACAAGAATTAAGGAGTTAGAATTTTTATCATGGAAAACTTTAGTGATGTGTAGATTGTGAGATTGGTAATTTCTTAGATTATGATTTACTTTGTTTTAATAATTTTGGAGTTTTCGGCTGCCACTGTTTGGAGTCAAGAACAAAGGCCGAAATTGTTAAGTACTTGAATAGATGTATAAGGCTAGAGTCACTTTTGGTATGGCCATATGAACTTTTGAGCTGCTGTAATTTTAATTCTAAATTGTTGGACAATTGCCGACCCCACCCATGTGCCATTGTCAAGGTTCAGGTTTCCTGATGGTGTATTGATTGCTTCAATAGTCATTGCCTAGGTGTTGACTATCTCCTACACAATGAATCATTTAAGGATTCAAGTGATACGGCTACAATTTCTTTAAAGAGGATAAGGACAAATGTGATATTTTCATACCAAAATTTCTCATATTTGTTCCATAGGGTCAATGAATGTAAATCCATGAACAATATCATAATTGGTTTTGGCCACCGTTTGCATTGGGGATTATATATTAAATTCTAAAGTGTTAGCTATTGCATTCCTCTTGGTAAAATAAGTTTCGATTAATACAAGGATGTATTATTGATTAGAATACCATTGATTAGAAAAACGTTAATTTAGTGCTGAAAGTGTTATTAGTTTAGCAAAGTATAATCCTAGTGAGTCCATTTGTATAGTTCTATAAGTTTTATATTTTTGTAGAAAATATTAAGTATATTTCCATGATTGATTATAGGTCCTATTTAAGAGTATTCTAAGACTATTTGGAGGGTGTTTCAGCTGGACTTTCAGAAGGATTCAAGTGCTGTAAGTAATTATGCATAATATGCACAAGTTTTGTCCTTCATGTTCTTAGAAGTTATATATTTTCAAAAGTTATATTTTTAAGCTTACGTTTTAAAAGTTTATCAAAAAAAAAAAAAAAAAAACATTTTCTTTTTACACTATTGAAAGAGAAATTTTGACTTTTAAATAATGTTTTTTTTTTTTTTAAAATAATGTTTTAAAGAGAAACTTTGGATTTTAAATAAAGTTTTGAACATCTAAATCCCATTTAAAAGGTTATTTCTAAACTAAACTATTTTCCGAAAATAATTAAGTTTCAAAGTAAGTTTTCTATAAAGATTCTTGTTCTTTAAATTTGTCAAAACCAAGTGATTTCAGTCATATTCTGATTCTCCAAACAGTATTTAAAATGTTTCTTTTAGCAAAATAAATTTTCAGACTTACTCAAGAATTATAATATATTTATATAAACTCCTCAGTTTCTATTCGTTCCCCAATAGAGTCAAGCATCCTTTGATTTATGTTCTATTCGATATTGTGATCTTTGACATGCCTTCGTATTTGGAAAGAAGTTGTTAATATCAAGTAATTATTATATTTCATACAAACTTTGCTTTGTGATATGTGACTCAAAATAAGTGTTTTTAGAATTGATCAGTTATATCAGATATATGTGTAAATCCGCTCACAGGATTGTATGTGAGAATATGTGTTGATCCCTCACCAGCAGGGGTTAGATGTTGGTATCCGCTCACAGGATTGTATGTGAGAATATGTGATGTGTGTATGTGACACTGTGCTCTGATCAATTATGTGTATGTGTTTTCTAATGATTTTAAGATGTGATTACATGTGTATAAAGTGATTCATTATATGTTTTGGAATGATTATTTTTTTTATCATTGAATGAGTTGTGAAAAATCAAAATACTCGTGCTTGGCTTGACTCTATCCTGTTGTGTATTTTGTATAATTACTTACTAGATGTGGCTCACCCCATCAATTACTTTTTTTCAGATTAAAGTGTAGTTGGGAATATAGAATCGTTGGGTCGTTTTGTAAGGTGCAAGGTAGAGCATGGAAGTTGTAGGCGATTTCAGTGTTACTTGAAGACTATAGAATTTTAGTTATACTTATTTTGTAATTCATGTTTTACGTTTTGGAGATTTTTTTCCAATTTGTGGAGTTTAGATCTTTTTGTAAGAGGTTATTTATTAAGAGCATTGTTTCATTGGAGTTTTAAATTATTTTGGACTTAATTATACTTATTGAGTTATGTAAGATTAACAAGTTAGTCATGCATCTAAATTCATGTTCCATGGATTTGGGTCGTGACACCCTCAATTCAATTCCTACAATGGGAAAACGGATCCGATGGAGCACGTCAGCCACTACATTCATATGATGTCTCTGCACACTCATAATGATGCGCTAATGTGCAAAGTATTTCCCTATGCTAATTTTGGAAAATTTTGGTAGATTTTACTAAACTATTTTACTAGACTTTTCCCCCCTTACTAACAGAAGTATTCACTTTGGTTACATAATAAAATGAACATATTTCAGGTGGCTAACAGCGTGTCATTTAAAGCAAAGAAGTTAAGATGATATACAAAAATAAAATAATCTTATCTTATACAATAACAAACGTTAATTAATTAGTGGAGGAGAAAGCACAAAAACTAATAATAGTACAGAAGTTGAAGTATATACAGGAGAGTTCTTAACAACCTTGCATTAAATTAGTTAATATTAGTTGAGTAGTTTCAATGGTGTGGAACTCATGTATTGAAGTATAAATAGTTTCAAACCAAATGGGGTTACCATCATTTCGTACAACAAACTAGCAATAGAAAGAAAATAGAGAACAATAAGATGGGAAAGAATTTAAGCATTGCAACAATTTCCTTGTTATTGGTGTTGGCATCCACAAAAGCCCAGCAGGTCTTTGATGTTAAATCATATGGAGCACAACCTAATGCTGATATAACCCAGGTATAAATACGTAATTGACAAGAAGAGTATGTTCCAGTTAACATCACTAGTAAAGCCTTTTAACTTTAACAAAAGAACTTAGGTTCAAGCTCCATTTACACTAGAAACGGATCGATGTCATGACCAAATGTAAAAACATTAACATGCAAAATGATTATTATATATTGATCTTGATTTTTTTTTTTTTTTTTTAATGTGTTTAGGCTTTGACAAAAGCTTGGAAAGCTGCGTGCGCAGTAGCAGGAAGTAAAGTTGTGGTTTCAGCGGGGGTATACAAACTAGGTTTAGTGACTTTGTTGGGTCCATGCAAAGGTGCTATTGAGTTTAACCTTCAGGGAACCCTACAGGCCCCATCAGATGTTGCCTCCTTCAACGGTAAAGATGGTTGGGTTGTTTTTGAACGTATCGACGGTCTCACTGTGTCAGGTGGTGGAGTTTTTGATGGCAAAGGACAACAAGCATGGCAAAAAAATGAGTGTAACAAAGACAAAAACTGCAACGTACTTCCTATTGTAAGATTTCAATCTTAATTATTTAGTATTTATATTCCATCATTTTCTACGTAGATATACATAGACACTACAACTTTACAAAATTTACCCGTTAAAAAAAAAATTCAAATATTTATATGTTAAATGATGTTTTACTAATAATTTGACAAGTTTTGTATAGTGATGTGTCACAACTCAAAAAAGAATTAATTTTAAAATTTATATATGAGAAAGTTTATGGATTACTTTTTGTGCCACAACACTAGCATGTGCGACTATAAGCGATAGAGAAAAAACAATGGTTAAATATAAAAGCGATAATTCATCAATCACAATCGCACATGTAATCTTTTGACAAAGCTTGTGGTCTATGAAGAATTGTTTATATAATATAATATTATTGAAGTAGTACCAACCACGTTCATAGAAACATTAGTTTGTAAGTTTTTATGTAATAATATTTGCTACAACTCTACCATTTTTTTTTATATTGATTTAATGATCACGTTTGTTTCCAAACAATTATTTATTTATTTGTGTATAATTCAAAGAATCATTGCCATTTTACTAATTAAAATGTTTTTAAATGAAACTTGAGTGCTCAAATTTAGCGTTTTCATTTATCTAACTTGTAGACATGAACAGAATATAAGGTTCGACTACGTCACAAATTCAAAAGTCCAAGACATTACATCGAAGGACAGCAAATTTTTCCACATCAACCTTTTGGAATGCAAGAAGTTGCAATTCCAACATGTTACCATAACTGCACCCGCAGATAGCCCCAACACCGATGGAATCCACGTGGGACGTTCATCTCAAATCACCATTACCAATGCCGATATTGGAACAGGTGATGATTGCATCTCAATTGGTGATGGAACCCAAGATATTACTGTTAACCAAGTAACTTGTGGACCTGGCCATGGTATCAGCATTGGAAGTCTTGGAAGGTACCAGAACGAAGAACCTGTTTCAGGAATCAGAGTTACTGGTGCCACACTTAGCAATACAGATAATGGTGTTAGACTCAAAACATGGCCTGCTTCCCCTTCTGGAGTTGCTTCTGATATACATTTCGAGGATGTTGTCATGAACAATGTTGCCAATCCTATCATCATTGATCAAAACTACTGCCCAAATAGTCAATGCTCAAACCAGGTTATTATAAACATCACAGATATATACACAAATTTTGATGTTAAAATAAAAAGTAAAAACAATTACAAATACTAATATCGAATTCTTGGGTGCGCTTTTTTGTTTTGTTTTCAGTCTCCCTCTAAAGTTAAGATCAGCAATGTTAGCTTCAAGAAAATTAGAGGCACTTCATCGACAAAGGAAGCTGTGAATCTTATTTGCAGTAAGAGTGTACCATGCCAACAAGTGGTGCTTTCTGACATAGATCTCGCGTACAAGGGAGGTGGAGGATCTACTACTTCCACTTGTGCTAACGTCCAGCCTGCAGTTTCGGGCAAGCAGAACCCTCCTGCTTGTACCAATAAATATTAATGAAATGCTTCCCAAGCTGTTAAAACTAATGTAGAATGAACAAATACAATTTGCAGATAGGTTATCAGGGTTCTATTCTAAATAAAATATCATCTAACATGTTCCCTTTTTCTTTATTTAAATGAAATTGGGGAATTATTTTAGTTATTTTTTGAGTTGTTTAAGTTCAACCTTTTGTTGAAATTTGCTATGATCTGTAGTGTTGTTGTAGATAGTAATTGTTCTATTATTGCAATTGAGATCATTCTTAATAAAAATCAAAAAATTTATTCAACTCTTCCTAAATGATTTTTATTCTTAAGTAATATTGTCCACCAATATTGTTAAGCATCTACTACCAATCCAATTTAAGTACACAATTGGGTAAGTAAACAAAAACAAAATGAGCAAAATTTTAGGTTTCAATGGAATTTTGATCATTTTTTAGGTTCGGGGGTATTTTGGTCATTTTTGGATTTTAGAGGTATTTCGTTCATTTTTTAGGTTTAGGAGGATACTTTGGTGTTTTTTTAGGTTTCGAGAGTATTTCGGTATTTTTATGGATTTAGGGAGTATTTTGGTCATTTTAATGTTTTAGAGGTATTTTGGTCATTCTAATGTTATAGGGGTATTTTGGTCTTTTTTTAGATTTAGGGGGTATTTTGGTCATTTTAAGATTTTGGGGGGTATTTATGTCATTTTCAAGTTTAGGAGGATCATTCGAGTGACTGCTTTAGATGGGCATGTTAACAATACTTCTTCACAAAGGAAGAAGGAACCCAAAAAGGTGATAAATGTGTATGCTCTATATAAACGTTAATAATCATGTCACAATAATTATCAAAACAAATATGAATCAGGTGCTTATAACATTTACGAATAATCAGGTTCCAATTGTACTATATGGTAAACCATAAACACATAATCCAGATGTTCAAGTAGTGCTTTAAGACCATTGTAACTATCAACGGATACGAACAAAATCAGCCATTTTTATTATGATTTCTTTTTTACTTTTTTTAACAAGCTTATACTGCAACATAAGTATTTCGTAAATCATCAATTAGCGCCAGCATGTGAGATCTTCACTCTAGTTCTATTGAGGGTAAAGTGATTATGACAATGTATTTTTAAGACAAGTATGCAATAGGGTAGCTGTTACTCTCTACTCTCTAGGATATTGTTTACATTGTCACTCTAAATATAGAACTATAAACTCATACAAAGTAAAGCAACTTCACTTTAATGAACCAAAAGAGACAATTTAGAGTTGTTGGCATAATGCATTAGCAGGAGTCTCGAACTAGCATTACGTGATGCTTGCAGGAGTATGCTGGCTCGAGTCATACGCTTCAACAAAAAATATTGTGCTGTTATTGTACCGCACCAGGGTACCCAGATCCATTCGGGCCTAAAGCTTTGCCCAAATAGCGTGACCCATGACCCTAATCTATTTCTACCTAAAACCAGTCCAGACCCGCATGAACTCTAGGCCCAAGTTTGATCGCTTGATCATTACTCCGCAAACCTTTCCCAAGCAATGAAGAAAGAACAACGTTCAAACACACCACCCTTTGCATGCTTGGCAATGCCTTAGGGAACATCGCTGTCGAGCATATATACGGGAGTGGAAACCAAGTTCCAAGGCCACTCTCGCCCCATTCCACCCCCACCTAACCACCCACTTATGATTAACGACATTGGACCTCCCATCGCACTAACCATGGAAGTAATCATAGCCCCTCCACTAATTTAGAGCTATAAATATGGGAAGTTGGAGGAAGAAAGAGGCGGCTGAAGGGTTCTCAAGGAAATAGAGAATAGAGAGTGAAGAGTGATTCAGAAAAGAGAGAGTGAGAGAACTTTATTGAGTCTCTGTGCCGAAAACTACCCATAGTAGGAAATCCTAAACCCATTTTACAAATTAGTTGTGAGCCCAAGTGAGGCAAGGCTCAAGAGCCTCATTTCTAGCGCGCATAATTTAATGTACAGCACCAGGGTGCCCAGATCCATTCGAGCCTAAAGCTCTGCCCAAACAGCGTGGCCCATGACCCCAATCTATTTCTACCTAAAACCAGTCCAGACCCGCACGAACTCCAAGCCTAAGTTTCATCGCTTGATCATTGTTCAGCGAAACTTTCCCAAGCAATGAAGAAAGAACAACGTTCGAACACACCACCCTTTGCATGTCCGGCAGTGCCTTAGGGAACATCGCTGCTGAGCATATATGCGGGAGTGGAAACCAAGTTCCAAGGCTACTCTAGCCCCATTCCACCCCCACCTAACCACCCACTTATGATTAACGACATTGGACCTCCCATCACATTAACCATGGAAGTAATCATAGTCCCTCCACTAATTTAGAGCTATAAATATGGGAAGTTGGAGGAAGAAAGAGGCAGCTAAAGGGTTCTCAAGGAAATAGAGAATAGAGAGTGAAGAGTGATTTAGAAAGAGAGAGTGAGAGAGCTTCATTGAATCTCTGTGCCAAGAACTACCCATAGTAGGAAATCCTAAACCCATTTTACAAATTAGTTGTGAGCCCAAGTGAGGCAAGGCTCAAGAGCCTCATTTCCGGCGCACACAACTCCATTAGTTTATTTACTTATTTATAAGAAACTTAGAAATTTATTTAGAAGAAGATAAAGCTAATACATCTTGAAATAACGCTAATTCAATGATAGTAGGATTTTCCTCTATCCATGTAACATAACCATCAATGTTTTTAACATATTGTGCTAAGAGATGTGTTGGATGATTCCCTTGTCTTTTAGCATGTACTACCTTTGTGTCTCTAAAACCATTCATCCGAAGTCGAATGCCATCAATGACATTGCTTATAGTTGCTGGAGCCTCCCTAGTCCCGTTCAGGGTTTCAGTGATAATCAAGGAGTCAGACTCAAACAATACCTCACGAACTCCCACATCCCATGCAAAAATCACCCCTTCCTCCATTGCCTTTGCTTCGCTTTCCAACGAACCCAGTGGGCAAGGTATTTTCATGCTCATGGCTGCCGTGACCCTCCTTACACTATCCTTAATGACCATTCCAACTCCAAAGCTATAGATTGTGGAGAAAGTAGCACCATCGACATTAAGATTGTACCACGGGGGAGCTGGAGGAATCCATGTGATGTCCTCCCTAGACGAGGAATGTGACAACTTAAGGTTGGCAATTTGAAACTCCTCCAGCAAGAACCTAGCCTTCTGGACTAACGCTAACTCTGAATCCAAGCTCGACCTTGGCGACTTTCTTTATGGCTAAACCACAAGCACCACGCCACCATAAGAATTAGCTTAAGTAATTCATCTCCGAAGTGCTTAACATAGATCACATACCACAGGAAGTCAGCAAATTCAGGAAAGGACAAACCGTGAGCATCAAATGAAATTCCTGTGACCTTCAAAGCTTCCCGAGCTATTATACAATCCTAGAACACATGCCTTCCATTCTCAGCAGCAGCTCCACATGCCTTACAAGTTGGGCTATCTAGCACTTTCCTATGGCACAAATTAACCTTGGTTGGCAGGATGTTTCTACTTGCTCACCATGCAAAAGATCTGACTTTGTTCAGGACTTGTAGTAGCCAAAGCTTCCTCCAAAACTATCTTTGGCCCTGAGCATTTGACACCTGCCCTAACCCACCATCATTGCACATAGACATAGCTAGCTTATAAGTGCTCCGGACAGTGAAGTCACCCTTAGTGGTATACGCCTAGACCATTCGATCACTAGGCAGTCGTGAACTTATCGGAATACTTAGTATAGCTAAAGCATCAATTGATGTATTATGTTTGTTTGCCATGATCGAGTATGAGGGTCTATGAGTACTAAAACCTTTGCCTTGTCTGGTACACCTTAAGGCCGAGAGATAAGCCTGAATGTAGATGGGGTGGTCAACCACTTGTCATGTCAAATATCAATTGTTTGCCCATTCCCTACTTGCCAACGGTGTCCATGCCGAAAAATATTTTATGCTGCCATTATGCTTCTCCATGCATACGATGGATGATGTCCCATTTCAACCGAAAGAAAATTGCCATTGGGGAAGTACCTAGCTTAAAACACCCCGTGGACTAATGAGGTGGTGCGAGTCTGTAGTCGCCAACCTTGTTTTGCTAAAAGTGCCAAATTAAAGGTCTTTAGGTCCCAGAAACCCAAACTCCCTTCCTCCTTAGGGAGACACATTTTATCCCAACTCAACCAAGCCATTTTATTTCTCTCATTAGCTTGACCCCACCAAAATCTACGGACCAAGCTTGTCATCTCATCACATAAGGCATTAGGAAGCTTGAAGACGCTCATAGTATATGTTGGCACAGCCTGGGCCACAGTTTTAATTAAAATCTCCTTACCCGCATTAGACAACAGTTTTTCTCTCCAACAGTTTATCTCATCTTGTGTAAGTTGGGGAGTATTGTGACTAAAATATAGGGAGGTCTTATAATGGTTTAATTGTTGGCCTTATGTTTCCAAGACATCTAGCAAGTTGGAGCACTCCTTTGTAATGGCACAGCAAAAGATCAAGCTATCATTAGCAAAAAATAGGTGCGATATCTTAGGCCCCCTTGCACAAGCTGCCACGCCTTTCAACTTGCCCTGACTGATTGAATCCCTTAACAATGCAAATAAACCTTCTGCACAAATCAAAAATAGATAAGGAGAAAGAGGATCCCCTTGGCGTAAGCCTCTAGTTAGAGTGATGTAACCACAGGGTTGCCCATTAATCTTCACTGAATAAGTAACAGAGCGCACACATCTCATCATAATCTCAATCCACGGGGCATGAAGCCTCATTTTTAACATTATTTGCTCATATCTAGCTTTAGGGTCATCTCACCTACTTTCCCACATCATATATACATATTGACATACGTATATTATTATAAAAATAAAAATAAAAAGTATTTGGTTGTTACCTACAAAAAGAATGGTACAAATTGAACCCCGTCCATTGCAATTTGGAACAAAATGTTGTAGGCTTTTAGGGTTGATTGCAAGGAATAAAGTTTCTCTCCAAACTTGTTTGAAGAGAAACTCTTCAAACTTGTTTGAAGAGAAACTCTTCAAACTTTTCAAATATTTTTTTTTTAGTGTAAATTTTGAAAATCCTATCGATTGAATTTCATGTTCCTAACATGCATATCAAATTTTGTTTAAATCGGATGTTATTTACTATTCGATCAGTAAATTTATTTTTTATACCCAATTTTAGATCACAAAACTTGAAATTTTAACATTTGTTTGATGACATAGTAATTGATCTTTGATCTTCTTGAAGTTTTAAAAGTATGAAGGATATAATAAGAAGATGCAATCAAACGGTTAGATTTTCAAAATTCACACTCAATATATAGATATATGAGAAGTTTGAAAGGTGAAATGCCACTCCTAGGTGTTGTTGTTTAGGATTGCTGCTGAGTTTGCTTGAAATCTGTGGCTGTGTCGTGTGATATTAGAGAATTCTATGCAATGGTTGCATTAGAGAATTCGGTGCCTCCTCCCTCACTTAAATAACGTTACTAGAAATCTCTTACCAAAAAGACTCCTAAACTCTTGAATACATGTTTTTCAAAATCCTCTCAATGCAATATCGTAATGTGGAAGAAGGAATGTCCTTCATTACTTTCTTTCTTCTTCTTTTTTATAGACATTAATTGTAATTTTATATTTTATTATAATAAAGTTGCCAATATTATTCCAAAAAGAAAAGAACTTTCACTTATTTTATGAATAAAAAATACATGTGCCTTATAATTAAAATATAAAACACGTATAAATTTTAACACTTATTGTCATTATAATTGGATATTGTACTAAGTTATGTCATTGTATAAGATAACATAATTATCAAAATCAATACTTTTTTTATTTTAATTTTATGATTTTATTAGACATTAACATTTTTCATATTTTGATTTATAACTTTTTTTTTGTCATTTAAGGTTTTTTATAATTTGGATTGTTAGAATTTAATGTCACATTCATACATACATATTTTCAATTTGAGTAATATGAGAAAATAAATCATTTGATCTACCATTTTCCTTGAAAACATGGTTAAAATTGAAAAAATATAAACAAAATACACTGATACCTTGATCATTGACTTGAATTAGTTGGTTTTCATATTTATGAAATTATATTAAAATAATAACTATGCTATTAAATTTGTATATCATTGAAAAAAAAGTCTAACATCTATTGCAAACTTTTTTAATATTGAATTCTTAATTTTAATTTGGATATGCATTTAAATCAAATTATTAAGTTAATATGGATCCGTAATATACCCCTATATACTTTTATTTACATGATCTTTATTTTTGTTTTTAATATCAAAATTTTAAACTTTTTTCTTGCTTTCCTAAAAAAATAAAATAAACGTTTTTAAAATTCTTGAACCTAATGAAATATGAACCATATATGTAATTTGTATATTTTGTCCCCACTATCACTGACTATGAAAATTAATTTAATCAAGTAGAATGAGCAGGATTTATCATTAAGGCTAAAAGGCTCATGCAAGTATAGGCTATGTTTTGCGTTTATATAAGAATGGCGATGTAGACAAAGGCCATACAACGTTATCAACTAATTTTACTGCTTTTTTAAAGTGAGATTGTTTGAAAAAAATTGTACCAAAATGTAATGACCACATTTGAGTTCCTAGCCCAAAGGTACCTCCTAAATATACCAAATTTGGGTTCCACACAAACTGGCCACCATGATGAATCTCAAAATTAAATGTCAAGTCAGCAATCTGCATATAAAATACAACAAAATAAAGTACGAGATGGGCTTGCATGTGGAATAGTATAATCTATTATAGATTATTGCTTTATTAGGCAGTCAAATTTATCTTTCAATTTCCCGAACTATATACCAGCAAATGAGATGGGCTTGATGAATGTAATTAACTATATACCAGCAATTGGGTATGTATCATGTGGTCCTGTGGTCCACACAAAGCACAACACAAAAACAAACAATATTATTAAAAGTTTTTGTTCTATTTTTGGGAGACAAACCCATGGAAAGGAAAGCAGAAAAGCAATAATCAATGGAGCCCCACATTGATGAAGGAAGCCTAATCCTATGGTCTAGTAGCCCCACATTGATGAAGACATAGCAAGCAAAAACCCAATTTCAAAAAAGAATTTCAAAACCCTAGGTTTCAAAAATTAAAAGGATCTACCTAAAATCAAATGAACAGAGCATATGACAGTAAAAGAAAACCAAAACTTGAAGCTGACAAAGTCAGGAACTCAATGAATCAAGAGAAGACGAACGGACCAAGCACCAAAAATCAAAAATACTATTTGCAACAGCTCAACTGCTGAACACTGTCTCCTTTTTCCTCAGTTTGCTTACACGATCAAAACCCAGGAGTTTCTCAATCCATTATCTCAAGCACATTGCATTGTGATCTTCGTTTGGTGAGCACGTTGGATGAGAGTGTGTTTTGGGAGTGAGGAGTGTTTGATCTGTTTTAGGTTCTGTTTTTTATGAGTTTATGTGTTAGAGTAACGTTTGCACTGGAGGTGGGTACGGAGGAGTAACGGAGGGAATCACAGGTGGGTAAAGTGTCAAAAATGAAACCACGGATAAGCAAACCGAATTCGAGGTAAACCACAGGTGGGTAAAGTGTAATTATCCCAAATTGTTAATACTGCCCAAAAGCATCTTGTATCTCAGCGATGGACTCAGGCCCAAAAAGCCCAAAACAATGAATCTGTAGAGAGTGAGTTGGAAAAACTAGGTTTTAATGAATCAGACAAACACTAAAGTAGATTCCGATGACAAGAGAATGAAAATAAACGAGTTTATACTAAAGAAAATTATCCTCGACACAGTCCGAGGAGATCAATTCTTATATATTTCTTTCATGTTTGATTACAGAATTAGTTCTTAATGCTACAGTATTTTTCTCTTTTCTTCGATCCCCCCTCTACCATTGCTCCCTTCTTCTTTAATACTCTCTTCCCCTTTTCTTCTCTACTCTCCACGTGCTGGCCAGATGGTTGGTATTGATACTTATCCCATCAGCACCTTCTTAAAGTTTTCATGTAGTGGCTATAAGGCTGAAAACCACTGTTTAGGTATCACCTCCACATTAATATAGCCATAGAGTTAGCTGCAGAGTATTTAATGCGATGGTAACAACTTTCTTCTTAGATATTTTAGGATTCTCCTCTGTCCTATGTTTCTGCAATGCTCATCCGTACCAATAGAACTCCCTGGAACGTTCCCTTGGATGGCAGACCACCTATTCAGACCTTAGCTTTGGTTAGTCGAGGTGATATTTGTCCTTGGCCTACTCTCTTGTGCCATTATGACCAAAACTGGCCTCTTCATCTACTAACACGGACTTCCTTGATAATGTTTACCCCTCCTCGAATGACCTCTAGTCCTCGGCTTGGGCTTTAAGCCCAATATATACATGGATAATGAACTTCTGGGCTCGATACCCCTACACCAGATAAAAAGTAGTAATATCTAAGAAAGGCAATAAAAAAATGTTACTAGATGGACACACTAATAAAGAAATGAAATTCAATGAACAATTTTTTCAAATGAGAAAAGGCAATAAAAAATATCCAATCCCATTTAAAAAAAAAAAAAAAAAAAAAAAAAAAAAACCAACTATATAGAAGAAACAGTTACAATAACCTAATTAAAAATCCTTTTAACCTATGTTTTCTGATTTTCTCGCATAAGTAAATTTTGATCTTATACAGTATCTCGGTGGCAGTAGCATGATTAATTAGCATGTGTAACAATAAACATTTCTCTAAAATTTGGAGCATAAAAACACTCGAGAGAGTAAAGATGCTATTGTGGAAAATTGGTTCAAATTCACTACCAACTAAAGAAAATTTGATGTTAAGATTAGGGTCTAATGTTAATCTCTTACCTTTGTGTGAAAGTGCCATGGAGATATGTACTCACCAATTCTTTAAATGCTTGGTTGCTAGAGCAATATGGATTGCTAGCAGGTACTGTTTAAAATCTAATAATGTTCCCAATAAATTTATGTGAAGATATCATCAAAGTGGTGACAAAACCTTTAGAACATGGGATATATGGATAACAACATAACGAAAAAGAAATTCTCAAGCTATCCTTATAGATGGCCTTCACTTTGGATGCTATTTGGAAATTGAGAAATCAAATTCTACACAATTGTGGCCAAGCTAACATCATTGCTATTGCCAGAAACATTGAAAATAGGTTCTAAGAATTTTTTTTTTTTTTTTTTGGTAAATTGGGAATTTCATTCAACTAAAAGGAAACAAAAACACTTGAAATAGGGCAAAGCCTCAGCTGAGACAGCCCATTCAAATCCGAAAGAAAAGCATTCAAAATACAAGGGGGAGGGGAATTGAGGTACATAAATTCAGGGACTTGGGAGCAACCTAGTCTAGCAAGAGCATCGGCGCACCGGTTAGCTTCGCGATAGCAGTGGGACACTTTGACTTGAGGAAATTGGGAGATGAGAAGCCTACAGTCAGCCACAATAGAAGCATTATCATTCTTCAAGGTTTCGGCATTACCCATCAGATTAGCAACTACTTTTGCATCCAAATCAATTTCAAGAGCATTAATCTGCATATTCAGACACATGTTGAGTCCATCTCTAAAAGCCGAAAGCTCCGCAACAAAGCTTGTGGCTATCCCAATCTTCCTTGTAAAGGCTTTAATCCAAGTACCCGACTCATTACGTAAAATTCCGCCTCCACTCGCCATACTAAGGTTACCTAATGAAGAGCCATCTGTGTTTAGCTTATGTCAACCCCTATTTGGCCTCTCCCAACGAATAAGCCTTTCAATCCATGGCTGTCTAGTTATGGTATTCTGAGCAACGAGAGCATTCTCCACTGCCCTATGAATAACATCTTTGTGGATGGCTTGACTAGCAGGCATATTCTTAAATACCACCCTATTACGATGGTTCCAAAGAGTCCATAATCCAACGTCAAAAATGACACTCCAAGAGATTTGGAGGTGGTTTGAGACAGAAGTCGTTTTACAGTTGTTTTCCAGCCAACTACGAAGGTCCAAAGAGTAAAAATCAGTGCTTAAGACCCCATTCTAAGGCTCTGCCAACAATTTGCAGCTACATGGCAGTCCCTTAACAAATGGATAATAGTCTCTGGATGGAAGTTGCATATCGGGCAGATTGTGTCCACTTGCAGCCCTCTAGAAGCTAGTCTTTCCCGGGTTGCTATGCTATTAAGGAAACACATCCAAATAAAGGATTGAATCCTTGGCAGTGCCTTTAGCTTCCATATCCATTTACCATTAAATAATTAAGGAGCTTCCCCATTGGCAAGGGTATATGCAGAGCTGAGATTAAAATCCCCATTGGCTGTTGCGTTCCAAATGATTCTGTCTTCCTCATTTGCGAAATGTGAACGGGGCATCGCCTAAATTTCCATGCAAATTTTTGGAGGAAGAATCAGAGAAAGCTTTCCCCAATCCCAACCTTCAAGTGAAGTGAGATCTTTAACCTTGATCTCTTCCTCTTCCCTAGTAAGGGGGCCGTGAATAATAGACCTGAGAGGGCCATTCGAGGTCCAAGAGTCATACCAAAACCTCAAGTTACTATCACGGCCAAGACTCCATCTCGTGCCCCTATTGAATACATCCATTCCTTTTTTCATTGCCTTCCAAGTTCGAGAGCTAGGAAAAGAGTTTTCATTACTAGAAGACATTCTTCTTTGGGTCGTGAATTTTTTCCTTAAAACTCGAGCCCACAACGAGTCTTTTTTTGAATGGAACCTCCAATTCAGCTTTGAAAGATAGGCCAGATTTCTTCCTTTGGCAGTTTGGAGTCCAGGGCCACCCTTATCTAAAGGTTGGGTAATTTTTTCCCAACCAACCCAATGCATTCTTCTCTTTGGTTCACTAAATTCCCAAAGAAAGTTCCTGTTGAGTCTATCCAAATTATCCAAAATTCTGCTAGGAAGAAAATTGGTTTGTATTACATAGGAGGGAATAGCAGAAGTAGTTGCTTGGATGAGCACTTTATGGCCAGCAAATGATAATAAGTTGGCTTTCTAGCCAGCAAGTTTCTGGTTAACACGGTCAAGAATGAAATTCAGGTCCTGGTTCGATGCTCCAGCATGCCTAAGAGGAAATCCAAGGTAGGAACCCAGCTTGGGAATAGAGTTAAAGCCAAGGATCTCGCAAAAATCAGCCCTTTGCTCACTGCTAACGTTAGGAGAGAAAAACACTTTAAATTTGGCAGAGTTAATTTTCTGACCCGAGATCATACAGAACTCCTCAACTGCATCCTTAACACTCTCACAGTTCAGAGAATTTGCCTTTGCAAACAAAATGAGGTCATCAACGAAGAAAAGGTAGGAGAATGCCAGGCCACAAGTAGAAGCTTTTAGCAGGTTCCAGAGGTTGTTAGAGCATTTGTCATCAATAATTCTACCAAGCACTTCCATACAAAGAATGAAGAGGTAGGGAGACAGGGGATCCCCTTGCCAAATACCCTTGGATAGGAGAAAAGGATCAAGAACACCCCCATTAAAGAGTATGAAGGTAGAGACTGTAGAAACACAGCTCATTATGAGCTGGATAAGATCAGGAGGGAAATTTGTTGCAACGAGTACTTCCTTGATAAAGGACCACTCCAATCTATCGTAAGCTTTTTCTAGGTCGATCTTTATAACCATGTATCCCACATTACCTTTTTTCTTGCTGATAGTATGAATTAGCTCCTACGCAATAATGACATTGTCCACACTTCTACCCAATATAAAGGCTGCTTGATACGGCGATATAAGCTTATCAAGGAGCGATCTAATTCTGGCTACAATAATTTTTGTTATTATCTTGTAAACAGAATTACAGAGACTAATAGGTCTGAAATTCCCAATGGATTCCAGGCCCTTAATTTTTGGGATGGGAGCAATATGCGTTTGATTCAAGTCCGAAGGAATCTTTCTATCACTAAAGATCTTCTTAATCTCTTCTGACACTAATCTGCCAACAACCAACTAGAACCGTTGAAAAAATCCTGCGTACAACCCATCAGGCCCAGGGGATTTGAAAGCCTTTAGAGACCACAAAGCATGTTTTATTTCCTCATCAGACACTGGTAGGGAGATGTTGTGACTTTCAAAGTAGGATAATTGGGGAGAGGTCATATCAATAGAGGGAGAAGAAAAAGGTGAAGACAGGAGTTCAGTTGAGAAGAGCTTAGCGAAGCTATTTCGAACATGCTCCATAATTGCAGTTAGATCATTAATCCATTCACCCTGGGAATCTTTGAGATTGAGAATCTTATTACGCTTCCTTCTGATGAGCGTAGAAACATGACAGAAAGAAGTGTTCCTATCCCCCTGCACCATCCAGTTTACACGAGATTTAAGGGACCACAATTCCTCTTCCTGATTCATCACGTTCAAAAGATCCGCTTGAAGTTGTTTTTCAAGAATAATGAGGAAACTCGAGGGTCTTTCTGCCATAGATCGCTTAATCCCACCAAGTAGAGCTAGAATTCTTTTCTTTTTTGCAAAAATGTTCCTGAAGTGGACCCGGTTCCATTCTGAGGCCTCCCTTTTGAATTTTGCGATAGAACTGTACAAACCAGATTCGGTGGACCAGGCATTTTGAACAATTTTTGGGAATGAGGTGTCTAAGAGCCAAAAACTATGAAATCTGAATGGCCTATTGATTCCGATACTGGGTTGAGGCTCAAGCTCCATCAAAACAGGACAATAGTCTGATGAGCACCTAGGAAGGTGAGAAACTTGGGCTTCGGGGTAGAGGACGCACTAATCAGGATTAGCAAAGAATCTGTCAAGTCTTTCTTGAATGAGAGAGCATAAATCATTCTTATTTGTCCACGTGTACCTAGGCCCTTGGAAACCAAGGTCGGCCATGTTGCAAGCATTAAGACATTCTTTGAAGATATTGGCTCTGTACAGGCTAATTGGCCTACCACCTAGCTTATCATCACTAGATAACAATTCATTAAAATCACTAGCAACAATCCAAGGCAAGTTATGAGAGTTTGCAACTTTAGCTAAATTATTCCAGAGCATACATCTTTCCTTATGTCTCGGACTAGCATACACAACAGTTAAAATCCAGTTGAGAGAAGAAGATCTTACCTTCAGCAGAGCATGGATTTCCTGTTCCGTGCTAGTGAGATATGTGATATCAACTCTGTTAGGATCCCAAAGAAACTAGAGGCCACTTTCGAAGCCAATTGTGTCAGTGTGAATCTCTCCCTGAAATGGGAGCCTATCTATGATTTCCTTCGCTTTATCCTTACCAAGGCGAGTCTCCATTACAATTAGAATAACTGGGTCGTGGCTAGAAACTAGATCACGAACATTGGATTGAAAGGAGGGCTTCAAGGCCCCCCAGCAGTTCCAAATAATGATATTCATCATTATTGATTGAGCAAAAGAAGAACAAAAATTAGAGGGTAGTAGAAGCCTCACCTCCTCCCTTAAATTCCATCCGGTCCGTGGCATCAGAGTTACACAGTGCCGAACCACTCCCATCATCAACTCCCTCACCCCCAAAATTAATCTGATCTTGCACTTGGGGTTGACCACCTAAATCGGCTTCGTGATATTAGCATTCCCCATCACTGGAGTTGATATCGGCTTGACTTATAGTACCCTTCTCTCCATCGGTTGAGGCCTGGGGTCGAATTCGCATTAGAGTGGTGTTAGATATGGCTGCAATAGCTTTCTCCATGCTACTACTCTGGTTTCCACTCCTTCCTGGATGTCCAACTTGAACGCCCACAACTATTGCTCCCTTTGAAGCCATGCTGGAACGGACACTACTTTTGCTAGGATCGGACTAGAATAACCTATCTCTACTATCGCAAGCTCTAGAATCACGAAGATGCTGCCCTCCACTGTGTTCGCCCACTGTCTTACTAGATTCACTAGAAAACTTGAAGCTTCCATTAGAGATAGGGAGTTGATCACCAAAACTGAAGTTTGGGGATTTGGGAACAAAGAAAGAACTTGGTTAAGCTGCGACATGTCTGAGTTTGTGGTCCTGAGCATTTGCTTTAGGTAATATCTTATGAGAATTACCTTTCTGCCCTCGGGGATGTCTAGTGTTACCTAAGCCTTGTTCATGAAATTTTTTTTGCCCAGAACTTGAAGACTCTAGTTTATTGGGTTCGAAAGGCCCACTAGATTTCCTTTTACCTTCATTAGTGAGGCCTACGATGGTTTTATGATAAGGATTATTAGACTCTTTCATGTTTCTGGACTCATTTGGCGCTGAGCTGGGCATGTCGTCCCCACTACTCTTGTTGTACTTGGTCCCTTGCTTTTTGCGTGTCACTACCAGCCAAGGGCCGCAATCGTCAGTGTCCTGCTGTCCCACTGCTGAAATGTCTCCATTCATTGATGCGTGTCCATTATCTGTACTATTTGTACTGTCGTCCTGCACATTCTCATTGTCCTTGCTTGAAGGTACGATTTTTTCAGACTTGCCACCCGTTGGAGCTTGAATCGTATAGTGGCAGGCCTCCCGGCGGTGACCAAGTCGGCCACATGAGAAACAGAGATTGTTAATTCCTTCGTAGACCACAGCTTGATGGAAGCCGCTGATCAAATGGTATAGATTAACGGCTTGTTAACGTCGACTTGAACACAAAGCCTAGCATAGCGACCTCTAGTCTCCAACGCTGTGTGAGTGTCGATGCGAAGGACTGTGCCGATAGCTTGTCCAATTTCCTTTAGAGCTTCTGCATCATAATATTCAATAGGAAGTTTAGGAAGCCTCACCCAAACAGCTACTGAAGACATATTAGTAGTATCTGGCCTAAAATCAGGAACCCATGGTCTTATGGAAAGAAAGTGCTCCCCTATAAACCAGGGGCCTTTCTTCAACACAGCATCATGGTCTTCTCTACAGGAAAAACGAATGAGGAAGAAATCGCATTCCAGGTCTACACAGTCAATCCTTCCTGTGGGCTTCCACAAGGTATGTAGCTTGGACTGAAGATAGTTGAAACCCATCATTCTTCCAAACACCTTAATGATAAAAGCATTTGTCCACGGAGCTCGAATACGTTGTTTAGTTTCTCTGGAGAGGTTGACAGCAGCAAAACCTTCTCAGATAACCTCAAACAATGACTTCGATTCCATCTCATTTTCAATATATTCAGAAAAATCAAAAGCCTGGATATAAGCTCCAGGTATTTCACCTATCAGCTTTTCCTTGAAGGTAAGCTAGACACATTACCTCCAGGAGGAGTGACGGCATCATTCCCTTGCTGTTTGGGTTCAGCGAGAGGTTCATTTGAGTGGTATTCCTTGACTTTCTTAGTACTATGGCTTAGTTCTGCTACTTCTTCACGAGAGAGCTCTAGAGAGCTCTTGAGGGGTGGCATGCTTTTCCTATGTAAATTTCCAGAATAGAATAAAATGTTTCGAGAAGCAGGTTCTAAGAATTTGCTTCTGCAATGATAAGTGAAAAGTCATTCAGAGTGGAAGGTGATGTGAAGCACTGGGCCCCCCTATAGTGGGTTGGATTTAGTTGAATGTAGATGCTGCAATCTCCCATGAGTTTTCCACTTTGGCTATAGTAGCTAGAGATGATAATGGATAAGTCATACAGGCATAGGCTAAACTTCATGAGTTGTGCCCTCCCTTACAAGCTGAGGTTGCAACTCTTCTACGGGCTCTTTAAATTGCTCTTGAGAAAAAATTGGATCAAATTATTGTGGAAGGTGATGCAAAATTTTGTATTGACTTTCTAGAGCCTATGAGTTCAAAGGGAAATCAAGTGCATTGGTCCATCTCTACTTTAATTAGAAATAGTTTAGAATTAAATAAGAGTTTTTTGAGTTGTAAATTTTGTTGGATTAATAGAGACTGTAATGGTGTTGCCCATGCTTCTGCTAAGCTGGCTAATAAGTCTAACATCGCTGCTATTTTTGTTAATATTTGCAGGGCGGATTGTTTTTGTGTGTTAGTTTTTTCCGTTAATAGAAGTTCAAATTATCCCAAAAAAAAAAACTCCAAAATTTGTTTGGGCCTTCACCCTTAACTCTTGTGAACCGGATTCGTTCATGCATATGGCCACGAACTACAATGAGTTTAGAATATTAGTTTTAGTTGAGCTGAGATGCTCTGAATCATCAAATCTTGGTTGCCTTTTCTACCTTCCGAGGATGATACGTTTTATTGGGAAGCTTGATTCCTTGCATCGGAACATAAAAATCATTAGCTTAACTTTAAAGCCTTGGAGTTCACACACCAAAGAATTACAATATTTCTCTGTGGGCAACAACGAGCAATGCCACACCCCTTGGTTCAAAATTTCCCTATTATTTTAATTCTAAACTTTTTGAAAACTATGATCAAAACCGAACCTTAAAGTTACCACCATACTCCTCCATGATTACCACCTGAATAAATTAGTTTATTTTTTATTTTTTATATTTTATATTTTATATTGAGTTTAAATTTGTGGCATCCGCTTTTGATAGTTGTGTTTTTTATCGTTAAATCAATATACCAATTAGTTCTTAGTATAGGTGATGATTGAACTTAAAATTTCTTATTCAAATATACAAGATTTACTAGCTAAGTTAATTTGAACTCACAATTAATTAAACTTCATTCAAACAATTTTGATTAGCTTGAACTACACAAATTTTATTTGAGGAATGATATGTTCACAACATTTTCACAACATTTTTACAACAAATCTTAAGTAACAAGCTGTTACTGGTTGTTATTGCTAGGTCAAAAAAGTAATCTTAGTGTTTGGTTCAAATTTAAACTAATAACAACTAACCATCTATGATTTATTGTGAACATATTATAAAAATATTGTGAACGTAGCACCTCTCATTTTATTTTGGACAAAGTTTAACTACAAAATTGATTGTAGCCTTAAGCTACAAACTCACTCAATATCTTTTTATTGGAGATTAATTTTGACAAATCCACCATTGGATTGCATCTTCTTCTTATATCCTCCATGTTTGCAAAATTTCAAGAAAATTAAAGATCAATAGCTATGTCATTAATAAATTTTTAAATTGTAAGTTTTTGTAATTTAAAATTATGCATAAAATATAAGATTATAGATTATATAGTAAATGATATCCGATTGACACAAAAATTAACATGTGCATTAAGAGCGTAAAGAACAAGTAATTCAACGGTTAGATTTTCAAAATATACAGTAATATTTATTTTATTAAGTGAGTTTGTAGCCTAAAACTACAATTAATTTTGTAGCTAAACTTTATCCTTTTATTTTATCCTACATTTTTTTGTCATCCAATTTGGATACGGTAAATAATGATGTTCACCTATAGGTATACAACGAAAGATGGCGCATTATGGTTATTGGTTCCCCTTCATTTCATTATCGTTAATCCAACTCCATAATTAAATGGGTAGAATAAGCTTTAAGCAACAGCAAATCCTAGACTTACCAATTACGAGCAGCCATGCCTATCAACAGGGCTTGGTCCTGGCTCAATGCTCATCAACTATTAATACATATTATAACTTTTATATATAATTATTATATCAAGATAAATCAAGTTATACATATTATAATTCTTTTTTATTTTTTATTTTTTTATAGGTATAATTCTTTGTTATTGTTACATACATTTGTACCACTTAATAATTCTTTTTATTATATTAAAATTTTAAAAAATTCAACAATCAGATATTTTTCTTTCGAGGGAGAGAGGTTATTACACTATTATTTTTTTGTTGGGTAGAGAATTTATTGTTTATAGGACAATGATAAGGATGTATTTCGCAGGACCAGCAAATTGCCCACTTGAGTGCGTGAATGGTGAAGTTTCCCAAGCATGCCGGCAACAAAAAATGATAGAACCACGTCATTTTATACCATTTTTGTCACAATTTATATTGTGAGCAGTGATTACGTGGATCTACTTTTTCTTTTCTTTTTTCCAACCATTCATAATTCAATGTGCGGTGAATTTACTGAATTATTTTTTATAATTTATAATTCACTGTACGGTGAATTTACTAAATTATGATAAAAATTGTATAAAATGCTGTGAACATGTAGTCCTAGCTAGGGGTGTCCACGGGTCGGGCCGGGTCGGGTTTGTGCCCGACCCGAACCCGACCCGAAATTTTCGGGTGAGTCAAAATCCAAACCGAAACCGACCCGTATTAATGGTCGGATCAGCCGGTTCGGGTCCGTCGGTTTCGGGTAGCTTGTCGGTCGGTTTCGGATTTTGAAGCCGGCGCCGATATTTCGCTGCCGGTGCCGATATTTCGCCGGATCGGTCAAGATCTAGCCAATTTTTGGCCGGATCCGTTGAATCTATACTAGATCTCAACGAAATCTTGCCGGATCTGGTGGATTTCATGTTGCTTTTCGTCAGAAAATCCAAAATATCGCCGGATCTAGTGGATTGCAGTGGATTTCAAGAAGTTCTTTGTCGGAAAACCTTTGGATCTCGCCGGATTTTGTAGATTTTATGGTCGGGTCGGGTTGCTCGGGTTTTTGGGGAGGAAACCCGCCAGCCGAACCGAAGGGATCGGGTTCTGTGGGTGGCGACCCGCCGGCGACTGTCGAATTGATCGGTTCGGGTGGTGGCCGGTCGGTTTCGGGCGGGTCTGGCGGTTTGAGCGGGTCACCGGGTTGTCTGGACACCCCTAGTCTTAGCATTGTTAGGCTAGCAATATCACCATCGAACTTTCACATAATCTAGTAAAAAAATTATATTTATCTATATTATTTGTAAAAGAATTTTTCTCTTTAGACTGAACTTTTATGTCATTCAAAAATACTCCTAAATCTTACATTTAATGGAAAAAAAACTTGAGGACAATCCAATAAAAATATATCTTCAATTTCATTTAAAATGCTTACAAAATAAGACACTTTCCTACTAATCCATATCTTCAAAACAAACTTATCCTTTTTTTTTTTTTTAAAGAAAAATATTGACACTAGACCAACAAAAAAAAAAAAAAACAACGCATATTTTTTCTATTTACTCACTTTTCAAAACACCTATATCAAATTACCTATTTTACATTACATTTTATTAAAATATCAAATTTAATTGATTTTTATGTTTGTTTTTATTTTATTACATACAACAATCATCATTCACTATCTTTCTTTATTTTTGAAATAAGTAGAATAAATAAATAAAAATTTAAATGCAAAATGAATATTGTCAAGGATTAAGTGTAAATTTATATGATGGGAAATGCTAACGAGTGCCCTTAGGGCACTGGTTAAAAATCCAATTAAAGAAAGTTTTTATGGGAAAAGAAAAAAAACAATTAATGTTTTGACAGCTTTTTTCATTTCCCATAAAAGTGATGTTAAAATTTTTCTAAAATGGATTCTTAACCAGTGCCCTAAGGACACTTGTTAGCAAGACTCTTATATGATTATTAGAAAAAAATTCTTATAAATTAATCATACATTCATGAATGGGACACATTTTAGACAAATATATTTTTCTATGGGTCTAGCTTGTTTTTAGTGGCTTGTGGTTATTAGACCCGTTAGAATACGGACACATATCTAGTCTTTAACACGTATTCACATTACAACGTGTCAAGTGATACTGACCATTGGACACGTATTCGCATTCACCAAATCTCGTGCCTTAGACTCTTACACGTATACAGTTTTACACTACAGTAGTAACAGTACCCAGTATTATAACAATAACAGACCAGTACAACGAATTGCAGTATTGCCACGTATGCAGCTCACTTTATCACCGGGAAAAAAAACAAAAAAACGTGGCGGTGTCTCTTTGGACTATAAAAAAATCGGCGGGTGAACTCAGTACTGTGCAAAACAATAAACACAAAAGTGGATGGCTACCTGCCACTTTCCCCTTCTATGAAAAACACAAATTCAGAAAAATAAAAAAATTAAAAAAAATGAATGGAGATAAGCTCAGAGTTCCTCGATTAGCATACCCTGTTTTAGTAAATTTCAACCCAAGAGTAATCAATACCCCTCAAAACATTCTCAATACGACTCATTAAATTTAAATCCCCTCAAAATTTCCAATCGATCCCACCAGGTCCGCTGCTTTGTATAATTGCATTTGCAAATCGCATCGTTTCATACTCATACACGCACCCACTCACCCAAACTTTGCTTCAATTCCAAGTCACAAGTCAAAGTCAAGTCCTCCACCCGGACCACCCCAAACAACCAAACCCCAAATTTTTTTTCTCTTCCTTATATACCCTCCCAAATAGGCGTTCTGTCAGAACTAACCAACCAGCCAAAATAGTATAGCCAAGTTGGGCTAAAGTCAGCGAGAGATGGCGTTATGTGACGCTGTGGTGGGGAACTTGGCGACGATCTATGTGGCGGTGATTGCTGGGATCAAGGCTTGTGGATTGGTCGGTGGGCGAAGCTTTAGCGCTGGGTTTGTGCTGATTGTGTCCACCGCTGTGGTGGGCCTCATCTTGATCGGCACGTTGACGTGGGACTTGTCTCGCAAGGCCACGTATGCGGTTTCCAAAGAACACGCCCACGAGATGTGCAAAGGCGGTATTTGCTGGCACGGCGTTGCGGTCAAGTCTCCGGCTTCTCAGGTCCGGTTTAGGCTTCCACAGCAAATTCCTAATGGCACTTTGTGAAAAAAAAAAAAAAAAAAAAAAACACTGTAAGATACACACACGCTTTCTTTTTGGTTGGTGGGATTTGTAGCTGAGAGGCACGAGGTGTTTGTGTTTTTGACTGAGAGAAAAATATCAAGATACCGTGTAATATCGAATGAAAAAAAAAAAAAAAAAAAAATCAGGTTTGTACATAAAATAAAGGCCCTTTTGATTTGCTACGTTATTGTTTTCACTTTTCATGAAAAAATTGGGATGCAAAATGCAATGCGACTTGTCTTCTTCACTGTATTCGAGGTTGAGAATGGCTTGACGTGACAGAGGAGTGGTGGGGTGGAAAAGCAATGGTGCGTGGTTAATGACTTTTACGCAGTCGGCAGGAAGAGACTGGTTCGGTCTTTAAACCATGTTTGGACATAAGTGCACAGCCTCTTTGGGTACAATTCTGGTATCCTATCATCAATCGATTCAATCCATTCGTAGTGGGGATGAGTTGGCAACTTTTAGAAGGCTAGCTAGGCTTGAATTGTAAACATCCAAATTCGGGCCAGGCCATTAAAAATATGAAAATGATCAGCTTTCAATTCGGACTAAAGATTGGTTGAGCTTGCATTTGTTTTCTTCTCACAAACCATAACATGTACGATATGTGCCATAATTTTAAAAGGAATTTTCTGTTTTTGAGAGTAAAAGGAATTGTGTTTAATAAACCTGTTTTTTTTTTTTCTCATAACTTACTAAGATGATAAGTTATGAATACCTCTTTCTTTTTTTTTTTTTTTTTTTTTGAGTTTCAATTTATGACATTCGCTCCTGATGATAACTAGAACTCACAAATTATACATTACTTTTATATAAATTCATTATTTATGTCATACATATTATGCATTGATTACATATTTGCATTTATAATTTAAAGCCTTTGGGCACACAATAAACTACCTCTGCATTCATAAATTAAAGCATTTAGGCAAATGGAAGAAATGTTAGGTGTGGGGATGAAGGGCCCAAATGTGAATATTGGGCCGTGGGCCACGGGCCGCGCCCGATGACAGATCAGTACAAATAAAGACAGATAAATATTGGGCTAAGGAAGAGATCAGGTCATGGTGAGTAGGTGATGTTGTCCGAGGAGCAATAGCACCTCGAGCAATAGTGCGAAGGCCTAAAGTTTGACTACCCATCAGGTACTAGGTAGTAGGCAATCATGCTTGGGTGGATAAGCGTCAGAAAGATATAAGACAAAAGAGAATTGTGAAATATCTGAAAAGAAAGCTGTTAACACCGCATTGAATGCTCTGCATCTAACCCCCTTGCCGCATTAATGTGGAAGTGATGCATGAATAATAACTTTTAGCCTTACAGCTACCCCCAAAGATTTCAGGAAGATGCTGATGAGACAAGTATCAAAAAGATTAATAGTCTGATCTACACGTGGAAAGTTAAAATGAAAGAAAGAAAGGAAATATAAAAGGGATGAACTCCCTTACAAAAGGGGATCAGGAGAAAAACCAGAGAAACATCACTGTGTAACCAAGAACTGTAATTTCTGTATAAGTCAAAGAGAAATATATAAAAACATATCTTCCTCGGACTTGACCGAGATGAGTTTTTCTTGTTCAAATTGTTTGTTTATTACATTAATAGCTAACCTAGTGTGATCCATATATTCCTAACTCATTGAACATTCAATTTCAAGCCCACTCTTTAACAAATTCATTGTTTTGGGCTCATTGGGTCATTATCCATCCATCTTTGGGCTGAGGAGCAAAACATGCCCATACAATTAGCGCCATCTATGGAAATTTGAACATTCTTGAGCTTGTTCAATCATGGTGGGTTCAAGGCCAAACCGTGAAGAATCTGTAGAATTCTAGATCATTTCCTTAATCTTGAACGAATGAGAGATCGTGAAGTTAGTGTCCACACCACTCATACCAATAGGAGTCATTCCAAAAGTGAGAGTTATGTGTCTCATGGAGAAGACACTAGAAACATGCAGCTAGAGATAGATCATTTACGGAGGAAGCTACGCCATAAGCAAAGGAGTAGGACTCCTTCAAGCTCGAAGTCTCAGTCTGATGAGGATGACAGTTATAGACCCAGGTCAAGGACTCCCCCTAGTGACCCAAAAAGTTAAATTGGGCGAATTAATTGCTCGTCTAACCAACGCATGGGCTACATTATTTTCTTGACGACAAACACAAACAAAACTAATGCAAGAAAAGAGAGAAACTAGAAGTTTTACATCTTGAATTAAATGCCCATGTAAAGCTAAAGAAGGTTCATGACTTGTAAGGTCCTTAAAGATAATGTTCGAGTCCCCCTAAAAAATAGCTTGAGTGATGCTTATCTCCAAAGCAAATTCTACAACTATTCTAATTGCCAAAGCTTCAACTTGAGCAACTGTAGCTGGGAGGGTGATTTGTTGTGATAGAGAGGCCATGACAGCTCCCTTTGAGTTGCATATCACTACTCCAATTCCAACTGTATCCTGCATTGAAAAAATTGATCCTTCATAGTTCACCTTGAATCCATCTAGGTCCAGAGGTTTCCACCTACTTTGTTGTATGTACTGGGTAAATGAAGGGTTTCATAATTTGAAAATTGAAAGCTCCTATTAAATTACTTTAGCTAGGCTTGTGCATGTTATTAGTCATTACACAACTGATTTAAAATGCAACCTCCAACTCTTATACATGTTTGTTTGGGATGCATTTATAAGTCAACTTATTGGTTTTTTTTTTTTACTATTCGTGGGCCCCACGTGAGTCACTTACTTATTTTATTTAATTTTAACTTATTTTTCTTACTATTTTTCAGTCCCACATAAGTCACTTACTTATTTTATTTAATTTTTACATTTTATCTATAGTACTTTCAACAAAATGACTTATAAGCTATTTTCAAATAAACACTAAGGCTCTGCTTGAGAGTTCATAAGGGAAGGGAATGGAATAGAATTGAATGATCATAAGGGAATAGAAAAGAATGGAATGTATTTAAGTAAGGGAAATGAATGGAAAATAATTGAATGGAATGGAATTAAGTAACCTTGATTTGATGTTTTAAAATAAATAAATGGAAATGAATGGAACGTAAATAATCTTGTTTGGGAGCAGAATAGAATGGAGGGAATGGAATGGAATCTGTAGGGACTCAATTTGTAACGGACCCTTAACAATAACATTTGTAAAGAAGTGGGTTCAAGAATTTGGCATCACCGAAATAATCAATGACCGGTATAAAGTTTTTAATGAAAATTGAAGACATGAGATCCACTGGATTCTAAATGTCCGAATTTGGCTAAGTGTTTGTGAAGCTTTCTTGTCCTCGGCCCAGGCCGAGGATCCCTTCTTTTTTCCCCCCCCCCTTTTTGTTGGGAAATCCCTTTATTATATATTGTTTCTTTTTGTTAATCTTAGCCATCCATCTGGCAATAATCTGAGCCTCTAGGCGTAGGGAATTGTCCCATCATCTGTATTTGCAGGCTTTATGTTATTTCCCAGCCGCCTTTGCAGGCTTTATAATAGTTGAAGTGACTGATACTTTAGGGCTTTCAGGTCACCTCACCATTTAAAGTGGTCAGAATGTTGGTGAGATATATTCAACGGGAGTGGGATATTTTCCCTTTAGTGAAGTCGGTGCGCCGAGGACAGGTCATCCTCGGTGCGGGCTTTGGACGTCCTGGGTTCGGTCCCATTGTCCTCGGCCTTAGCACTATCCTCGGCGCGGGCCTTGGGCCGCATGTAGTGGGCCAGCGTGGTAAGTACAATAGGGCCCCACAATAGCCCCTCAAAATTCTGCTACACGTCCCCTTGGGCGGGGAGGAGGATTTTGATTTCCTCGGCGCCTTTTCTCGGCCTGTTGGATTTTACCGTACCGACAGTGTTATCGCTACTTCAGCTGTTTTTGCAGCTTTCTTTTTGCGCAAAGGGTCGCCCGAGAAGAGATAGGCTTGCGTCGTTCGTGCTATAGCACTCGATTTCTCATGGTTTTTGTCCCTGATGGGACTCGTTTACTTGGCACCTGGAAGGGAATTGGCTTTGCCTCAGTTTTTAGCTCATGACCCGTACAAGAGCCCTGGTTTCGTTCAGCGTTTGTATTGCTTCATAGTGACTGGTTCCTATGTAGGTTTGGGTCTGAGGACCATACAAGACCTTGGTTCATTGTAACGTTTAGTTTTCATGACGAAATGTTCTTCCTGCTGGAAGTATCGAGTTTCTCTATCTTATTTAGCCATCTGAAGTAGCTGGCTTCCCCAGAGGCTTGGGTCCGAGTACCATGCAATGCCTTGGTTCTGTCCAGTACCTAGTTTTCTCGTTTTAATCATCTGAAGTATCTGGTTTCCCCAGAGGCTTGGGTCCGAGGACCATGCAATGCCTTGGTTCTGTCCAGTACCTAGTTTTCTCGTTTTAATCAGTTTTATCTGCTTATCCGTAGCCGTTTAATTTTACATTACTACAATTTACAATAAGCATTAAATAATCACATTTTTCGAGCAGAATAATAATAATAATAATAAATGGGGCTGGAGTTGGTGGAGGATAAGACCTTGCCGTGTTTTGCCTCTTCGTTTAGTGGGATTCTTCAGATAACGAGGCGTCTCTTGGGTTGTCCAAGTGACGCGTTCTGACGCTTCGGTGTCCTCTCGTTTAATGAGGCGTCCCCTTATTAATGCCGGCCATGGATCTACGAGGATCTAACGGTTGGCAAGCCCCTTGGAAGTTGGGGCGGCATCATTGCCTCCGAAAATTTCTCCCTGGGATTTATGGCAGATTGGCACTCATTAATATCCCACCTTCTATATAAGACGTTTCCAGGGCAACCTTCTCCTTCACACTTGACAAACGTCCATATCAAACTTCTCCCAAAAATATCTCCCCAAAAAGGCTCTGCCAAACATAGCCGTCTGAGCCCCTACGAACAAGTTGGCCCTTGGAGAGGGCTATCTTGGGGATGCAAAGCCCCTATCAGGAGCCGAGGATGGCACTCCAACCCTGGCCACTACGCTGGGATGGATGTATAGGAGATCCGAAGATTCTCCTTCTTTTCAACCTAACCAGAGGAGGAGCCCTCCTCGCCGTCTGGAGGAGGATCCAGGAAGAACGTAACCACCTTCTCTTGGGTATGGGTCAATGACCCCCCAAGCCGGCTGCAGTGGGGGTGGGAGGGAAATCAGGCGGAACCCGGAAGCGGAGCCGTCCTGTGCCGCGACCTCTTCCACCTCCTATGTAGCCTTCCTTTCTTCTAATCCTTCTTCTCTCTTCTCTCTTTTGCTCTTCAACGAGCCTTCTTCTTCTCTTTCCTCCTCTCGTCCTTCACTTCTTTTGTTCTTCTGCCATCGTTGCTTTCTACCATTTGTTCCTCTGCCGGTTTTGTCAAGCGTCTACCTTTGTAGTTAGCTTTAGAACAAGCCCCACGGGCTTCACTTGTAAGAGATGTAATGAATTTTTCTTTATGTATGAATAAAAGAAGTAGACTTGTTTTTACTCTCTCTATTTTTCGCATATTTTTGCTTTTGTGATTGTTGATTTCTGAATGATTGTTGCTGTAGTAGAGTGTATCGTTTTTGGTAAATTGTTTCTGAAAAAGTTGCCCTTGATCTCTTTACACCGATCGCCGTACTTGCCAGTGCACAAATTCGGCCCCACGGTGGGCGCCAATTGTAGGGACTCAATTTGTAACGGACCCTTAACAATAACATTTGTAGAGAAGTGGGTTCAAGAATTTGGCATCACTGAAATAATCAATGACCGGTATAAAGTTTTTAATGAAAATTGAAGACATGAGATCCACTGGATTCTAAATGTCCGAATTTGGCTAAGTGTTTGTGAAGCTTTCTTGTCCTCGGCCCAGGCCGAGGATCCCTTCTTTTCCCCCCCCCCCCCCTTTTTGTTGGGAAATCCCTTTATTATATATTGTTTCTTTTTGTTAATCTTAACCGTCCATCTGGCAATAATCTGAGCCTCTAGGCGTAGGGGATTGTCCCATCATCTGTATTTGCAGGCTTTATGTTATTTCCCAGCCGCCTTTGCAGGCTTTATTGATGTTACTTGAAAATCAGTGGATTGAAAGTCTCCGGACTTTGGCAATCTTCACGGTAGAATCCTGAAAAACCAAACTCAATCAGAGAGAAGACCGGTGGAGGCCGGCCTATGATCCTCCGATGATAAAGTTAGTGACTTGGGATCGAGAAAAATCACTTTTAGGCTGTTCTGTTTTTTTAGAGAAAAAGTCTGAATGAATTACCTCTTTGTAGAAAAATACTTATATAGTGCATATGGAACGGTTATTTGTTCAATAAACCGCTCCTATCGTTGAGGAATTTATCAGAGTATAAAATAACTTCCATAACTTCCTTGGAAGTTATCTTATCTAGACTGAAGCTTCGTTTTGGACAAGGGAGGTATTGGTTCATGGGTAAAGCCAATTTTGTCATAGTTTCCAGTTTGGCCAAGTCCATATCTGCCTCGTCCGTCATTGGGGACGGACGAGACTTCGTCCGTCCTTGCTAACGACGGACGAGGCTATGACGGTGACAAGGCTACAAGTCGTCCACCTTCCTCAAGGACGAACCACATGGACGAATATTTGGAGGTACTCGTCATCATCATCAGTTGCCCCCTTGTCCATGGGTCGTCCAGAGAGGAAGATGTAAGAGGTGTATTAATGGTAAGTCGGAGAGTGCCACGTGTCGCGATTTCATAGGTTAAAAAATCACGTCGATTGATTAACCGAGGAACGTGCCACGTGGCATCCGTTGACTGGTCACGTCGTCCCAGGTGCCAGAGTTTATTCCCTATAAATAGTGGAATGCCCCCATTACCCCTCCTACTTTTGAAATTTCCCTCTTAATCCTTCCTCGTCCTAGATCCTCGTCTAGAAGCTTCCTGCGTCCATAGCTTCCCTTCGTCTTAGTTCCAGGTAATTTTTCTTTTTCTCGCCCGTAGTTTTCTTGTAAGATGGCTGAGGTTGTGCTTTCCTCGTCTAGCGATAGTGTAGATAGGGCCATAGACGAGTACAATGACGAGAGTAGTTATTATAGTTCTAGTAGTTCTAGCGATAGTAGTGGAGGGAACACCACGGACGAGTATGTTTCTGGAGTCCCCGGAGTTCCTTTAGAAGTTGTACAGGATCAGCTTAGGAAGGCCTCAGGGTCTCATGCTGGTACCTTGTCCACTGCTCCTCCATCTGGTCCCTTGGACGAGGAGGAGGTCACTGTATACAGTTGTGCAGTGGACATTCCTTCTAGGACGGACGAGCAAAGGCTCCAAAATCTTAAGGAATGGTATCAAATTCCAGATGAGTTTAACCCTAGGATACCCGTCCGTGGAGAGTGGTGTTGTAACCCTCGTTTTGGGATAGGCATCTACGAGGCATACCTTTTGGGAGGTTTAAGATTCCCTTTAAACACCTTTACTAGGGAGTTGCTCTTTAGATTAGGTTTAGGAGTATGTCAATTTAACCCAAATGCATGGAGATTAATCATCTCAATGCAAATTTTGTGGGGTGAAGTGTTCGGAAGGGACCGTCCTATTACAGTGGACGAGTTCCTTTTTTGTTATAAACCTTCGGAGATACACCAGTCCCCTAGCTTTCACCAATTTACAGCCAGGGGTAAAGATTGTAGATTGATCAAGTCCTTAGCCTCGTCTGACAGAAAATGGAAGACGGAATTTTTCTTCGTCTCCGGTTTCTGGGCTGGGAGTCCTATAGACGTTGGCCAGGACACTTTCGGTCGTTATACCGGGGACCTAGGAAACCTTCGTCCTGAGGGTAAGTTGCTCCCCTTTTTCTTTTAATAATAATTTTTTGCTGTTTTCTTTTAACATAGATAATTAACTTATAATAATGTTTACTTGGTTTGTTTCAGCTATTAAACGTCCGTCCTTGAGCAAATTTTTCCGTGACCGCGTCCACAGGGCTCGTCTACACGCGGATAGAGATTTCCATTCCTTGGTTTCACTTAGGCGACTTGCTAAGTGGGGATTGGGTCCTAATCCTTCTGACGAAGCAATTGCCCACGAGGTCACAGTGAGGAAAAGTAAGTTTTAAGTTCCAAACACCCTTGCATATTGTTTAATTTTTCTTCTTTTTTTTTTTTTAATTTAGAAGTTTTTTTTTTTTTTTTTTTTTTTTTTAGGAATGGCAACGATGAAAGGAAACAAAGGGAAGGACGTGGCTGTTGAGGGGGAGCGTCCTGAAGTTGAACCTCAGGCTCGTCCTGTGATTGGGGAGAAAAGAAAAACTTTGCCTAAAAACTTGGACCTAGCAAATCTCCCCAGTCGCAGAGGTAAAAAAGCTAAGAGCACCTCGTCCCAGGTAATCAAGCCTACTCTTCCTTCGTCCCAGCATCCTGTGCAAATAGTGGATGTTGACTCGTCCATCCCAACTGAGAGTACTCCGTCCAAGTCCCCTCCGTCCAAGACTGTGTCAACTCCTCAGCCTTCTCGAGTGGTCCCTTCCAACATTATTGAAAATGAGGACTTAGCGTGGGAACGTTTCAAGACGGCTGTAACTGACGAAGATATAAACGTCTGTTATGACATGTCCCTTAAAGATTTTGAACACTCTGGTGTTCACGACCTTTTCAAGGTAAAAAACTCATTTCTCGTCTTGACTAAGGATTTTATTTTCCTTCTTTCTCTCTTCCTTTTTCTAACTTTTATTTGTTCTTTTTTTTTTTTGTAGGGCATGTCAAAGTTTATAGCGGCGTCCAGGCAGGCCACAGGGTTGGACAGGACGAGGATTTTGCTGGAGACGAGGGTACAGGAGTTGAGGAACGAGGCTAAGCAATGGGCAGAGGTGGCTTCTAGGACTACAGAAGAGGCGAAAGAATTAAAGTCTTTAGTTGAGGAGCTGAAAACCAGTGCTGCGGAGAAGGACACTCGTCTTGAGGTCCTGATGAAGAAGGACGAAGAGAACAACATTCTTCTCTCCAAAGCGAAGGAAGATGCAGTGGCTGAATTCAAGGTGTCCAAACAATATACTGATGTTTTGGACACCAATTATGCAGCTGGGTTTGAAGACTTCAGGATGGAGGCTATGGAGAAGTTTCCAAGTGTGGACTTCAGCTCCATAGTACTGAATCTTAATGCTGCTGCCACTAGCTCTCTCCTTCATACTGGCTCCGAGGATGCTAATGTAGAAGACGATGCTTCAACCTTTCCCCCTCAGGACGCCTCCCAAGCTAATGCTCCTTCGTCTTAGGAAAAACTTGTTTCCCTTAAGAAAAAAGTTATTGATGTAATTTTACTTGTTTTCTCCTCTTTTTTTTTTTGATGTAATTTCAATACACTTATCTCGTCCGAAGTTTTAGGACGAGGTATTAAACAATCATTTAAATTTATCAAGGGGTTTTTGGATGTAGGATATCTACCCTTAACACCATTTTTCATTTTGCATATGTACGGACGAGTATGTTTTAATTTTATGTATGGTTCTTGTTTTGCTCGTCTATATTTCATATACATAAAACCATTTTTCATGAAAGTTTTACTTGTGTTTCATTCTTGAGAAATGGTTAGTAAAAACCTCTTGAAATGGTTAAGTGTAACCATAACTCGTCCGTAGACTTGTCTATGCTTTTTCTCGTCCTTAGACTTGTCCTTGCATTTTACTCGTCCATGGACAGCTTTTTAGCGGAAGGCTCAAGTTGAAAACATATGTTTTTCCTCGTCCATATAATGGCTGAGTATTATATTTTACTTGGCCCATATTACGGACGAGGATGCCTTGGACTTTTTCTTGAGCATGGAATTTACCTCGTCTTTTCCTTTGGACGGACGAGGATGCTTAGTACTTTGGTTTTAGGCATGAGATTTTCCTCGTCCTTTTCTTGGACGGACGAGCATGCCTTTATAGGAAAGCTTGAGGTCACATCTCCGAATCCAGAGAATTTTCTCGTCTTGAGCTTTTCAACCTTTTCAGGTATAAATTTGAAAAAACGTAGCATAGGAAAACGTGAATTATACAACATTATGTACATTCCACAAATATTATTCATAAGCATTGTTCATAGATGAGGCATATATCTGATGCCTTTATTTAAACAACACAAATTATAATGTCGTCCACAATTTTAACATAATAATAGTAATAAAGCCACACATAATAAAGCCACACAATAATAAAACCACACAAACATCAACCCTTGATCTTGTCCAGAGTCATGCTCTTTTAAACTGGTACTTTACTGATAGTACTTCCTCAAATGCTCCACATTCCAAGGATGCTCCAGCTTCCTCCCATCAAGGGCTTCCAAATAGTAGGATCCTTGCCTTTTGCAGTTGACAACTCTGTAGGGGCCTTCCCAATTTGGTCCCAGCTTCCCATGGGCTGGGTTCTTTGTTGCTAAGGAAACCCTTTTTAAGACGAGGTCCCCTATATTGAATCGTCTTGGTTTGACCATTGCATCATACCGCCTTGCCATAAGGTTTTTATACCTTGCCATCCTTTGCTCGGCATCCGTCCTTACGTCGTCTATTAAATCGAGGTTCAAACGGAGTTGTTCTTCATTAGCTTCACCCTGGTACGTTGTCACCCTATGATTAGCCATGTGCACTTCTGCGAGTATAACTGCCTCAGCTCCGTATGCTAGTTTGAAAGGAGTCTCTCCTGTAGGAGTCCTCACTGTTGTTCTGTAAGCCCACAAGACACCTGGTAATTCATCTGGCCACACACCCTTTGCCCCCTCAAGCCGAGTCTTGATTATTTTCAGCAAGGATCGGTTTGCTACTTCCGCTTGTCCATTAGCTTGTGGGTGGGCTGGTGATGAGTAGTGATTTTGAATTCCAAAATGTGCGCAAAAATCCTGGAAGAGTGCGTTGTCAAATTGTCGTCCGTTATCTGATACTAGCACCCTGGGTATTCTGAATCTGCAAACAATGTTTTTCCACACAAAGTTCTTGACATTTTGTTGTGTGATGTTGGCCAATGGTTCCGCTTCTACCCATTTGGTAAAATAATCGATACCAACTACGAGGAATTTCATTTGCCTTACCCCCAGCGGAAATGGACCCAGAATGTCTAGCCCCCATTGTGCAAAGGGCCACGGGGCCATCATTGGAGTCGAATACTCTGATGGTTGCCTAGGGATATTGCTAAACCTTTGGCATTGATCGCAGACTTTGACATATGCCTTAGTATCAGCTTGCATGTTTGGCCAATAGTATCCAGCACGGACGGCTTTGTGGACGAGTGACCTGGCTCCTGAGTGATTGCCACATGCTCCTTCATGAATCTCTCTTAAAATGTAGTTCGCTTCGTCTGGAGCTAAACACCTCAGGTATGGTTGTGAAAAACCTCTTTTGTATAACACCTCGTCCATGAGGATGTACCTTGCCGATTTAACTTTAAGCTTCCTGGCTTCGTCCTTCCCTTCTGGAAGCCTTCCGTCCCTCAGGTATGAGACTATCGGAGTCATCCAATTCCCTTCTCCTTCTATTTGCAACATTTCTGGAAGATCTATGCTTGGTATGTACCGTACTTCATCCAACTCGTCCATGGCTTCATTAGCGGAGGCTTCCTTCGCTAGAGTGTCTGCTTCCGTGTTCTCTTCCCTTGGGATTTGGACGAAATTAGCTTTTTTGAATTTCTTCACAAGATGTAACACTTTCTTCAAGTATCTCTTCATTCTTTCTTCTTTAGCTTCACATGTTCCATTTACTTGGCCCATGACCAACTGTGAATCTCCCAGAACGAGTATCGAGCTTGCCTCTACAGATCTAGCCAACTCCAACCCTTTAAGAAGGGCTTCGTACTCTACTTCATTGTTAGTTGTCTGATACTGCAAGCGAGCTTTATATTTCAGTTTATCTCCTTCTGGTGACTGCAAAACAACTCCTATACCTCCTGTATACAGTGTAGATGATCCATCTACATGGACGACCCATTTTCTACTGTCTTCCTTTTCATCCAGTTCCTCACAACTTGGGGTGAATTCTGCAATGAAATCTGCCAGGGCTTGTGCTTTTATTGCATTCCTCGGTTGGTACCGAATATCAAACTCACTAAGCTTAACTGCCCATTGGATCAATCGTCCTGCAGCTTCAAGTTTGTTCATTGCCTTCTTGAATGGACGATCAGTCATGACTATAATGACATGACCTTGGAAGTAGTGTCTTAACTTCCTAGAGGCCGTTATTAGCGCGAAGGCTAACTTCTCCATCAATGGATACCTTCCTTCCGCCCCTCTCAACGCCCGGCTAGTATAATACACCGGCTTTTGCACATTTTCTTCCTCCCTGATTAACGTTGAGCTGACAGCATGTGGGGATACTGCTAAATACAGATATAATTCTTCTCCTGGCACAGACGGGCTTAGCAACGGAGCTGTAGTAAGATAGTGCTTTAGGTCCTGGAAGGCTTCTTGACACTCGTCCGTCCACTCAAATGCCTTTCTGAGAATCTTAAAAAAGGGTAAACACTTATCAGTGGCTTTTGAGACAAACCTGTTTAAAGCTGCAACTTGTCCAGTTAAGGATTGGACTTCCTTGATGTTCTTCGGTGGTTCCATGTCCAGTATGGCTTGAATCTTGTCCGGATTTGCCTCAATTCCTCTCTCTGAAACCATGAATCCTAGGAACTTTCTTGACGATACTCCGAATGCACATTTACTCGGGTTCAGCTTCATCTTGTATCGTCGGAGTGTTTCGAAAGTTTCTTGAAGATCATCTAAATGGCTTCCCTCATCTAAGCTCTTCACAAGCATATCATCCACATACACCTCTACATTCCGTCCTATCTGCGGACGAAACATATGATTAACCAGCCTTTGGTAAGTTGCCCCTGCGTTCTTCAAACCAAAGGGCATCACCTTGTAACAAAACAAACCTTGACTGGTAATGAATGACGTCTTTTCCTGATCTGCCTCGTCCATCTTTATCTGATTATATCCTGAGAAGGCGTCCATGAAGCTTAACAGTTGATGGCCAGCTGTAGAATCAACTAGTTGATCAATACGTGGCAAAGGATAACTATCCTTAGGGCAAGCTTTATTCAGATCAGTAAAATCGACGCACATCCTCCACTTGCCATTTGCCTTCTTCACCATCACTACATTCGCTAACCAATCCGGGTAATAGACTTCCCAGATAAACTGTGCTGTGGTTAGCTTCTGAACCTCTTCCTTGATAGCCTTCTCTCGTTAAGGGGCGAACACCCTTTTCTTTTGGCGAATAGGCTTAGAAATGGGGGATACATTCAGTCGATGAGTGATTACACTTGGATCAATGCCAGGCATATCATCATGACTCCATGCAAAAACATCGGCATTCTTTCTTAGAAACTGGACGAGGTCTTCTTTCACCTTCTCCTTTATACTTGTCCCAATTCTAGTGAATTTCTCTGGATCATTTTCTTGTAATAAAACATCTTCCAATACTTCAGTCGGTTCTGCAACATTTTTTCTTTCTTCTATACTCATGGTCTGCATTTGCTCGTCCATAGCCAACATGGCTAAATAACACTCCCTAGCTGCCAACTGATCTCCTTGTGCTTGTCCAATTCCACACTCCGTAGGGAATTTGACTGATAGATGATAGGTAGATGTTACCGCCTTCCAACTGTTCAAGGTTGGTCTTCCGATGATGGCATTATATGAGGACGAACAATCCACCACAAGGAAATTTACTTCTTTAGTTATCTGCTGCGGGTATGACCCTACCACTACAGACAAGGTAATGGTACCTACGGGTTGCACCTTCATTCCACCAAATCCTATCAGTGGTGAGCATGCTGGACGTAGCTGATCTCGTCCAAGCCTCATCTGCTGGAAGGCAGGATAATACAATATATCTGCTGAACTCCCATTATCCACTAACACCCTCCTGGTTGTGTAATCTGCTATAAGTAGGGTAATGACTATGGCATCGTCATGTGGATGATGAATTCTTTCAGCTTCTTCATCTGTGAAAGAAATGGTTGACTCGTCCGTCGCCTTCGTCCCTGAGGACCGTCCAAAAAGTTGGACATTTTGCACTGCCTTGAGATACGTCTTCTTTGCCTTGGAGGATTGTCCTGTTGATGTCCCTCCAATAATAACCCTTATTTCTCCAAGTGGGGGTCTTGATGGCTCTTCCATTTTTGCTTTCAATTTTTCATCTTTATAATCCCTTCCAACGAAGTGTCTCAACTTTCCTTGTCTATTGAGATTCTCAATCTGCTGTTTCAAGTCATAGCACTCGTCCGTGTCATGGCCATGATCTCTATGGAAGCGACAATATTTGTTCTTATTGCGCTTGTTAGGATCTCCCTTCATCTTCTCTGGCCACTTCAAGGAAGGATCATCCTTGATCTGCATGAGTACTTGGTCAAGTGGGGCATTCAATGGTGTGTAATTCTGATTCCTTGCTGATGGGCCTGCTTTCCTGTTATCCCTGTCTCGGTCCTTCTTATCTTCCGTTCGTCCCTTCTTTGGACGAGGCCCTTGATCAGAGTGACGCGGGGGGTTAACTTCCATTCTTTCAGCTCTCTTCCTCTTCTTAGCTATGATGGCATCTTCTGCGTTCATAAAATTTTGGGCTGAGTGGACGAGTTCAGCCATAGACTGGGGCTCTTTCTCATACAACTTGTGAATGAATAAGTCCGAGTTAACTCCATTGTGGAAGGCTGCTAATAATAGTTTGTCGTCCACTTCGTCTACTGTCAGGGCTTCCCTGTTGAAGCGTGTGATGAAGGAACGCAGGCTTTCATTCTCCCCTTGCTCTATGGTCAGCAAACTGGACGAAGAACGTTTGTGTCTCTGTCCTCCAATGAAATTATTGACAAATAATTTGCTTAATTCCTCGAAAGAACTTACGGAATTTGGAGGTATTTTGCTGAACCATACTCGTGCTGGTCCTTTGAGGGTGGTAGGGAAGGCTCTGCACATAATCTCGTCTGGAACCCCTTGGAGATGCATGGTTGTCTTGAAAGTAGCAATATGATCAAAAGGATCACGCGCTCCATCATATGAATCCAGGGAAGACATTTTGAACTTTAGAGGTAAGGGATGCCCATTGATGGAAGCCGTGAATGGGGAATCTGTTCGGTGAACCAAATCCTCGACGGGATTTGCCCTTCTCATGTTCTCCTTCATTTCGTCCATAACCCTCCTCATCTGATCCATTTCCTTCTCCAAATGTGGCACCCTTCGCGAAGTGGTACCTCTTGACTGAGCCTCGGGCTCAGCATTTCCTCTGTTTTCCTGACTTTGGGATTGTCCCTCAGCATGTCCTTCACGGCGTTGCCTCTCCATCTCCCTAGTCAATTCTTGATTTTGGCGAGTTAACTCCGCCATCGCGGCCGCCATGGATTGTATGTGTTGGATGGAAGGCGACTGCATGACAGGCGCTGATTGGCGATCGCGATGGGGGTTGCTTGAAGCGTCTCTACTTCCCTGATGGCCTGGGCTTGTGGCCCTTGACCTAGTCCGAACCATTCAACCTTTTGTTGCAGAAAGTCAAATCGTAAAACAACTTACGCTTTCCCACAGGCGGCGCCAACTGATGTTACTTGAAAATCAGTGGATTGAAAGTCTCCGAACTTTGGCAATCTTCACGGTAGAATCCTGAAAAACCAAACTCAATTAGAGAGAAGACCGGTGGAGGCCGGCCTATGATCCTCCGATGATAAAGTTAGTGACTTGGGATGGAGAAAAATCACTTTTAGGCTGTTCTGTTTTTTTAGAGAAAAAGTCTGAATGAATTACCTCTTTGTAGAAAAATACTTATATAGTGCATATGGAACGGTTATTTGTTCAATAAACCGCTCCTATTGTTGAGGAATTTATCAGAGTATAAAAAAACTTCCATAACTTCCTTGGAAGTTATCTTATCTAGACTGAAGCTTCGTTTTGGACAAGGGAGGTATTGGTTCATGGGTAAAGCCAATTTTGTCATAGTTTCCAGTTTGGCCAAGTCCATATCTGCCTCGTCCGTCATTGGGGACGGACGAGACTTCGTCCGTCCTTGCTAACGACGGACGAGGCTATGACGGTGACAAGGCTACAAGTCGTCCACCTTCCTCAAGGACGAACCACATAGACGAATATTTGGAGGTACTCGTCATCATCATCATTTATAATAGTTGAAGTGACTGATGCTTTAGGGCTTTCAGGTCACCTCACCATTTAAAGTGGTCAGAATGTTGGTGAGATATATTCAACGGGGGTGGGATATTTTCCCTTTAGTGAAGTCGATGCGCCGAGGACAGGTCATCCTCGGCGCGGGCTTTGGACGTCCTGGGTTCGGTCCCATTGTCCTCGGCCTTAGCACTATCCTCGGCGCGAGCCTTGGGCTGCATGTAGTGGGCCAGCGTGGTAAGTGCAATAGGGCCCCACAGAATCATTTTATGATAATATTATCATTAGACCTTTATTTTAAAATAAAGAGTTGAATATATAGGGGTATTTTGGGAGTTTTAGTAAAAAAATCATTAAATCTAATTTCATTCCCTCCCATTCCTCCCAATTTCAGGGGGAATGAAAATTTGATGTTTTAAGGGAATAGAGAGAAATGAGTGTTCCCTCTTACTCATTCCATTCCTTCCCACTTAAACTCCCAAACAAGGGAATGGACTTTCCATTCCCTCCATTAAAACTCTCAAACAAGAGAATGAAAGAATATTCTAAAATGATTATTTTCATTCCATTCCATTCTCTCCTCCCAACCGAGGCCTAAATATGAAAATTAAATTTTAGCCAGGCATTAATTCCTTTGTATGTATGAAAATTAAATTTTAGCTACGCATTAACTACTACAATATAATAGGGTATAATTTATTAATTTTGTCGTATCTTTTCAACCAATCCCATTTCCATATAGCTGAGATGGGACCATTGTATTTCAAGTTCCAACATAACTACTAAACTATATGAGTTTCAGTTCTTTCTACATCTACAAATTTTATTAAAATTTTATATTTTGATTTGGTTGATAGTGAATGATAGCCTACAATTTTCATATGAAATTCGTAACCATGCATATTCACGGTTACTGTAGCTTTGCATCTTATTATTTTATTAATTTCCAAATTTTGCTCATTTTCTCTCTCTCTCTTCTCCCTCTGAAACGAACTCAGCTTCTTTTATTCTCCCTCATCTTCTTTTTCCTCTGTTATAGAGCAACACACCCACAATGACAATCCAACACAGAGACACACAAACACACCCACATAGACAAACCAACGGATAGCTTATGGATTGATGCCGCTAGCGGAGATGCTGTTTGTGGGTCAACGGAAGTGGATCGGTGGTGGAGATCAGCGTTTCTAGGTTGACTGGATCGATGGATCAGTGCTTGTGGAGTAGATCGATGCTTGTGGAGGAGATCAGTCATTGTGATAAGGATGGAAATTTGTCTGTGAGAATGTAAGAAACAGAGAGAGTGTGAGAGATAGAATCTAGTTTGAAATTGAGACTTTGAGAGATTAAAGAGATAGAGAGAAAGTGAGAGACAGAGAGAGCATGAGAGGCAGATTATGAGTTTGAGAGATTAAAGAGATAAAGAGAAAATAAAAAAGATAGAGAGTTAGTGACAAAAAATAAAAAGATAAAATAATAAAAAAAATGAATTAAAATGATTATTTAAATAAAATTGGGTGTGATGATGCATAGAAAATTAGTAGGCTGAATGCTTCGGGTTTCAAAGATTTCGAAGGCCTAAAAAGGAAAACAAACAATCAAAGGAGATCGGGGCTAACCGACCAAGGACCCTCCGATGATTAAGTTAGTTTCTCTCTCAAATTCTAGAATACCAACTTTTTGGGAATTGTTACAACTTACCTTTACTTGTCGCGAATGGGTGTTTATATAGTGTACTCTTGAAGCGGTTACTGGTCTTGTAACTTCCACCATATTTGTGGAGGTCAAAGGGTTTATACTAAACACTTACAACTGCTATAGAAGTTATAACATTTACTCTTATCTTCTATAACCGCCATTGGAAGTTAAGTGCTTGGCAATAAGTTGCAGCGATGGATCAGGATCTCATTCATGTACTAAAATGGTTACACGTGACTTGATTCATAAGATATTGTAGATAAACCTTGTACTTAGGAATATTCCCAAGTATTGAAGGGTCGTCCATATTTGGACGACCTTCCTTAGTCTAGACGAGCCTCCTTTGAGGCACCCCATGAATGGTATAATGGGCGAGTAGGAGCAGACCCAATTATCATGGTATCATACATCCTATGGACAACCAATCAAGGACGAGCTATACATTTTATGGACGACTACTCAAGGACGAGTTATACTTGTCTTTCCCCATCAGGTGTATAATAGATAGCTCGATATAAGCGTTTTGTAAAAATAATCGTGTAAAATAATATAAAAAAAAGTAGGTTTTTATTGTAAAATAGAAAAAAAAAAAAAAAAATTGGACCTACCGGAGCAGATGTTCTTAGATTGGGCTGGGCCTGGTCTCTTTTTTTTTTTTTTTTTTTAGTACTTGTATGTTTTTATTTAGTACAACGAAATTCTTAAAAAATAAAAATAATATAATAAAACCAATAAGAGGATGAAAAAACGAAGAAGTTAATGTCAATACTCAAAACCCCATAGATTCTAAGGACGAACCAATTTAAACGTGTACCGTTAGATTGCTTTGCAAGTCCACATCATACATTTATTATTCACATCAAGCGGCTCCAAATCCAAGGCAAGCAATCACCTTAATTACATCTACACTTTTCTCTCACATAATTGACGCACTCAGCGTACTAGTCCTCATAAATATAATCTCCCTTACTTTCTTCGCTCCTTCTTCTTCTTCTCTACAATCGTACCGGGTCTATCTCGGTCGTATCGGACTACCCCCAAAAAAAAAAAAAAAAAAAGCCTGAAACACCATGGCCGAAACACAGCCTGAGTCCCAGACTTCGACTGAGTCTGTGACCGACACTGAACCGTCACAATACTGGTGCTACCGCTGCGAAAAACGCGTCACCGTCGAAACCCTAGATAATATCCCAATTTGCAACGAGTGCAAGAACGGTTTCGTCGAATCGCTTCCCGCCACGCTGCCCTCTCCATCGACTCCGCCTTCTGGAGCGTCCGATCAGGTCGATGACCCAACCTTCGGCTCTCAATTCCTTCAGGTTCTCCGCTTGATGGCGCAGGCAGCGCGTGACGAGGACGCGCCTCCGCCTCCTCCTCGCGACCATTCGCCTGACGACGATTTCCTCAGGATTGAGCTTGATGGATGGTATAACGATGAAGAGGATGAAGATCCGAACAACACCGAGTTTCAGAACCACGAGGAAGAGGAAGAGGAAGAGGAAGGAAATGAAGATGAAGAGGAGGACGAAGATCGCTCATCTGATAACGAGGACCAAGAGAATCGAGATCGGCAAGAGAGAGAGGAAGATGATGAAATACAACGGCAAAGGCGGCGTGATCTGCTCCGGCTTCGGATCCAGGACGTTATGCCTCGGGCACGGAGCGGCCGTAACCGGATCTTGGATTGGGCCGAGATTCTCATGGGCCTGGAGGACACCTCCATCGAATTCCGCCTCGAAGTCCCTGAATCGGACCGGTACGTCGGCAATCCTGAAGATTACGTCGACGCCGAGGGCTACGAGGCGTTACTGCAAGCCTTAGCGGAGAACGATATCGGCGCAAGAAGAGGCGCGCCGCCTGCTTCAAAATCGGCCGTCTCGGCTTTACCGACGGTGGTGATTGCGTCGGAGATAGAGGCTTCAGTCTGCGCTATATGTAAGGACATGGTCAATATTGGCGAAACCGCCACTAAATTGCCGTGTGGTCATGATTACCACGGCGATTGCATCGTGCCTTGGCTTGGTTCCCGGAATTCTTGCCCGGTTTGTAGGTTTGAGCTTCCGACGGATGATCCCGAATATGAAGAGGAGAGGAAGAAGACGGCGAAGGCAAGTGCCGGTGGAGCTTCCGGTTCTGGCCGAAATAATTCCGTTTCGGATTGATTATCAAATCGAATCGGTATGCTCTTTTTTTTTTTTTTTTCTTTTTTTCTTTTTTTAATGTGCATTTTAAAGTTGCTTTTGAACTTTTGGATGTTTGTTTGGTAGTGGGATTAGATTTGAAATATGTTTCCATTTTCTTCTGAATGTAAATAATATTTACTCAGTTTGGTCTTGCTTATTTTTCAATGTCATACCCTCTGAGAATATTAGCACTTTGCTTAGTTTATTAGTTGAATACTAGTGGAAATGGTCTTTAAACTTTGGCATTCGCTTGGTCTCAATGTAAACCAATGAATTTTTGAACTGTTTTTTGTTTCATTCACACATGGGTACCATCTGTAAAACGCAAAAGAGTTGGGTGAGTGGAGAGAGACGTTTAAACAAATACTAGTGCATATTATTGTCTGTTAGCTTGGTTTCTTGGATTTGTCGTTAGTTACTTAGTTTTGGATGATGGCAATTCCCTTTTGATATTTTTGCCTGCCCCAACTATCAGTCATGTTTAGTATATGATATCATTTTGGCTTTTTCCTATTCTTTTTCTTAACTTTTTCATGTTTAGGCCAGAGCAGATTTGCTTGCGTTTTCGTATCTTGAAGTGGCCTCTGATTAGATTCCAGCCTTTGCATAATTATATTTGGGACCCTAAAACCCTTGAGCCATATGCCTTTACCAGTGTGATCTCATGCTTTTGGTTGTCTCTTAGTTATCATTTGAAAATATGCAAGTTTCTGTAACCACTCTCTCAATACCAGGAAAGAAAAATGAGCGTTGTTGAATGTGTGTTCTTGTGTAAGAAATCCGAAAAGGGAAAAAAGAAATATAAGTGTATATATTATAAACTTGCATGGCTTCTCTTGGGTTAAACCTCACAGAAAAAAGTTGTTTTAACTGTCAGTAGTAGCAACACAGGCACAAACTAGATTATATGTAGAAGCAGTGTTCTTGCAAAAGCCTGCAAATAAATCTGGACCAAATTGGCTATTGCATTGTTGGGAAATTGTCTGCACTGTGTTCAATAACTGGAAATAGTTGCAGGAATATTTTGTTTTATAGTCTTTCATGAACATGTCTTATCCAATTTATGGTAAGCAGGTGGGTGCATTTGTAACATCGTACATTTGTACGGCAAGGCCCTAGCTTCCTAGGATGCGATTACTGATAACGGATGTCTGTTTAATGGTGTTTATGTCGATCTTGAAATTGTTCGAAATCAGATAGTAAAACATACATTAGTTTTCTTCTCTTTTTGGTTAAAAAAATAGAACTATATGTATACATACAAAGAGTGAGGATGTATGTAGCAAGCATTTTAACCTTATTACTATATTTTGTTAGGGAAATCAGAAATGTTAACCAATGCTCTAAGGGCATTGGTTTAGGAGCTATTTTTAGAAACATTTTATTGGGAGAATAATAAAACAATAAATATTGTTGATAGCTTTTTATATTTTCTATGAAAGTGGTGTAAAAACTTTCCTATTATGGTTTATGGTTTATTAACAATTGCCCTAAAGGCATCCATTAACATGACCCATTTTGTTATTATTTTTACCTATTTTGTGTGGCTTGACTATTAGTATCCTGGTAAATTGTGACCTGAACCTTCAGCCTTCACCTTTATGAATGAAGGTGATAGTTAAAACTTCTACAATAACTTTATACAGCCCCCTTTCCCATCCCATGACCATCTTGTTCACCTGTTGTGATTGGCTCCCCACAATCTGTTGCTGTCTCTGATAGTTTGGAAAGCCTTTCCAGATTCAGCCAATACTAAATTAGTATTATTGTACCTTTGTGTTTTGATTATTAAAAAAAATGGTAAACTACGTATTTGGTTCCTATCTTTTACACAATATTTCAATTTTGTCTCTTACCTTTCAATTTCAATTGTGTTAATTTGGTCTCTAACCTTTCAGTGCCTTGTGAATTTAGTCTCAGCTATTATTTTTTAAATGGAAATTGTTGACGTGGTAAATGGCCAAAATAAAAAATTAGTTTATTGCCACATCAATGGAAACTAATTTTTTATTTTGATTGTTAGTCACGTCAGGAATTTCCATTTAAGAGATAATGGCATGGACTAAATTGACAAAGCAATAAAAGGCTAGTGACTAAATTGACACAATTGAAAGGTTAGAGACCAAATTAAAATATGGTGTAAAGGATAAAGACCAAATACGTAATTTACACTTAAAAATGCCAATCTTTTGCTAGAAGTGTGTCACATTATTTGTCAATCACAAAAGTTCCCTTACATTTTTTTCATTTGTTTACAAAAGCAAAATTTTCATCTGAAATTTGAGGATCTTAAAATATGATGATATTTGAACATGTGATAATAGCTGTATTATACAATATGATCATTATTTGATACCTGTCACTATGTATAGAATTCACGGGTGACAAAAGAAGACTAGTTCATTGAAATTACAATTAAAATATGATGATGGTACAATAATTGTTGTATATTTTGATTTATCCAGAAAAAAAACAAATCATTGTATGACAAAAGAAGGTGGGGGGTTCTATTTTATCTAATAGATGAAGTGATTTTGATGGGCGCATGACCTAAAGAGATTTGATTGCTTGCAAACACAGGAAGTGCAATATACTATTATGTGTTTATGTTGTGGATAAAAGTCAACTGAGAACAAGAATAATAATATTCCTTAAAGTTATTGTGCAGCTATATGCGCCCTTCACTTGGAAAATGGTTTCTGCATTTCTCTGAACAAGTTGTTCCTGTTATGAAAAATAGGGCGGTTACAATTTATTAAATTTAACCTTTTTACTCTTGACTTCAAATTGATTTGTTTACTTCCATCGTAATGAAGATTTTAACTTAATAACACAAATAATCTGTTAAAAGCAGGAGTTTACCTTTTATTCTATTTGATAATCTTTCAGAAGCATAATGTTCTGTGTGCACACATTGGAATTACACCAATAGCCTAGGGTACCCTTTGGATGCCATGTCACTGATATTGATGGACCATGAATTCTCTTCTACATCATCATTGTTTGGCAATATTTTCTTAATCCAGTGTTTTAGTTATCAATTGGCAGTGCAAAGCTTGTGATTCTTGTGCATGATGGTGAACTGAGTTTGCCAATTCTGATTGTAGATTATCGATGAAGGTAAATGACAGAAACTTAATCATAAAGCTGTGATTTGGCATTTTGCAACTTTAAGGACTAGTATTGATGCTGTGACTTTTCCATTCTAAGTGTGTGTTTAGATCAACTAAAGGAATATGTCTAGATTAGGTATTTGGGCTTTCCTACCGTAATTATGTTCAAATATAAAAAGGTTGATTATTACATTAGAGGTGTTTATCTTACCAGTCATTCAAGACAAGATATACCAGAATTCTGCTAGGGACTTGGCTCCAGGAAGGGCCGGTCCACCAAATTTGACAAATATATGTACGCCCCACGTTTTTTCTTGTTAACAGCTTTTTGAGTTGACAAATGCTGTTAGAAGAGACTTAAAAATTCTGATTTTTTTTCCTACGAAAGACTTGAATGGGTGTAATCAGTGGACTTTATATCCTTTCACAGGCGGAGGTATCAGATCCAAATCTTTTAAGTGCGGGAATTACTAGGGTGCTTTTTGAATCCGGTATTTGCCAAAAAAGGGGAAGAAAGAAAAACTAACATATTTGATGAATTGATTTGTTTGTTTGATGTTTACAAGCGAATTAATTCTGCACGTACAATGTTGATGCTTGTATTATTGTATTTGAGGAGATATCTAGGCCTTTAATAGTTTAAATTAATTACCTTGGCTTTAATCTTCATTCTTCATAGTTCATACGGTGTGGGGAAATGTTGGGTCCCACGCCGTAACGAGGCATACGGTGAGCACGGTGGGAGTGGGATATACAAAACCGAGACTTCTATTCTGTTCAATATTTATGAATGACAAAAAGAGGAATATGAGTGATGATACAGAATTTTTCCCAAGTTTCACAAGTCAACTGTTGATTCTCGTAATAAATTAAAAAAAAAAAATTCACAAACTGTTATTATCGAATTAGTGACTAGCGTTTCTTGTCCGGATTTATTATTAACATCATTTTTATTATCTATAATTTGTGAAGAAAAAAAGAAAAAATTGTAACTCTAGCTTTATTAGAGAAATATTGCTCTAATCAACTCTAACTCAAGGTTTTCAGACCCGGACCGTTCATTGAACCGTAAAAGGAAGAGGTTCAAGGTTTTTGAGGTCGAACCGAGATCGAACCGGGGTCGAACCGTGATGACATCATAATTAATTTAATAATTAATTAAAGCCTAAATATAGCTATTAAATTTATAAAACTAGCAAAATTGACTAATATATCTATATATGTAAGGGAAATTTAATGATTTTCAAGCATATATTTAATAATTAAATAAGAAAGTTAATAAAATAAAATAATAACCATGAAAACATTAAAATTTATGATTAATTTTTGAAGTAAAGTTGAATATCTTTGAAGGATTTTAATTATAATTTTTTTTTTTATTCCTTGTAAGAGATGGATAATTTAATTAAGTAGAATAAAATTGTGTTAAGTTGTTTTAAAAAAAAAAAAAAAAAAAAAAAAGCTAAGGGGTTGGACCGCACGGTTCTGACCGGTTCTTGCGGTCCAACCCCGGTTTTAGAGGTTCACGGAATTAACAAAAAATCCGGTTCTTTAGGCTTAAAAAACCGGTTTTCATCCCGGTTCCCGGTTTTCACAGTCCGACCTCCCGGTCCGGTCCGGTTCTGAGAACCATGCTCTAACTAACCAACGAACCCTTCTAAAAAAAAGAAAAAACTAAGAAACTAAGAATAATTTTATTCTTTTATTTTATATTTTTAAATGAAGAAAAACCTTATACAAGCCGTGGCAATGAAAGTTACTTATCACCTATTCTTGTTGATGTCAGACTTGGGGGCAGCTAAATCTACGTGTTCATCCCAGCTAATGAAAAAAAAAAATCTTATTAACATGATTATAAATGGTCGCTAAAATTCACTATGATTTATTCTATCGGTTAGGAGGATCACATGTGATCTTGTCATTCCCATTCTAATTGGAGTGGTTGAGATCTTGTCATTCCCATTCAAATTGGATCGGTTAGGAGGATAACACGTGATCGTGGATAAAAATTCACTAATAAACTTCATTCCCATTCAAATTGGATTGGTTGGGATCTTGTCATAGTGGGTAAAAATGCCATTCTTTATTTTTCTGTTTATTTTTTCTCTCCTCAAATAATTGTTGGGAGGTTCAATTAGACTTAATGCCACTCTTTCTTACTATTTAGAGGGTATCTCTTGAAGCGGTTTCATGACACTACTAAAGAGTATCTCTTGAGGTGGTTTCATGACACTACCTTCTTACAGTATGTGAGAGCTACACGTGTAGAACCTAAATATGTTGTGAGAGACAACTCTCTCAAAAAGATACGTTTTTCTTACCATATTGTATGCAAACACAATCAAGTGAGAGCTTTTCAAGCTTCTCAACAATTGGAAATATTTTTAGGATCCTCTCTAGAATAAACAATATTAGTGATATGCTTTACCAATTTGAGTTTCTAATGGCATAAATTAGGGTTGAAAGTTAAAAACTCTAGTGTTACAACAAAACTTTCAAAAGGGTTGGCCTATTTTTTAATATTTTATATTTATTGCACTTTTATAATATTCTATCATTTTTCTCAAATATCATATTCTTACTAGCCTCCTCACACGCGCTTTGCTAGTACGATGAGGCTTTTTTTTTTTTTTTTTTGTCTAGTGTCATAATTTTCCTTTTAAAAAAAAAGTTGGATGAGTTTGTTTTAAAGACATGGATTAGTAGGAGAGTATTTTATTTTGTAAGCATTTTAAGTAGAGTTTGAAATATATTTTTACCGGGTTTTCTTTAAGTTTTTTCCCATTAAGAGTCCATTTGGTTGTTGGGGTGGAAAAGTAGGAAAATAGAAAAGTGGGAGGATAAAAAATATTTTAATTTATTTCATTTTTGTTTAGTTGGGAGTGGAAAAGTGGAGGGATGGAAAAAATGAGTTTAAATAAATTTATTCATATACCCTTGTAAAAGAATGATGCCCAATTAAAACAAAATAGTGACAAATAACCAAAAAAAAAAAAAAAAAAGCAATCACCCAAATTTATTAAAAAAATAAAAACAATGTCCCAAAAAAAAATCACTTCTAGTAAAAAAAAAAAAAAAAAAAAAACGCCAGGCCTTAGAAAATCAAAAGAAAAAAAAAAAAAAAAAGAGAGAAAGAAGAGACAACGTTACTACCCAAGATAAAAAGAAAAGAAAAGGACGCACGCCCAGACCCTAGAAAACAAAAAATTAAAAAAAAAAGAATAAAAAAAAAAAGGGAACGTTACTGCCCAAAAAAAAAAAAACAACTAGACGAAGCTCATGTGCAGATGCACATGGGCATTTTTGTCAATCAAGAAAAAATGCATCTCCAACCAGTTTTCTCTCCATTTTAGGGAGAAAACATTTTGATAGGCCCAGGGAGAAAACAAGTGGGCCCCACCATTTATTTTCTTTCCTCCCCACTCAACCAAACACACTTCAAAATTTTTTTTTTTTCCATTTTCTCTTCATAGTTTTTCATTCATCCTGTTTCACCTCCAACCAAACACACCCTAAACGTAAGGTTTAGGGGTATTTTTGAACCACATAAAAATCTAGTTCAAAGAGGGAAATCCTCTTATAAATAGTATAGATATCACATCCTCTCTAGAATAAACAATATTAGTGACATGCTTTAGCAATTTGAGTTTAATGGCATGAATTAGGGTTGAAATTTAAAAAGTATAGTGTTGCAACAACAAAGCTTACAAAAAGGGTGGTTTATTTTTTATTTTAATTTTTAATACTTTTATATATAATTGTAGGGACTCAAAATGTAATGGACCCATAACAATAAAATTTATAGAGAAGTGGGTTTAAGGGTTTGGCCTCACCGAAGTGTACAATGGCTGGTGTAAAGTTTATAACCATAATAAAGGATGATATGAACTTCCTAGGAATATTCAGAATTTGGCTAAGTGTTTGCGGTGTATATTTGTCCTCGGCTCAGGCCGAGGATATATATTTCTTTTTAACTTCTCTTCCCCTAGCCCCCCCCCCTTTGTTTGCTGGGAGCCCTCTTAGATATATAGTCCCTTTCCTTTTAATCTTCACCGTCCATTTGTCAATTATCTGGTCTCTATGTATAAGGGTTTGTCCCATCGTCTGTAATTAGCAGGCTTTATGTTAGTTCTTAGCCGTCTTTGCAGACTTTTTATTAGTTGTAGTAATCGAGGCAACTGGGCTCGCTGGTCATATCACCATTAAAACGGTCAGGATGTTGGTGGGATAGTTTCAACGGATGAGGGATGTTTTTCCCTTTATCAAAAGTCGGTGTGCCGAGGATGTGTCATCCTCGGCGAGGCCTTGGGTGACCTGGGCTCTATCACATTGTACTTCGGCTTAGCACTATCCTCGGTGCGGGCCTTGGGCCGCACATAATGGGCCAGCGTGGTTAGTGTAGCAGGGCCCCACAATAATATTCTATAATTTTTTCGAATATTATATTCTTATATCACTGGACGTAATTATATAAATATATGCCTCTTTTCTCTTTAATGAAGTGATTCAAATCCAGGCCTCTTTTTCTAGAATAAACAATATTAGCGGCATGAATTAGGGTTCAAATTTAGTGGCATGTATAGATATCACATCCTCTCTAGAATAAACAATATTAGTGACATGCTTTAGCAATTTGAGTTTAATGGCATGAATTAGGGTTGAAATTTAAAAAGTATAGTGTTGCAACAACAAAGCTTACAAAAAGGGAGGTATATATATATATTTTTAATACTTTTATATTTATTGTAATTCTATAATATTCTATAATTTTTTCGAATATTATATTCTTATATCACTGGACGGAAATATATAAATATATGCCTCTTATTAGTGAATAAATATATGCCTCTTTTCTCTTTAATGAAGTGATTCAAATCCAGGCCTCCCTTTCTCATCATAATCTCTTATTCATTCATTTCTTAAGATGTGATATAAAATCTTATCAAGGGCTATAATAGAAAGCTCAACATACTAATGGAGCATTGGTAATGCTATAAAAAAAGTAGCTGATCTTTCATATCAAATCTGATCATGGCATGTTGGATTTGATTTATATATATATATATATATAGAGAGAGAGAGAGAGAGAGAGAGAGAGAGAGAGAGGTGTGTTTTAATCTAAATCTTATAACGCATATATCAGACACTTATTTATATTGAACTTAATTGTCACTATAAATTTTATATTTTATTGATTAATGTTTTTGAATTTGATAGGAAACCTAACAACTTCTAAAATAAATAATTAAATAAAAAAGAAACTCACCTAAGCAATTGTATATAAATTTTGCGCAAGCTAGGGAAAAAAATTATGAGTTCTAGTTAGCTTAATTTGTAAATTTTATTGTCGTTAAATAAGAAATTTTAAGTTCAAACCTCGTATACATCATACTTTCTCTTAAGTTTGTAGCAACACTAAAATTTCAACCACTACTAAAATTTAATTAAAAAATAAATAAATAAAGAAGGCAAATCCCTTAAACATATCAATCCTTAAAATTGAAATTTCCAAGCACAAAACCAGAAAAAATTCCCTAAAAGGTAAATCCAAAAAATTACCAAGAGATGGGAGGGTTTAGATTTCACTCAAAATTTGAACCTTGGGCTTGAGAGCGTGATGTTGCAAGAGGCGGTTGTAATCTTGTTGATGTGAATAAATTGATAACACAAAATGATCTTAATTGAGGGAATCTAAAGATTAGCACATAGAGTACTGTGGGGTGGTGAAGTCCGAGCAGGTGTGTTGGACTATGGGCCATGCTCGAGGATGATAATGTGCCTGAGGATGATTAATGGAATTGCTGGGCTTGGGTCAATGGGCCGAGGATAAAGGAAAGGAATAATAGGTCAGCCTTAATTTCCTAAGACTTGGGCCACTTCGGGAGAGCTTTAGGGAAGTAGTAAGAAACTCGGTCAATCATGAAAGATGACAAATCTTGGAAGAAGGCTACCACCACCACATTAAATGCACTATACCTAATGAACTGACCGTATTTATGGAGAAATGACACCTAAACAGTGGTAACTCAGCTTACAACTACAAACAAAACTTCTAGGAGGTCCTGATGGGACAAACATCCAAAGGATTTTCTGCTAAATCAACAGGTGGAGTGCTGAGATGAAGGGTTGTAGGACTATATAAGGAAGGGATCACCACGAAAAGAGGAGGGGTAATTGGAGAAGGAAGAAAAAAAGAACACATTGTATGGAGATAAGCTTGATTTAATATAAGAACACCTCATCCATGGACTTGACTGAGGAGCTCTATTTCCATTAATTTCTCTTACTATCTTGAATCCATTCAATTGTGATCTACTCTTTTTGTAAGATTGTTCCCTGAATTAACCCATTCTCTTACAAATATATTATTTTGGGTTTGTTGGGCCATCATCCATTGTTCTTGGTGGGTTGTTGTTCAAATTTTAGTCCTTACAAGTACTATACTTAAGTTTTGTTCAAAATTAATTATAGTATCTTGGCCTAATATAAAGAGCAACCACGAGCAGATTTCATAGTTGAAATTTTATAAACAAAGGTTGCTTTTGGCTCCATGTAAATGAATTTCTGAGTGTAAAATAATTGCAGGTAAAAATATTTTTGGGAAAGAAAAATATTTTCTAGTGTTTGGTTGCATTTTGAAAATTGTATTAGAAAATATTTTCAAGTGTTTGGTAATATTTTGAAAAATACAAATTTTCTACTAGTTTCTCATATTTTCTCAATAATTTTTTCAACTTCCAAACAAATTTTATAATAGAAAATTGCAAGATATAAACTTTTTAAAGAAACAACAATCAAAATAAAAACCATTAAACTTTCAAACTCGGTCAAACAAAGAGGGGGAGGAAGAAAGAGTGAGAGATTGAGGGAAAGAGAGAGGTTGAAATCGGGTTAAGGCTCCAATCTGTGTTTGGCGTTGACGGCGAGTTTCAGCGACGACGAGAACGAGATTACAAGGGATGGGCGTGGTGGGATGGGGAATGGTGGGTTCGTCGGAGAGGTGGGTTCGTCAGAGTGGGACAGGTGGGGTGTGGTAGGTTTGAGGAATGGGTTTGAGGAAATTTCATGGATGGGTGTGGTGGGATGCTCAAACCGGTTTGGGCATTGCTCGACAAAGATGGAGGGGACTTTCGACGAGGATGGGTTTGAATAAGATGTGTTTGAGCAAGAAAAGAAAGGAAGGAAGAGGAATAGAACACTCACCGTCGCGTGGAAGGGACGAGGACGGCGATCTAACCGGCGAGGATGTGCTTGGGAAATTGTGAGATCAAAGATTTCTCAGATTGAGGTGATCGGATTTTCTTCCTTGTAAATGGGTTTTTGATTCTTTTGATACAGGGGGGAAAAAACGGAAAGAGCTATATAAGTTGTAACGCCGTTTGTTTGTTCAGTGTTTAAGTAAATACACGTGGCTGAAATTTGAGTGGGGTACTGCAACAGTACTGCACTTAAGTTTTGCACATAACTATAAACCCTATCGGCCTTTAACCCCAAACTCAAAACTCTCAGCCTCATCAATCTAAAAAACGTCGTTGCCTCGTTTCTGCACTCTCCAGCCATCTCCCATGGCTCCAGCTTTCGTTTTCGAAACCTCTAGCGACGAAGAACACGATGATTTTCAACCCGAAAACGAAGAAGAACAAGACGAAGAAGAAGAAGAAGCAGAAGCAGAAGCAGACGAAGACGAAGACGAAGACGAAGACGAAGAAGAACAGCCCTTGAATAAGAAAACAGAATCTCCATGGGACTTTGCTCCTTACTACGAATCAGTAGCTGAAGAACACGCCCGCAAAAGCACAACCTCCATCGATTTCAAAATCACCAAAGCACTCCAAAATCGCACCGTTCCTATCATCCCCAACGACGATGACTCTGAATCCGACTCCGACAAACAAGAAGTTAGAACCAATCTTCTCTCTTCTAATCCCTAAATTCGATAAATCTGTTATATCAACTTGACTATTTCTCTCTCTCTCTGTGTTTGTGCATTTAGGAAGAGGATAGGATTGAAGATGAAGATGAAGAGACCGGTGATGCCGTCGACGTTAAATCGTTCTATGTGCCTTCTGACGGAGCTTCGTTCAGTGCCAATTCATTCATTGAGCTGAATTTATCGCGGCCTTTGCTTCGTGCTTGCGAGGCCTTGGGGTACAGTAAGCCCACACCAATTCAGGTTTCTCTTTAATCAGCTTTTCCATCTCTAATTTATTCATATGCGCGTGTATATATGCCATTTATGTTTGCTGAATTTTATGGTTTTGATGATTGTAGTCTGCGGTTATACCGCTAGCAATGAATGGGAGTGATATATGCGGGAGTGCAGTTACTGGTTCCGGGAAGGTAAACTGTTTTTTCAATGCCATGATTTGCATAGGATGGAATTTCAATACAAATACAAACTCGTCGAGTGAAATTTGATGTTAGTATATAGTTCAATTGAAGTTATGGTTTTGCAATTGTTCCATTATGCAGACGGCTGCCTTTGCGCTGCCTACTTTGGAGAGATTACTGTTCCGTCCAAAACGCGTGCCAGCGATAAGGGTTCTTATTCTTACCCCAACCAGAGAGTTGGCAGTTCAGTAAGTGTTTTTTTTGTCCTACTTGTTATTCATTTTTCATATAGCAAGCTATTTTATAAGAGAAATAGTAGTCTTGTTGCTTCCATTTTGGTCATGCTTTTAAGTATGAATAATCCATTATATAGATGTTCCAATTTTATGCTTTGCTTTTTAAGTATGCATAATAGCATAAGGTTTTGAAAGTGAAGTTTGCTGAGTATGGTGTTGTGTGTACTTGTTTGTCATGCTAGGAAATCTTGGTATAATTTTTTTTTTTCTTGTTCCTGGTGACTTGTTTCTTGTAGTTATGTGCAAAAATGGTGTATGAAGTTCAGTTTGGCTGTGGCAGCTTCAGATTGTGTCTCCAAATCATCCATTTGGTTACTATTGGGACCATTTTTTTTTTCTTTTTCTAAAAGTGAGGCAATTTTTAATCTTAAATTCTTGTATGCTAATGATGTAATTTTAATTAATAAACCTGAAACAGTGGTTTACATTAGACTGTGAACTGGTTATTTGGAAGCTAAAGGGTTAGTGGGTTTAGAATTGGGATAAATTATATCATGTCAAGTTTAATTTTAATAATTGTAATAGTAGATGCCAGAGAGCTCTAGTTCAAATGGCCCTTTCTTTGCTTGTAAGAGTAAGGTGGATGCTGAGGTTCCGAGTTCAAGACCTAGCTAATGTTTGTGCAAGTTAAAAAAAAAAAAAAAATTGTAATAGTAGGCATGAGGAGTAACAGAAATGGACGTTTAGAGATACCCAATGGTAGCATTTTTCTATGTTTTTGTATGCATTTTCATGTTGTGTTTTTTACCTTTGAGGTTTTGGATGCACTAAATCCTTGCTTAAAATCTACTCGTACTTGCATTTTTGTGAAGAGATATATCTACATATGCAGTGTCTTAAATTATTCCAGTTCATTTCTTTTGTTTGAGAAGTAATGGTCAATGTTGTGGTTCATATTTTTTTGCCTCAATTTTTTTTTATGATTATGAAACAATGTTTGAATTATGAATTGTGAGACACCACTTTACATCTCAAGTCCATGTTAGATAACATTTTCCATTACAAGGCCCATGGGTCAATCTCATATAAGCCTGAGGGAAAATTTTCTCTGGAAGATATGATCTTATCTGGTTTGTCAAAGAGAGTGAAAAAAAGGAGAAGAAAATTGACCTTTTTGCTTACCTGGTTTGATTCTGATCTTTAATTTATAATCAATCAAATTTTGATGTCATCGTGCAGGGTTCACAGTATGATAGAGAAACTTGCTCAATTTACTGACATCAGATGTTGCCTGGTTGTTGGTGGGCTTTCGACAAAGGTTTGATCATGAATCTCATTAATGGTTTGATTTATGAACACCTGGTATGAGGTGTCTCTGCACCCACAGTGCTTTCAGTAAATCCCTTTGTTCTTTTTGTCTTTTGTTATCTTGTTCAACTCATTTGAAATTAAATCTATTCAACAAATGAAAAATTAGTCTAAGGTTATTTATATGTAGATTTCAATAAATTGAAATTCAGGCCTTTTTGAAATTAATAAAGAAGAATATGGGTTTTAAGATTATTGTTTTGTTTTTGAACTTCATGAAATAGTGGTATGCTACAAATAACTTCCAGGGCTAAAAGGACTATCTCTGTTTACTGTTCCAGTTATACTTAAATTAGTCAACTTAGCTAGTTTGTATCTTTACCTAAAAGGCAAATCTCAATCTTAAACATAAATACAAGGATGTGGTTAAAATCCCAATGTGTGTCACCATTTAGAACAATTTATTAACTGATAATAAAAAGGGGGGATGTATTGTACTTTATATCTGTTGCCACCAGGAATATTGAAGTGATGTCTTTCTATCTAGGTGCAAGAGGCAGCCTTGAGATCAATGCCTGATATTGTTGTGGCCACTCCAGGACGCATGATAGATCATTTACGCAATTCTATGTCTGTGGATTTGGAAGATCTTGCGGTACTAATCCTTGATGAGGCTGATCGCCTTCTGGAGCTTGGATTTAGTGCTGAAATTCGTGAGCTGGTATCTTTTTATCCTTTTTAACTCAAAAGGTTCAAATATAGAATAAACTGTTTTATTTTTTTGTATGTTCTGATTTGTTTAACATAAGTTCTTATTTATAATTCATTAACAGGTCCGTCTATGTCCGAAAAGAAGGCAGACCATGCTTTTTTCAGCTACAATGACCGAGGAAGTTGATGAGCTTATCAAGCTTTCTCTGACCAAACCCTCGCGCCTCTCAGCAGACCCATCCAAAACACTGCCACAAACTTTGACTCAGGAGTAATTCTTTAATAAATTCTTGCTCCACTTAAGATGAATCTAATTATATGTTTATTTATGCTTATATACTTTTTTAGTTAAGATGAATCTCAAGCAGAGGCCTATGTTGAACAGAAGATGTTGCATTAATCATCATCTTTATTTTAATGGCAGCCTTATCCTACATTTCCTTCTAATTCATAAAGGACTATGACTTTGTCATGTAGGGTGGTTAGGATACGCCGGATGCGTGAAGTAAATCAGGAAGCAGTTCTTCTTGCATTGTGCTCGAAGACTTTTACTTCCAAAGTTATCATCTTCAGGTTCTTACTACTGCTATGTGCAGTTAACATTCATTGTCTTGTATGAATGGTGACTTTGGTTGTTGTTTATAATATATCTTAGTTGGCAATCTTGATGTTGGCATAAATGCATATAAAGCAGCATCCTGATATTTACTAAAATATTGTTTTGAAAATGAAAATATTTTTATTGTGGGGGAGATGTTGATATTATGCAGAAATGTGACCCTATTTTAAAATATGGGAGGGTGAAAAATAGAAAAAGAAAAAGAAGGATCCTGTTCTAAATTTGTGGTCTACCAAAACTTAACATCATTTGGATTTTCTAGGGATTTCACATTTCTAGTAAAACCTTTTTCCATGTGACAGTCTGGTGGGTGGGATGTCATGAATCCTGTTTCCTAATTACAGTCAATTAAAAGTCTTGTCTTGAGTACATACAATCTATCATACCAGTGCTCCTAAGCTTCAAAAAAAGAAAGTACCAGAGGCTTATCAGTTACATCAACGTGAAATGTTAAGTGTTTTGGATCAATGGATTTTTCTTGAGTTGTTAATGATTTTCTATTGGTATTTGCAGCGGAACAAAACAGGCTGCACATAGGTTGAAGATTCTATTTGGATTAGCTGGCCTTAAAGCTACTGAGCTTCATGGAAATCTTACCCAAATCCAGCGCCTTGATGTGGGTAGCTTCTATAAATTGCCATTTTGTTTTTATCTAAATTAATTACATTACTCTTTAGTGAAGATAACCATTCTATTTTCTTATGGTACTAAAATTTTGAAGTCCGTTGGAGAATGCTTTTCCTTGCTTGCTTTTTTGAGCTTTTGATCTTTTCAGTTTTGTGAATTTTACTTATTGTTGTTTATGTAGGCTTTGGAACTTTTCAGAAAGCAGCAAGTCGACTTTTTGATTGCAACTGATGTCGCTGCTCGTGTGAGAACAAATTCTCAAACTTATTTATCTTCTTCTCTCTAATCGCTCTCATGCTTCCATGATTTTTTACTTAAATCATGCCTCTATATTCAACTCTAGTAACCTTTCTCCCCTCCCTCATCTGCTCAGCTTTTTTTTGGGGGTGGGGGTGGGGGTGGGAGGGGAGTGTGTTGAGTTAAGGAAAAAGTTGAGCTACAACTCGGTTTGGAGGAGATTCCTCCAACTGCTAAGTGGCAGCATTATAAAGTGAAACATTTCCTGGTCATGTGAGATGCACACGACCAGTTTAATAGTTAAGTTTAACATTGAAAGTTCCCACCCATTAACTCAAATTTCTCTCTATCTCTCTCTCCAATCTCCAGTACCCAAGACCCTTCTCTCTCTCCTCCATTACCTCCACCCTATGCTCTCTTTGCCCGTCACCCCTGCTTGGAATGTTGAATAAAAGGGATGAGTACTTGGGGCTATCCATGGATAGTGATGAAGATGATGAAGCTGGGTTTTGATCTGGTAGCCTAAGTGGGGATAATTGTCTAGAGAAATCTTCAGGAAACCAGCTTCTCAGTTCCTATCCGATATTAATCTAAAAAATATGATAAACTTATGTGAAGAAAAGAAGTGCCCCTTTAATTCAAGAAAAGAACGTTATGGCAAATGTGATAATAATGGGGTTTCTTACCTCAACAGGTGCTTTGACAAGCCCATCTCAATCTCTCCACTCTTTCATCCCATTAAAATTCCAGTCTGAAAGCAATAATTTCAATGCTATTGAAAGCTTTCATTGAGTTTCTAATGCCTTACACTCTGAGATCATATGGTAACAACTGAGTGCTTTTGGGGCAACTTGCTTGGATACGTGCACTAGCTCTCAAATAATTTAAGCTTGTAAAGAATGCAATTGATCTCTTCAACATGCCTTGCCAGCCTAAATTGGCTCTCACCAGGTATAAACTACCTGGTGACTAAGGTAAAAACTGATGGGGTTGATGTGATGATGACAGGTTTTGGGGGAGGAACTGACATAGAGAGAAATTTGAGTTAACAGATGGGGACCTTTAGCATTAACCGCGTGTTTGTCAATTTGACTGTTAAACTGGTGCCACTTTATAATGTTGCCACCTTTACTCTAAGCTGTAGCTAAACTTTGTTCTTGTTAATGGATGAATTTCTAAGTCCTTTGCATTTCTTCTTTTCTTTTCCTTTGCTCATGTGTTTTTTAGGCATAAATAGAAGATTCCAGTGGTACAAAAAAGCTGGATAATATTAAACTGTTGTTATTTGACTATATATTCTGATCGTCTTTTGTAGGGACTTGATATCATAGGTGTTCAAACAGTTATAAATTATGAATGTCCTCGGGAATATAAAAGGTAGATTAAACTTTCTCTATGTTGCCAGATGGTGATATGCACGTGATGGCATGAGGCTCACTCTCTGCATCCTGATGAAATCTTTTTTTTTTTTTTTTTGGGGGGTCCTTTGTGCAGCTATATTCATCGTGTTGGTCGTACAGCAAGAGCTGGTAGGGAAGGATATGCTGTTACATTTGTTACAGATAATGACCGATCCCTTTTGAAAGACATTGTGAGCATCATTTTCTTCCTCATATCATATTGGGGTTCTTATAATCTTTTGAAATTTGTTTCATTCGTTCTTTAGATTTAAGTAGGACAATACTTTAGTATTTACAATACTAACAATGAGGTGGACTCATTATTATCCTGTAAATTTATTAGAAAATTCTCTTTCATTTTTTATTGTTCTTTTTCTCTTCATCATTCTTTTGATACTATCTTCAATTCATATTAATCTCTATTTTTACTTCATATGAAATCTTACCACAAACTGTCTTGTTTTGTTTTTAATTTTATAAATAATTTTCTTTATTATAAATCTTGCTCCTTGATAATACTCCAGCTTCAAATTTCTCAATTTTTTAAATTGACCTCGCTTTTAATCTTATTTTGGCTCAACTATTTGATAATCTACAAACTTTGTATATAAAACTCCAATCTGAAAATCCACATTAGAAGTTTTGCACTTTATAGTTTCTTTTATATCAATTACATAATTATTCTAAAACAGATGTCCCTTTTTGAGAATTACATTGATGCTTCTCCCATACAACAACAATTGAGGAAAAAAGAAGGCAATAAGAAATTGATGCTTCTGACAAATCCTCAATAAGATTTACCTTAGTGATGATTTCAATTTGATAGGCTAAGAAAGCTGGTTCCAAGCTGAGAAGTCGAACTGTTGCAGAGCAATCAATAACCAAGTGGTCTGAGATAATTGAGCAAATGGAAGATCAAGTGGCTGAGATTCTTGAAGAAGAGAGGTCTTAGTATTTTCATTATAAAAATTTTCATCTTATTGTTCATTGCATTGCAATAATTGACTTCAATTACACACAGGGAAGAGAGAACCCTAAGAAAAGCTGAAATGGAAGTATCAAGGGTATGTGATTTTGCGTATGTGATGCTTTTGTTTGATGTCATGAGTATGCAGTTCAGTTGTACTACTTATAATGACACTTTCTATTATTTTGACAAAGTCATTGTTTGGAAAGTCTGTATTGTCATTTCCAAAGCAGCGATCATATATATATTTTACATGCTTGACTAATCATTAATTATTCTTAAGATGATTTCTGTTCAAGCTTAACATTAATTGGTGCACTTCTATGGTGCATGCAGGCAGAAAATTTGATTGCACACAGGGAGGAAATATATTCACGGCCCAAGAAAACCTGGTTTGTTACCGAAAAGGAGAAAAGGCTTGTTGCGAAGGCATCGAAGGTTATTTCAAATTTGCATACATACATATATATTCTATTATCTTCTCAATTTTCCCCAAAAGGAAATTGTTATCTGTACTTATACATAAGTTGGTGCATAAATGGGTGGACATCTTTTTAGATTATTGACAATGGCTTTCACATTGCCAATTTGGAACCATCTAGGTCATTCTCAATTTCATCTGATATCTCGTGCATGGGATTTTACGCATGTTAATTCCATTGTTTCATTCATTGTCTCTTCCTTTTTGTTGTAATTCTTTAGGCTTTCTTTGTGTCTGTTGTCATGATGTAGTCTTTTTTTTTTAATAAAATTGTTCTTATAAAAAAACTTGATTATTGCTATACGATTAAAAAATTTTTTGGGACCCCAGAAAAGCTTCTCGCAAATACAAATGATGAAGTTATTTTTCCCACCCCGCATATATAAAGCGCTTTTTGTTGTTTTACCCACTTAATATTCATAGTGCCATTCAGTCTTTGCTTGACAGAGTATTACCTCTTTTCTTTAATGAATTTAGATAATCCTTTATTTTAAAGGACCTCCAATGTGAGAGGACTTTTCCTTCTTTCCATGTCAAAGAGTAGGCAGAAGCTGAGCTAGTTTCTTTATATCTTAAGTATCCAATTTTTCTATTCTCTCTCTCTCTACTACCTGCCCCCCTCCTTCCCTCTCTATTTATCTTTTCCTTTCCCAATGTACCATCTTATCTCCAAGTGGAATCCTCTCTTCTAAATGACTTTGTTCTTTTCTTAATCTGAACACTTTATCTTGGATTGGAGTTTTAACTGATTAAAACCTGACTCTGTAATCTTATTGACAGGCATCTGTGGAAAAAGAAACGAATTCTGGAAAAGCGGTAATCAGTGCACAAGAAGCTGAAGACCTCAAAATGAAAGAAAAAAGGAAGCGAGAGCATGAGGTGCTTATTATCTTGAATTTGAGATTATTTTTTAATTTAATAATTTTAGATGAAAACTTTTCATCTAAAATTAATTTATCCTTTTACCTCTCTCTTTTACCTATCAAAAAAAAAAAAAAAAAATTAGATGAAAACTTTTAGTTGATGTACAACGTGACTAACGTTCTTAACTGGTAAATGTTGAGTAGAAAAATTTGCCACGGAAGAAGCGTCGAAAATTGGAAGCAGCTAGAGAAATGTTGGAGGATGAAAATCAAATGAAAAAATTAGAAGTATGTTCTCCTTTACTTTTTATGTTAATTTTTTTTCCATCTATATTGAATTATTCTCATAATCTTAGCTTGTAGCAGCGTTTAGTGAGATGGAGTATCTGTATTAACTAATAAGAATCTGAAGCTTTCTGGGACAATTGGATGGCTCAATCTATTTGTAATCTTAATAATCTAAGAATGTTTTGTCGAGGCAATTGGTTATAGTACCTGAACAACAAAGAAGATTGTGCTAGATTGATTTTGATTGCTATTATTGTTCAGATTTTGGTTTCATCCTTTACTTTTTGTGTTAATTTTTTTTTTCCGTCTATATTGAACTATTCTCATAATCTTAGCTTATAGCCGCGTTTAGTGAGATGGAGTATCTGTATTAACTAATAAGAATCTGAAGCTTTCTGGGACAATTGGATGGCTCAATCTATTTGTAATCTTAATAATCTAAGAATGTTTTGTTGAGGCAATTGGTTATAGTACCTGAACAACAAAGAAGATTGTGCTAGATTGATTTTGATTGCTATTATTGTTCAAATTTTGGTTTCATCCTTGCTACCTGCAGAGTTTATTAGGCATGACATTAAATTGAAGATATGATTGTATTATTCTTAAATGTCATATATGAACATCATCTATCTGCTACTTTGGCAGACTTTGCTGTCTTATTTCTTCTACATATCTTCTACTTCTTGATCTTTATGAAGTCAACATCTGAGCTTATGATGGTCTAAGGGAATTCCCATCTCTGTGTGCACACTATTGCCTTCATTTCTCTTTCAATTGATGGATTTGTACCCCGCAACTTTTTCCTTCTCTCTCTCTCTCTCTCTCTCTCTTTATTTTTTTTATTTTATATATTTTTAACTTTTTAAGTTGAGGTGTTTTTTGTCAAGTTTGTTATAAGGTGGCACACACTGTTTAATAAGTAAGCACTGCAGGGTAATGATAAAAACAAGAATGAAAAGACTGGATTGTCACTTGTTGAACTGGGTTACCGACGGGCAAAAGCGGTGAAGGCTGTGAAGAAGGCACTAGATACTGGCAAGATTGTGAAGAAGAACACCAAGAAATCTGAACATCCTAACCAAAGACAACAGTCAAGGACAAGAGAGATGCAGGAGCTATTTCAAAGTGACATGAGTGAGAAAAAGCAGAAAAGAAATTCTGTTCCAGGCAAGAAAAAGTCCAAACATTCATTTAAGAGCAAATCAAGGTATGAATTAGCTTACAATCCCATTGCACAGTACTTCCGCTGTTGATCTTGATCTTATGTATGTATGTATGTATGTATATATGTGTGTGTTTGTGGCCTATGTATTTCATGTATGTATGTATGATTTGCAAATATTTTATGCTAAGAACAATGATATGGGAGGCTCAAAGAGAAAATTATTTTAATTTAGTTTTATTTTATTTTGCAAGTCAATTTGTACTTCTATTGGTCAATTATATTTTTATTTTAGGTCCAGTAGTTTATTTGGTTGTTACTTATTAGGCTTTTAATTTCTAGAAGCAAGGTTATTTTTTTATAAGGTAATTAGGGTTTTCTACACTAGTTAGAATTATGGTTTAGTACTCTTATATAAGTAAAGTATTGTGCTCCTATCAAAGGGGGATTATTTAGATGAATAAATTTTCTATTGAAACTATCTCCTTGGTCTGGTGCTGGCTCTAGTCAACCCTAGGTTTCCTAGTGATTTTATCATGCTTGATGCTAACCCCAAGCAGGCCTAGGTGTTGACATCTAGATTCTCAATCTTTTATTTTCCTGTTGTATTGTTCTAGTTTGTCTTGCATCAAATTTGGTATCAAAGCATGATAAAGGGTTGCAGGTTTTCTCTCTCATTTTGTCTTTGCACTGCAAATACTCGACGTGAGATCATTCTTGGAAGAAAATACTTACTTTTGTTCCAACTATTTTTTTCCAGGTATAAGCGCAAGTAGAACTATGAAGTGAAGCTGGCGGCTAAGTTTTCCTTCGACATCTAACTTCATGTGAGAGAACAAGCTGTCAACGGGAATTGTGCATTTGGTGGACAGTGATATATTTGTCTTTGTAACCCATTTTATAGAAGAGTTAGCAGATTCAAAAAGTAGTTTGTGTCAAATATCATTGCATTTTTGGGGTTGAGGATAGGAAAGGGGTCCTGCTGCTTTAGGAAGACATTGTTACTGTAGCAACTAGCTGATCCAGTTGGCTCCCCTTCATTTTTGTGATAAATTATTTCGATGTAGTGTTGTTGTTCCATTAGTTAAGCATTAAAGAAAGAAGGTTGCGTTCCAAACTTCCAAGAGTTCATTAATTTCATCCGTATCAGAAACTCGTGTTTTATTTTCGAACTTCGAGTTTGGATCTGCACAAGCGTTAATTTCTGTTGACACCTGTCCAGTTTGAGAACTAATTGGGCATCTCTGCTCATGCTAAAATGTAAAAAAAAAAAGGGGCTCTGTTTATACTTGTCCAGTTAGAGATCTGGTTGGGCATCTCTGTTCATGCTAAAATGGAAAAAAAGGGCTTTGTCCTAATCCAATGGTCCACATGTTGGGTTTTAAATGAATTGAGTTGTTCACAGCAGCCTGAGTTTGGTTTGTATTTGGTCTATTTAACAAATAAGTTGAGCTAAAGTTCCCAAGAGCCTTATTACTCAAATTGGTTTCCAATCCAGACAATCTAGGGTTTTAATCCCCACAATCCCAACTACTCAAATTAGTTTCCAACCGAGACAGTCTAGGGTTCTAATTCCCACAATCCCAACTATTGATATATCCACAAAAAAAAGGGTTCAATGTTAAGTTTAGGATGACTATTAAAAAGTCAATTAGGTTCAAACATAATAATGTATTTATGAGAAGCTCATAATCCACGAGTTTGAGACCCAATTAATTAATTTATAATATTATATATTTAAATGTATAAATGTTAAAAATATGTTTATAGACTTGAAATTGAATTATATAAGTTTAAAATGTAAGTTATTAAGATATCAAATTATAAATTGATTGTAATTTATTGATATCATAAATAGTCTATTTTATAGTAAGATTACATGTAGTTTTTAACCATACAAGAGTGGCGAATCTAATTTTTGTAAGCTAATAGACAAAAATCATTCCATCTAATTAACTTTAGTATTATAATTTCAATTCTAATATAAATTAATAGATTTATGAAGGGGTAAAAAAAACTTTTATGGTTATGTTTACTATATATGAGAAAAAAAATGAGTTAATCAATTAACTTGCGAATAAGCTCGAGTTTTTTCAACCAAAAAATAAAATTAAACATGTATTATAATTTAGCAATGAGCTCAAAGTTGGTTCATTCAAAAAAAAAAAAAAAAAAAAAAAAAAATTAACGAACAATACTAAATTTTTAATCCTTGCTCAATGCTACTTGGTTACAATGCTATACACATGCGGGATGGAACTAATAAAAAAGGTTGACATACAAGATAACTTTTAAGAGAGAAAATGACAAGTGTCACCAATAAAGAGGTTGGCATACAAGGTAAATTTAAAGAGAGAGAATGACAACTGCCAAGTTATATTATACACAAGCACTCTCTTAAGTGATTCAAGACCACAAAGGTACCCACAAAATAGTTTGATACTTCGATTCTTTTCGCTTCTTAAAGCTGGACAAGAGATTAAAGACCACTAAACCAGTTCTCGCCCACAGTTCAGACTTACCAAACTGAGCCTCGAGCACATCAAGGTCAGAGTTCATGACAGAGCCTATAATGATATATATTATACATATAAAATGAGGCTAAGTTTGAGCAACTACTTTCTGTGTGTGTTTGTCATGAAATGTCACACGAACTCACTGTGACCTTTAAAATAAGCACCATAAAAGAATGTAAAACGAGACCAGTTCCTATAAATTTCTGTGATATATAAGAAAGAGAAATTACAGCTACATGTACCAAGCTTTCTATGATTGCAATGGCCATCTATGAAACCCAGAAAAGGAGATTCAAAGTAAATCAAAATTAAAACAATAAACCTAATTTTTTTTCCCTTCAGCAATTAATCACAAGAATCACATTACATCCACAATGCCCTCAGCTTTATTCAGTTAATAATTCCCCTCCCACTAAAGCCAAGGGGCTGACCTACCATTCTGGATAATTTTAGGTAACGTAAGCATCAATTCACTTGGTTGGATTTATGAACTGATCCAAAGAGAGGAGGAACCGAAGATAAATAAAATACTGACTATTTCCATGGTGGTTGCTGATGTTTGTAGTTAAACGGATAGGATTCCCATCCACTATCAGGTTCCTTCCTTTTCCCTCCAACCCCAGAGCTTGAAGAGGGTTGTAAGTTTGTCCTCGTATGCTCCTCCACAGACCTGCCTTGACCAGGAATGAAAAGCTGCCTCAAACTCCCTGAGTCTCTATGCCCTCCCTCCATCATGAATCCTGAATTTAGATCAAAATTTGGACGGGATGGCCCGGGATTATTTAGACCTGATTGTACACCACCAATGCTTACCATGAATGGTGGCTGAGAGTAGGAAGGTGGAACAGATGGTGCAGACCCCAAAACAACAGGGCTCCCTCTAGAATCCACCATATATTGCATTGAGCCAGAAGGATACATGGCTGAAGAGAAAGACATGGCAGTTCCTGTTGTCAGCCCATTGTAACCAAAAACAGAAGAATGAGTATAGGACATTGTGGGAGCCAGCCCCAAACCCCCCCCTGCTCTTGTCATGCTAGCATCCAGTGTAGGCTCCATAGTCTTGCCATTTGGCAAGGACAATGATTGAGAAAGAAAATCTTTTCTATTGACTTCCACTCTGGTGCCCATGATAGAAATAACAGGAGCATCTGGTTTAGGTCCTCCATATGCATTTACAAATTGGGAAGACTTAATAGTCCCGTGATCTGAAGTATCATTTTGGATATAAGGTCTGTCATTCAAATCAATGTTCCTCAAAGAAGGCTGCATTGATGATGACGACGAGGCAGGAGATGGGCTACGATGGCTATTCCGGCTGTTAAAGAGCTGTTCTCCCATCTTTGAATCCAGTGTTGGAGCATCACCATCATCACCAAGACAGTTCAAATCCAACTTCAGCCTCCCGGATCTCATTGGACTGACTTCAACTGAAGATTCCCCAGAAGGAAGGCCAGATGATGGGGGAATTTGTTTTCCCAACTCATCTCCACCCTCGGCTACATTCAAATCAAAGTCAAGGAAATCCAGCCTCTGCTTTGAACTATCACGGGTTCCTGTAACAGGAGTCTTATCACCATCAGGAATTCTACGAGGAGATGCTGGGCGGAAAGCACTAGTAGCAGCACATCCTTTCCATCCAAGAGTCCCTCCAAACTGCAAAGGCACCATAGGCAATTCTTGAGCTGCTGATGGCCTTGAAGCAGAGGGTGCAGAGGGGTTCATTGGAGAATCCATTTCATCAGAGCAGACTTCTTGATTCAGATCAAAATCACAAGGGCCTTTCTCTGTGTTAACCTCTAGTTCTTGAGCTGCCTCAGTCACCAGAGATGACTCCAAATCATGTGTGGAATTTTCTGGTTCATTGTCCAGATTATCTGAATTAATTGAGCCTCCCTCCCCATCAGGATTTGTCTCAGTAGTATGACTTTTTCTAGTTGCCTCCTCTTGTGGCATCTTGGCAGGTAGGTCCGGCTTTCCATTTATAGAATCTGGGCTACCTGGCTGCCTCAAGATTTTCTCCGAAGAGGAGCTGCAGAATGGTTCCCTATAATCCACCACTTCTCTTTCTACTTCTTGAGCAACTTGCCGAGCGACTTCTATTGCATCAACTATGCCATACTCAAGTTCACTATCAGACCTTCTCTTGTCAATCACAACAGGGCTTTTGGTATCCCTTGCTGGCTTAGAAAAATCAGAAGCGTTTGTCAAATCATCACCCTCATCACTACTATGCCCCTTATCTTCATCAGCTTCTCCAATGTCTTCCATCCTGGACAAAGTAGAGTCTAATTTCTCAGGCTTTCCCAATATACTCCCATTGGTGGACAAGTCTAGCAAAGCATTAGAACAACAATCACCATCTTGACCAGTATTCTTGAACTCATTTCCACTGCAACGATTTAGAGGTCTCATATCATCTAACCTGGTCTTAAAATCAGATGCAGGTACCCTCACATCATCAAGAGTGGTGGTTTTCCCGCAGACATCCCTCTCATTAGCATCGACACTATTCTGTAAAGCAGGCTCCCGCACAATCTTCTGCGCATTTGCAGCATCATCACTAGTACAAGCAGCTCCAGATTCCAATGCATCAGATGCAGAAGAAATCTTGGCCATATCCAACTTGCCCGAAGAATTGTCAGCTTCATGCACTTGCTTCTCAATTTTAATTGATTCATTCAACTTGAGAACATCGGAAATTATCTCATCACTGCCTTGCTTTGTAACTGCAACACTACCAGTCTCAGTAGAAGTTGCTCCATCTGCAGCACATACGGGGGATTCTTCTTTGATAGAAGGGTTATCTTGCAAAGAGTTTGAAAAAGAAGAGGAGGCCAAGGGGTTTGAAGGTCCATCTTTGGTGTCCTCATGGTCAGCTGTTATGTGGGAGCCAGGCTGATCATTATGATTTGGAATCTGTACATCTTCAGTCCTTTCTGGCTGAAGATCATCTGATCCTCTCAAGGGCAAGATTTCATCTCTGGCAGGTTCTAACACATCATTTTCTTCCTTAGCACTTTCTGAATTAGGATTTTCAGAAGCAGATTGCCCACCTTCCTCTCCAGCAAGCCTTCTATTCCCATCCTGAACATCCTGGTGAATTGCATCACAATCCTTACCCTGCTTCCACCTATCAAACAACATTCTTGCTCCTTCCTGAACCTTAGAGCTATTATGGCCAAGAAGATTCTTGACAGTAATCCAAATTCCTGAAGATATTGATTTCTCATTGTCTATTTGCAACTTTTCAAGTGCTCGTAGCAGAGCAGTGATTGACTCTTCTGCAAAACTCTCACTTGTGTCATTACCAAAATTTTCAGCATCCTTCAACCATCTATCAATAAACCAAAGTCCATCTAATTGTATAAAAAGATCAAGACAATCTTTATTCTCTGTGGCAGCAATAGTGCTTGCAACTGCAGCCCACTGCCTGGTTGCATCACCAACATTTTTCAAAACACAATCTTTGTCCTTCTGCATTACATTGAGCAGCTCCTCAACTCGAGATGGGGCTGTGAGCCCATCTTTCATCTCAGTCAAGGTAAAAAAATCCTCAAGCGTCATAGTGCTTCAAATACAAAGTTTCCAGGCATCAAAGAAGTTCATGTGACATGCTGGTACTTTTCCTCCCATTGGAAAATGCTATAGAATTTCAGGATAATGTTTACAAAAACCTGCAGAACATGACATCAAAAAATGAGTATTTAGGGATCATTGGCTACCAGGGGGTTGATGGAGGACGAGAAATATAAAATGGAATTCGTACGAAGTTGAGCCAAGCAAGTTTTGTTAATACACAATTATGTTTCCAATTTCATGTCGTCAACAACAACAAAAAAGTCCGCAAAGATTTCAATTTTGTTGTCCAATTTTGACTTAACTGCATGACCACCATGTGTACATCAATTGGAAACCAAGAATAGAATGCACTAAATTACAAGTACCGAGTCAATCTAGCCCAAAAGTGAGGACCAACCAACCAGAACTAACCATATCAAACAATATTAATTTCTCAGTACATTGTTATCCTCGATGATAAAAATCGACTCACCCAAAATGATTTGCAGATTTTGAAAAATAGAATCATTTCATACGTTGACCAGAAGAGAATTCAACTCTTAATTCCTTAATTCTTTTGTCCTCCAGATGGAGAGAGCAAGAGAATTTGCAAGAACATAAGCAAAGAACTAGTACTGTAAGTTCAAATAAAGTCTAATTCTCCACAGAATTATGTACATTTTTAGTAATGTCAAAACCAAAACATAATTGGACTGGCAAAAGGCCAAAATCAATAAAGACCATAAATCAAGATGAAGTATTATAGCAATAAACCAGACACAGAATATAAAGAAATAACAATTGTACATATCATGAGAGGATGAAACATGCACAAGAAAATAACTATGCACAACTAGGAACATGTGCGTTTGCAAGTCCATTGATGTGCATAACTGGCATTAGCTGGAAGTATCAGAATGGAATACATCACAAAATGGATATTCTGGAGAGGGTTTAGAATTCAAAGGGAAGGTTCTCAGCCACCAAACAAAATTAGAAGGTTCAAAAGGTCATGTGACCACGTGAAAGAAGCACACTTATTTGTCGACCCATATCCATCTATCAGATACAGTTGTGGCTTTCCTATTTATTCATCCCCATCTGACAAATTTGGAAATCCAAGAAAGTTTCCTGTCTCATGCTTAATAATCAGAAAACTTGCTAATTAACTAAACTAAAAGCTTTCAACAAATTCAAAGAGAAGAGGTATCTATGGTCCAACAATCAATGATCAAATTACTTTGGCAACTACAAGCCACATGGAGCAACATTTAAATTCAAAAAGGAAACACTAAATATGTAAAGAAAAAACAAAGTTGATGAGAAGAACTGGGTAATATTTGTTCACAAAACTACAAATGAGGTTTAAAAATATCAAACCAAGAGAGTTCAACAACCTAAATATGTAAGCCCAGTTACAATTGTAACTTATGAACAAAAATATCCAAAAAGCTGTTAAGGCACTAAGGTAACATAGTTTAGGACTGGAACGAAGGCCTTTTTGAACGTGAATTGAAAATACAGAGTCAATTTTTGGGAAAAAAAGGGGGGGGGGGGGGGGTGGGGGGTGGGGTGAGGAGGGAAGATTCAATGACAAGTGAAAAGTGCAAATACAAATAAGCATGTATAATACCTCAATTAAGCCAAAAAAATTCACTATATTGCCTTTCAGATAAACTACAAACTAGATTATTTTCTCCATCTAATCTGAGCAAAACTAGTACAGGACAAAAACTACCAATAGTGGCACAATAAATCTGCTGAACCAGCAAGTAGCACATTGAACAGAATAGCCGCCAGAACCTAATTAGTAAAGAATACATTACAAGACTACACTATATATGAGAGAATTTTAGGAGGAGAGGCTATACTATAGTGGATTGGTGTTGCATGTGCCAGTGTAGTGGGGAGGCAGTGGATCACCTTTTTGCTTCATTGCAGGAGGGTTCATCAGTTGTGGAGTTTTGTATTTAGATCTTTTGGAATCTCCTGGGTTTTACCAGAGAGTGTGAAGGATCTTTTGTTTGGTTGGAGGAACTAGATGAAAAAAAAAAAATTTGTTAGATGTTTGGAATTTGGTTCCATTATGTTTAATATGGATTAATTGTTGGGAGCGAAATAGCCGTACATTTGAGGATATGGTGAGTACGGGGGACCAGCTCCTAGCCTCTTTGTTGGCACTTTGTTTGATTGGTCCTATGCTTGGGGTTTCACGAATAGAGATTTCATTCCTATGTTTATTGAATCTCTAACTTTTTGTAAATAATCTTTGTATTCTTTGTAATTCTTTTGGCTACTTTTGCTCTTTCTGCATGAAGTAGTTTTTTTTTTTTCAATAAAATTTTTATTACTTTAAAAAACAGAGGGACTATACACTATATATGGGAGAAAATTAAACCCACCAAAAAAAAAAAAAACCTTGAATAGGCAATCCAGAACCTTTTCTTAGAAGTAAATAAAATTTATTGAAAGAAAAATCTACCCGAGTCCCCGAGGTACTGTGTAAAATCTACCCGAGTCCACAAAGACAGTGTAGTATTGCATTACCTTGAATAGGCAATGCAATATTACATTGACATCACTTAATACATTGCCGCTTTGGACAATGCAATATTACAAATCCCAGATTTAAAATCTTCTCTAAGAACTGCATATCGTCAGAAGCCTAAGACTAAGGCTAAACCAAGAATATGAGCTTAAGACCTGCATGTTTAGACCTTGGGTTTAATAGGTGCATAGTCTTCTTTTTTCTCTCAAATACAAAACTCATTGGCGCTGAGCATGAGGGAATGCGGCTTCAACGATATTTCGAAAGAGAAGTACCATTTGGAGTCTTATAGAGTTTATGAGCTTTTATGTGCAGGCTTCAGTTACAATTCAATTAGAAGTATATTTACCAAATAAAGTAGGAGCTATAGTCCTACTAGTTGAGCTTAAGAACTAGAGGTCTTCCTCCCTCGTTACAAGTGAGGGAGAGGGGATTCAACCCCAAGTTCTCTTTAATGGGAGAACTGAGCAATGCCACTGAGCTACAAGGCTCTTGGCAGAACTAAAGGTCCATACATGTGTGCCTTTATGCTTAAGTAATTCAAAGTTGATCAATTGAAAATGTGAGTGTTTTGTTTTATGGAAGGCTTGTATTCCTAGAGTGTTTCCCATTCTCCTTTTTCTTCCTAGGGTGCTGTTCTTGTTACTGTTCACAGCCTAAGGTCAGATTCAACCTCAGCTTCTTCTCACCTATTTTGCAGGCCCAAATCAAGACCTTTCCTAAAATACCAAATTTTACCCTACCCAGATTTCCTGCAGTCCATTTCCTTGTTACAGCCCTTCAAATCCAATTTTCAAGCCATATCCAAACCATAAACTCCAATCACAACCTCACATAATCCTAAGCCCTTGACCCACTAATCTTTCAAATCCCAAGTCTAACAAAGCAAAAATAGACAGATTCCTTAAAGCTGTCCTGTGTCACTCTATAAGTAACAAAAACAACCATGTGAAGAACATAACATGAAAATTACATTCTCACTTTCATCTGTCAATTATTGGCAAAGACAAAAATTTTCTGTTGTGTGTCAACAAGCATAGAGTTGTGAACATGGCAGGCACTAAGTATGTGTTCCTTGTTATATTAACTCTCAACAGTGAGTAGAAGTCTCCTTACTAAAAAGATAGACCAAATACCCAATGTCATAAAATTAATCAATTCAGCTAAAACTAAGGGCAATGAGTTTTTTCTTCTTTTTTTATTTTTTATTTTTTTTTATAGCAAATAAGTTCAATAAGTTTGAGCAATTTGGATTTTGAGTATTACGTTCAACTTCCTAATGTAACAAAACTCCTAAAACAATAATAGAAGACAAAAACTATGAGTGTAAATCAAGGCTCATGTAAATAAAATTGCGAAGTGCCTGCCCATCCAACCCCAAAAACTAAAAAGATAGGAAATGCCCCATGTATATAACATTGATGATTATGGAAAACAATCAATGAAGAAATAAAATACCAAAAGCTAAATCCATTAACAGAACTCTAATTACCAGTTTACAATGTCAAAAAAATAAATAAAAAATCAAAACTCAAGCGCCAAATAAACAGTAATTCAATCCTGAAAAGGCCAAAGAGGCCAAATCAAAACCCCCAAAAACAAACTATACTCAAATAGCAAGATTAATAAGACTTAGACTAACTAAATCTAAACCAAAAGGAATTTCATTTTCTATACAGTAATAGATAATACAAAACCAAGAAATTAAAGCAACAATTACCATAAGCAGAAAGTACCAAACCCTAGAATTCAAAAATAGCAGAAACGAGAGCTCGAAGAAAACCCTAGCTTCATAGCTTTGCTCGAATGTAAAATAAATTTGATAATTAAAAATTTTTATCATATAAAAAAAAATATCAATTAATTAATGCTCTTTGAGATTGGTGATTAATAACGCTAATCCTAAAATTGGTAACAAATTAATCACAACAAATTCGAAAACCAAAAAAAAAAAAAAAAAAGCAATAATTACAAGCGTGGTATGAAAAATTCTTTACCTTTTCGTCAATTGAATTCGAAACCCTAGCTCTGACTCAGCCTGCGAAACCAAGCTCAACTCTCTCTCTCTCTCTTTCTCTCCCTAAGACTAAAAAGACTTTCTCTCTCTCTCTCTCTTCAATCGGTGATTTGTGGTTTCTCTCTCTAGAACTTCGATTTCTAATTCCCTCTCAGTTTCTCTCTCTTCATAAAACCCTCGCTTTGTCCTCTCTCTCTCTCTGTTAAGCTGTTTTTTCGAACAAGCGAGAAAAGAGCAACGTTTCTAACTTTCTTCTTCGACAAAATTTCGATTTTTTTATTTTTTTATTTTTATTTTTATTTTAAGGTTTACTCGTATTATTTTAAATTTATATTTATTTATTTTATGTTTCAATTTTCTGGTCGGTTATAGTTCGCTATTGGTTAAATACACGTGACAACAAGAATTCGCTGACTCGAGCGAGTCGACTCGGTGTGGACCGGCCTGACCGGTGAACCGGTCAATGTTGTTAGTTTCTAGGGAATGTAAACAAATAAATTAAAAAACATGGATTAGTACTTTAATTTAATTTATTTTTTTAAAATTAATTTTATTTCATAGAAGAGACTATGAGTTTTTTTTTTTTTTTTTTTGAGTTGGACTTTAAAACAGATAACAAAAAAAACTGTCAATTCCGGTATGCCTTTTTTGTGGGGCTTTTGTTTTTTTGATCAGTTGTGGGGCTTTTTTATATAACGAGTTTTCAGAGTTAAAGAAGGGAGGGGTGGACATGGTCTTATAAACATAAGCTGAAAAGGGAAGAGGTTTCTTCTTGTCGCTGTCTAATTTTGTATTTTGGTCCCCTTTCTCATTCACGTGCCACGCGCGTGAGAGAGAATTGTGCTATGAGCCTATGACATTAAAATTTGTGCAGCATGATTTTTATTTTTTATTTTCTTTCTCTTTTGGGGGGTCATAGTTTGAATGAAATTTATCTGCTTTAGGACACCATAGCATATATTCTATCACCAAAAAAAAAAAAAGAAGGAAAACGTAGCATATATGATAGATATATCTCAACTTTATCTTTGATATATATCAATCAAATGAGTGTTTTTTTTTTTTCTTTCTAAAAAAAAAAAAAATGAGTGTTTTGTGTGTGTGTGTGTGTGTGAGGGGTACATGAAATATACACTACTACACTACAGTCATATGCTAAAACAGTAACAAGTTTGGTTGGCACATGAATTTTGAACTAACAAAATGGACCACATTTGACTTTGTTTCTTCTTCAATCAAAATGGAGTGCTTGCTTAGAGAGTAATTATTGACTTTTTTTTTTCACTCTAACCTGTATTTTGTATAGGGGTTGGTAGATTGTAATTAAAGAAAAATGTTACTAATATAAAATTTATTAGCCAACTCAAGTCGCCCTACCTACTCATTTTTTCGTTCGTAAAAAGAAAAAAAGTCTAATAAGAATTTATTATTGATAAATTAATCAGCTTCTTGTACGTCAATTTACAAACGTAATATATACATAATATCCATGGGATTAGATCAGGTTGTTGTGATTATTTGCTGGAAAATGTTTTTATATAGATGAACCCGAACATGCCATTGCTATAATTATCGATAGCACACATTATTAATTGTGAAGGTAATTCATGCATTTTCGCATGCCCAAAAAACCCTTAACATAAAAAAAAAAAAAAAAATATATATATATATATATATATATATATATATATATATATATATATATATATATATATATATTTGAACACCTCAAGAGCAGCACTTTTTTTTTCTTTTTTGGGGAGGGGGGGTGGGGGGGGAGAAGAGCAGCACATGCTAATAACAACAACAAACAACATGCTAACAACCAATATTAATAAAAAAATATATTGTGTAAATAATATAAAATAAAAATAGTGCCTTAAATATGGAATTAGGGGTGAAAAAAACATTGGGAGATACTGTCTTTTAAAAATATTAAACACAGGTGCATAAGGTCGTAGAAAAACTGAAAAATTCACAAAGGGGGGAGGGGGAAAAAAAATAACAGAATCCATATACATTTTTTTTTTTAGAATACTAGTATTTTTAACACACACACAGAGATATACACTACTGTAAGTTTCTTTAAAAAAACCTTCTCCTCCTAAATCCATATAAATAAATATACTAGTGGCATGAAGAGAGAATATTATGGATTATGAAATCCTTGTCATTTTAATAAACATTATACTTAAATAATCGTTACAAATTGCAGGCACACTATAAGATGTATTTAAGAGGGTGTTTGGCCTGTCTTAAATCTGACCAACAAAGAACTTCATAATCATTTTAAGAGAGGTTCTAGACCACAAATTAATTCACAATTTTTTTTGCCACAATTCTGACGTAACAGATTGTAAGTGATTGCCTTTCACTTATATATGGATCTATCTTTCTTCTCCACTGGTTATACTCCACGACATCACAACTATGGCAAAGAAATTGGAAAATAGTTGGTGGTCCTAGCATTTTTCTAGTTTACTAACATTGAGATAGCTTTGACTTAAGATGTAATGCTTTTATCTTCTTCTTAATAAAGTTATGATATTCTTATAAAAAAAATTAAAAATTTCATTAAAAAATTTTGAAACTAAAATATGTTCTCTTAGATAATAATAATAATAATAATAATAATAATAATAATAATAATAATAAAAACGTACATTTCAAAAATGAGTTTTAACTCACTTCTTTCAAATTCAAATTTACCTTCCCTCTTAAATTTGAAATAATTTTCTTTTAATGTTTTCACATGTATATTCCCACCATAATCTAGTTTTAAATTTGAAATTTTCACACATATGTTAACTAAAAATGGTTCATATCCTATTTTAGACATAAAACCTATTCCAAATTAATTTGGTTTTATTTGTTGGATTCAACATTGTATTATAATTGAATTGGCTTTATGGTTTGTCAAATATTCCTTAAAAAAAAGTATATTTTTCATGTGAACAAGGGGTGTTCATACAGGATAATGGTCTACTTGAATACTATATATAATTTTATCACACATGTTATTACTTATTAGTAGCTAATATTTTTTTATCAGTGATTGTGATATTTTTTCTTTTCTTTTCCTTTTTTTTTTTTTGAAAAGACAGTGATTGTGATCTTTTAATGCTCAATAGATAATTAACATTTGCAGCACGAAACTGTTACCATATCTTTTTATCTTTTTTTTTCATTTGAGAAAAGACTTACAATACTTATCCACACAAAAGGGCCTATCTCTTGTGGGAATAAGCAAGGCTTATAAACTACACACACACACTTTATTTACTCGATGTGGGAAGCAGGTACACAACACACACAAGACCAGAACTTGATAGGCGGACACAGAACGACACACACATCAAAGCCAACAAGGCATATATTTTATCTTAATCATTTTCTTGGGGTTGATGTTCCTTTTAAGTCTTTTTACAGACTCGAATGGAATGATAAGAGTGATGTGTGTGAGTTAGCCTGTCAGGGTCTAGGGGGTGCATGAGATACATAGTCACATTCAAAAATTGCTAAAAGCTTCCCAAATCCCAACACGAATATGAACTAACAAATGGACCTCACATAGACTTTGTTTCTTCTAATGTTAGAGCAAAAATGAATCAAATAGACTAACGTAGTAGCGTATACTCGTGCTTTGAGAATAATTATTGACTTTATTTTTTATTTTTTTTTTATATTTCTCCTTCTAACCTCTATTTTGTCTTAAGGTTAGTGGAATTCTAATTGGGGTAGATGTGTTTAAAATAATAAGGTATTGGTTTTATATAATTTGGGGTCTAAGATAATAGCTTTAAGTTAGGTATCTTAATATTTAAATATCAATTAGATAATATTTATTTATTATATAAAATAATTATTTAAAATCCATTATTCTCATTTTTTGAGATGTAAAATCACTAATGAATTTTTATATTCAAATTTTGCTAACATCTCTTATTCATTTGAAAAATATAGCTAATCTATTTCATCTTTCTTGTGATATAAATAATTTTAAATAAGATTTTGTCAATTTTAATTATAAAAAAAATAGTTTTCTATACTCTATAGAAATAATTGTAACATATATTCTCAATAAAATTCTAGAAGCAACTAAGAAAAAATAAATTCCGTTTTTTTATAATACAATTTTAGTACATCAATCTATACCGTTTCTTCTTGTAAAATTTCTTTTCAAATTTTTAGTCCTAAAAGTAAATTTGAACGATTAATATTATAATATACTAGCTTGTAACCTCATGCATATACATTGATACACTTAAAAATATACAATGAGATGCATAATATAATTCTTATATATATAATTTAAATACTATTTGTAAAGGCACGTTTTGCTCCACAGCCTAAAAAATATGGATGGACAGTGGCCTAATGAGCCCAAAACAATGAATTTGTTAGAGAGTGGGCTTGAGACTGAACGTTCAATGAGTTAGGAAGATATTGGTCACAATAGATTAGTTATTAGTGGAATGAACAAACAATTTGAACAAAAAAGGCTCTCATCAGTCAAGTTTGAGGAAGGTATGTTCTTATATATTTCTCTTAGACCTATACAAAAATTACAGTTCTTGGTTACACAGTAATGTTTTCTCTGGTTTTTCTCATGATCCCCTCTGTGAGGGAGTTCATCCCTTTTATACTTCCTTTCTTTCTTTCATCTTAGCCCTCAACGTGTATATCAGACTACTAATCTTCTTGATACTTGTCCCATCAACACCTTCCTGAAATGTTTGGAGGTAGTTGTAAGACTGAAAGTTACCGTTCAGGCATCACTTCCACATTAATGCAGCCAGAAAGTTAGATGTAGAGCATTCAATGCAGTGGTAGCAGCTTTCTTTTAAATATTTCTCACTTATCTTTTGTCTTATATCTTTCTGACGCTTATCCATCCAAGCACGATTGTCTGCTGCCTAGTACTGATGGGTAGTCAGACTTTAGGCCTTCACACTGTTGGCCGATGTGGCATTTCTCCTCGGACAACATCACCTACTCATCATGTCCTGACCTCTTCCTCGGCTCAATATCTATCTGCCTTCATTTGCACTGGTCTGTCCTCGAGCTATTTGATGTTCTCAGGCGCGGCCCACGGTCCAATATTCTCATCTGGGCCCTTCATCCCTACACTATTGATAGTAATTTTTATATTTTGTTAACTCTTTAAAAAAATTTGTAAGAATATTATTAGGTATAAAATGTAAATTGTCCATGTTTTTTTTAAAAAAAAAATATTGTGAAGCATTTTTTTTTTACGATTCATTTATTCTAAACTCTTTGGTTTTTGTATTTAATAACTCACTTGAATGAATATTTATGACATGGTCTCACATTTGATTATAAAATTAAGAAATAAAACTCTTTAAGAATAAATAATTTAGGACACATGGCACAAAATTTGAATTCTAATTTGAGTTTCTCTCATCTTCACCTATTATTATATATATAGATATATAGATTTCATGTTTGTAGAAAAACAAATCGAGATAAAGAACAATTTTTTTGCAAACTATCATCATTTAGTCAAAGCCTAAAGAGTTAAATTTACATGAGCTTTGAGTTATTGGCTAAGTGACATGACAGAAGAGCTGCCCCTCTTTGTATCATCAGTAATGATTAGCTATTTAGCTCTTTCTACTTGAAAATGTACCATATTCATGTTATATTTGAGTTCATACTTATACACGCTATGAATGATAAGTTAGGCTTCAAACATATTTGGAACCTTGGGCTCCAACCTATAATAGGAAGATAACATGCATCCCATCATATGTAATGCACATGACTCATTTAGTTGGTTAGATTAAGTGAGTTATATGCATTATAAATAACGAAGGTTAATGTTATTTTTTTATTGGTAGTTGGAGCCAAATTTTGTCCTCTGCAAATACCCATGACCATGAGGATTACATTTGTGTGATTATTGGCTAGAGAACGTTTTTACATTGATGACCCAAATCATGCAATTACTATGATATCTGTAAGCACAAATTATTACTAGTGACCCCATATATGCATTTTCTGGCATGCCCAAAAATATCTTTAAAAATTAAATAATTATTTTAACATCTTAAGCAGCCCATCTAATCTAGCATTAATAACCAAAGCAACACATCTAAAAATAATAGAGTAATGCTACCGCCACAAACTATTTTACAACATTTTTATAAATTATCGATGTGACAAATTTTTATTAGTTTTAATATGGGTCCACTACTAACATCACATTTATGTTTATCAATAATTATTTGAAAATTACTAAAGTTACATCAGCAGTTTGTAAAAATATTGTAAAATAGTTTGTATATGTAACATTACTCAAAATAATAACTAATAATGTGCAAAAAGTAACTAAGTAAGATGTTTAACGTAGAATAAAGGTCTTTCTCAAAAAAAAAAAAAAAAAACGTAGAATAAAGGTAGAAACAATATTGGGAAATAATATTTTATAATAACACATGCGTAAGGTATGAGAAATAATAATATAGTAATTGCAAATTGCACAAGATAAATGTATTTTAGATATGCATAAAACTGAGATCAATGACCGGCCAGAGGAAGAAGAAATATACTATAATCTGTGATATATGCCATATGGTACAAATTGTACCGTACAATGACTCTACAAAGGCGGCCAACACAATAAGAATTTCCTTGCAGGATTGGTCATATACTCGTAAACCCGGTCAACCTGGTTCAGCCAAAAGGGTTGCGGACGGGTCTAGTCAAATGGGTCGATCAAAAATCAAAATGGATAAAAAATGGGTTGGGTGGGGGGATTTGCGGGCAGGTGACCCAAATCAACCCAAAAAACAAAGAAAGATTATATATATATATATATATATATATATATATATATATATATATATATTATATTACATCTTGCTTTTACACATGTATACTTTCTATTGGCTAATTAGATTATACCTCAAGTTTTATAATTTTATCTTAGACAGTATTGCCTGTTGTGTTACACACAACGTACACAAATTTCAGTCAAGAAAAAAAAAATGTATATTGTGTGTAAGAACATGCGTAAACTAACAATTACATTTCTATTTTTAGGTAGCTCTTGCATATGGGTGCTTATAATTTGAGTTGGATTGAGTTTGATGTCAGTCTACCATTCAACCCAAACCCTTCAAGTGGGGAACTTTCCTACCCATTGCGTTTGACAAATAGGATCATAGGATAGTTTCGTTTAAACCCTATTTTCGAATAGATGCAGATGCCAAATGTGTGAATGGATTGCATTCTCACTAGCAAATACACAAATACCATAAACCAAATAAACCATAGATTCATATCCCAAATTCCTAATCCAACAATGACATGAAATCTCGTTGCATTGCAGGTCCAAATTGGCACTACGACAATTCACTCCCAACTCCAATAGTAATAGAACTACTCCTAGAAACCAAAGTTATATGCTTAACAAACCTGAACGTGAAATATTAATAGAGGGTTTAAGAAAATGTGGAGGATTTGTTTTGATATGGTACTACATTGGACAAATATGAAAATCAAGCATGATCTCGACTATTAATGGGCAGTGACACAAAATTATTAAAATTATACCCTTTTTTTTATTAAGGTGTTAAATTATGACTAGTATAAAATCATTTTTACATAGTTTCGTTATTAACACTTGTACGACACTAGACCCCCGAAGCCATTTGGGCTTTGAACTCCAGTTCTACAGTATGGCCCATGGTCCCAACACCCCTGTCAGGAATTGGGCTTAGGTCTTACTAGGGCCATAGACACGAACCTCATGACGTTATGTTTAGCTTGGAACCCGTTAGGCAGGTCGTAATATGTGCTCATTAGTTTATGTCTAGGGAGTTGCTCGACAGATCTGTTTATGACGAGCGTAACTATTCGAAAAGGTCATATTACGGATGCCTGGTGCCGTCTTGAGAAGTACCTCTGTCGAACATTATCCCCTGAGGTGGGAACCAGTTCCAATGCCACTCTCACCACACCCCATTCCCAACTAAACACCCACTTAGCGATAACAACATTGGACCCCCTTTCCCACTAACCATAAGAGTAATTATTATTCTTCCACTAATTTTGAGCTATAAATATGAGGAAGGAGAAGGGGTTGTTGAATGGTTCAAAAGAAAGTTTAGAGTGAAAAACCAGAGAGTCATAAGAGAGGAGGGGAAGAAATACGAAGGTGAGAGAGACATTGTTGAATTTATGAGTCAGAATCACCCAAAGTAGAAAATTCAAACCCCACATTACAAATAGATTGTGAGCCCAAAAGAAAGTCAGCATGTTAACTTAGTTTTGGGTGCACACAACACTATTTATGTTGTATACTAATTACGATTTACGACATGTCACCTCAATAGATTTTAAGAGTTGTGTGACTTCACACATTGATTTTGTTTATTTTTATATTTATTAAATCAAGTCAGCTTTACCACTGCACATGTTGGGCTAAGTTAATACTTCCCCAAACCTTAAGGGCGTAAGGGATTTGAGGACCCAAGTTTGAGTAGCCCCAATATAGGGAGGGAGGTAGGTGTATTTAATTATGTAATATATATAACTAATGTCCACCAAAAAAAAAAAAAAAAAAACTCCTAATAAAGTCAGCATTATTGTAGAAGAAATATGTATTTTTGGCACATACGTTTATAAAGAACCTTAGTAAATTTTAAAAGATATAAACAAGGTTCCTAGGTGACTCAATCAATTCAATCGGGTAGTAACCGCATTTTCTGCATGGTTCATCTCTTCGGCAATACGAAATTCTATCGTCAAGCTCTTTGACAACATAAACAAATCACATTCTATTTTTATCAGGTAGTAACTGCATCTTTGCATAGTTAAACTCTGGCAATACGAAATTCTATTGTCAAACTCTTTGACGACATAAATAAATCATATTCTATTATATATTTTTAAGTAAAAAAAATAAAAACAGAGATTGTCTTTTCCTCCTACCCGTATCGAAGAAAAAACATGCTGAGCTAGAACATCTTTTTTAATATTATTTTTTAATCATTTCAGGTAGCTAACAATAATTCTGTTCTAAGCTTATATAATTGATTATTTATTAAACCTTTTTTTTAATCCCTGAATTTAATAAAATATGGAAATCATTCTATATAAATATAATAATTAAAAAAAAAAGCATACAGTAATACCATGAATAATTCCGTAGGAAATTTTATTCGGATAGGAATGGGTATCAATGGATCTCACAGTATTGTGAGTTTTGACAAGACCTCCTAAAGTTAATCATTAAGAGGGAAAAAAAGGATAAGAACAAAAAGTTTGAGCTAGTCAGTGGGGATTAAGACCTTGAAAGCAGTCTTAATTTCTTGCATTAGTCCAAAGTCCTAACCATTATGGCTAATTTAGAATGATAAAGTCTTATAGAAAGCATTAGGATGGTGACCTCGCTAAATATTCAAGTGGCCCATGGACCACACAGGCACCATAGGACCAGCACACGTGGCATAATTTCCACATATATGAATTTTTCTTTATTTAATAGAAATCACATATATGAATCATTCGCCTTGAAATGATTTCTTAACTTTTGCTGCTTTTTTTTTGGGCTTGAAAAAGAGAAGTGGATGCAAGCACAAATAATTTAACCTAAACTACAACGACAAGGCCCAATTTTCTTCGATTAGCTTAAAGCACAAAGAGAATAGAACACAAAAATGCCCCACCTATGCAAAAAAAATGTACAATCCCAGCAGAAAGAAAAAGGCCGCTTTTTCCAGCCCAAAAAGAAGGCCTTTTTTTTTTTTCTTTTTTTCCCGCCTCTAGGATTAAAGGTTGCCATGTTAGAGGCGAAGGTTGCTCTTAAGTAAGCGCAGGAGAGAGCTCTCTTGAGTTCTTTTTCTTTCATCCGCAGCCAACTTACCTCCAGTTCTGTTTCCCTGCAAATTAGTTTTTATAAATCTAAGAACGTTTTCAAAAACACTAGGAGCAAGTTAACAGATGCCCTAAGAGTAAACTTTTTATAAAGAAAGAAAAAAGTAATTAATTTTTTTTTTTTATGGTTTTTTATATTTATAAAAGTGATTAAAACTTTCCTAAAATGATTTATTAATGATTGCCCTAAAAGTACTCGCTAACATAACCCTTAACTAAATTGTCAAATTAATCTTTAAGATTTAATTTTTTTTTTTTTTGTCAATTTAGTCATGAGTCAATATGATCCTTCAGTCCATCTAATGATAATATATATAAATATCTGTGTGTGTGTGGTCATTCTGTCCAAATCTATTAACAAATAAACTATTTTAAACATTTTTATTTTAAAAAATAATAACTCATCAAAGAATACTATTAGAACAGTTTTAAAAGGAATGACCAAACTGACTTATTTTTAGAAGGAATGCGATTTCCACCTTATGAAGAGTTCCCCTACTACATTGGTTCTAATTCCAACTCATTAAATTGTGGAGCAAACATGACTTGTCACTGTGACTCTCTACACTTTCTGGTCACATCGGAGTAGCAAACAAACAATAAAGGACAATATCAAACTTACCTTAGGTTTGTCAACATCGTCCTCAACATCCAAAGTACTGAAATCCCTCAGCAATATGGATGAAGCAGGCAAAAGTCTCCTAATTTGGATCAAAAAAATAAAATGATAAAAAGAATTAGGAACAAAAGCTAATACAGATCGATCTTGGGGGGAAAAAATTAATGATTTGTCAGATCCAAAGCAAGACTGACGATAATAAGCAATTCAAGACAGTCACGTATTTTTTGTTAGTACCACATGTTTAATGATGAATGCAACCCACTGACCTTTTTGGTTTCTCTGGTTTACAGGAAGTATCAATTCTTGGTTTAATTTCTGGCACATCAACGTCACTTTCTTTTGTAATGGACACGTCAACGTCGCTTTCTTTCGTAGATGTAACATCCTTCTTTTTGATTGAGGTAAATCCAAAAAGTCCTACAATGGACACAGAACAAGAAAAAAGAAAAGAAAACAGAAGCAATTTGTACATTAAATATTTCCCAAAAAAAAAAGTTTCATTAAAAAGAAATGAGAAGGAAGTTAGAACTCAATTATTCTTTGACAGATCATGATCTCCTTCAATTCTTCAAAAGTTAGCTTTCATCACTTTAAACCCCTAAATAAACTCTAGATAAATAAAATTTTGTGCTCATTGTTGGTGGCTGGGTTACCACTGAATTGGCAAAAAAATTGAGCTTGGTTGATAACTTGACAAGATCCAAATACCCAACAACAAAAACAAAGTCGTAGTATCATAACTTTTGGGATTGGCTATGGATTATCAATAGCCTGCCTAATCAGGGTCAACAACATGTTTTCTTCTCCACCATCGTATCCTATCCAAAATCACACTCTATTATCCTACATAATTAACATGTCATTCAATCCAAATTCCCAATAAAAGGGGGAAAAAGAATTCAGCACTAACATAGATGATCAATCCAGACAACAGAGAGAACCACATCATTTTCAAAGTTCAAAAGACTTCGGAAAATCTGAAGTAATGTATATGCAAAGAATAGAGGAAATGCAAACAACTTACCGATGGTTTATTAATCTGATCCTCAACATCCAATGCACTGCAATCCCTTGTTGATATTGATGAGGCGGGCAAAGGTTTCCTGATTATTATAACATATTAGACATGAACTCAACCACCACCCCCCCCCCCCCCCCCCCCCCCGCCCCCCAAAAAAAAAAAAAAGAAGCATCCAGAGAAATTTTGTCATGAAATTGAGATTCAACTCTGATTATTTTCACCATTAGCGCGTGTATTTTTTTAAAGATGTAATTTTACAGAACTTTATTCTAAAGCCAATTAAAATAGGCTCATCCAAACAAGATCTTTAAGTGTGCAGCTAAACACTTTGAAAATGAAACAATACTCCCACTGACCTATTTAACTTCTCAAAATTCAACTCTCTACAGGAAGTATCAAGCACTAATTCACTCTCTGGCACATCAGGGGTGCTGCATCCTTCGGTAATTGCAACATCTTCCTTGGTTGATGCTGGCAGAACTGAAGATTCCTAAAAAAGGACCAAAAGGAAAGACGAAAGAACCATGAAACCAGCATTTACATTATAGGCTATATGCATCTATAGTTAACAGGAATGAGATTTAATTCACAACTATGGAAAGGGAAACTGTAAACACTAGGTCATAAAGCATTTCAATCCTTAGGAGATAGCCATGTCAGAAAGCTGACATCCATGACGGACATATGAATTGATTTATGAACTGAATCCCAAATATAAATAGCCTTAAAAAAGGATTGAACATCCAGCTTGTAACACTGCTGTTAATGGTTAGAGCATAACCGAGGCTGCAAAATACCCACATCAACCACTGTGTAAATTGCAATGTGATATTATACAATTGCATTCTAATCACACTAATAAAGACATTGAGATGAGGACAATAAATATTTTCAGATTTTGAGAACAAATAAAAAATTAGATTAATTAACTTGTCCTAAGACAAAGTGGTAGAAGCATATAAGTGCAAGAAAATTGACACCAACAAAGAGGCCTGGCGATAGGGTGGGAGATGAAAACAAAGGGATATATTTTAAAGAAGTGGACAGAACGATTTTAGTATCATGTGGCAATGGTTGCATGGCTGAAAAGGCTGAATTTTACGTAATATCTAATCCACTGTATTAATAATTGTCACATATAAGTTAACCTGAACAAACTGCTTTCAAATTTCATTATTTTTTAAATAGCAACTAAAATGTACATAATTACATATTACAGGTGGTGACTTTCTCAAAATTATGAACCAGAACAAAATAGCTGATCTGTTTTATAAAGAAAAAGAGTTGTCTAGACTCTAGACTAACAATTTTGCTTGGAAAGCCACCATGAGTTCCCCTTATCATGAACGGGACTGCTCTCCACATTAGGCCAGTTTAGCACAAAAACAATGCTCTCATATAAGTCATAACAATTAATAAAAATTAGCACAAAAACAATGCTCGCCTATAGTCCATTAATAACAATTCTACATTAGTTCTATGGGCAGAAGTCCATTAACGATTTAATTAGATGGAGGACAGAGACTGATTCATATTTGGATTTCTCTCTCTCTCTCTCTCTCTCTCTACCAATACAAGTACATCAACTTCATGTGATCAGATCTAAAGAATTTTGATGTGATTTTCTACCAGTTGAATGACCAAGGGCTATGCAAGTTTCTACAAGCTCAAAGCTCTCCATTTTACGGAAGAGCACAAGGCAAGGAAAATGAGAGAACCAACATGGTATCATTGTTCTTTGCTTTTTACAGCATGCATTTGGCCCCCCAAAGTCACAATGTATACTTTTATTTGGATTAAAAGCCTGATGAAAAGAGCAGAGTCCACATTTGAATATATGCCACACAGAATTAGTACTGTTATTTTCTCTAAATTAGTAGCTGTTCATGTGTTTTGCTGGATAACCCACTAGAAGAAATGTGACAAACCTAAGTGTCAATACAGAACCAAAAAAAAAAAAAAAAAAAAAAAAAAAAAAAACAGATTTAAAAATATTACCAAGGCAAAAGGCACATTATAATTCAAAGGGACATAAAAGAGAGTTTACCTCATCCTCGGTGAGATATTGGTCCAGCTCTACTGATGAACAGCTGTCACTTCTAACCATGGCATGTGACTGTGAATAGCTGATACCAAACTCTGAAATCCTTGAACTTGTTACTTACAGAAAAAAACCAAGACAAAAAGTACACTAGTAGGTAAGGAAGCATGACATCAATGCCTCACCAAGAAATGGGATTCAAGTTCCTTACAGGACATTGATCCCAGATCATGATAACTGAGCTACCCAGTAAACAAGCACATTAACTATTTCACATGCAAAAATCAGATAACTACTGATCATAAGATCTGCGTCTACCAATTTGGAGCTAATAGAAATAAGATAGGTGATCAATATGCAGATTACTAAGTAATTTTAAATAATAAATCACTTTAAAAGATTTGATATGCCTTGAGAACATGTTTTCAACCAATGACATCATTTCAAGAAAATACAAATTCTTGGCAGGACAAGTTGGGTATCCAGATTCTATAAATTAGCCATATTTCAAAAGAAGGTGGGCATCCAATAACCCAGATTCTAAATGTTCCCATATCATATAACAAGCCGTCAAAATTATCTAGAAAAAACTTTTTGAATCAAACCTGGTATATCAGCATCTGAAAAATTATCCTTGATTGCCAAATATTTAGAATCATTTAAATCCTCTGTGTTGTGCCCATTCCCAGAAAAGATATCACCTATCTGATTACACATTATCAAAACTACATTATATCCCCAGCTATTCTCAACATGGATAAGAATAAATATCATAATCTTCCTATCCTGATATAAGATATGTCCAACACTCATACCTGACAATTCTGCTGGTTGGAGTCTTCAACATGAAGACATGAAGCATTTGCGAATTCAACCTCAGTATTACTCACCTGACAATTTGAAAGAAACTTTTCACTCTATGGAGACACTTCCTTATATGAATACACTACTGAAAAATAAGGGGACGCTCCCTTACAGTGGAATTAGATTCTTGCTCCTTTTCAACACGTTCAAATCCACTCATGTTTAGAGAAAAAGATTCACCATTTTCCTTGAAATACAATTCGAATATGTTATATTGACCAAAGCACCCAAAAAACTAAAAGAAAACAAAAGGTAGCTATAATTAACACCATGATCCCCATGATATAGTTGGGCATCACAAAAGATCAGGGCTGGGACAATAGCACCAACACCAAAGCTGTTTTTACCTGAGAGTACGCATCTCTTTCCTGTCTTGGAGAAGAGTCCCACTTTTTCAAGGTGTTGCAGTAAGACGTCTTCAGGCTGGAAGAATGAAGGTCCTCATCTCTCTGAACATTTACCAAAATCTTTGAATAGTGATTACTCTCTTAGAGCATAAGTGCATGGATATCTTAAATAAAACGAGAAAGTGAACTAGAACAAGAGTGTACTAACTCCAGGAAAAAATACTAAAGAAAATTAAATAACACCGTTAACAAGAACAGAGAGAGAGACAGAGACAGAGATAGAAGCTATATGCAAACCTCATCGATTTTACTAGATCCATATCCCTGTAATTCTATTTTGGGCTCAGAACTAGTACATACTTCAACTATGGAGGTTTCCCCATGATTTCCCTTAGAACAAATACAGCAAGACTTCAAATCCTCCAGCTCCTTCCTCAGGCCAAGGTTTTGAGTCTCTTCAGTCCTAAGTTTTTCTCTAAGACTATTGATTTCACTCTCGGCCACCTGATTAGAACCAGAGTTGTTGAAGAGATGGCGCTAGTTAGTTTACTACTGAAATTGCATTGATAGAGATATCAAAGCACTATTTAAAAAACAATCAAACAAACCAAAAACAAAAACTTGAAATGCAGGGGTGAATTGCAAAGTTTAAATATAACTTACTATCCATAAATTAATACCTTGAGTTTTTGTTTATAATCCTTCAAGAAATTCCACATAGTTTTGGCAATATTTTCCATAATCTGATGGTTTCTCTCTCTCTCTGCCAAATCCGCAGAGTCCGATTTTATGCTTGCATTTTCACTAACATCCAATCTGTTGATTGTTGAGCCCTCTGTAAGCATATATGTCAGATGCTTTAGAGATAAACCTGACTAAGCAGGACAAGGCTCATCAATTGCGAATGACTAACAGAAAAATTTAGAACCATAAAAGAAATGCATTTTAAACAACCTTCCTCTGAAAGTCTGTGCTCATCTACTATGCTCTGTCCTTCTTCAAACTGAAATCAAACCAACATACAACAAATGATAAAATTAAACCTAAAATCCAAGGAATATTGAAAACAAAAACCTGCAACATATGATAAACAGCTTGATCAAATTAAAATTCTCAGGAACCAAATCCAATAGCACATACGATGAACAAGGCAATCAATTTTTGGCCATGCAGTGGACCAAGACACAAGTTTTAAGTTTCAAAAAAGATACGGGGTGCTGCTCAGAAACTCCTAAGAGTTATGAAAAATCTTATTTACACCTCAATATATTTAGGCAGCAGATTAATTGGATCACTTCAACAAGTTATTTCACACATATATTCCAAAATAATAATTCAACCCCATCAATCAATCACCAAATCAAAGTAATAATAATTAAAGCAGTAAAAGGCACAGATATTATGGTGGTGAACTAGAAAACCAACGAAGAACCTCTTCTATGAAAAAACCATTTTGGGGATCCAATCATGTAGAAATTTACTATAAGTAAATCAGTTACGAATGGTCGACTTACAAAACCTTTGCACAGCTAAACACTCTATTCTAGCCTCTACAAACACCCCATTTGCCTTCCGTCCATAGTGGCTCCAAAACCTCTGGAATCTTCCTAAGCGAATCTTCTCCACAAACAAATCTCGTCCGCAACCCGGAACTCAGCAATAACGACGCACTGTTGAAGAAAACAACCTCAGTGGTTTCAAGAACGGCTTAGGGCTCAAGGTGAAATAATCATTCAATTGTTCACTGTAAAGGGTCAAAGCACAAGGATGAATTTTTCTATTCAGGCTCAAGGGGAAGGTTTTCTAGATTGGCTTGGTATATCTCCAAGAACAAAAACTTTCTCTCGAGAAAATTGTGCTTAAGAGTTAAGAGCGTCTTATATCGGTGCATTTAGGTTTGGAGAAATCAAACTTCTAGCAGAATCTTGCTTGAGTGAGAGTCCAGCAAGTGTCTTGCAAAATCTGACTTCTAATTGTTCCACTTGAGGCTTGAGCGAGTCTGAGTTTCATTTGAATGAATTTCCTTGTCTTCAGATTAACTCTTCACAGGCTTTTTAACACCCAACCAAGGTTAATTACATTAGATTCCAAACCTCTTTGATGCTAAGTTTGTTACATGGAATTTGCCAATTTCTGTAAACTAACAAGTTACATTGTGCATGGAAATATATATTTCTTGTAATGTTAAATATCCATGTTTAAGCATGTTTGAACGTTTATATTCATGTGAAACCATAGATAATTGAAATTCATAAAAATAATGAATATTTTAAGGAGAACATAAAAACATATAACATCCATAAATTCATTTTTAGGGTAATGTAGATGATTTATTTCATTAGTGTTTAAACAAGTGTCAAACATTGGTAGACAACAAGTCCTGACTGTGTTGTGTCAGCACCAATTTTCACTTGGGGAAGAGTACTACATATCATTCCTTTTTTTTTTTTTTTTTTTTTTATAGATACTACATATCATACTTTAGTAGTACCAATATTGCACAACTTGCTGTATGTGCCTTTGTAGGATAGTCCAACATATTTGAATGACAATGAAATCCATTGTAAATTCAAGAGAGAAACTGCTACCAAATTGTAAGAATACATGGTCAGAGAGAAATTCAGCTTGGCAGGAATGGTCACAGCTCAGAATTATAACAGTAAAAAATGAAATCTTTGAAATGTACACAAATAACAATAAGATAAACACCGCTTAACCTTATGTTTTACAATGTAATAGCATTAAATGTCAACAACAAACCAGGATTACCTACTCAAATCATATAACATATGGCTATTTTACAACATCCAAGGATCAATGTATTCCATGATATTCTAGGCAATGGCAACATAAATGTAATCAAAAGAGAAGCCTGAACTTTAAAACCATACTCATCACACTTGGAAGCCATCCAAGCCCCATACCTAATTTTCATCTTACAAACACCACAAAAAAGAAACAGACATAAGAAATTTCATCTAAGGCTACCAAATATAGGGGTGGGGGAAAATGGTGATTGATAAAAGTAGTACACAAAGAATCATTAAAAAAAAAAAAAAAAAACCCTCTTAAACGGAAATATTTAGCACTCTGAAAGGAAAGAAAAAATACCACATGAGCATCAAGGCCACTAAGTTTCATTCTTTTGGGCTGCCCAACTCTAGAAAATGCTTGGAAATGCCTCTTGTTACCATTCATCATGGAAGACTCCTCAACATTATTGAACCTAAAAGTGTAAACATGAAAAACAAGTCATTAAAATAAGAAACTAGAAATATATTTTGTTGGAAAATATATATACACGTATTCATATATTTATTTTACTTGATTTTCGTATAAGGTGAAGCTTGTTTTAAAAGGTAGGATGTATCAAGATAGTCTTCTGCTCCTTCTTTAACAGTTAAAATCTGTAAACACAATAAGTAAATAAAAAATGCATTAGATTTTTTAGAAGTTGATAAAAGAAAAAGGAAGGGAGAGCTTATTTAAGATTACTAATTAGCCACAGAAGATCTGATCAAACAGAGAGCATCACTGTCCATAGTTTTAAATTGCATTTGCAGCATTATTAAATTAAAATTTTGGAAATCAAAATCTCCATACCAATGTCATTCGCTTCTTGCCTTCCAAATAATCTCTCAGGTATTTGGTCAACTGTTTGATACAGAGTAACTGTGTTAAATATGTCAAGCAAAAAAGGCCGACTAAAAAACAATGTGTAGCATTAATTCCTTGCCAAAAAAGAATCAAAAAGTGAGCCATCCCTTGAGGAGAGGTTTTGGGCGGTTGTAAACTAATATCCATCAATGATATTAACATATGAAATCATTCAAAGAAACATTACCAAGGAATTTTGGAAGTGCTTCTGCAAAGGCTTCTTCGGGTTCTTTTGATGCTCCAGCAATGACTAAAAACAAAGAAAAGAAATATATTACATGCACAGGGAGGGAGGGAGAGAGCGGTAGAGCATAGGAGGACTAAAAAGTCCTAAATAATAAAGCAAAACAACTAACAAGTAGATGTTAAGCAAATATACAAACAGTAACAAAAGATAATTATCAACACCATAGCATGGATGTTTAGGAGATATCCATGAAACCAAATTGAGGATACATACTCTTAAGCACAGGCCAAAGACCATTGATGTGTTGTTAATGAAATTGCTTTCAAGCAATCTTGCTCCCTGCAAATTGATAGACTATAGTTAAGATCCGCATATGCATGACCGAGGTGAAGGGTGAGGTTGTGGATTCAAGACTTGGTATATGTGTAACTTATCAATAAAAAAATTATATAAAAAAAAAAAAAAAATCATGGCCAAGGTTACAACATCAAACACGTGACATTTTCCTTCACTGCTTAAGATAAAGTGATATGACCCGACCTAAAAATCATACCCTAAGTGAGTTATTTCCAAATATATTAAAGTTTAAGTTCGCATACTGTTAAACTCATGAATGTACAGGAATTGAGAAAAGAGGGGGAGAATGCGATTCCAATAATTCCCTAGAGTTCCAATGCTTCAATATTTGTTATGTTGAGAACATCCCTAAGACATTCTGCATCCAACATGATTGAAATGTTGACCTAAATCCCAAATTAAAACTTCAGTCTAGCTCAAAAAAACTATATTTTTAATATCTTAAAAAGTATAGAGCACGTTCTGAGCTTCAAGTCATAAATATTAACAATAAATCTAGTGAAACAGAATTTTTCATAACTGCTAATGTGGTCTAATGTGTGATTGGTGCATGATAAAAGCGGTGTCAGTAGTTGACCCATGTGAAAGTTCTGTTGCTTTGATTACAACTTGCAGCCTTAGAAAGTTTTGAAAAATTTTGTCACTAGCATTGCTCTAGATATTCTCCCATATTATTTTGAAAATGCACAAATTATCAAAGTTCTAGGAGAGCAGTCATCTAGATAATCATATATGCAAGTATCACCATCCCCTAGGGTGCATAAAACCTGATAATACCAGTTTTATATGGACAGAGCAGCTTATTTCAAAGGCAAAGAACCTGATTCCCAGTCCTTTTTTCTCTTTCAGCTCCAGCAAGGTCAACAATAGTTAGGACAGCATTATTATCAACTTCATCAGCCTTGTTAACAACACTGCTAATATTAATGATGCACTGCGACCGGCTACAAGCATGTAAAAGAAAAATAAATTAACAATAGTCAGACAAAATCATATCTATCAAGTTCACATATCCATATTCCATAAATTAAATTAGTAATATAATCACCAACCATAAAACCTGCTTTAAGAGCTCCAAAGTTCTTTTTGGGGAAAGAGGAGATTGGGGGGGGGGGGGGGGGGGTGGGGGGGGGCGTTTGGTTTGGCAACCCACTACAACTTTAAGAAGTTAAAAACAACCTTAAGGCTAACGCTGAAATTTGGAGCATTTAAGAAAGCTCTACAATTCACTGTTCATGCTTTATAAATCCTGAAATTTAAAGCCCTATTCAATGTAATTTGTCAAACACTCAAAATACTAAAGATATTTTCAATTTAAGCTTTACTTCCTACAGCGATCCAAAAGCAAATTCCAAACGGGCATTCACGTAAGTTACAAATCCACTCCTCAAAAAACAAGTCCAAAAGGAGAAAAGGAAATAACAAAAGAGAAAATCAATTAATTCTTCAATTACTTGGTTTTAACCATGATCCAATATTGATGGTCAAGTTGACCTACCAATCACATAGTTGTTGACAAGATGATGATTATTGCTCAACTTATTGTATGTAAGTCATAAAATGATAATTCATGAAGAATAAATTCCTATTTGAAGCTTCTTATCAAATTCAATGAGTTAGAAGGAAATCACTTTGTGAAACCACTTTAGGCTTCAGCTGGTAAACCTTTTGGATGAATATGATGTTCAAGCTTTAAAAGTTACACATCCAGACTCTAAAGATGAAGCATAATAAAATTAGACCAACCAACACAACCACCTAAATGAACATACATCAAAGGTCACTTTCCTTAAAAAAGAACACACTGCATCACTTTCTCATTTATACAATTGTTTAAATTCCTTAAAAATCCAAAATTTGAAGATAAGATGATTATCAGCTAGGATACCTGAAATCTTCCTTTTAAATAGAAAATCAGTTGCCATGACATGGTTTTCAAGTATCAAAGACACAGTGCAGTGACAAGCTAGTTTCTTCCCTAAGATACATTCAACAAGCTTCCAGAAACAGTCAACCAATTTTCTATACAGAATTAAAAATCATTTTCCTTTCCTAAAATACCTTAAACACAATTTCTGGAAAAGTGAACCAATTCACTAATAATAGAACAAGTCATTTAATAATAAAATTGAGGTTCTTTTAATAAAATACTCAGAAACTAATCAACATGAAGAGCTACCACTGCATAGAGCAAGTGGCAAAACTTCGGTTGAGCTTAGAGGGGGAAGATGAGTGAGCCCACAACCCACCAAACAACAATATAAAACTTGCGAAAATTGATTCCAAATTTTTTTTATCTGTTACTACAAATTCAACAACAATAGCACTAATAAGAGAGGGAGGGTGGGGGGGGGGGGGGGTGTCTTTGCTTGCACCATGCACCTTGACTGGCTGTTCGCATTTGTCATTCCCGTGGCTCGTTTTAGCATTGAACAAGCTATTAATGATTCTGCCTGCCCAGCATCAGATATGGCAACCTGTTTCCATTAATCAAGTACATGAACAAGTCATATTTGAAGATTAATACCCATCATCAACATACATTTTAGGTAATTACCCATCATGAGTTCATGACTCTACATCAGTCAATGAAACAAGACAACATAATACAGAAACAGCTACAAACCTCTTGGAGCCCTTTTATGGTTGATTGCTGCATGCTCAATTCAGTTCCACCAGGTGACAAATCGTATACCTTCTCTCCTTTTCCCCGTTCAGAATATATTTCAAAAATCGAAATACAAAATGACCTGAAATTATATCATTATGAATAATACAAAATGGTAATTTATTCCGTGAATTAGAGGACTCTAGATGTAGACAACACATGGAGACAACATTAAATTGAACAATCGAACGACAATGTACTAATAATGCTATTTTTCGCTAAATTAATTTACAGTTAAGTCTCTCTGGCAAAACCACATGAATACAATTCAATGGACTAAAAAACTTCATAGAATTCTCAAATCGAATGTAGAAATCCATCAAATAATTAGCACATTTTACAAGATTGCTAGTTACCTCGACTTTGAACCACTTCCCTCGGACTGTTTAAAAATCTGTTGAAGCACAAGTGGTACCATACCAGGTTCCCTTGGAGTTCCGAAAACTGTGTGAGTCTTGCCGGAACCACTTGGCCCCAATGCAGCAAGCATTCCACTTTTACCCCTAAGAAAATCCTCCACTAGAGGCTTCACCATTCTCTCATACACTTCACCCTATTGTCAATTTCAACGAGAAATTCCAAAAACTAAGTTACTCAGAAAAAAAAATATACGTTTATCTTTTCTTGCATTTTCTAGGTAACCAAACAGATGCGAAAAGAAAGAAAAACCTGAGAAGAGTCGGTCGAAAACACGTGGGAAAATCCTTCGTAAACCTCAGACTTGATTCGCTTCGATTCTTTTAGGGCCAAGGGCGGCGATAACGTCACCGAGTGAGAATCATTGACTGTAATACAACCTTCATCGGTCTTCTTCGTCTTCGCGGTCTTGTCCCTCGCAGCGTTCTTCTTCGCTGGGTTCTGTGGCCACGCGTTCTTGGCTCTGGCCCTAGGGATTTGATCGCCAACGGTGGCGTTTCGCCCCAAAAGCTTGGGCAGCAAAAGAGGCCGAATTCTGAGGTAGACTTTGAGATCCTCAGAGATAGGGCCTTTTGGAGGTGAAGATGATGAAGGGTCCTCTGGCGGTTTAGGGTTTTGGGGTATTTCGATTGCAAGAATATCGTGAATTGGGAATGAGGGAATGTCTCTTGTGGTTGTTGAAGAAGATGGAGGAACGTTGGGAATTTGAGTGGCGGTTGTGGCAGGTGTAGCTCTGGCTTTTCTGTGAGGGTTTCTACGCACAGTCACTGTGCTAGGACATGGTGGAGGACTTTTCATCTCCATTTTCGCTTTCTTTGCTTCTCGGTCTTCAGTTTCACTCGCTTCCCTCTATTTATATTTTGGCGGAAAAACATGGGTTTTGTGTTTTTTGAATGTAAAAATAATGGAAAAAGTAAAAACACGGGATTTTTTAAATTTGAATTCGATGAGAGTGCTAACGGGCTTGTACATGTGGATCAGTTTGTTTGGTTATGGTCCGTGTCCGAAAAGAAATTGACCAATGTGGCCAATGTCAAAACTCAAGAAAATGCTTCTTTTTTTTGCTGAAAAGAAAAACTCAGGAGAATGCTAATTCTTGAAAATAATAAAAAATTTATTATTATTATACCCATGTAAAAAATTTCCTCTAAATCGGTTTGTTAAAATCTTCTTTAATTCATTATTTGCTACGATTTATAAAATCTGTAGGGATAAAGGAACTGAGTGGAACTACTGGGTCGTGGACCATGCTCGAGAATGGTCAAGCAGTCAAAAGGGCTTGTGAGTTGGTGGACTAAAGACAAGAACTGATAACGATGAGCAAGTGATGTCTCCTGAGGAGCCAAACTTCCTCAGGAGGCAACGTGAGAGTCTGGAGCCCGACCCGAACCCGACCCGTATATAATATTATTAAAAAAAAAAAAAAACCTAGGTATAAATATACTCTTTCACTTCTAAAATTCATTTTCCTAACCCTCATTTCTCACCTCTCAGCCGCCTCTCTCTCAATCACTCTCATCCACCCCTCCCTCTACCTCACTCTCTCTATCTCTCTCTCACTTGCTGCCGCCGGCTCTCCTCCACCTCAGTGGTATCATCGGTCCCTACCTCCCTCACCGAGCTGCTCACTCATCCACCTCGCCACAGAGATCGCTAGCTCCTCCCTCACCACGCCACTCACTCCGTCTCGCCGCTCACTCCTCCACCTCGCTGCAAACGCCGATCCTTCCTCCCACATCTCTCACCTTGCCGCAGACGCCGATCCTGATCTGTTCAGTATTTTTATTTTTATTTTTATGAAAGATCTAATCTATGTTTATGGTCTTAAACTTTGATCTGTTGGGGGGTTTTTCATGGTTTTGTTTTTGAAGTTTTGGAAGGGTTGAAATAGAGGTAGGATTAAACTCTGATTTAATCTGTATTTTTTTGTTTTTTTGATGTAAGATTTGATCTGTATTTATGGTCTTAGACTCTGATCTGTAGTATTGAGCATAATTTTTGTGCTTTTTACTTTGTTTTGCATTTTTCTTGTGATGGTTTCTATTCTACACGGCTTAAAGATTCAGGCAATTTTTTTTTTTGGGTTACGGATTGGGTCTGAGGTGGCGGGGCCCGCGGGGCCCGTGGAGCCCGACGGGGCGGGTCTGGGGCGCAGAAAAAAACCCGTTTATTAAACGGGGCGGGTTCGGGTTTTTTGGCCAGACCCGCGGGTCGGGTTCGGGCATTAAGAAACCCGGGCCGAACCCGACCCGTTGCCATTCCTACCGACCACTCAGCATTTGTTATGTGGGAGATAACCATGCTTAGGAAGATAAGTTTTGAAGAAAGGAGTCAATAGTGAATTAAGAAATATACGAGAAGAAGGCTGTTACCACCACATTAAATACTCTGTACCTAAACAACTGGCCGCATTTATGTGGAAGTGATGCCTGAATAGTGATATTCAACCTTAGAGCATTCTCATCAACAATTGTAAAAATTATAGCATTTACAATCTCAAAACACTACTTTTACAATTTTAACATCTCATTTTACAATATACCTGTAGGAGGCAAAAATTTTAAGCCAATCATAAAATGCCACATCAAAGTTTAGTGGCAAATTCTAAATTAATATGTCATTAAATTAATTAAATTAAATGATGACATGTGTCATCCAAATTGACATCGCATTGGCATATCAAAATTTGCCATGTGTCATTTGGCTCACAAGATAAAGATAAATTTCTTATACAAAATTTATGGATGTTAGGACATATGTGTTTACATGTTAGGAACATATGTCATATTTTATGTAAATTGGCTAATCCTTTGACAAAACGCACTCTACTTGTAATTGGGTAGTTCTAGGTGTTTTTAATACTTCAAGAAACAATGTTTCAAGATCAAGTGTTGAAGTCATCAAGTCTGTCCAAGAAAAAGCAAGTTGAAGTGCAGAATTTTTAAAGCTCGACACCTGCTCGACACCTACCTCGACACCTGCTAGCTGTCGAGACTTAAAAAGTCAGAATTCCAATATGATTTTCTTGGGATCCATGAATGTGTTTTTGGGCCTTCTTTTCTTCTAACCCTAAACATATTTAAGGAGTGTTTTAAGAGCCGTCAACATAGACACAAGTTGCATAAGCATTGAGCAATCCTTGTTCAAGCAAATTGTGCTCTGAGACGAAGTTCTTAACCTAGATCATCTTCTTCAAGAAGTTGCTGTGTATTGTGCACCTTAGGGTTTTGTGACCAAGCATCTTCCTGATCTTCATGCATAGGATGATCTGAAGAACTCTGCAGCCAACCTCTCATTCTAAAGTTGGTGATTGAAGTCGCGTACTGGGATCCGCGCATCTGGTTAGTCACGTACTTGGGAGCCGTGCATCAAAGGTGGGAACTGTCACTACAGATCAAGTCCAATTGGGTATTGGGGTAAGGGTTCAACTGTAGGTTGGTAAGGTACTTGGGATTCCTTATTTGTAACCGCTTGATTTGATAATAGTGGAGTTTCGGGAGTGGTGACCTGAAAATCACCCGGTGGGGTTTTTGCCGTTAGGGTTTTTCCCCATTCGTGAACAAATCACCGAGTTATTTATTTTTCCGCTGCATATTTAGTTTTTGGTGATTTGTTTGTGCTACCACGTATTTGCATGTTAAATTGATTAATTAATAACTTGGCTAAATTAATTAATTAGTTTAAATCACAAGGGGTCATTCATTTTGTGGCCTATCAATGGATAATTATCTTTATAAATAAATAAAATAAAGATAAATTTTCTATTCAAAATTGATAGATAATTATCTTTATTAAAATAAATTAAATAGAGATAATTATTTATCTTTATTGATTATTATCTTTATCAAAATATGATATTTATCAAAATAGATAAATAGAGATAATTATCTCTAAGAAGAATTTAGGCCAATCAAAAGCCTACTACATACTTTCAGGTATATCAATTCAAAGTGGAGTTTATCCTCTAAATCACTATAAATAGAGGACATCCCCTTTCATTTTTAAAAACCAAGTTTTCAAGAGGCCCAAGCTCTAGAGAAATTTCGTCTCAAGAAACTTTGAAGAACTTGAAGAACATTCGAAGAACTTGAAAAACACTCGAAGAACTTGAAGAACATTCGAAAGGCTTGAAGAACTTGAATGACAATAAATCTCTAATAAGCTCGAAGCTAGAGATTTATTGTGAAGACCGATCAATCCATCTTCCAACTAAAATCAAGAAGATTCTTGTTCGAGTCAAATTCGATGAAGATAGAATCAGAGGCTATTCTTTTGTAAAAGAATCAAAATAGAGATTGTATCCATTATACATCAATACAAATATTATATTTGCAAACCATCTTTCTTTTCAATTGTTTGATTTTCTACAATTGAGAAAAATTTGTGTTTACAAATTTTTGGCACGCCCGGTGGGACCATCTCTACCTCTCATCTCTTCTTCATCAATTTGTCATATCTTTGAAGCCCTATGGCTTCAAAGAACACTCAAATCAACAACCCTCTTTTTGGAACAAGTGAAGTCGATCCTGTAATGGATTCGAACTCTTCATCAAGTTCCGACGCTCCCTATGCTGGACCTATGACAAGGAGAAGAACAAAAGCTCTTGCAGAGGTTTATGCTCAAACAACATCCATTCCCCAGCCCTCAATTGTTCTCAACACTTCTAAAGTTCAGAAGTCACAAACAACTTCACCTACACAGGGGGCAAGCAAAGACGTAGCTGGTCTTGTCAAAGAAATGTTATCTCTGCCAGCTTTGTCTCAAACTTCAGAATCAATCCAAGAAGTTCCAATAGCTGAAGAAGAAAACAAGTCACACGATGGCTCTGAATTCTCCTTTTCAGAAAATATTCATACTTCAAAGCTTAGGGATTCTCCTCGCTCTGTTAGCCCATTTTCCATGCCAGTCATGATGACTAACACAACATCTCTAGAGGAACAAGTCTCGACTATAGCTCAGACTTTAGAGGAATTAATGAAGTCCATGAAAGAAAGGGAAGCATTGAGAGATGCACAAATAACCCTCTTAATGGATAAGATAGGGAATACATCTGTGCTCAATCGTGAAGATGAAAGCTCTAGGCCAAAACAAACCCATAATGACAAACCAGAAAGTTCTACAAGGGATCTTAGTTTCTCTACAGATGGGCCTATCTCTCCTGCCAGCTTAAGGAGTTAATCAAGGAAGCTATCAAAGACCAAGTTGGGGGTGAAAGTCAGGCATCCATTGCCTACGCTAAACCATACACTCAAAGGATAGATCTCTTGAGGATGCCTCAAAATTATCAGCCACCGAAGTTCCAACAATTTGAGGGCAAAGGCAATCCAAGGCAACATGTAGCTCACTTTGTGGAAACTTGTAACAATGCTGGAACTTATGGGGATCTCATGGTCAAACAATTTGTTCGCTCTTTGAAGGGAAATGCATTTGATTGGTATACTGATCTAGCGCCTGGCTCCATTGATAGTTGGAATCAAATGGAGCGAGAATTCCTAAACCGCTTCTATAGTACTCGACGTACTGTTAGCATGATAGAGCTCACCAATTCAAAGCAATGGAAAGAAGAGCCTGTCATTGATTACATTCAACGATGGAGAAATCTTAGTCTCAACTGCAAGGATCAATTGTCTGAAGCTTCCGCAATTGAGATGTGTATTCAAGGAATGAATTGGGCTATAAGCTATATTTTTCAAGGAATAAAGCCAAAAACATTTGAAGAACTAGCAACACGTGCTCATGACATGGAGCTAAGCATTGCCTCCAATGGTCGCCAAGGTCCCCCTGTTCAAGAACCTCGCAAGGGGAGAGAAGGGCAAGATACTCGTAAAGGGGGCAAATTCCCTCTTAAACCGGAAAACAAGCAGTCTTTAATCGTAACTACTACTCCTCTTAAAGTTCCGGTTAAGCCCAAGATGAAAGAACAAATGCCTGATTTCATTCAAGATAAGGGAAGAAGAAGACCGACGTTACAAGAGATGCAAGAAAAGCAATATCCATTCCCTGATTCTGATATCTCCGAGATGTTGGATTATTTACTTAAATTGAAGTTGATTGAGTTACCAGAGATGAAACGACCTGAAGAAGCTGACCAAACAAATAACCCTAAGTATTGCAAATATCATCGCCTCATAGGCCACCCTATAGAGCGATGCTTTGTGTTGAAAGACAAAATTATGGAGTTAGCCCACCAAGGAAAGATCACATTTGATGATGAAGCTGAGACTTCTAATCTTGCCATGGTGGCCTCAACAACCACTTCTACTTTTCTCACCATTCAATTTGGTTCATTTGAGCCTATTGAGGTGAAAGTACCTTTCTCCATAGTGCCAATTCCCGAGAATTATATCTTTTCATCTCTTACATGTTATCAAGTAAGTGATGAAGAAGAATCTTCAGATAGTGAGGAAGAGACAGAACGAGCTATCGTGTATAGGGCATACTGGTCTTCAATCATTTTTACTGATGACGATCGTTTGTTGGGCTCCAAGATTCACAATCGCCCCTTGTTTGTAACTGGGTACATTCGAGAACAACAAGTCAATCGTATCCTTATTGATGGTGGATCTGCAGTGAATATCCTCCCACTTAAAATATTGAAAGAACTTGGAAGCTCCTTAGATGAGCTACTTCCTAGTAGGTTGATGATTCAAGGTTTTAATCAGGGTGGACAAAGAGCTATTGGGAAGATTAGACTTCATATGCTCATTGGTGAAATGGAATCAAGCGCACTCTTTCATGTCATTGATGCCAAAACCACTTACAAACTGCTTATTGGAAGGCCATGGTTGCATGAGTATTGTGTTGTGCCATCTACGTATCACCAATGCCTTAAATATTTTCAAGATGGACAAGTCAAGAAGATAGTAGCTGACGACAAGCCCTTTACCGTAGCTGAGTCACACTTTGCTGATGCAAAATTCTACTTGGAAGATGATATAATAGAAGAAACCCAAGTCGTGGCTTCACCATCTAGCAAAGAAGAAAAGCCCCACTCCAAAGCTCTAAGGATTGATTTTTCGATTGTGGAAAAGGAAACCAAGCAAATCGAGACTTCTATGGAAGAGAAGAAGCGTCATACTTCAAAAGTAATTAGAGTAGCCCCTGTGCTACACTATGTTCCAGTCGCCAAAAGAAAAGAAGGCCAATCCCCGTTTTCAGGAGATGAGGAGTCAATATCGAAGGATTTGCAAGGATTAAACTTGCCAGTTACTAAAATTACAAAACCAAGACCCTCAAGTTAACCGTTGAAAGGGTTCACAAGACCATCCCAAGGACCAATTGTTGAACATGGGACTTTGCCCACCAAAAGAACTGAAGAGGGTTTTGACCCCAATGCATATAGACTCATGGCTAAAGCTGGTTATAACCATGAGAAGCCAAGTGGTTTGGGTAAGCTCATCCCTAAAGCCTCTGGAAAAGAAGGACAGAAGACATTGATAGCCAAGGGTGTTGGGGCAACAAGTTCTAAGGCGGGAGTTGGATACACTCCACCAATTCCCATTCGCATCCCCATTCGGAAAGCTAATGTGTCGATGATTTCAACAAATGATAAAGAAGAAGAACAACCCTCAAAGCCATCAAAGAAACTATCTATTTTTGATCGCATCAGCCAACCTACTCCCCATATCTCAGTCTTCGACAGGTTGGGGACACAAGAAGATGATAACTTTGTTGATGGCACTCGAAGCTCTGTTCTTACAAGGCTCGATCGTTCAACCTCTTCCCAAAATGGCACTCGAAGTTCTGCTTTTACAAGACTTAGTCATGCAACATCTTCTCAACTCTCAAAAGATGAGAAGTCAAGACAAAAGCAAAATCAGATGTCAAATTTCCTTCACAAAGATGTTGACGACACACTCCTCATGGATCAACATTCAAACGAGGTTCGAAGTTCCATTCCATCTCGTATGAAACGTAGAACCATTTGGGAAGTGAATACTGGAGGAGCCTTGACTGCAAAAAAATGTACAATGGTGTCCACAAAACAGAAGGTGGAAGATGAGGTTGTTGCTTTAGTAAATCATATAACAATCACTGAAGTCGCAAAGGAGGAGTCCCCTATTGAAGACGAAGCTGAAGATGCTCCACCCACATTTGAAGAAGGCGTACAGGCTACAGTTGATGAATTAAAGGAAGTCAACATTGGCACTACTGAAGACCCTAGGCCAGTCTTTATAAGTGCAAATTTGTCCCTAGAGGAAGAAGATGCTTATGTTGAATTCCTCAAAAAGTATAGGGATGTTTTTGCTTGGACATACAAAGAAATGCTAGGTCTAGATCCAAAGGTTGCTGTTCACCACTTATCAGTAAAGCATGGGGTGCGACCAACGAAGCAAGCACAACGTAGGTTCCGACCTGAGTTAATCCCCCAGATTGAAGGTGAGGTCAACAAACTTATTGAAGCTGGCTTTATTCGTGAAGTCAAGTATCCCACATGGATATCAAACATTGTCCCTGTAAGAAAGAAGAATGGGCAAATTCGTGTTTGCGTCGATTTTCGTGACCTTAATAGGGCATGTCCAAAAGACGAATTTCCTCTTCCTTTAACAGAAATTATGGTGGATGCTACAGTAGGCCATGAAGCTCTTTCATTTATGGATGGGTTCTCTGGTTACAATCAAATTCGCATGGCTCCAAAAGATGAAGAGCTCACCGCTTTTCGTACTACAAAAGGAATATACTGCTATAAAGTTATGCCTTTTGGATTAAAGAACGCGGGCGCCACTTATCAAAGGGCAATGCAAAGAATATTTGATGACATACTTCACAAGAATGTAGAATGCTATGTTGATGATCTGGTTGTGAAGTCGAAGAAGAGAATGGAACATCTGCAAGACCTTCGTCAAGTCTTTGAGCGACTTCGTAGGTACCAACTTAAAATGAATCCCATGAAGTGTGCATTTGGAGTTACATCCGGAAAATTCCTAGGATTCATAGTTCGACATCGAGGAATTGAAATTGATAGATCAAAGATTGATGCTATCCAAAAAATGCCAGAACCTCGAAATATTCATGAGCTCAAAAGTCTTCAAGGAAAGCTTGCCTACATTAGGAGGTTCATATCCAACTTGGCCGGACTCTGTCAACCCTTCAGTCGCCTTATGAAGAAAGATGTCCCATTCAAGTGGGATGAAGCATGTAGAAATGCTTTTGAGAACATTAAAACATACTTGCTGAATCCCCCTGTTCTACGAGCACCCATACAGGGATGGCCACTTATTCTTTACATAGCAGCACAAGAACGATCTTTAGGAGTGCTTTTGGCTCAAGAAAATGAAGAAGGAAAGGAGAATGCTCTCTATTACTTGAGTAGAACCCTAAATGGTGCTGAATTCAATTATTCACCAATTGAAAAGACATGTTTAGCTTTGATGTTTGCCATTCAAAAGCTAAGACATTACCTACATGCCCATTCAATACGGCTCATCTCACGAGCAGATCCCATCAAATACATCATGACTAAGCCAGTTCTTTTGGGAAGGCTAGCAAAATGGGCTCTCTTACTCCAAGAGTTTGAGATAATATATGTTCAACAAAAGGCAGTGAAAGGACAAGCTTTGGCCGACTTCCTTGCCGACCATCCTATTCCTGATGATTGGGAGCTGTCTGATGACCTTCCTGATGAAGAAGTAATGGTAGTTGAAATTTCACAACCTTGGAAGATGTTCTTTGATGGAGCTGCTCAACGTTGTGGTGCCGGTGCTGGTGTAGTGTTTGTAACTCCAGAAGGGGATATACTCCCGTATTCATTTACTCTTACAGAATGTTGTTCAAACAATGTTGCTGAATATCAAGCACTAATCCTAGGTTTGGAAATGGCAATGGATGCAAAAACAACTCGTTTGGAAGTCTTTGGTGATTCGAAGTTAATCATAAACCAAGTGCTTCTACACTATGATGTGAAGAAGCCAGAATTGATTCCTTATTGCAAATATGCCAAGAGGCTTCTGGGATGGTTTGACCATATTAGTATTACACATATCCCAAGAAATGAGAATAAACAAGCTGATGCCTTGGAAAAATTAGCAACAACTCTTGCCATACCAGATCCCGAGATAAAAATTCCAATATGCCAAACATGGGTGATACCTCCAAACTTTGATGAGGATGACATAGAAGAAGAAGTTAATGCAATTTCAGTTTTTGAAATAGAAAGAGAAGATTGGCGGCAACCGATCATTGATTATATAGAACATGGAAAATTGCCCAATGACCCTCGACATAGAACAGAAATTCAGCGACGAACTCCACGTTTTGTTTATTACAAGAATACTTTATATCGTCGTTCTTTCGATGGTTTTCTCCTTCGTTGCTTGGATGATGAGGAAGCTGCCAAGGCACTTGAAGAAGCTCACTCAGGGATTTGTGGTGCTCACCAGTCAGGTCCCAAACTTCATTTTCAAATTAAGCGAATGGGTTATTACTGGCCTACTATGGTCAAGAATTGTATGGAGTATGCGAAAAGATGTTCAGCATGTCAATTCCATGCAAACTTCATTCATCAACCTCCAGAACCCCTACATCCTACTGTGGCTTCATGGCCATTTAATACTTGGGGATTAGATGTGGTTGGGCCATTGACACCAAAATCCTCTGATGGACACTCATATATCCTGGCTGCGACAGATTATTTCTCCAAATGGGCTGAAGCTGCCGTATTTCGTGAAGTGAAGAAGGAAACTGTCATGAACTTCATCAAAAGGAATATCATCTTTAGGTATGGTGTACCCCGTTACATCATCACTGATAATGGGAAGGAATTCTACAACAAGTTGATGGATAAACTTTGCAATGACTTTGGTTTTAAGCAGCATAATTCCTCCATGTATAATGCTCCAGCCAATGGTCTTGCAGAAGCCTTTAACAAAACTCTATGCAATTTGCTCAAGAAAGTTGTAGGGAAGTCAAAAAGAGATTGGCATGAAAGAGTTGAGGAAGCTTTATGGGCATATCGTACAACATATCGAACACCTACCCAAGCCACCCCCTATTCTCTTGTTTATGGGGTAGAAGCTGTTCTACCACTTGAACGCCAAATTCCTTCATTAAGGATTGCCATTCAAGAAGGTCTATCTAATGAAGATAATGTGCGTCTACGACTTAAAGAATTAGAAGCTTTGGATGAAAAGTGGCTCGAGGCACAACAACGCATTGAGTGTTATTAAGCTCGCATTTCTAGGACTTTTAACAAGAAGGTTCGTCCTCGATCTTTCCAAGTTGGAGATTTGGTTCTTGCTGTACGAAGACCCATCATTGTCACCCATCGCACTAAAAACAAGTTTGTTTCAAAATGGGATGGACCATATGTTGTTTAAGAAGCCTATACAAATGGAGCATACAAGTTGGTTGCTGAAGATGGTTTAAGAATTGGCCCTATCAATGGCAAATTCTTGAAACGATATTATGCCTAAAGATTGAAGCACTCCTTGGTAAGAGCCTAAACTTCCTACCTCAACACTCAAAGGGCACATGATGTTTTCCCATTACTCTTGAAAGTGTTCTAAAATTAAAAAAAAAAAAAAAGCCCGCTAGGTTGAAAACCTTTACATAAGGCGACCTAGGCAAAAGTTAGGGCAACCAAAAAAAAAAGAAAAAAAAGCCCGCTAGGTTGAAAACCTTTACATAAGGCGACCTAGGCAAAAGTTAGGGCACCCAAAAAAAAAAAAAAAAAAAAAAGAAAAGAAAGAAAGCCCGCTAGGTTGAAAACCTTTGTATAAGGCGACCTAGGCAAAAGTTAGGGCACCAAAAAAAAAAAAAAAAAAAAAAAATCCCCTTTTGAACTACGTGTTGACTTGATCCCCTTTTGGGTATGTAGGCAGCTTGGTATCATTTACTGAGTTCAGTCACATCCTCAAAAAAAAATCCCCTTTTGAACTACGTGTTGACTTGATCCCCTTTCGGGTACATAGATAGCTTGACATTTTATGCTAAGTTCAGTCACATGTCCAATATATATATATATATATATATATATATATATTTAACAAGCATTGAAGCAAGAGCTAGAGAGATAAAACAATCCATTAAAATTTTTTTTTTTGACATAATGGAATTCCTTTATTGTTCATAAAAAAATAAAAAATAAATAAAAATAAAAAATAATAAGAAGGAAAAGAGAAAAGAAGAAGATAGTTATCTATTACAAGTCGATATTTCCAATTGTAATTCTCTAATTCATCACGGGCGGTCCTTAATTCTTGTTCTAACAACTCCAAGGATTCAGTGTCTGTATTGCTTAAAGTATGAGAAGTCTCTATGGAAGAAATCTCTTCTTGGATGTTTGAAATGATTGCTTTCTGGCTAGACAACTTTTCATCATTCTCAAGGGCAAAAGCTTCAAGTTCTTTCTTGTGGGTGAATAATCGTTTCAGTTCTTCTTGGAGCTCTGTTATTTTAGAATTGGTGTTCACTAATCCATCCTTAAGTGCCTCACCATTTGCTAATAATTCACCCTCTACCTTTAGCTTATCATCAAGTTGAACTTTATATTCTGTCAACTTTTTGTCACGTTGCTCAAGTGTTATACATGAGGAAAAGGAAGATTGTAGAGATGTAAAAGTATTGGCCTTATCAAAATATTCTGCAACCAATGTTTCTAATGGTGAAGGATCGATAGCTTGATTGGTTGTTATGGCTTCAAAAATTTTGTTAGCCCCATCAAGGAGTAAATACGTCTTGTTGAATGGAGTTCTAACAATCTTTTGTTGAAGACTTTTCCAAAGATTCAATGCAAGATCAATGCGGCGCTTCAAAATTTCATCATTAGGATTATATTCAGAAACTTCAGGAACACAAGACTTAGTTCTTTGAGGAGATCTTGTAACATTCTTCCTAGAATCAGTATTAGCCACCTCACCCATGCTCCTTGGCAATGCAGTAGATGACCGTGGACCGGAAATTGAACTTTCACTATCATTTGAGGCCACATCATTATCAATGTCCAGTGGCAAGGTTCGCTGATCAGACTAAAAAAAGTAAATAAATAAAAAGATAATAATAATATACATAGTTCATAAGGAGTTAAAGAGAAGCAAGAAGAGTTAAAGACTAGTCATGAATACCTGAGCTTTGTTTCTTGGTGACATAGCGGGAGAGTGTGGATTGGAATTATTCTCAAAAGCCGCCTCATTGTCAACCTCTATGTGCAAAATTTGTTGACCAAACTGCAATTAGATACACATTGGTCATGTAAGATATACTTTGCATAAACAAAAGGAAAGTTTCTTAAAAAAAAAAAAATATATATATATATATATATATATATATATATATATATATATATATATATATATATATATATATATATATAAAAGAAAAGAAAAAGAAAAGAAAAGAAAAGGGAGACCTGATCCTTTGCACCCTCAAGGTTTTCAGAAGCACTTGTAATGCCTCTAAAGGAATTTGGGTTGCTAGGTATTGTCAATTTGGGCCTCTTAGTCCGATTCCAATGACGATCACTATCGTTATCATCACTCATTTCTTCAAGGACTGGATTTGTTCCTCCTTCAAATGCATCATGTACTTCTAAGGATCTTTCAACAGATGGGGCCCTTGGAGGAGTTTTCTTCAATTTAGTTGTGACACCTTGAGACTCCTTAGATTGAAGATTGTGATTCACAGATTTTGAGATGGTATTTGCCACATGAACTTTGGGTAATTAATTATCCTTATTATTGCTGCTCTTGGCATGGATAGGCTGGACTACCTTACTCTTAGGGGGAGGAGGATGTGCACTTGCAATCAAAGCATTTACACCATCATTAAGATACTTCCCATGCATATGATTCCACCACTTTTTGTAGCCACTCGTAGTATGAAGTATGAAATTAGATAGGGTAGGAGGCACTGGGAAGAATGCTTTGCAACCAGTCTTGTAAAGAGTACATAATCTCCAAAGCTCCACAATTTTATCCAAAGTCCCTTGACGAATGTCCTCTTTAATGGTACCTGGAATGTCTTGGCAAAGTCCAAATTGACGGCTAAACCGAAAAGGACTATAAGGTTCCACTATGAGATGGCCATCTTGACGCATGGACAAGTAAGAGGAACGAATACTCATAAAATATGACAATGAATTACGAAAAAGTCCTCCATCATCAAGAAAAGTTTCCTCCTTATTCCTGACATACAAATTTGCGTCCCATTGCATAGTAGTACCTTGTATTAACTTCCTTGCTTCGTGTTCATCAAAATGCTTGGCCCCTCCTTCTCCAGAATATACAACCATCTTGGGTCCCGGGACATCAATCTCATAATGAGTTTTAAAATAAAGACCTAACCAACCATAAATATAATGAACAGGGAAGCAGGCACCCGAACGACTAATCATTGGAGAAGAATAAGCAATCTTGTTTAGTCCTCGATAGAGACTAGCTAGAACTGGTATTGCTAGATTAATAGGGCGACCTGTTGCCATGAAGCTTGCAATCTTGAAGGTTCCAGGGCGAATTGTATTAAGATCTTCACTGGGCAAAACAAAGGTGCAAAGCCAACAAGAAAGTAATGCAGCCAAGTAGGTCTCTTCCCATAGCCCATCCTCAATCTTGAGTTCAATAAAAGGATTTTTCCCACATTTGGACCAACCTTGAATTTTATTAAGTGGACCATCAGGATTATGAGTTTTAATAGCACGACTCAACCTCTTTGTCCTTCGACTAGGTGGTTTTGAATATTTCATTCCATGCCTACACCAAAAGCTGACCCAATCGCTCGCCGAAACACGCGGGTCTTCTCCTTCTTTTTTAGAATTAAGGTGATGAAAGGCTGCAAATAGGTGCTCACAACTCTTTGGGATAAGCCTCTCTGTCTTGTCACTTCCTGTCAATTCCTCGTAGCAAGGGATGGCTTCATCATAAAGACGACCCAAGATAGGGAGCCCGCCAAGTCGATACAAATCCCAAAGTGAGATAGACATCTCGCCAAGTGATGTGTGAAGGGTGTTGGTTTGTGGACACCATCCTTCGCAAAATGCTCGCATTACATCAGCATTTCGATCATATGTGTAGAGGGATGCTAAAACTGCGTCATAAATATGAGCCTTGTTGAGAGTCTTCTTGCTTCTAAAAAGAACATCTTCAAGCCATTCCCAATATAGAGGTATGTAACTCCACTCTCCATTGATCTTGAAAAGAGTGCCCCAACGTGTTCCGCCCGATATTATACGACGGCCAAGAGTCACTAGATAACGAGACTCTGTAGTGTTCTTGTGAAGAGGACTACGCAAAGACCACGCTCCAGAGGGGGAACCAGAATTCCGAGAGACATCATAGGTCCACTCAACGATGTCTCTTGAGTCTTTAAGTTTAGGCCATCTTTCCGCAAATCGACTAATAATCGGCCTTTCAACAAGCATTGATATGTCTACTTCCTTAGCATCATTCGATTCTTTAGTAACAACAAGATACTTCTTGTCGAATGAAGAGAAGTCTTTGAAGAGCACCATGATGATAGGGCAAACCTATATATATATATATATATATATATATATATAAAAATGTAAAAAAAAAAAAAAAAAAAGAGAACATAAACTACGGTGCAAAAAAGGTTAAAAAAATAAAAAGAAGGGGGCATGGACATGCAATAAAAAAAAAAATATTATTATATCCTCATATGCAAGCATCGCTCCACCGCAAGATATCAATGGGCACACATCCTTGCATAGACAATTTTCATCCTCAAAGTAGCCTTCTTCTCCAATACAATCTTCGTTTTCAAGGAAGTCATCGTATTACAGATAGACTTCATTGTTAAGACTGTCTTCATTGTCAAGATTGTCTTCATCTTCAAAGAAGTCATCGTATCATAGACAGACTTCGTTGTTAAAACTGTCTTTCCCCTCAAGGAAGTCATCGTATCACAGATAGACTTCATTGTAAGGTTGCCTTTCTCTTCAAGGAAGTCATCGTATCACAGATAGACTTCATTGTAAGGTTGCCTTCATCCTCAAGGAAGTCATCTGTGATGTATCACAGATAGACTTCATTGTAAGGTTGCCTTCATCCTCAAGGAAGTCATCGTATCACAGATAGACTTCATTGTAAGGTTGCCCTTCATCCTCAAAGAAGTCATCGTATCACAGATAGACTTCATTGTAAGGTTGCCTTTCTCTTCAAGGAAGTCATCGTATCACAGATAGACTTCATTGTAAGATTGCCTTCATCCTCAAAGAAGTCATCGTATCACAGATAGACTTCGTTGTTAAGGTTGTCTTTCTCTTCAAGGAAGTCATCGTATCACAGATAGACTTCTTTGTAAGATTGCCTTCATCCACAAAGAAGTCATCGTATCACAGATATACTTCGTTGTCAAGGTTGTCTTTCTCTTCAAGGAAGTCATCGTATCACAGATAGACTTCATTGTAAGATTGCCTTCAGTATCACAGATAGACTTCATTGTAAGATTGCCTTCATCCTCAAAGAAGTCATCGTATCACAGATAGACTTCACAGATAGACTTCATTGTAAGATTGCCTTCATCCTCAAGGAAGTCATCGTATCACAGATAGACTTCATTGTAAGATTGCCTTTGAGGTCATTGTCTTGGTAGCTACTACTTGGCTTGAGAAACAAAATAAGCTCTTGCAAGTTCTTCGTAGTGCCACTAAGTCATCATATTACCTATTCTAAATGGAGGTGGAACAATACAAAAAAAAAAACAAAAATAGACATACAAGAAAAAAAAAAAAAATTCACAAGTAAGAAAAGTGTTGATCAAGAATGTACCGCCAAAGATTTGGGTGATGGAACTCTTGCAAAATTTGAAGCTAAAGTATTCTAAGATGGACCGTGGCTGCATAAAGAAAGGGGGGCAAAGAATAAATTAGACTCATATAAAAAAAAAAAAAGAAAAAAAAAAAAAGAAGAAGAAAAGAAGGAGAGAGAGAACAGAAGGAAGTTAATCAACCAATATCTGAATGGTCTTATGAAACTCGATGCAAAGTTCTTTAGATTTAGTGGAAATTGTGGGGCCGGATACTACATGAAGAAAACAAAGTCATGAGCATGGATTACCAAGAACAAAAAAAAAAATACACGTGAAGTCCCAAAAAAGAGAAAAAAAAGAGAGATTATACCTTGCTATCTGGCTAAGGAAGAAGAAAAGAATATAGAAAAGAAAATATTATTTGCAATCCGTCTTCTATAAAGGAAAAAGCTTATGATTTCCGAACTTACACACTATAAAAAAAAAATTGTGAATTATATTCAGCTACGGCTTCCCTTTTATAGTGCTGGTCAAAAAGAGTTTAATTGCAACTAAAACTCAGCTAGTCAAGACTAGATTAGCCAGGAAAAGAAGTCAAAATAAAGAAGAATTCTTGTATGAAGGAAGAAGTTAAATTGGAGAAGAAGTCTTGAGTTGTACGTGATAAGGAAGAAGTTTTGCTTACTGTTATCTACTAGTGTTCAGTGTTCAAGTTTAAGTAGGACTCTTTGAAATATAAGGGTTCCAAATCCTTATTCAGATTGGACTTTGAAACAAAGTTAAAGACTATAAAGACTAATAAATTTCAGATAAACGTACATTCACATTCAAGAGGAATTCCTTTACCCCATTATACTAGACATGTTATAGAGTTTGAAAATCATGCAACAACTCTTTTAGTAATTCGTTTGAAGCGTGCTTACATGAAGATATGGCAACTTTGGAAAGTAAAAATATTCCTTGAGCAAAGAAGCCAAACTCAACTCTTGCATGACTAGTACATCGGTGCATGGATACTTCAAGAAGAGCCAAAGCTACGAATGGGGGCATTTAAAAAAAAAAAATAAAATTTTTTTTTAATGGTATGAATCCAATGTCCATGTTCACGTAGAGCTCTTGGAAATTAATGTTCATGCATGGAGCTATTGGGATGATCTTGATGACTAGAAGTTTCCTATGTACATAAGTCAAAGCATATCTAGTATATCGGTGCATGGATACATCAAGAAAAGCCAATGCTGCGAGTTGGGCATTTTAAAAAAAAATTTATTAATGGTTTGGATTCAGTGGGAAAGTTTGGATCTTAAAACAAAGAGGAGAGTGTATGCAAAATTTAACACCATGCAAGTCGAGACTGCCCATTTTCCACACTCAAAATTGTGGACATGACCAAGTCTCGAGGGGGCATTTGTAGGAGGCAAAAATTTTAAGCCAATCATAAAATGCCACATCAAAGTTTAGTGGCAAATTCTAAATTAATATGTCATTAAATTAATTAAATTAAATGATGACATGTGTCATCCAAATTGACATCGCATTGGCATATCAAAATTTGCCATGTGTCATTTGGCTCACAAGATAAAGATAAATTTCCTATACAAAATTTATGGATAATTATCTTTATAAATAAATAAAATAAAGATAAATTTTCTATTCAAAATTGATGGATAATTATCTTTATTAAAATAAATTAAATAGAGATAATTATTTATCTTTATTGATTATTATCTTTATCAAAATATGATATTTATCAAAATAGATAAATAGAGATAATTATCTCTAAGAAGAATTTGGGCCAATCAAAAGCCTACTACATACTTTCAAGTATATCAATTCAAAGTGGAGTTTATCCTCTAAATCACTATAAATAGAGGACATCCCCTTTCATTTTTAAAAACCAAGTTTTCAAGAGGCCCAAGCTCTAGAGAAATTTCGTCTCAAGAAACTTTGAAGAACTTGAAGAACATTCGAAGAACTTGAAGAACACTCGAAGAACTTGAAGAACACTCGAAGAACTTGAAGAACATTCGAAAGGCTTGAAGAACTTGAAGGACAATAAATCTCTAATAAGCTCGAAGCTAGAGATTTATTGTGAAGACCGATCAATCCATCTTCCAACTAAAATCAAGAAGATTCTTGTTCGAGTCAAATTCGATGAAAATAGAATCAGAGGCTATTCTTTTGTAAAAGAATCAAAATAGAGATTGTATCCATTATACATCAATACAAATATTATATTTGCAAACCATCTTTCTTTTCAATTGTTTGATTTTCTACAATTGAGAAAAATTTGTGTTTACAATACCAAACATCAAACATTCTATTTTTTTTACAACTTCATTTAAATATTCTTTCTTTAATATTTTTATTCATTGATTTCTCTCTCCCCTTTTTGTTACTCTCTCTTCGTCTGATCACCCTCACAGTTAGCCCACCATTCACCATCTCCACAAACCTACAACCAACCACCACCCACAAAACCCCAACAACAACCCACCCCAGCCACGAAACCCCAACAACAACCCACCCCAGTCACCTGAACGACCCACCCCAACCCAGCCACAACCCACCCCAACCTCGATATGATCTAATGCAGCCACCCTCACCAACAACATCAACCACCGCCAAAAACCCAACCACAACCCATAGCCATTGAATCAACCCACATCACCTACTCTAAAACACCATTACCCACAGAATCAAAGTGACCTACAGAAACACTGTGACCCACGAACCACGATTACCTAAAGCCTGAACCACCGAGACCCATAAAAAGGAGATAGAACGGCCCACGATCCACCTCCACAGAGATTCGAAGACCACGATCCACCATAGAGATTAGAAGGTGAATCGGAGACAGATTGGCTACGAAGAAGTAGAGATCGACGATAACGAGGATAGATCTATGACGACGAGGTAGAGATCAACGACAACGAGCAAAGATTGGCAACGGGCAGAGATGATGAACCACGAAAGAGAGAAGAGAGAAGTGAGAGAGACAAAAATTTAAAAAAGAGCTGTTGGTGAATATAAAATGATTTTTTTTTACAATCTAGCTATAGTGAGCTTGTATTGATACAAGCTCACTGTAGCAGTATGTAAAAAATTTTGTCATTTGAAATCTTTGATGGAGTGACTTTTTGTGTGTGTTGATGCTAAAATTTAGCATATACCGCTTTTAGCATCCTTAATGTGAATGCTCTTACAGCTACACACATAGACTCCAGGAAGTTTCTGATGGGACAAGCATTCAAGAGATTATCTACCTAATCAACAAATGAAAGGTTAGGATGAAAGGAGAGGGAAAGGCTATATAAGGGGAGGACCTTCATGAAGGAGGGGCATTTGATCTGAGAGAAAAAGAAAAGAAAGAACTTTGTGTACTCACAAAAATCTGGAATTTATATAAGGACATACCCTTCTTAGATTTGACCGAGGAATAGTTTTCTCTTCAAAGTATATTTTTCAATCATTATAGCACTAAACCAATCTACTGTGGCCCATACTTGATTCATTAAGTCTTCACTTGTTAAATCTACACTCTAACAAATCTATTATTGTGGGCTCATTGGGCCATCACTCACATCTGTTGGGCTGATGGTCAATTTTAGTCCTTACAAAATCATTTGTATGAGGTATTATTTAAATATGTTAAATGATTAAATAAATAAGTTATGAAACTAAAAATATACATGAAATGCTATATTAATTATAACAGTAAATTTGAAGAATTTTTCATCAAACTGGTTCAGAGATAAACATTTCCCTTAAATTTGTTGTAAATGAAGTCAATTAATTTAATTCCCAATGTTGCGGGTACTATTTAAGATAAAATTGTAATTTTGGGTACTTACACTATGTTAAATTATTATAGTTTTTATTATTATTTTTAAAAAGGGGGTAAAATGTGATGTCAACAAGCATCATCCCAGCTAAGCCCCACGGGCGGCTTTGTTGTCTGGGTATGCATATCACACTGAAAATATGTCTCCAGTGTTCCTAAATTTCTTTATGTACTTTCAGTTTCAAGCAATAAAACTCTATCGTCTCTTTCAAAAAAAAAAAAAAAAAAAAACAAGCATCATATATCATAATTTGGCAAAATTTGCCAAGTTTATAATAGCAGTTTTCATTCTTGATATATTAACTGTGTAAGCAAACAGAAGTTCATTATGGGTGAGAGTCTCTTATCCTCGTGGAAGCTCACCATGTCTAGGCCAGATTGACATAGTAAAATCATATTGAAATTACCATTTCATTGATATCTAATTGTCCTTTAGTTTTGAGATGGAAGTATGGATTTTCTAGCTACCTTTCGTACATTGAATCATTGATACAAAAATTTATGGTATAAACAACCTGAATTTGTCCTAGCTAAAATTCGCCTAATATAAGATTTCATGCTTGATTAACTAGTTAGTGAGGTAATAGCTTACAAATATACAATGTACCATATATTAGCTCAACAAACCAAGCTAATAACTTAGAAATCAACATTTTACTTTGACAAAAAAAGAGTTTGGACATTTTCAACAAGCGCTTCACTCACCATAAAAAGCTTGAGAATTACATGTACCTTTTGTCACCCTATTATTGCATGTTGTATTTATTATTATTTATTCAAAAATATTGATCTCTCTCATCTAGACAAGACACATATTAGTTTTTTTTGTATATGTTCGTACCCTAATAAGAACTCACAAGTTTTGTAATATATCTAAAGTTTCACAATATTTTTCAATATTGTCAAGGGCTTTTGAAATAATGTTAAAAACATAATAAATTTTACAACTTGCAGAGATTGTATTTACGTGCACTCATCACTAACACAGTTTTATTGTCTATTCTTGAAAAGGTGACAACTCAATATTTGTGAAAAAAATTATTATAAAAAGTTGTTCATTTAGATTTAGGCGTAAATGCACTTTTAGTCCCTATATTTTAACTTTTTTCTATTTTAGTCCTTACATTTTATTTTTACCACTTTTAGTCCCTAAACCAATTAACGTCTTTCATTTAAGTCCTTGAAGCACCCTTCCGTCACTAAACTAACGGCAAAACTGACAAATCAATAAAATAATAATTTTTTTTACACGTTGGTCAATAAAATAATATTAAATATTGAAAAGCAAGTATTTCACACACGTCCATGCTCTGTTTTCTTAGCGTACAAGCAGAGAGATTCTAGCAAATACCTCTTAGCAACTTGCATACCAGGGGTTCATTAATTTGGATGAAGAATAAGTCAAGAACTTTCTCCGTTAAGGAGGCTTACCAGGTGGCAGTCCATCTTACGCAATAGCACGATGAGGAGCAATCCGGTGCGAGGAAGGATCAGCCAATATGGAAGAAGATTTGGTCTCTAAATGTGCCACCAAAGGTTCGGACATTCCTTTGGAGAGCCTGTTCAAACAGTCTTACTTCATTCTTCGCAAAATGCAGTTTCAGGTCTTCGATCTGAATCCTCAACAAATCCTTCTTTAGCTCCGTACTCATCATGTTGTTCCAATAGGCCTTGACTCATGCCTCCGCCGTGTCTTTCTTGGGGTTCTTGAGCTTTCTTTCGTCTTCCGGCGACCCCATTTCGAAGTTCTTTCTCGCCGTAATAGCACTCTGTTTGATCTCGTCCTTTCTGTCTTGCACATCTCATTCTATATATTTTTCATGTATGTAGCGTCTATGATAGACTTGCTAATTAGTTTAAAGACTCCGAGTATAGTTCTGAGTTCTTGAATTTGAGACTCTCTGGCCCGCTCTTCATTATTGAAGATGGTACCTTCCATGAGGATGGGGTCTTCGATGGCTAAAGCGGAATCACATGCTTCGATCACGGGTTCAAAACCGGCATTGGCGTTGTCGTAATCAGCTAAGTCGAAGAGTGCATTGAAATGGTATGACCGAAAGTAGAGGGAGTCGGGGCATAACTCCACGGCTCGCTTGGATGATTCGACAGAAATCTTGACATGTTCGAGCGTTTCGGCAAGGTTGAGGTGAGCATCGGAAGAATTGTTTCTGACTGAAAGGATGATTACTTCAAGTGCAGAATAACTTGCTAAGAAAAGAACTTACTTCAATAGTTTGAATAACTAGGGATGCCAACTTGAAAGCACCCCTGTTTCACGGCATTGAAACAGAGTGTTTCTCAACTTCTAAACTATGCAGCAATAGCGAATTCTCAGGAACCAATCGAAGCATGGTCGATCTGGAATGCTCATAATAAGTTTTACTTTGAGCGGAAACAAGTTCATCCTAGTTTGATTCTAAATGGGGCATACGGGTTGTTGGATGAATACCAACGGCTAATGCAGTCAAGAGTTTAGGGGGCTCATGGTTTTAGTAGCTACTTTTTGTGTGGGGCATGGTGTAGTGTGTTTTCTTTAGAGCACTTGGAGTAGCTTTATTCCTTGGCTAACTGCATGTAGTTAAGCTTGGGGTTTATACTTTTTCTTTGTTTTTCTTTTTTTGTATTCTTTTGGTTTCATATTTAATGAAAGTTTCTAATCAGTTCTCAAAAAAAGTGTGATTGTTTGTAATTGTATAAATCTTATTACTAAGTTGACCACTTGTCATATTGCACATTCTCGTAGGAAAGGCAACCATTGATCTTTTCTTAGCAAGTTATTCAAACTATTGAAGTAAGACTGTTTGAACAGGCTCTCCAAAGGAATGTCCGAACCTTTGGTGGCACATTTAGAGACCAAATCTTCTTCCATATTGGCTGATCCTTCCTTGCACCGGAGTGCTCCTCATCGTGCTATTGCGTAAGATGGACTGCCACCTGGTAAGCCTCCTTAACGGAGAAAGTTCTTGACTTATTCTTCATCCAAATTAATGAACCCCTGGTATGCAAGTTGCTAAGAGGTATTTGCTAGAATCTTTCTGCTTGTACGCTAAGAAAAAAGAGCATGGACGTGTGTGAAATACTTGCTTTTCAATATTTAATATTATTTTATTGACCAACGTGTAAAAAAAATTATTATTTTATTGATCTGTCAGTTTTGCCGTTAGTTTAGTGACGGAAGGGTGCTTCAAGGACTTAAATGAAAAGCGTTAATTGGTTTAGGGACTAAAAGTGGTAAAAATAAAATGTAAGGACTAAAATGGAAAAAAGTTAAAATATAGGGACTAAAAGTGCATTTACGCCTTAGATTTATTGTGTCTTCTCTCATAGGAGGTCGAGTAGAAACTCACATCCTCAACTCATATCCTACAACAAACCTATCAAAGCCCCAAAGGTACCCATGGGCCATTGAGCCTAGGGTCCACCATTTTCATGACAGAAACTACATCTGACAGCTAAGAGAGTCTTGATGTATATTTTCCTGGAGTTCGTGGCTGCCAGGAATAAGGCTACAATTGACGTCTGTGAGTTCTAATGTAGTCTTCTCAAGATGAATAATCCCAACACTGCCTTCGCATTCATGACATGTTTGGCTCCGAGATGGTACCAACAACAAAACAGTTGCCAAAGCTACAACAGCAACAACGAACACTGGAGAACAAAACTTCCCTCGAGTTTGACCTGAGTCTTGAAGTGGGTCGGTCATAGCTGGGCAAGAGTCTATGCTTGGGGTACAGAGATTTGGGTTTCCAGTGAATGAGCTGTCCTTAAACAAGAAACACTGCCCACCACTAGGAATTCTTCCCACAAAACTATTGTAGGACAGATTGAGGATTACGAGGCTTGTCATGGAGCAAATTTCATTTGGTATATGCCCAATAAGTCGGTTTTGAGCCAGATTAAGAGTGCTGAGAATCTTCAAACTACCAATATCCTCTGGAATTTCCCCGGAGAGACTGTTTTGGCTAAAATCGATGGATGAAAGTGAAGTACAACGAGATATTGAAGTTGGAATCTCACCGCTGAAGTTGTTTGAAGTGATGTTAATCTTTGACAATGTATCTATATCAAAGATTTCGCTAGGAATCTCACCTTGAAATGTATTCCTACCCAGGAATAAAGCTTGCAAGCTTTTGAGATTTCCAATTGATGGAGGGATTTTCCCTGTGATTTTATTGTTGGATAGATCAAGAATTCCAAGGGAGTCCCCTGAAATGTTGGATGGAAGCTCGCCAGAGAAATTGTTGTTGCTAACCTCAATAATTTGCACTAGGGGTAAGTTAAAAATCCCAGCAGGAATCGTCCCGTTGAATAAGTTCTTCTGAATTCGGACTTTCAGTAGCGACTTACAAGCACCAAGCTCCTCGGGAATTGGTCCAGATAAGAAATTGTCCATCAAAACCAACATCTTCAACTTCCCTCCTTTACATAAATCTCGTGGAATCGGACCAGTAAGTTGGTTAGATGTGACATCAAGAACTTCAAGTTTTCCATTCTGACCTAGGTTCTTCGGGAGTTCAGACGTAAAGTTGTTCTCCCATATCTGAAACGCCTTAATATTTGGAAGGTCACCAATAAACGCAGGAATTCCACCGGAAAGTTTATTTATGAACAGATTGATTAGACTGATATTTGTTAGTTGCGAGAAGCTTTCTGGGATCTCTCCAGTAAGTTTGTTAACTGAAAAGTCTAGCGTTTTCAAATTGACCAAATCAGAGAGTTCAGAAGGTATATTACCCGTGAGCTGGTTGAACTGTAGAAACAATGCTTCCAAGTTCTTCAAAAGGCCTATACTCTTAGGAATCTCGCCCGTAAGGTTACAATTCGCCATGTCGAGGCGTTGAAGCGAACTCAAGGATCCAAGCTCCTCTGGAATACCTCCTTCAAAAGCATTGTAATACCCAACAAACAATTTTTTGAGATTCTTTAACCTACCCAGCCTCGCCGGGATCTTGCCGGTAAGTGAATTGCCATTCAAGCCCAAGAATTCGAGGCTCTGAACCTCGGAGTAACTATCTGGAATTGGCCCAGAAAAATAGTTCCCACCAAGACAAAGATGCTTGAGATTTTTCAAGTTCACGAGCTCTGTAGGAAGTGGCCCGGAAAAATTGTTGTTGTAAGCGTCAAGAATCTCAAGCTCTGTCATTCGCAGGGTTATTTCTCCAGGAAATTTTCCGTAGAAAACGTTATTGGAGACATTGAGGACCTTGAGTGACGTGAGGTTTGCCATCTCCATAGGAAGCATCCCTGTGAGATTGTCTGCAGATAGTTTTAAATTGACCAACTTGTTCAATAGCCCAATCTCAGGCGAAATGAAACCGAGGAGAGGTGTGTGAGACACGTTCAAAGAAATAACTCGTGAATCCTGGTCACAGGAAATTCCGGAGAAGGAACAATGTGCTGTTGGAGACAAAGAGGGTTTCCAGTCATCCATGCCCGAGCCTTTGTGTCCAATCATGGAGGACTTGAGCTTCAAAAGTACTTCAAGGTCACCACAGCGCGAAGTAGAAAAGCATACTGAGAAAAGAAAGATAATTAAAGTAAAGTGGAGGCGATTGCAAGTGAAGAAGCTTCTCATTTTGTAAAGGATGACTAAAAATGCTATATATATGCTGGTTATCACCATGCAGTTCAATGAAAATGGGTATTCTGTATTATGAGTTTACAACATTTTCTGTAGCTCTAACCTGCTGGAATATGGTCCTATTTAAATGTTGATCCCCTCGCAGGGTTTAACTGAAACTAATTTCTTGGATTCTTTTAAATAATGGATTAAAAAAGAAGAATAACTTTAAAAGCACATTTCTTTTCCAAAAGAAAAAGTGGTCAAGAACATGAATGGAAGCCAAAAAGCACATCCACCGCCGCAAGTCTGCAACTCAAGGCCGTTTTAAAAAAAAAAAGTAAAATTTGACACAGTTCTTTTTTGAAAAATAATTTTTTTTTGGTTTTTTTTTTTTTTTTTTGTTTTTTGTTTTTTGTTTTTCAAGTAGCTTATTTACATCATATTTAATGAAAATTATATTTCTTAATAAATTTTATGTTAATGTGTGAAAATAAAAAACTAAAAATTAGTTTATTATTAAAAAGTTAACAGCTAAAATATTTGCACCAAAAAAAAAAAAAAAGCAAATAATTAAGCAAATGCCAAAGGCATTACTTTTTTTTTTTTGAGAAGCAGCCAAAGGCATTACTTAAGTATGTATAATGCAAACAAAGGATCTTATTTCTTTTTCAAAAGAAAAAGTGGTCAAAAGAAGACGCATATCCACTGCACCTTTAAGGCTTTAACCATGAAAAACAAAATAAGATTTTTTAGTATCACAAACAAGGACTTCATTTACTATCCATGAAGCTAATTTTGTCTTATCCTTTTAATTAATCTAATAATCATATTGCTAAAGGCTACTTTTTTTATTATTCGCTATTGTTAAAGTGCTCATTTTAAAATATAACTGTATCAAAAAATATATATATATTTAAAATATAACTGTATTCGTATAATATATATATATATATATATATATATATATATATATATATATATATATATATATATATAACTGCATCTTTAATTAATTTTTCTACATATAAAAAGAGTCAATGAGTATAATTACAGTGTTTTTGGTTTGTTTATTCAATTCCCACTGTTACACTTTCTTTCTTTTTTGTGGTAATATCATCCTTTGAAATTGCTTAAATAATAATAATAATAAAATATCAACACAACAAATTGCTACAATATTTTCACAATTGTTTAGGAATTAATTATTTATATGTCAAAATAAAATAATAAAATATTATACTAAAACCAATCACAACTAAAAATAAAGGTATTGTGAAAAAAAAAAGTGTTACATTCACAACATTTTTCAAAATATTTTTATAACAAATTTTTAAGTGGTATATTGTTATTCTAATTTAAGTTTACCAAGGAAATTACATTTTTGCCCCATCAATAATAATTCGTAACAACCTACTACTTATGATTTATAATAAAAATACTGTGGACATAGCATTTTTTTTTATGAAAACGTTAAAACATCTTGTTGTTGTCACAATATTTCCATAATTGCCAAGATGTCAATTATTACAAGTCAAAGTAAAATATAGCAAAGTTATAAAGGTATTAAGAAAATGTTGTGCCATTCTTTGTATTTCTAGAATTTTTTTTTATTAGTCAATTTTTGTTGAGCCAAAATTCACTGTTTCACATACAGTTTTCTTGGGTTGAATTTTTGTAATTTTTTTTTCCTTTATGCACAATTTTAAGTCAAGATACATAGTTTTACACACACACACACAAAAAACAAAAACAAAACAAAAACTTAGGATTAAAAAATATTTCATCATTTATATTTGGGGTGGTTCACAATTCCTCCTTAGACTTTAAAATCAAGCAATTTCCCCTTATAATTTTGGAAAAAAAGCAAAATGTCATATTGTTATTCTCTCAATTAAACCAAAATGAAAGCTTATGATTCTTTAAATATTCTATTGAGTAATGTCTAAAATACTCCCACTAATTAAATTTTAACATCCCAAAAATTTTCTTCATGTATTTTGAGTTTTAGATAGTAGTAATACTTAAAAAGTTGGAATGGTAATATAAGATGTTTTATTTGTTACCTACAGAAAATTGATTTTCTAGGTTTAAATCTTCGAAATTTATAATTTATCTAATGGGAAATTTAATGACACATGTCTTTTGTTATCTTTTTTTGTCTCTCTCTTTTCTTGCCTAAAATGGGTGTTCATTAAAAACTAATTATGCTAAAGATTGCACCTAGATTCATGTAGAATGATAAATAAGAAAGTATGAATGACAAAAATTTCATTGTGTATAGTTGAAGAAAAGTTTTAATTGTAGCATATGATATAATTCATTGCGAAAATTTAAATATTGTGACAAGGTTTTAGCAAAATTCAGTTGCTTATAGTTAGAAGATAATGATATTAGTTATCATTCTTAGAAGTTTTTAATGAATGGATATTGCCTTTAATAAATATGTATCAAAATTCTTATACGAATGATATTAACTTTTTATAATATACATTTTTTATGTATATAATTTCATGCTTCTTCAAATAAAGATTTTATTTTAATTTTCTCACTCAAGAGGTGGCACGTGCAAATGATAAAGTAAGCCAATGAAACTAAACTATACCAAACCAAACTTCTATCCTATCAGACCATATTCAACTGATTAATAGTTTTAGAATTTTTTTTTTTGTTCATTTTTTTATAAAATTATTGTTAAAACTAAAAAAAGGGAAAAACAAGATACTCAACTATGTAGCAAGAAAGAGAGAAATCATATTAGTATGTTTGATTAGAGTGATAAAATACGGATTGAGATCAAGTGCAATTGCACCTGATGCAATTATAATAAATGGTTGAGATTGAGAGTTAGAAAAAGTAACTTTCAATCTCAACCATTAAATAAAAAAAAATAGTAAAAAGAAGTAAAAATTAAGGTTAAAAAGTTAAGAATGTAAAAAAATTTGTGATCTCAATCCATAAAATACATGCTTTGCTCTTATATACAGGAAACAAATAGCGAAAATATAAAAATAACTATTAAACAAACTTCCATTGTGTATAGTTGAAGGTATTTGATAAAAAGTTTCAATTGTAGCATATGGCCCAATCATTGCGAAAATTTAAATATTGTGACAATGATTTAGCAAAACTCAGTTGCTTATTGTTGGAAGATGATAATATTCGTTATCATTCTTAGAAGATTTTAATGAGTGGATATTACCTTTAGCAAATACGTATCAAAATTCTTATGTGAATGAGATTAACTTTGTATGACTTACATTTTTTATTTATATAGTTTCATGTTTCTTCAAATAAAGATTCTATCTTAATTTTCTCACTCAAGAGGTGGTACGTGCAAGAGGTAGCACGTGCAAGTATGTGAATGAGATTAACTTTGTATGACATACATTTTTTTATGTATATAGCTTCATGTTTCTTCAAATGAAGATTCTATCTTAATTTTCTCACTTAAGAGGTGGCACGTGCAAGATGTAGCACGTGCCTTGCATGTGCCACCCTCACTAGTAATGATAAAGTAAGCCAATGAAACTAAACTATACCAAACCAAACTTTTATCCTATCAGGCCAAATTCAATTGATTAATAGTTTTAGAATTATTGTTTTTTTTTTTCATTTTTTTTATAAAATTATTTTTAAAACTAAAAAAAGGGAAAACAAGATGCTCGACTATGTAGCAAGAAAGAGAGAAAACATATTAATATGTCTGATTTGAGTGATAAAATATGGATTAAGATCAGGTGCAATTGCAATAAATGGTTGAGATTGAGTGTTGGAAAAAACAACTTTCAATCTCAACTATTAAATAAAAAAAATATTAGAAAGAAGTAAAAAAATTAAAGTTAAAAAGTTAAGACTGCAAAAAATTTTGTGATCTCAATCCATAAAATACATGCTCTGCTCTTATATACAGGAAATAACTATTAAACAAAATTCCTAACCACATCTAATAGCTAGTAACAAAAAGTAACCCCACTAATCTCAACTAACCAATTAATGTATGGCAAGTGTCCCCCTCTAACTAATTAAATTCACAACAGTGAACAACACGACTTGTAGCTTAATGCTTATAAAACAAAAGCTACAAGTCGTTTTACTCTGTACGCATCAATATAAAAGCTGTAACCGGTAGTCACTTCAATAATTATTATCCTTATCCAATGGTGCATAGTTTAATATATGTGTTAGAATTATGTAGCTAAATCAAGAGATCATAAGTGATGTCGCGGAAGCCTGAAGAAAGCACACACGATACTTTCTTGATGGAACAGAAACTAAACTGTTAGTTTCTGGTAGTAAACCTCGAATCCACGAGGGGTTTCCCTGAATCCACGAGGGGTTTCCCTGACAAAATGTCTGTGTTTGACAAAATGTCTGTGTTTATTAATAATCAACTATTAACTGAATTGCCTTTGGAGGCTACAATGCGTTTAAATAGTAAAAACAAAACCTAGGGCAACTAGAAACCCTATGGCGGCTATGAAAGCATATAAAACCCTAATTTGACTAAACAACATTAAAAACACCTAAAAACAAGGAAATAAATGCCCTAAACCTAAAATAACAAAAATTACATAAAAATACCAAATATAAAATATTACAGAAATTAATTAGAATATTTTGTCCTACATCAGACCCCTCCACTTGAAATAAACTCGTCCTCGAGTTCATTCTTGAAATCTGAAATCTTCCACTCCAAATAAACAAATACTTTGAATGTTTTAATAACTTGATCCGGTTCTGAAACTTGAATCTGTTATAAAGTGCAGCGTAAAATTTCTTCTCATCAATCTTCAATTTATTTGCAACATCAATCAACAAAGGGTTAATAGTAAAATTAAAATTTTCTACTCCAAGAAAATCAACATATTGTGTAGTCATCTTCAACAAATCAACTGAGACCTGAGGATTGTGAGTTGTGGACTCATCCTAATATTTGACCTCAATTGAATCTTCCACAACGTTCTCAATAATTACCATCTCTTCATTCCTGTCATTATTCACAATCAACTCAACATTCGTTTCTTTGACCTCTTCTTCAAATTTTTGACAAGTAGTATTTTCAATCTTCAATTCAATAACTTGTAGCAAATCTTGATCTTTTTTAACCACTTCAAAATTTTCTTTAGAAATAGGTTGCTTCTTCTCAACCCTCAAACTTGACACACGGACTTGGCTGTCATAATTTTGGTTTCGAATATATTGCTTTTCATATGAATACACAGATTTATAATCAACACTCGTATAATCTAGTATATCATAATAGTCATTAGGAAACCATAAATCAATTAATACTCTTTTCATTCTTTGCTAAGAGCGAATTGGATGCTTACCTCGTCGCTTTCTATCAATTTGAATGTCTTCCCACCATTCTTCTGCTTCATTGTCTAATTTATTAGATGCAAGCCGCACCTTTTCTTCATCACAAATCTTCCAAAAATTAAAATACTCTTCTAAATCAAGAAGCCAGTCAATAAAATCCATCCTACACATATCTCCGTCAAAGAATGAAATTTTCTTGTAGTTAGGAGTGCGTCTTTGAATATATTGAACATTGTTGTTGTGAGATGATTTCCTAGCAAGAAGAGTAGCAATCTTTTGCTGGATTTCACCCATAATTTTCTGACTCTTTTCATGAAATTGTTGCTGTTCATCACGAAATTGTTGATTTTCATCACGAAAATCAAGGAACTCAGCCCTAGTGAGGACTGGGTTGTTGACGTCGTCACCGCCGTCATTGTTGTGGTGGTTACCGTCTCGCCGGTTAGCCATCAGACCAGGGTAAGTCAAGGCTCTGATACCAACTGATGTCGTGGAAGCCTGAAGAAAGCACACACGATACTCTCTTGATGGAACAGAAACTAAACTGTTAGTTTCTGGTAGTAAACCTCGAATCCACGAGGGGTTTCCCTGAATCCACAAGGAGAATAAAACTGGAATCCACCAGAAGAAAATTTGACAAAATGTCTGTGTTTATTGATAATCAACTATTAACTGAATTGCCTTTGGAGGCTACAATGCGTTTAAATAGTAAAAACAAAACCTAGGGCAACTAGAAACCCTATGGCGGCTATGAAAGCATATAAAACCCTAATTTGACTAAACAACATTAAAAACACCTAAAAACAAGGAAATAAATGCCCTAAACCTAAAATAACAAAAATTACATAAAAATACCAAATATAAAATATTACAGAAATTAATTAGAATATTTTGTCCTACATCAATAAGTTTGATTCTTGTCTTCTCTACATTGCCTCTTATTAAAAATCTCACGTGTTGAGTTTTACCTATTAAAAGGGAGTTTGAATCCACAAGCAAAGAGGAGTGTTAGAATTATGTGTTTAAATGATTAAATTTATCATCTCCTAATAATTTAAACTTTTGAAAAAATCGGTAATTTAACAAAATCACAATTGAGATTTGAGGTTAACAGACCATGTTTTTTAAGCCAATGGTAGACTTTGTTTCATAATTTTTATTTGGCCTCCCTTCCCTTTGTGAACATCCAATAAAATTGAATTGAAACAAAATTGCATTCTTAATGAGTAATCTCAACCATGGCCAATGGGGACTCAGCACTTGTGTACCTTGCTTTAAAATATTTTCTTCCGAATTATTACTATTATAGTGAAGTCTTTTGTTCATACTAATTAATGACATAACAATGTGGGTAGGACCTAGTTCTGCTAGATAAGGTGTAAGTGGATACAGCACTAGTATAAGAGTGTAATTCCTATTACCAGGATAGTATGACAACTGCCCAAGATTGGGCAACAAAGTTTCAAGCATCAATTCCATTTTCACCGCGTCAAATCAGTTATGTCAGAACAAATTCATATTCTCATTGAAAAGTTAATTAGTGGAGAATTTGTTTAATGTAAAAATTCTTACTTCTATTTTCATTCATCTTTTGAGAGTTTGACAGGTGTTGGAATATGAAGACAAGCACAAGAACACTCAAATACTTTAGGAAGCATTCAGACTGATTGATTAAAAATATGTCTTGTGTCACTCTGTAAGTAATAAAAAAACAACCATGTGAAGAACATAACATCACAATTCTTTTCTCACTTTCTTCTGTCAATTATTGGTGAAGGCAAAAATCTTCTGTTGTGTGTCAAGACAACAAGTATTAAGTTGTGAACATGGCATGCACTAAGTATGTGTTCCTTGTTATGTAAGACTCAACATTGTATAAAAGTTTCCTTCTTGAAAATATAAACCAATACCCAGTAAACTAAATTTAGTCAATTCAATCAAATAATAAGTTCAATAAGTTTGAGCAATTTGGATTATGAATATTACAATCCACTTCCTAATGTAACAAAATTCCTAAAAAAATAATAAAAGACAAAAAATCTGACTGTGAATCAAGGCTCATATTAATAAAATTCTGAAATTCCTGCCCATCCAACCCCAAAAACTAAAATGATAGGACATGCCCATGATTGCCCAAAACTATTTTGAAACTAGTAACTAAACCAATAACAGTACCTACAGGGCAAACATCAACATCCAGCCTCATGGCCTCAGTATCTTCCAACACCAAAATTAATTATGTGGTTTAGAAGACCGCTGAATATCTCGACAAAGTAAACACAATTTCCTTACAATATTGTCCAATCCAATTAGTGAAGCAATTCAAACAGCCAAACTCTTGGTCGCCGGAAAGTGTTTCTGTTGGAGTGTCGGTGGGCTCATGACCTCGTTGTTAATCTGAGAATTTACAAGTGAAACAGCTAAAAGTTTAGGTGGAGGAGCTCTTATATCCTTGAACCATGAGTTCATCTCTGCTCGCTACATTAAGAAATAACTAGAATTTAAAACGGAAAAAAAATTGTTGTGACCATGATAACAATGTCACACTGAACAGTAGCTTTGTAACATCCGTAGACATCTTATCTTGCAACTAGTGGATATTCAAATTTGAGAGTAAATGGTTATTTCACATGCTTGAGAATGAAAAGGCCATTCCGTGCAATCAAAAGATTGTATATAATTGGATACTCAACTCACTTGATCGAATTTTGATGTAATTTGATAATGTGCACAGCACTGCTTGAATGCGTAAATTCCATGTTCATTCCACTTTCACCTCTACTTCGAGCTCCATTTTTTGCACTTCATTGATGGCTTTTTTACTTCTGTTATGGGAGATCTTTGTACCATTATAAGGTTATTGAAGTTAATTTCTAATGGCATTAATTTTCATATTGTTAGGATCATGAAGACCACCGCATGCCCTTGGTGCGATGCGGTGGTCACTCCACAAGTGTAAGTATTAGTGAGGTGTGGGGGGCAAGGGCTGAGGTTCAAGTCTCTCGGAGGGAGTTTCACACACATATTCACATAGATTAGGCTAGAGTAGAATTCTATCTTGTAAAAAAAAAAAAAAAAAAAAAAAATCATAAAGCATAAAGTTATAACGTCGGCAGGATTGGTGCCCAATATTTTAAATGACATGTGCACCATTTAATCTACAAAAATTTCATTATATTTTTATATAATAATTATATTACATTTTTGTGCGTATCATGTGAGTTTGCGATTAGTTATTTTATGAACTAGTCATAGACCCGCACGATACGTGGAAAAATTTAACATCATATTCTTTTATGTTAAGTAAAAAATGAAAATAGTGGTTAAGACTTATAAATAATAGTCTCAAACTTATCTCACAATAATGTGATTACACTATAATATATAATATATATTTTGTAACTAAAGAAGTCTATATCTTGATTTTTTGTATATATATATTTTTTGCCAAGGAAACATGTTGCATTTTATTTTTAATTATTATATATGACAAAATATTTTGTAATACGTTATAATATAGTGAAATATGCACCAAAATGCAACAAAAAAAAGAAAAAAGAAAAAAAGAAAGAAAGAGAATGTATAATTTTTATGAGAACATGAAAATGAATCTTGATGATTTCATATGAAAGCTAACATTATTTTGCATTTTTGGAGATGTTAATGAACAATTTATGCAAACTTTGTTTTCATTTTTTCGCTTAAGAACTATTAAACAAAGTTGTAATAATTTATATTTCGATAATCATTAAACTCATATATGAGAATAAACTATTACAAAAAAATTTCTCCCCAAAACATATATTGATTTATATTTTTCCTTTACACACAATTTAAAAATTTTGAAAAACTAAGGAAGCTAAATGTGTAGTATTTTTTTTTTCTTTTGAGAAGAGCTAAATGTGTAGTTGATTTTATTCAATCAATAAAAAACATAAAAGGGGTAAATAAAAGCAAGGGTATTCATGATATAATTGTTTATACATGTCCATATTTGTTTTTTTATACCATGGAAGCACCTCATTATGTTAAGCTATTGAGAAATTTATACATTTAATACTCTTGTTCTCTAAAAGATTCATGTAGTAGTTGATTCTCAAAAAAAGAAAAAAAAAAGAAAAAAAGATTCATGTAGTAGTTGTACAACTGTATCTTGTTTAATCTCTCCCAGGTCTATAACTTTAGCCCAAATCACAGCATATAAACCAATGATCATGAAAAAAGAACATAGCAAGATGAAGCCAAACACAATTTCTAAATTTTAACAAATTTTCCAAGAAAATAGTAGGAAAAGATATTGAATTATAAATTATAATGTGTCAACCAACAATGCAATAATCTATAATTATACTGCAAGAGTAATGCATTGATGATTGTAGAATTGCTAAGGAAATCATCAAAGTAGATTACTATATATATATATGGTTAGGAAAACTTGCTAAAAAGTGTGACTTATGTGAAAGTAAAAAAAAAATTTAGTAATCCAAAAAGTGGAATAATGTAAGAGAATTTGATTAGTAATACCAGCATATAGACAACCTAACAACCATTTATCATTTAAGCTATGTTATTCAAATTGCTTTATTGACATAAAAAACTATTGTTGTTATCTTGACAATACTTATCAATCTTCATATATTAATCCAAGAACTTCTAGAACTTGTAAAAAGCTTATCGTAAAGCATTAAAACAAATAGAATATCAAGATTATAGAGAAATATAAATGTGAGAGAGAGAGAGAGAGAGAGAGAGAGAGAGAGAGAGAGAGGTACCTTTGATATATAGTAGATATAAAAAAAAAAACATATATTGATAATTGAAAATTTTCCATCACATATACTAAGCTTATTGGTTTTAAAATAGATAAAAAGAGAATATATATATATATATATATATATATATATATATATATATATATATATATATATATATAAAATATGTAGGAGAAGGAAAAAGGTATAAATGATACATTAGTGTCGAGGGAGGGGAAAGGTAAGAGAAGAGGAAGAGACCTTGTATATTTTGGTAATTAAAAATTGTATTTGCAATTGCTAAGTTGCATATACGAGTGCGTGTGTGTGTGTGTGTAAAGGAAAATTATTAGGTACTCCCGGAGTACCATAAATGCGTGCTCCCTCCTCTCACATGAATGGTGGGTCCCACCATTCATGTGAGAGAAGGGAGCACGCATTTATGGTACTCCGGGAGTACACAATAATTTCCCGTGTGTAAACTCATCAAATTAAATGTGGTAACATAATAGCAAGTCCGTATAGAGAACTTTTGGGCTACCATATTGGTTTATGGAAAATTAGAGACTTTCCATATTCATTATTTTTTTTCCCAAAATTTTTTATGTGAGAATGAGATCACATCAAGGTATATGCTTCAAGTAAGAGTAATGGATATTAGTATTATCATGGAAAACATAAAACAATAGTTAAACATTGTAAGCATTCTAGAGTTGTTTCCTTAAAAATTATAATTGGTAAGAATTTGTTTTTTTGAGGTGATAAATGGTAAGAATTAGATATTAGATCTTTAAAAAAGAAAAAGCAAAAAAGACATTAATATGTATGAATTTCTGTAAGTTATTTACATCGTAAAATTAATGAGAAAATCATACAAAGCTAAGTTATAATCTCAAATACAAAGAAAAAGAAGAACACCATATGCTCCATACTTATCGATCATAATATGTAGAAGATCTTGTTTCTTCTTCCAATGTATCCTAAGAAGTTTGAAGTTAGCATAGATTTAGATGAGACTAAAGAAAATCAGCAAGAATTTATATAGTAAACATAAATAGAACAAATAACAAAGCCATTCAGAAAATAAAATAAATAAATGGGAGGGAAATGATCATGTACTAAATTAATAAAACGTATTCCAATTTTTTAGACTATTTTAATGGATAAAATGAAATTATGTATAGGAAAATTTTAAATATGAATATAAAGAAAATAGACTAACAATTGACAATTGGAAAAAAAAGAAAAAGAAGAAAAAAAGAAACAATGTATTACGACATCATAAAAAAAAAATATATATATATATATATATATATATATATATATATATATAGCACAAACCATAAAATTTGCAGCTGAAAAGCAAAGAAGTTGAGGGAGAAGAAAAGAAAAAACTAAACTCAAAGGGAGTTTCCAATTCTATTTGTAATTTGGTGACTTATGGGGTGGAAGAGAGCAATTCAAAATTTATATAAAAAAAATTAAATCAGTAGGTTTTAAATACAAAATGAGGCAAATGAATGTTTTGATGGGGAGAGAAGCCGTTTTAAAATGGCTACCATGTGTTAATTAATGACTCCTTTACCTTAATCAATTATTAACTTCTTTATTTGCCTCTTCTAAAGAAAAAAAAAAAAAAACTCTTTATTTGTGGGTCCGTTAAGAAAGCTCCTTCAATTGGGCTAATATTGATGAACAAATACCATAACATTAACATCAGTGCATTAAATGATTTTTATTGTGGAGGAGGGTAGGAGAAAGGTTAGTTTGCCATAGATTTAAAAAGAATGGAACCATTAAAACTATATTCTTTATTTTCTATCTAAGGAATCCAGACATAGTAACAAATAATACAAAACAAAACGTTACCAAACCAAAAAAGAAAAAAAAGAGCTTAATTGTTTTACATGTACTAAATCAATAAAACGCGTTCCAATTTTTTAGACACAAACAATTTTAATGGTTAAAATGCAATTATGTATAGAAAAATTGTAAACATGAATATAAAGAAAAAGACTAAAAATTGAAAAGTGGAAAAAAGAAAAAGAAAAAAGAAACACTGTAATATGACATCGTAAACAAAAAAAAAAAAAAATCAACAAACCATAAAATAAGGAGATGATAAGTCAAAAAGAGAGAGAGAGAGAGAGGATAGATTGTTGAATTTAAGGCAATTGAGATTTAATGGTAAAGTCATTAATAGAAGAAATATTAGCAATTTGTTTGGTGGGAAGATGATGTGTGTTTTTTTTTTTTTGAGAAGAGGAAGATGATGAGTTGAGAGAAAGATATAGATAAGAAGTGGGTTTTATGGTGGAGATAGGGGTGAGATTTATTTTATATTTTTTAGTATTTTTAAATTGATAGAAATTATTTTTAAATTGTTGGACAAATACAAAAAAAATGATAGAAATGACATGGTTGTTGATGTGGCTTAACGTGAGCGTAGCAACATTAAATGTTACGCTTCAACTTTTAGTAAATGCTCCATACCTATTGATCACAATATGTAGAAGATCTTGTTTCTTCTTCCAATGTATCCTAAGAAGTTAGAAGTTAGCATAGATTTAGATGAGACTAAAGAAAATTAGCAAGAATCTATATAGTAAACATAAATAGAACAAATAACAAATCCATTCAGAAAATAAAATAAATAAATGGGAGGGAAATGATCATGTACTAAATTAATAAAATGCATTCCAATTTTTAGACTATTTTAATGGTTAAAATGCAATTATGTATTGGAAAATTTTAAACAAGAATATAAAGAAATAGACTAACAACTGACAATTGGGAAAAAAAAAAGAAAAAGAAAAAAAGAAACAATGTATTATGACATCGTAAAAAAAAAAAAAAAAAAAAAAAAAAAATATATATATATATATATATATATATATATATATATATATGTATGTATGGGGTAGGGCCCTAGGCCCATTGGGCCTTGGGGTACAGTACATGACCTCGTTCCCATTGGACCTATGGCCTTGATCTGGACACACTTTAAGGCCTAATATGAGCCCAAAAATCATAATGAGTCCATCCTGTCTTGAATATATCAAAAGCAAGCCCCTGCCGATCAACTTTAGCTTGGTCGGGAATGTGCTTGCTCGGGAAAACCCAAGTTCTCAGCAGCCCGGTATTGCCTTAGGAAATATCGTTGTTGAGCGGTCTTTTAGAGGCTGGAGTCAGTTCCAATGCCATTACCACCGTTTCGATTAGAGCATATTTTCATCAGAAATAATTAGATTGGACCCCATCCATATGAGTGAGCTGAAGGAATAATCCTGACGCCTCCACCCACCTAAAGCTATAAGGAGGAGAATAGAACGAGAAGGGGGGGGGGGGGGTTGGCAACTCTGAGGAGGAAATAGAAAGAGAGAGTGAACTAGGACAACCAGGGGAGAGAACAACACAGAGAGGGAGTGCTACTCAGGGATGGAAAAGAGGGAATTCATGGGGGATAAGGCGTGCTATTGGGTCACTCGGCTAGGAACTACCTTTAGTAGGAAACTCTAAGCCCATTTGTACAAGTAAATTGTGAGCCCCATTCTAAGCCCGGTCCATCAAGCGGAGTTTGGGGTACGCACAATATATATGTATATATATATATATATATATATAGCACAAACCATAAAATTTGAAGCTGAAAAGCAAAGAAGTTGAGGGGGAAGAAAAGAAAAAACTGAACTCAAAGGGAGTTTCCAATTCTATTTGTAATTTGGTGACTTATGGGGTGGAAAGAGAGCAATTCAAAATTTATATAAAAAAATTAAATTAGTGGATTTTAAATACAAAAGGAGTCAAATGAATGTTTTGATGGGGAGAGAAGCCATTTTAAAATGGCTGCCTTGTGTTAATTAATGACTCCCTTACCTTAATCAATTATTAACTTCTTTATTTGCCTCTTCTAAAGAAAAAAAAAACTCTTTATTTGCTGGTCCATTAAGAAAACTCCTTCAATTGGGCTGATATTGATGAACAGATACCATAACATTAACATCAATGCATTAAATGATTTTTATTGTGGAAGAGGGTAGGAGAAAGGTTAGTTTGATATAGATTTAAAAAAAACGGAACCATTAAAACTATACTCTTTATTTTCTATCTATGGAATCCAGACATAGTAACAGACAATACAAAACAAAACGTTACCAAACCAAAAAAGAAAAAAAAGAGCTTAATTGTTTCACATGTACTAAATCAATAAAACGCATTCCAATTTTTTAGACACAAAAAATTTTAATGGTTAAAATGCAATTATGTATATAAAAATTGTAAACATGAATATAAAGAAAAAGACTAAAAATTGAAAAGTGGAAAAAAGAAAAAGAAAAAAGAAACACTGTAATATGACATCGTAAAAAAAAAAATCAACAAACCATAAAATAAGGAGATGATAATTCAAAAGAGAGAGAGAGAGAGAGGATTGATTGTTGAATTTCAGGCAATTGAGATTTAATGGTGAAGTCATTAATAGGAGAAACATTAGCAATTTGTTTGGTGGGAAGATGATTTTTTTTTTTTTTTTTGAGAAAAGGAAGATGATTAGTTGAGAGAGAGATATAGATAAGAAGTGGGTTTTATGGTGGAGATAGGGTGTGATTTATTTTATATATTTTAATATTTTTAAATTGATAGAATTTATTTTTAAATTGTTGGACAAATACCAAAAAAATGATAAAAATGACATGGTTGCTAACGTGGCTTAACATGAGCGTAGCAACATTAAGCCACGCTTCAGCTTTCACTATTATATAAGATTGGAAAAAAAAAAGGGGTAAAATGGGGTGTTGGCAAATATCACACGTCATAATTGCCAAGATTACACATGCAATACATATTACATGTGGCATAATTACCAAGCTTACTATAGCATATTTCATTCTTGATATATTTAGGGAGTAAATGACATACAAGTTCAGTTTCTCATCCTCATGCATGGAAGCTCACCATGTCCACACCAAATTGACATATTTTAAATTTTTATTTTTATTTTTTATTTTTGTATGGATAATTCGATAGTTACAAAGAGGGAGGGGGATTAGAATCTTAGAGATGTCTCCATTAAAAGCATTAAAAGTATCACTTGAACTACAAGACTCTTGACACATAGTTCACTCATAATAAAATTTACACATTGGATGCAAACATTAGTCTTTGATATCCAAACATCTTTTAGTCATGAGATGGAAGTATGGATTGCGAGATGCCTTTGGTATATTGATACAAAAATTTATGGTATCAACATGATGAAGCTTAATTAGGATAAGCGTTGGGAACATGCAAGTCAGATGGTAAGTGGCATTTCTTGCGAAGGGCATAAGAATTGAAAACATGTGCTAATAGGCAATAACCGGTAGGCTGAGGAGAAAAAAAAAAAAAAAAAAGAATTTGCCTAGTATGGGAATCGCTTATGATTAACCAGTTGGTGAGGCGATAGCCTACAAATATACAATATCATAATCGACACCATATATTAGCTTCATAAACTAAGTTGACAGCTTAGATATCAAAATTTTACTTTGAATTTTTTTTTTGTGTGAATATTTTCAATCACAAGGACTTCACCCACCATGAATTACGTGAACTTCTTGTCACGATATGATTACAATTTGAGTTATTCAAAGATTATTGTTCTTTAGCATCAAGGCTATAACATATCAGTTCCTCAACAAAAAAAAAAAAAAAAGGCTATAACATATCAAAAGGAGATTTTGTGAGCAATACAATAGACATAACATTTCATAATCCATTGAGATGACAAATTATTATTCCTTTTTATAGGAGAAAACAATTTGGGTGTAGAACTCTAATGTACCAGATTCGATATGATGTAGAAAAATGTCATTTGTCTTGTCTCCACATCGTGTCAATTCCAATGCACAAAAGTTCAGGACCCAAACCTTACCCTTCACATAAAACCGTCACTACTATCGCTTTCATGATTATTAGGAGGCCTTGTAGGTAGGGGTGTGCTCGGTTCGGTTCGGGTCGGTTTTCATGAGTATGGCCAACCGAAACCGAATATTTCGGTTTGTGAAATTCTCAACCGAAACCGACCGAAATGGTTGGAAACCAATTGGTTTCGTTGTATTTTGGTTTCAGTCGATTTCAGTCGGTTTTCGGTTTTCTAAAGAGAGGGTTATTGAGATTTTCAAAACCCTAAGTCCCTAACTTTAATCACATATAAAAAACAAAGCAATAGAGCAACAGAGAAAGAAAAACTTCCAACAATATTTGTTCAACAATTTACACACAGATTCCAACATAAAATTGAAAATATTTTGAATTAGCAAAAGGGTCCAGACGGAACTTTACTGTTGCAGCAGGAGCCTAACACCATGCTTGAGCCTACCACCATGTCTCTGTAGTGATTTTTCAATAAAGAACAGAGATATGTGACTCAGAGAGAAGAGAGAGGCATGGCCATGGTCCATGGGCTCAGAGAAAGAAAAAAAAAAAAGAAAAGAAAAGAATGGGGAGGCGCTAAAACGAGAAGGGTAGAGAGAGACACAGAAAATTGGGGAAGGGGGCGGCTGAAGAAAGGACCATGGGACTCAAAGAAAGAAAAAAAAAAAAAAAAAGAATAAGGAGGCCCTGAAGTATGAAGGGTAGAAAAGAGATACACAGAAATTTGGGGAAGGGGATGGCTGAACTGAAGAAAAGAAAGGAAAAGAATAGGAGGGTATTTATATCTGCTACTATTAGGGTTTTAAAACATTAAATAGCAAAAATGCATGTGCGAAGGCTCAAACTGGGGATCAATTAACCAACACGCAGGAAGCATACCACTAAGCCACTGGTCATTTACTTCTTAAAGTTACATAAATATATACATATATATAAATCGGTTCGGTTTGGTCAGTTTCGGGTGAAAAAATCCAGCACCGAAACCAAACCGAAATATTTCGATTTTCTAAAATTCAAACCGAAACCGAACCGAAAAATTGAACTCGGTTCGGCCAGTTTTTTCGGTTCATCGGTTTTTTGCACACCCCTACTTGTAGGAATAAAGCTCCTCAGGACATCTTTGAGTTCCAAGGTAGTCTTCCCGCGATGGATAATTCCAACACCTCCTTTAAATTCGTGTGTTTTGCTTTGAGATGGTACCAACAACAGAACAGTGATAAATACTACAACAACGACAACGAAAACCGGAGAACAGAACTTCCCACGGGTTTGACTTGAACCTTGAATTGGACTGATTATATCTGGGCAAGAGACTATGCTCGGTAGGGGTGGCAAAATAAGCCTAAACCCATTTGCCTACCAAAACCCACCCACTTTAATTGAACCCAAACACCCAATTATTAGTTGGGTTAAATGGGCATCAACCCAATTAGACCCAATGATTATTGGGTTTTAATTAAAAACCCATTGAGCCCCATTTAACCTAAAAAAAATATATCAAAATTCAACCCAGCCATTCCCACTAAAAAAAAAAAAAAAAAAAAAACCCAGCCCTTAGACGTTTTAGGGTTTCACAGGGGTTTTCTCATTTTCCCTCATTTTCTCGGCCCCCAATCAAGGTTTAGTCGGAAACCCAGTAGTTTCATTGAGAGATTTTTAGATTTGAGAAAAAAAAATTGCACAAAAAAAAATCAAACACCAAAAAACCCATGTGAAGAACCAAAAACACTAGCCAAAAAAAAAAAAAAAAAAAAAAAACAACAATATATCGAAAACCCACAAACCCAGCAATCCAAAACCCATGAACCCAGAATTCTCACCGTCGCCGATCATGGCGCCGTTTTGCTGTCCGCCTTGACCTAGCACAGATCATTGAAGAACGCGGTCCTCTCGATCGCTCCGTTGAAGCAACAGATCTCCGTCCATGAGAATATCCGTCAAACTCTCTGTTAGCCTAATCTCGCTCCTTGACTCGTTGTTCTCCAGCGAACTGCTCGAACTCGCTCCGGATCCAACATCGCACAACGAAACTGAGTCCTTCATCGACATCGACGACGATGAGGAGTCTTCGTATTCCTCACCGTCGTATTGGTTCACGCGATCTTGACCTTCAATCTTCTCAATAGCCATAGCAAATCTCTGAGAAAAAAAAATTTAAAATTTCCCGGAAAGTTCGGATCAAATCTCAATCGGAAATCAAATAGAGAGAGCAGAAGTGAGAGTTGTTTGGTCAGAATTGAAGTGCGGAGGCAATGGAGGATAAAGAAAAAGAAATTTTAGATCCAATAAAAGTTTTTTCTTTGTTTTTTCTTGGGAAAGTCTTTTTTTCGAGAAAGTAGAGTGGAGCCAAGAAAGTACAGGGTTTTCATTTTAATGACATTTTGGTAATTTGGATAATTGGGTAATTGGGTGAGTTGGAGTTTACCCATAGTAATTGGGTTGGATTAGATTTGAGTTAGAATCAATTAGTTAAATAAGTTTTAACGAGTAAATGAGTTTTATATACCCAACCTAATTATGCCTATCTCAAACCCACCCATTTGACACCCCCAATGCTCAAGGAACAAAGATCTGGGTTTCCAACGAATGAACTGTCTATAAACAAAGAACACTTCCCACCACTAGGAATTCTTCCCACAAATGTATTATAGGATAGATCGAGGGTCGTAAGGGGGCTCAGGTTGCAGATTTCATTCTGTATATGCCCACTAAGTCGGTTATGCGAAAGATTAAGAACGCTGAGAAGCTTCAACCTGTCAATCTCTTTAGGAATTTCCCCAAAGAAATTGTTTTGGCTAAAATCAATGGACGTAACTGAAGTACATGCAATGAGATATCGAAGTTGGAATCTCACCATTAATGTTGTTTGCACTAACGTTAATCTCTGCCAACATTGGTAAATTAAATATGTCGTTAGGAATCTCACCTTGAAATCTATTCACTTCTTGTAATAAAGTTCGCAAGCTTTTAAGATTTCCGATTGCTTGAGGGATTTTTCCTGTGATTTGATTGTAGGATAGCTCGAGCATTCCAAGTGAGTCCCCTGAAATGTTGGAGGGAAGGTCGCCAGAGAAATTGTTGTCGCTGACCTCAATTATTTGCACTAGGGGCAAGTTAAAAATCCCAGCTGGAATCGTCCCATTGAGTAAGTTCTTCTGAATTCGAACTTTCACTAGCGACTTACAATCACCAAGCTCCTCGGGAATTGGTCCAAAAAAGAAATTTTCTATCAAACAAAATCAACGTCTTCAACTTCCCTCCTTTACATAAATTTCTTGGAATCGGACCACTAAGATGGTTAGATGTGACATCGAGAACTTCAAGTTTACCATTTTGAGCCAGGTCATTTGGGAGTTCCAACTTAAAGTTGTTCTCCCATACCTGAAACACCTTAAGATTTGGTAGGTCACCAATAAATGCTGGAATTACACCGGAAAGTTTGTTTTTGAACAGATTGATTGTGCTGATTTTTGTTAGTTTTGAGAAACTTTCGGGGATCTCTCCAGTGAGTTGGTTAATTGAAAGGTCTAGTATTGTCAAGCTGTCCAAAACAGAGAGTTCAGGAGGTATATTACCCGTGAGTCGGTTGAATTGTAGAAGTAATGCTTCCAAGTTCTTCAAAAGGCTTAGACTCCTAGGAATCTCACCGGTAAAGGCTACAACTCGCCACGTCGAGGCGTTGAAGCGGACTCAATGATCCAAGCTCCTCTGGAATACCTCCTTCAAAAGCGTTATAGTACCCAACAAACAATCCTTTGAGATTCTTTAAACTACCCAGCCTCGCCGGGATCTTGCCAGTAAGTGAGTTGCCATTCAAGCCCAAGAACTCAAGGCTCTGAATCTCGGAGTAACTATCTGGAATCCGACCAGAAAAATAGTTCCCGCCAAGACAAAGATGCTTGAGATTTTTCAAGTTCACGAGCTCAGTAGGTAGGGGCCCGGAAAAATTGTTGTTGTAAGTGTCAAGAATCTCAAGCTGTGTCATTCCCAGGGTTATTTCTCCAGGAAAGTTTCCGTAGAGAACGTTATTGGAGACATTGAGGACCTTGAGTGACGTGAGGTTTGCCATCTCCATAGGAAGCATCCCCGTGAGATTGTCTGCAGCGAGTGTTAAATTGACCAACTTGTTCAATAGCCCAATCTCCGGCGGAATGAAACCGAAGAGAGGTATGTTTGACACGTTCAAAGAAATGACTCGTGAATCATGGTCACAGGAGACTCCGGAGAAGGAACAATGGGCTGTTGGAGACAAATAGTGTTTCCAGTCCTCCAGGCCCGAGCCTTGGGGTCCCATCATAGATGACTTGAGCTTCAACGGTACTTCATAGTCACTGCTATGCGTAGTAGGGCATGCTGAGAAAAGAAAGAGAAGTAAAGTAACGTGGAGGCAATTACAAATGAAAGAGCTTCTCATTTTTTTTTTTGGGTACAGGATGACTAAAATGCTGTGCTTGTTATCACCACCACGCACTTCAATGAAAAAATGGGTATTTCTTTCTTTGTTGCTCCAAGTTTATGGAACATTGGCCCTATTAAATGCTGATCCCCTTGCAGGGTTAAACTCAAAGGTCAAAGCCATCTCTTATTTTCTTTTAAATAATTGATAATAAGAAAAAAAGAGTAACTTTAAGTGATATATATATATATATATATATATATATATATATATATCGGCTTATTTTTAGTGTGATAGTTATTTTACAAGTACAAGTTTTATAAACACATAATATTTAAGTATTGCAAACAAAGGCCCTTATTTATATTTTATACATACACGAATCCTATTCCTGATATTGCAGTTGGGATATGGAAACACTCTGTAGCATGTATTGCAGCCTAGATAATTCTTACTCTCTTACTACTATACTAGTCCAGACTATGTTGTCTGATGTATTTGTGCTCTTTAATTTAAATTAAATCTTTTCAATATCAGCAAAAAAAAAAAGTATACATCCATGAAGTTAATTTTTCCTTATCCTTGAAATTAAACTAATAATTTTATTGTGAATATATGGCTTATTACTTGTTTGGTTTGGCTTTCTTTTCTTTTGATAGAAATTATAAAACATAACTCCGATACCATGTTTAAAAATGCGAGACATTGCTTTGACATCGCGACAAAATCTATTCATGAGAAGATATGAAAATTTTTAAAAAAAAATGCAAAAGGAAAAAAGGGAAAAAAAAGATAACAAAAAGATTAATGTAATTCGACCATAGAAAGCCCTTTATGACTATATCTTTACTATTATGATTTTTGTGTATTATAATAAACCTAGATGTTAGGTTCATATTTATTGAGTGTTGGCAAACCGCCAACAAAATTGTAAGTCTTGTTGAGTCTATTATGTGTATTTTCAAGTCCAAGACAAAAACTCAAGATCAATTGAAGAAAATGAAGTTTCTGGAAACCTTTTGGATGAATACGATGTTCAAGCTTTAAAAGTTACACATCCAGACTCTAAAGATGAAGCATAATAAAATCAGACCAACCAACACAACCACCTACATGAACATACATCAAAGGTCAGTTTCCTTAAAAAAGAACACATTGCATCACTTTCTCATTTATACAATTGTTTACATTCCTTAAAAATCCAAAATTTGAAGATAAGATGATTATCAGCTAGGATATCTGAAATCTTCCTTTTAAATAGAAAATCAGTTGCCATGACATGGTTTTCAAGCATCAAAGACACAGTGACAAGCTAGTTTCTTCCCCAAGATACATTCAACAAGCTTCCAGAAACAGTGAAACAATTTTCTATACAGAATTAAAAATCATTTTCCTTTCCTAAAATACTTTAAACACAATTTCTGGAAAAGTGAACCAATTCACTAATACTAGAATAAGTCATTTAACAATAAAATTGAGGTTCTTTTAAGTGGCAAAACGTGAGCTATTAATGATCTTTGCTTGCACCATGCACCATGACTGTTCGCATTTGTCATTCCCGTGGCTCGTTTTAGCATTGAACAAGCTATTAATGATTCTGCCTGCCCAGCATCAGATATGGCAACCTGTTTACATTAATCAAGTACACGAACAAGTCATATTTGAAGATTAATACCCATCATCAACGTATATTTAAGGTAATTATCCATCATGAGTTCATGACTCTACACCAGTCAATGATCAAGACAACATAATACAGAAACAGCCACAAACCTCTTGGAGCCCTTTTATAGTTGATTGCTGCATGCTCAATTCAGTTCCACCAGCTGACAAATCGTATACCTTCTCTCCTTTCCCCCGTTCAGAATATATTTCAAAAATCGAAATACAAAATGACCTGAAATTATATCATCATGAATAATAACAAATATGGTAATTTATTCCGTGAATTAGAGGACTCTAGATGTAGACAACACATGGAGACAACATTAAATTGAACAATCGAACGACAAATGTACTAATAATGCTATTATTCCCTAAATTAATTTACAGTTAAGTCTCTCTCCACTACAAAAAAAAGGGCCTGTGGCCGCGGTTTAAAAACGCGGCTATAGGTCACAAAAACGCGGCCATAGCCCGGTTTGGCCTATAGCCGCGGTTTTTTAGGCCGCGTTTTTAAACATGGTCTAAAACCCGTGACTATAGGCCTGAGAGGGTCTATGGCTACGGTTTCTAACTGCGTTTTGTAGTGCTCGCAAAACCACATGAATACAATTCAATGGACTACAAAAAAAAATCGTAGAATTCTCAAATCGAATGTAGAAATCCATAAAATAATTAGCACATCTTACAAGATTGCCAGTTACCTCGACTTTGAACCACTTCCCTGGGACTGTTTAAAAATCTGTTGAAGCACAAGTGGTACCATACCAGGTTCCCTTGGAGTTCCGAAAACTGTGTGAGTCTTGCCGGAACCACTTGGCCCCAATGCAGCAAGCATTCCACTTTTACCCCTAAGAAAATCCTCCACTAGAGGTGTAAGAATGGAAAAATAGAGAAGAACAAGTATAAAATGCTTATGGAAATTGAGAGAGAAAGAAAGGAAGAGAGAGAGAAAACTTCTAGAATATCTCTGTAATTTCTATTGAATGAATTAATCTGAAACATTGTACAAAGCTCTACATATATACTGACAGAACAAAGAAAATAGTTACCAAATTATGCGCTGGGCAGTTACAGGGAAGTTACATTAGCTATAGCACGTGTATCACTCACGTGTGAACATAAATAACTAATACTGTCCAAACTACTAGTCACTTAGCTGCTTATGTCGTTTTACACATCACACTAACACTTGCTTTACTTTGCTCCTTGCATCACTTCCGTCTTGCTTCACTGTTGCTCTAAAGCACGAGATCCATGAATATTGATTATGCTCATTTTGTCAAGTAAAGAAGCTAATTGTTGAGCATTAAGGGCCTTTGTAAGTAAATCTGCTAACTGAGTATGAGTGGGAGTATAAAACAGTTTGATCACTCTATCTTGCACTTTGTCTCTAACCAAATGACAATCTATTTCAATATGCTTCGTTCGTTCATGGAACACAGGATTCTCCCCTATATAAATTGCAGCCTGATTGTCACAGAAAAGCAAGGCTAGTTGTGGATGATAGACCTCAAGATCATTCAACAATCCAAGTAACCAGGTTATCTCACATACTGTCATAGCCATCGCCCTATACTCAGCCTCTGCAGAAGATCTGGAAACAATGGACTACTTTTTAGACTTCCATGAAATCAAAGAATCACCTAGGAAAATACAATAGCCTGTTGTTGATCTTCTAGTGTCCACACATGCTGCCTAATCTGCATCAGTGTAACCTTTTAAATGGAAATCAGACTTTGAGGACAATAGAATTCCTTGACGAGGACAGCCCTTAATATACTGTAGCACCTTGTAAGCTGCATCCAAATGGGGTTTTCTAGGCTTAGACATAAATTGACTAAGCTTATGTACTGAATATGCCAAATCTGGTCTTGTGATAGTGAGATACAACAGTCTACCAACTAGTCTTCTATAGATTCCAGGATCATACAGCAATTGTCCTTGATATTTACTTAGCTTCAAATTTTGATCCATTGGAATTTTGCAAGGCTTACAAGCTGTCATCCCTGCATCTTTAAGTATGTCAAAAGCATACTTTCTTTGACACAATGTTATCCCTTTTTCTGATCTAGCAACTTTAAGGCCAAGAAAAAATTTCAAATTTCCAAGGTCTTTAAGCTTGAACTTCTAATCTAGGAACACTTTAAGTTCTTCCACAGCCTTGATATCATTGCTGGCAATGAGAATGTCATCAACATAAACTAATAAAGCCAAAAATGAATTTTGAGACTTCTTAGTAAACAAAGAGTAGTCTGATTTTGACTGTTTGAAACCATGCTGCAAAATGGTGGAAGAAAACTTGGAGTACCATTGCTTAGAAGCTTGCTTGAGCCCATATAAGGACTTATTGAGCTTACATACCAGTCCCCCCTTGTAATGAAACCCCTGTGGAAGCTGCATATATACATCCTCACGCAAGTCACCATGGAGGAAGGCATTATTGACATCAAACTGAGTCAAATGCCAACCCCTAACAGCAGCAACAGATAACAAAGTCTTGACTACAGTCATTTTGGCAACAGGTGAGAAGGTTTTAGTAAAGTCAAGACGTTCCTATTGGGTAAACCCTTTAGCAACCAAACGTGCCTTGTACCTCTCAACACTACCATCTGATCTATACTTCACCTTGTAAACCCACTTACAACCCATTGCCCTCTTATGAGGAGGTAAAGGAGTGAAAGTCCAAGTATTGTTAGACTCTAAAGCAGCAATTTCTGCTTCCATAGCTTCCTGCCACTTAGGATTTTGGATAGCCTCAAAATAGGACTTGGGTTCAGGAATGGTAGAAATAAGGGAACAAAAATTGGCATAAGATAGGGACAACTTAGAAGTAGACAGATAAGAAGACAAAGGATATTTGGTACCTGAAGTTTTAGATGAAGAACCTGACTTGACGGAAGAATGGAAGTGGGTAGGTTGATCACAATGAACTGAGCTGCATTTGTAAGATTGCAGATATGCAGGAGGCTTAGACACCCTTTGAGATCTTCTTAAAGATGAAGGAAGAGGAACAACATCTAAAGTGGGAACAATATCTGTAACTGTAGAAGGAATACTAGGAGGAATATTAGAATTTGGCAGAGAAGCAACCTCATTTGGTAACTGAGATTCTAGGACAGGATGTGAGGAAGGAACTACATCAGAAAATGAATTAGAGATAATAGGTACATCTGCAGATGGGATAACAGGATCTTGTGTAGGAATAGTATCAATAATAGGATCAAAATGAGGAAAAGAAATCAAAGGATCATGGGGTGAAGCCACTGAAGGAAACAAATGAAGTAAAGGTATGTTGGAATGAGAAAAAGAGGAATAGGGATTTGAAACAAAAGGAAAAACAGTTTCATAAAAGATCACATCCCTTGAGATAAAAATCCTTTTAGTGAACAAGTTAAGAAGCTTGTAACCTTTAACACCAAAAGGGTATCCAAGAAAAACACAAGAAACTGACCTAGGATCAAATTTAGACCTATGATGAACTAAAGTTGAAGCAAAGCAAAGACAGCCAAAAACTTTGAGAAGTTCATAGGAAGGAATTTTGCCATAAAGTTTCTCAAAAGGTGATTTATTGTTCAAAATAGGGGAAGGTAACCTGTTAATGATATGTACAGCAGTTAACACACACTCACCCCAAAGATAAAGAGGTACATTGAACTGAAATTTTAAAGCCGTAGCCATGCTCAAGATATGTTGGTGTTTCCTCTCCATAACTAAATTTTGTTGTGGAGTGGCCACACAAGAATGCTGATGAATAATACCATTAGCAGAAAAGAAATCTTTCAAGAAAAATTCAGGGGCATTATCAGTTCTAAAAACTTTAATTTTAGTGTGAAACTGAGTACATATCATGTTGTAAAAGGAAACCAGTAAAGGTCTGGTATTTGATTTACATTTCATGAGATAGACCCAAGTTGATCTAGTGGCATCATCAACAAGGGTCAGAAAGTATTTGTAACCTTCTTGAGTAGGCTTAACAAAAGGACCCCAAATATCACAATGGACAATATCAAAAGCATTATGAGAAATATGATTAAAAGATGGAAAGGGAAGCTTTTTCTGTTTAGCAATAGGACAAAAAACACAGTTTTTATTGCTTTGGAACTGAATTACATCAGGAAAGTGATTATGCAATGCACTGAGCTTATTATCAGAAACATGCCCAAGTCTAAGGTGCCAAAGATATGACTTAGAAACAACAGGAATGCTAGAAACAGAATGTATAAGGGAACTGAAAACAGACTTCAAAATAGAAGAAGCCCTTGATAGAGATGTGCAATCTGATGAAGCTTGCAGCAAGTAAAGATTGTTGTACAATTTACCCACTCTAATTGTTTTCCAACATGCTAGGGAACATAAAGGACATTTTCAAGATCTAAGGTAGAGGTTACTTGAATTGTTCCTATGTGAGTGACAGTAACTTTCTCACCATTAGGTAATTGAACAAAGGTAGAAATAGAATTAGTGATCTTGGTGAATAAAGTAATAGAATGAATTATATGATCTGTTACTCCAGTATCAAGAACCCAAGTCTCACCATTGAAGGCAGTCATGTTCACAGGATTAACAACAAACACAGAATGTTGCATGCTTAAACACATACTTTCTTGAAACAAATTACAAGAAGTACTTGATGCAGCAGTAGGATTGATTGCAGAATTAGCTGAATGAACACCTTCACATGAACCAGAAGCAAAGGCATGAGTATTGAGCAAAGAGATCAGTTGTTGACACTGCTCAGAAGAAAAAGGAAAATTGCCATTGCATAGGTCTTCAAACTGAGATTGAGATTGATCACCCTCAAGACTAATTTGGTTTGCCATTGGAGTCTTTCCCTTCTGCTTGTAACCTGGTGAGAAACCAACTAGCTTATAACACTTCTCCTTAATGTGACCAAGTTTGCCACAATAACTGCACACAGGCCTTCATTTCCCAGTGTTGCCTTTGAAATTCTTGCTAGTATTACCATAGCCATGAGTAAAGCTTTGATTTTTAACAGCAAGAGCAGTCGTTTCAACTGATAAGCCCAGATTGAAACCTAAGGATCTTTGCCTCTCTTCTTGAATCACCAAAGAGAAAGCCTTATCTATTGAAGGAGTGGGTTCCATAATGAGAATCTAAGTTCGTACTTGAGAATAAGCATCATTCAACCCATTGAGAAACTGCATCAGTGAATCTTGATGCTGAAGAGTGGTGATCTTGTCATTAACACCACAAGTGCACTTACCACAAGAACAGCAAGGCAAAGGTCTAAAATTTAGCAATTGATCTCATGAAACTTGAAGCCTTGTGAAATAGGTAGTGACTGTTGAATCACCTTACATCACAGTAGAAATTTGCTTCTGTAGCTGTGAAATTCATTGTCCATTAGCTTGAGAAAAACGATGCTTGAGTGCATTCCAAACCTCAAGGGCTGTGTCCCAATAAATCACACTAGCTGTGATATGAGGTGAAACACAATTCAAGATCCAAGAGGAAATCATTGAATTGCACTTAGACCATGCCTGCTGTTGATACCTATTTTCGCGACACATTTCGTACAAGCTTGATTCAACCAAGCTCGACTTCATTATGGCCTCGATTCATGTATTATATTTTATTTATTCTTTTAAGCATGGCCCAAGCCCATGTGACATATGGGGGAAATTGAGGAAGTGTGGTTTGGAGGGTATGGGTCGGTTTTTTTCGAACCTTTTGCATGAGCCCAACCCATGCGTGCTACCAAGTGGGCAAGGGACATTGGTAGCACCTCAGGCTCATGGAGGATGTCTTGTACCCAAAATTTCCACCTCAAAAGAGCTTTTATGCTCAGGGTGACTATGCCCTTAATTTTCAGCCCATCTTCATTTTTCACACCAAAACATAGCTGACTCTAAGAAAAAGGTTGAACAGCCTAGCCTACTCAGCCACCCAAATGTAGTTTTCCAAAGCCTCCCAATGGTCTGAAATTTCTGACCAAAGGCAACCAATTAAAACCCATTTTATTTCCAAAATCATGTTAAAAGCATACCAAACTCTTCCCTAAATAAAAGCAATCCAAGCCAAAACACCAAAAGTATCATAGGGGATAAAAGCCTCTTCCACTAGTCAAAAACCAGTCAAGAGCAACACCCTAAACTCTACATAAAACTCTCTCTTCAGCTCATAAATAAACCAACCACGTTCTACCTAGAGACCTGAAATTTCAGAGCAAAAACTCATTCAACCAGTGAATAATCTCACAATTCTGAAGTTTGGGGGTGGAAATATGAGTACAGGGGAACCTTCCCCCTCTTCCTCACGACCTTCCTCAATTTCCTCTTTTGTGTGATTGCGGGTCGAAGTTTCAGACTTGTTGAAACACGTTTTCCCCATAGAGCTGAAACTTCGGAGCAAAAACCCATTCAGCCAGTCAATAATTTCACAATTCCGAAGCTTGGGGGTGGAAATATGGGTACAGGAGAACCTTCCCCCTCTTCCTCACAACCTCCCTCAATTTCCTCTTCTGTGTGACTGTGGGTCGAAGTTTCAGGTCTGTTATGTTTTTATGCTTTTTTTGCACTTTTGTTATTAGCATTTTTATTCTCTTTTGTCAAATCACCATTAGCCTCTTGTTCGTTATACATTTGGAATTTTGGGCTTGATTCTTCACAATAAACACTTCTAAAAAACCCAAGGAGAGATTTGGGCTGTTCTTGCATTTTTGGCCTTTGTCGCAAAAACATCCATGACACCTGCTTCTCCAAAGGAGTAACTGCCATTGAAGCAGTGATTGATCCATCAACAAAACGGAGTTTGCTTTTAGCATCCAAAGCCATCTTCATAGCTCGAGTCTAGGTAGGATAATTATCCTTTGTTAATGGTTGTGAAACCAAGATCGCACCAGGTGATTCACTGTGATGCAAAAAGAACGGACTACGAGGATCCTCCATCGGTGTAAGCTCACGCTGTGAGGTTGAAGACGAAGCTTGCTGAGAATTGGACGCCATTGAAATGGATTCAAGCTCTAATACCATGTAAGAATGGAAAAGCAGAGAAAAACAAGTAGAAAATGCTTATGGAAATTGAGAGAGAAAGAAAGGAAGAGAGAGAGAAAACTTATAGAATATCTCTGTGATTTCTATTGAATGAATTAATCTGAAACACTGTACAAAGCTCTACATATATACTGACAGAACGAAGAAACTAGTTACCAAATTATGCGCTGGTTAGTTACAGGGAAGTTACATCAGCCATAGCACATGTATCACTCACGTGTGAACATAAATAACTAATACTGTTTAAACTACAAGTCACTTAGCTGCTTATGTCGTTTTACACATCACACTAACACTTGCTTTACTTTGCTCCACCTTGCTAGCATTTCACTATTGCATCAGTTCCTTCTTGCTTCACTGCTGCATCACTTCCTTCTTGCTTCACTGCTTCTCTAACCTTGCCTTTACCTTTAATATCTTTACAAGAGGCTTCACCATTCTCTCATACACTTCACCCTATTTGTCAATTTCAACGAGAAATTCCAAAAACTAAGTTACACAGGAAAAAAATATATGCTCATCTTTTCTTGCATTTTCTAGGTAACCAAACAGAAGCGAAAAGAAAGAGAAACCTGAGACGAGTCGGTCGAAAACACATGGGAAAATCCTTCGTAAACCTCAGACTTGATTCGCTTCGACTCTTTTAGGGCCACGGGCTGCGATAACGTCACCGAGTGAGAATCCTTGACTGTAATACAACCTTCATCGGTCTTCTTCGTCTTTGCGCTCTTGTCCCTCATAGCGTTCTTCTTCGCTGGGTTCTGTGGCCACGCGTTCTTGGCTCTGGCCCTAGGGTTTTGATCGCCAACGGTGGCTTTTCGCCCCAAAAGCTTGGGCAGCAAAAGAGTTCCAATTCTGAGGTAGACTTTGAGATCTTCAGAGATTGGGCCTTTTGAAGGTGAAGATGATGAAGGGTCCTCTGGCGGTTTAGGGTTTTGGGGGATTTCGATTGCAAGAATATCCTGAATTGGGAATGAGGGAATGTCTCTTGTGGTTGTTGAAGAAGATGGAGGAACGTAGGGAATTTGAGTGGCGGTTGTCGCCGGTGTAGCTCTGGCTTTTCTGTGAGGGTTTCTACGCACAGTCACTGTGCTAGGACATGGTGGAGGACTTTTCATCTCCATTTTCGCTTTCTTTGCTTCTCGGTCTTCAGTTTCACTCGCTTCCCTCTATTTATATTTTGGCAGAAAAACAATGGGTTTTGTGTTTTTTGAATGTAAAAATAATGGAAAAACACGGGATTTTTTAAAATTTGAATCGATGAGAGTGCTAACGGGCTTGTACAAGTGCACCAGTTTGTTTGGTTTTATGGACCGTGTCCGAAAAGTAATTGACTAATGTGACTAGTGCCAAAACTCAAGAAAATGCTTTTTTTTTTTTTTTTTTGCTGAAAAGAAAAACTCAGGAAAATGCTAATTCTTGAAAATAATAAAAAATTAATTATTATACTCATGTCAAAAATTTCCTCTAATCGGGTTGTTAAAATCTTCTTCAATTCATCAGGTGTGGCGACTTATAAAATCAATTACATGTAGTATTATTTAAATAAGTTAAGTGATTCAATAAATAAGTTAGGTAACTAAAAAATATACGTGAAATGTTATATTAATTATAACAGTAAATTTGAAGAATTTTTCATCAAAATGGTTAAGAGATAAACATTTCCCTTAAATTTGTTGTACATGAAGTCAATTAATATAATTCCCAATGTTGCGGGTACTATTTAAGATAAAACTGTAATTTTGGGTATAATTCACACTACGTTAAATTATTATTATTATTATTTTTTTTAAATATAGGATAAAATGGGATGTCAACAACCATCATATATCATAATTTGCAAGATTACACGAGACATTATTACCAAGCTTATAGTAGCATTTTTAATTCTTGATATATTAACTGTGTGAGCAAAACAAAAGTTCATTATGGGTGAGAGTCTCTTATCCACATGGAAGCTCACCACGTCGAGGCCAAATTGGCATAGTAAAATCATATTGAAATTACCATATTGATATCTAATTGTCCTTTAGTTTTAAGATGGAAGTATGGATTTTTGAGCTGCCTTTCGTACATTGATTAAAAAATTTATGGTACAAACAACCTGAATTTGTCCTAGCTAAGAATAAGGGTTGGCAATATGCATGTAGGATAGGAAGCGATGGAGCAAAAAGGAAGAATTCACCTAATATAAGACTTCATGCTTGATTAACTAGTTAGTGAGGTAATAGCTTACAAATATACAATGTACCATATATTAGCTCAACAAACCAGCTAATAACTTAGAAATCAACATTTTACTTTGTCAAAAAGAAAGTTTGGACATTTTCAACAAGGGCTTCACTCACCATAAAAAGTTTGGGAATTACGTATACCTTTTGTCACCCTATTATTGCATATTGTATTTATTATTATTTATTCAAAAATATTGATCTCTATCATCTAGGCAAGACACGTTAATTTTTTTGTATATGTTCAAGCCCTAATCAGAACTTACAAGTTTTGTAATATATCTAAAGCTTCGCAATATTTTTCAATATTGTCAAGGGCGCTTTTGAAATAATGTTAAAAACATAATAAATTTTACAACTAGCCGAGATTGTATTTACATGCATCCATCACTGATACGGATTTATTGTCTATTATTGTAAACGTGACAACTTAACATTTGTGAAAAAAATTATTATAAAAAGTTCATTTAGATTTATTGTGTCTTCTCTCGTAGTGGGTCAAGTAAAACTCACATCCTCACCCCATATCCTACAACATAGGGGTGTGCATGGGTCGGGTTGGGTCGGGTTGAGGTGATTTTTTGACCCAACCCACCATGGTGGGTAAAAAAAAATTCAACCCAACCCAACCCATCACATAAGTCCAACCCGACCCAACCCGACCCATGTGGGTCGGGTTGGGTCGGGTTGAACCTATGGGTTGAACAATTTTTTTTATTACTATTATTAAATTGAGCAAAAAATATATATATCACACTTGCCACCTAAATTGATAAACAAAATATACATTAATATATAAACTAACATTCCACCTCAATTGTAAACAAAATATGTCTAAGTATCCAACTGAGATAATAAACAAAATATAAATGAACTAGTATCCTAATTCACTTATAAACAAAATATACGAGTTCCTTACTCAATTATAAACAAAATATATCTAACTGAGATGATAGACTAAATATATATGAACTACTGAACTAGTGTCCTAAGTTCTTGACTCAGTTATAAACAAAATATATGTAACTGAGTAAGTAAACAAAATATACAGAACTAGCATCCCAAGTTCCTAAGCCAATTATAAACAAAATATATCAAACTAAGTTTATAAAAAAAATATACAGAACTAGTTCAAAAGAGTTCTATACTAGTCCCACTATGAACCAAAATATCCAAGTTATCCAGATTTCAGCATTCCAATTTCCAACTAATCTTCCTCTTCCACTGTTATGGTGCTTTGAGATGCAAACCCTGACACAAATCAACAAAAAAAAAAAAAAAAAAGACAATAAATTATTCAGTGGAATTTCAAAACCCAAAAGGCTTATATAACAATTAAAAAATTACAATCATAAAAAAATACTTTGTTGAAAAATTACCTGACTCAAGACTCTTATAGGATTCAACTTCTTCCATTGCTTCCTGAAGATCAATTATATCAGTAGCTCTTAACCAATTCTAAGCACAAATCAGCATTTCAACTGTGTTAGGCAACAAAGAGCTTCGAAATGGATCCAACACATGACCCCCGATACTAAATGCGGACTCAGAGGCAACTGTAGAGAGCGGAATGGCTAACAAATCATGAGCTACTTTTGAGAGAAGCCGATATTTTGAGGAATTCACCTTCCACCAATTCAAAATACAAAAATTTAGAGAATCTTCTTCCACACAATCAGCCAAATATCTTTCCACCTCTGATTTGCTTTCCAAACTATCCGCTGCCAAATGCATCTTATAAATAGATTTCACCAATGCATGGGGATCTTGCACAGGTCTAGTCTCAACATTGTTTGAAGAAGAGCCATCTTGACCTTGCCCATTTGAATACCCATCACAGTCACAAATAATGCTCATACATACGAACAAGAGCCTTTTTCACCTTTTTTGTCATGTTGTCTGCCACTGCTCCTGGATTCCATTTGGCAAACCAAAAATTTACAAACCTCAACTTATACCTCGGGTCTAGTACAACAGCAACAAACATCATCAAATTAAGTTTCTCAATGTCCCCCCAATACTTATCAAATTTCTCATGCATATCCCTTGCCATCATACTCAAAAGAGGATCTTCACTTTCACACAAGTTTGTCAATTCAGTCTTCATCACACAAAACTCATGAAAAAATGCATTAGATGTGACATAAAGAGAAACAGAAAATCGTAACGTAAATTCATAAAACAACTTCAAAAATTTCACAAACACCTTCACATTATCCCAATCCTCAAAATCAAGTGGTCCTAATATTTTTTTCCCACTTCCATCATCCAAGAAGTAACGAATATATTGTGCATCATTAACACGTAATCTTTCAAATGCCCTTTGAAATTTTTCTGCATTCTCTAGCATCATGTAGGTCGAGTTCCATCTAGTTGGAACATCAAGACATACACAACCCTTGCTAGCAATCTTCACTTATTCCACACATGCTTTAAACTTATCATACCTAGATGGAGAGGACCTCACATACCTTACCGCATTACGGACTTTGACAATTGACTCATGAAGGCTTTTCAAACCTTCCATCACAATAAGGTTCACAATGTGTGCACAACATCTCATGTGCATAAACTCACCACCCAAGATAGAAGCACCCCACTCTTTAGTTATCCTATCCAAGTGGGTTACAGTCCCACTGTTAGAGGATGCATTGTCAACTGTGAGGGTGAAAATTTTATCAATGCCCCAACCAAGCAACAATGACTCCACCACCTTTCCAATGGTTTCACCTTTATGATTAGGGATTTGCCGAAAATTTAAAATTCTTTTGTGATATTGCCAATCATCATCAATGAAATGGGCAGTAAGACACATGTAATTAATATTTTGGATTGAAGTCCAAGTGTCTGTGGTGAGGGAAATCCTTTGAGTAGATTTTTCCAAAAATATTTTCAACCTATCCCTTTCTATTGAATAAAGTCTTATGCAATCTCTCGCAATAGTTGTGCGAGTTGGGACAGTGAACCTAGGCTGCAACACATTACTATAGTACCTAAACCCTTCATGCTCAACAAATTTAAATGGCAATTCATCCACAATAATCATCCTAGCGAGTGCTTCCCTACACATGCTCTCATTGTAGCTTACAGCAATAAGACTATTACTATTAGCACCCTCCGCATCATCACTATTTTTAGGTCTGAAGGCTAAAGTCATTTGAGTCTTATCCTACCTATTCTTTTTACCATAAGGATATTTTTTACACCGAGCTTCCAAATGAGTTCTTAAGTTAGTAGTGCCATAAGTTTTTGACCCACCAGCATATGATGTTTGGTTAGGTTTTTTTATACCTTCTGCTTCTATAGGAGGGAGATTTGAGGCAGCACTAGTGTCCGTTGTCGCCATTTGAGGAGCCTCATTTGTGGGAGTGGGTGCCATTGGAACCTCATTTGTGCCGTATTGAGATTCAGATGCCATCTATAAATATAAATATATTTAAAAAAAAAAAAAAAAACCCAAAGATTAGGCAAACAACACTGATGAGTGATGACTAAACAACAATAGTAAAAACAATAGGGAGAGGACTAGACAGAGACAAACTTGCAAAGCAAGATAGAGAGAAAGGGACACAGCAACTCGACAAGAGAAAATATTGTAGAGTAAGAAATACACCTGCAAAGCAAAAAAATTTAAAAATCAGCCAAAAGAAAACTAAGAAATCAACAAAGCAAAAGCTAAACATTGATCCACCACAGCAAGAGAGATAAATAGATAGAGTGAGTGAGAGAGAAAACATTGAGAAACTTTACCTAACACTGGAAGAGCTAACTACCACCGGAAAGATAGAACTACCGTCGAGGCGGTGATGATAGTTGATGGACGGCAGTGGCTCAGCAAAGGGAGAGAGTGTTAGAGTTCAAATGGGAGTAAAGTGTGACTGTGTGAGAAAGTGAAACTGAGAGGGGAGGGGAAGAGGGAGGCGGCACAATTTAGGTTTGTCATTTGTGTCTGTGAACTAATAGAAATATAGAATGTTATATATGATAGGAGGAAACAAGTGCAAGACAGCTGGTTTTTAAATTTTTTTATTAATTATATAATAATTTAAATATATATTTAAATATACTATCATATATATAATATATATATATATATATATATATATATATATATATATATATATATATATATATATATATATATATATATATATATGATAGTATTAGTAGGAACCGAAGAATCAGGAAGTGCTCTAAAGGCTGATTTTTTGTTAAGGAATTCAAATGGAACTAAATAGTAATCACTCTCTAGTCATAGTCATAGTCTCCAAAGTGCTCTAAAGGCTGATTTTTTGTCAAGGAATTGAAATGGAACTAAACAGTAAACACTCTTTAGTCATAGTCATAGTCTCCAAAGTACAAGTTGTACACGTGTATGGTTGGGAGGCATTTCACTTTTTTCTGTGCTGTAAGTTCTCATGTCAATTTGCAACACTTATCAGAAGTCAGAACTCAGAAGACTCAGAACTCATGTGAATTGCAGAGTATAGTGTTACACGTTAAGCATTCCACTTTATTTTAGTGCAGTTGTAGAGAGGGAAAATTCCCGACCTATCACAAGCTGACACGTCACACTACCAAGTCCACAAAATACAGCCAATTACAAAACACCACATATTGCTGTTAGGTTTTACTATCACTGCTCAGAAACCAACAGAAATTTGCCAAGTGTCATGCAAAAACCAATTACACATCAAGCGCACGTGTAAGCAGTGACACAAGCAACCTTGCACGTGTAAGCGATGACCCAAGCAACCTCGCACGTGTAAGCGATGACCCAAGCGGACCAATCAGATCGTGACATGTGTCACCAGTCAGATTCCGCCACGTGTCACTCATCCACCCCAAAACTCCTATAAATAGAAGCCTTTATGAGGCATTTAGGAGGACACCAAGCCATCTGAAGCACAAGCAGCATCAGAGAAGATTCAGAAGTCCAGAAGCTCTGCCGGAACCAAGCTCTAAAGCCTCCAAGAACTTCAAGAACTTCAACCTTCGAATAAGAAGAACATTCGAAGAGAAATCATCAAAATCATCCGCCTAGATCCAAAAGTCCGCGGGAATCAAGCCTAAAGTGTCCGAAAACATCAACAAACCACAAATCAGTGAAGCTCTACGGATTCAAGCCTCTAAAGCCCCGAAGAACTTCCACCACAAACCTTCGAAGACGAAGAACACACCAAGAACACGAAGAACACACGAAGAACACGAAGAACGTGAAGAATAAAGGATTTCTAACAAGCTCATAGCCAGAGATTCATTGTAATTCCGTTTCAAAGATCTTCGATCCATCCCTCAGCCAAATTGAAGGATATTCTGTGTTCGAATCAAAATTCTATTGCCACAAATCCAATCAACAAATCTTTTAAGGAGATCGAATCAGAGGATCAATCTTTTGTAATCACAGAGAATTATACCACAATCATCAATATAAATTCGCACTTGTGAAACTATTTCACTCATTTGACTTTATTTCGAACAGAGAAATTTAGTCGTCCCCATATTCTGGCACGCCCGGTGGGACATTCTCTGCCTCTCATCTCATTCTCCTTCAAAAGAAAGTCAACATCACCTTGCTACCAGCTCCAATGGCCTCTAGCAAGAACATTCAAGCTTCAACAATAGCTACTCCAACTAAACTTGGTACGGCTACCACCAACAACTACATTGGTGCAATCAATTGTAGCCAACCTAAAGCTCATAATCAACTTCAAATTCAATCAACCAAGGAAGCCAAGGTCCAGACAATCATCTCCTTAGACCTTCTCACAAGAAACAAGGTCATCAACAAGGACATTTCTACCTTGGAACACCTCAAGTATGGGGGCAAATCCCCTTCTTCCTTCACAAAAAGTTGGTTGCACGATTTCTCTCCCATCAAAGAGAACCAAAAAGATGAGATTTCACATGCTCACTCCAATCCATTCTCTTCTCCATCATCTTGGGAAGTTGTATCAGTCATGATGACTAACGCCTCTACCATGGAAGAAAAGATGGCTGAAATGGAGCAAAGGGTTGTCCTTCTCACCAAAGCACTTGAAGATAAGGACCTCCAAATTGCAACTTTAATGAACAAACTTGAAGTACAAGACCTTGGTGAATCAAGCCATGGTCATAAATTCACATCTGCGACGAATGACGAAGGGAAAGAAACTCAAGACACTCCTCAACAAGAACAATTTACTTCGGTTGCTTCGTTATCAGTTCAACAATTGCAAGACATGATAACGAATACCATTCGAGCACAATATGGAGGTTCTTCTACAAGTTCTCTCATATATTCGAAACCCTATACAAAGTGCATCGATAACATGAGGATGCCAAATGGGTATCAGCGCCCCAAGTTCTTGCAATTTAATGGCAAAGGAAATCCTAAGCAACACATTGCTCACTTTGTAGAAACTTGTGAGAATGCAGGGACTCAAGGAGGCCTTCTTGTAAAGCAATTTGTCCGTTCGCTCAAGGGAAATGCCTTTGATTGGTATACAGACTTAGAACCCGAGTCAATCGACAGTTGGCAACAACTCGAAAGAGAGTTTCTTGATCGATTCTATAGCACGCGTCGTACGGTGAGCATGATGGAGCTTACTAATACCAAGCAATGGGAAAATGAACCAGTGGTCGATTATATCAATCGATGGCGTTCTTTGAGCTTGGATTGCAAGGATCGACTTTCTGAAATTTCCGCTGTAGAGATGTGCATCCAAGGCATGCATTGGGGACTTCTTTACATCCTTCAAGGGATAAAGCCTCGAACATTTGAAGAGTTAGCAACTCGTGCACACGACATGGAGTTGAGCATTGCTAACCATGGAAGTACAAACCCTCCCATACTTGAAGAAAGCAAAAAGGAAGTAAGGAGGAATGATAGGAATGCAAAAATCAGCCTCAAAGACCCAATGGTTGTTAACACTACCGAAGTCAAGGTTCCAAGAAGAGGAGCAAATGCAAATAAAAAACGACTTGAAGGATGGCAAAAGAATGAGATGCGTCGTCTGACTTTTAAGGAACGTGAGCAAAAAGTATATCCGTTCCCCGATGAAGATGTGCCAAACATCTTAGAACAACTATTGCAGTTGGAACTAATCGAATTGCCAGAATGCAAGTGGCCGGAAGACATGTGGAAAGTTGATGACCCTAACTACTGCAAATATCATCGCATCATTGGCCACCCAATCCAAAAATGCTTCGTCTTCAAAGAACAAATCATGAAGCTTGCCAAAGAAAACAAGATCGATCTAGACTTCAATGAAGTTGTCGGGTCAAACTATGTGACCGTTGCTTGTGATGTACTTCCAACTTTCAAGCAGGGGGCAAACACCAACCAAGCTTACAAGTTGATTAACAATGATGATGCAAGGATCGGCCCCATCAATGGGAAGTTCCTTAAACACTTCTACGCTTGAACATCGAGGAATGCTCCTTGGTAAGAGCTTAAACTGCCCACTGTAACGCTACAAGAGTACATGATGTCTTTCCATTATCTCTGAAAGCGTACCAATAAGAAGAAATTAATCCCACTCTATGTCACCAATTGCTAGTGTGGCGTAGTGGTTGGATGCCCAAGTCGCCCTTGAGAGGTCTCGGGTTCGATTAGTGGTGATACCCACTATTACACACTGAGCCCCCCTTTTTGCAAAAAAAAAAAAAAAAAAAGAAAAAAAAAAAAAAACAAAAACAAAAACAAAAAAACAAAAAAAAAAAAAAAAGAAAAACAAAAAAAACAAAAGCAAAGAAATCATCCAAAAAGGAAATATCAAAAAGAAAATATCAAAAAAATCATCAAGAAAAAAAAATTATCAAAAAATTTTTTTTGTTGAACTACGTGATGACTTGATCCCTCTCCGGGGTACGTAGGCAGCTTAGTATTTGTCACTAAGTTCAGTCACATGAAAAGAAGAAGGATTGTCAGTCTGGCTTGAAGAGTTTTGCAACGGTTGTCAATATGCTTTTAAGGTCTCTTTGGCTGGCAAGGCAGTGCTTAAAGACAGCCAACTGCTTAATAGGATGATCGAAGATCGTTGTAGTCAAAAATAAAGTCTGCATGGCATTGCCCATCTTCTATGGACATTCTCCCACGTCTTTGAAGTATGCTTTGCATCACTTATCTCCTGGGGGCATCTTCTTGTACCTTGCAAGTATAAGCTACATCATCTCCTTTCTGAGTAGTGTCGTCTTACATCATGTCTCTGAAATTTGGATGACGTCAACTTCCTCCAGAATGATGATTGATTATATATCCGAAGTCGGGTGTTGCATCATTTCTCCTCTATGGGCATGTTCATGCAGTGTCGAATCCTTGGTGGCATGTTCTGACATCTTCAAAGTATTGGCACCATTCTTTCCCTCATCTTCAAGGTTTTGTTGGCCTTTCATTGCATCTTCAACGTCTTGTTGGCATCTTTGAAATCCTTATGTCTAACTACAGTGCTATGCACCTCGATGTCTGAGCTATGTTGCCTCTGAAAATTGATGCTGTTGTAGCTTTATTATAAAGGCAAATATGGCTGCGACTCCAAATGCGAGTGTGCTAGTGTGGAGTGTTGTCATGGCTTCATGACAAAGATGAGCGTTGGCACAGCCTCGATGCAAATAAAGTGTTGACATGGCTTCATGGCAAAGATGAATGTTGATACGGCTTCAATGCAAATGAATTGTTGACATGGCTTCATGGCTAAGATGAGTGTTGACATGGCAAAGATGAAGGTTGGCACGGCTTTGGTGCGAATGAAGTGTTGACGTAGCTTCATGACAAAGATGGATGTCGGCACGGCTTTAATGCAAATGAATTGTTGACATGGCTTCATGGCTAAGATGAGTGTTGACATGGCAAAGATAAACGTTGGCACGGCTTCAATGCAGATGAATTGTTGACATGGCTTCATGGCGAATAAAGTGTTGACATGGCAAAGATGGATGTCGACACGACTTTGATGCAACCGAAGTGTTGACGTGACTGCATGGCAAAGATGAATGTTGATACAGCTTCAGTGCAAATGGTGGTACGACTTCATGACATATGTAAGTGCAAATATAGCTTCATGGCAAAAATGAATGTTGGCATGGCTTCAGTACAAGGACAAATGCTGGCATATCTTCATGGTAAAGACTCTTGAGGTGGCTACGTTGCAAAGACTCTTGAGATGGCTGCATTGAAAAGACAAGTGTTGGTGCGACTTAATTGCCAAAGAAAGCTTGCTGCATGACAAAAACAAGCAACAACAAAGGACTTATCAGTAGAAAATCTCACGGCATGTCTCAACCCAAAAAAAAAAAAAAAAAAAAATCGATAAAGAGAGAGCTTCAATTTTAATCTCTAGCCTGTCAAAAAAAAAAATGGTTAGTACAAACCAAGCGTGTGAAAAAAAAAAAAAAAAAGAGAGATAAAAAAATAATAATTAAATTAAATATTAAAAAAAAAAAAAATTCTCTGCATAATTTCTCTACACTTAGTATTATGCTACTCACGAAGACTCTGCATGTGCAATTTAGTGCATACTCTGGATGGCCTTATATAGAGGATTGTGGAGCTCAAAGTCAGATTTTGCAAACTCAAGGTCAGGGAAGTCTGCACCAAACCTTGAAAAAAGAAGGAGTGCCCATAAATGCATCATGCTGTCAGAAAGAAACTGTTGCACATTCTAGACTGTACATTGTTCAAAGTGATTCTGCTACCGACCTTAAAAACAGAGAGACATTTGCTGATTAGTCAATCTGCCTGAAATTTCAAGCACTGTCAGAACTACAATGAAGACTAAAATGGCAACAATGCCTGCAGACTCCTCTTCTAGATTTCTAAAATTTCTGACAATATCACAAAAAAATCAACCCACAGAAATCTGCTAAGGACTTCGAAGAACAAAACCCAGGAAAGCTCATCATCAACAGAGCTACCACGCGCCACCACGCCCCGCCACAAGCTCGCGATGACCGACGGTTTAATCCTTGAAATCTGTGCAAAACAGTCCACCAATTCAGAAAACAGACCATACCACTAGATCCAACGGCCTTTACTCTACAAAACCTGAAAATTTCAGGCTCAAACGAGGAGTCACGCGCCGCCACGCGCCGCTTGAAGCTCCGGCGTTCACAGCGTCAATCTCACGCGCCGCCACGCGCCACTCCTGCCTTCTACGCGCTCCCACGCGCCGGGAGATTCTCACGCGCTTGCACACGCCTAGCGCGTACACGCGCCACGCGCTGACTCGCCCTCAGCCCTATGACGTCATGGATGACGTCATCATCCACTGACTTGAACCGGTTTGACCCGAAAATCTGACCCAGTCCGAACCGCCTTAAAAAAAAAAAAAAAAAAGATAAAAAAATACCTTGACCAAGTTTGACCTTTGACTTTGACCAAAAAGTCAAAATTTTCAAAAGGGGCCTGTCCCACTCAGTTTTTCGAGTACATTCCGATTTTGGGATCCTTTTCTTCATTCGAAGCTTGGAAATTGTGCAAACGTCCAATTTCCAAAAAGTTGACTTTTGCGTAAATGTTGACCAAAAGTCAAAATTTTTTAAGATGGACCTATCTTGCTCAATTTTTCGCGTACATTCCAATTTTGGAGTCCGTTCTATCATTTGAGACTCAGAAATTGCACAAATAACTCAATTCCAAGATAGTTGTCTTTTGTGTTGAAATCAACCCAAAGCCAAGATTTTCAAGCCAGACTTGTCTTGCATAGTTTTTCGCGACTTGGAAATCACCAATCTAACTCACATCTCCGAAGTACTGACAATGTCCAAAACTAAAGCTCTCAAAATCAAAATTTGAGATTCATCCACTTGGTCTGGACCCTCTCAAGGTTATTTTCCAGACTTCATCAAGGCTTCCCTTTCAAAAGTACAAATAAACTCTCACAAGGGTGTCTTGAACTTGAAATCACATCGGGCCACCCGTCCAACTCACCATTCCCCTTTCGGTGCCAAACATTCCCACCTACCATTCTTCATCTCTCTCACCTACCATTCTTCATCCGCCATTCTTAACTATCCATCCACCATTCTTCGTCTCTCCACTATAAATAGAAGGGCCGAATTCATCAAGAACTCAGCCAGAAAAACACACTGAGTTATGAAATGAAGATTTGCTTCTTTCAAATTTTCAAGTCCTCCTTCTCACAGCCATTTCTCACTATGGCTTCATCATTCTCAACATTTAGCAACCAGTATTGCTTCATAATCAGTTTGAAATCAACCCTCTCATGGTTCGGTAGGAACCCTCTTCATAACATCATTGTAGTTTTGAGATCCAAACAAATTTTGTTTCTCCCCTTAACGACCACAGTTGTCCATAAAATTACTCATAACAAGCTCTGTGTCGACCTTCCATGCTTCCGTGAATTTGGTTGGCCAGGAAATCCAAGTCCAGCTAAGACACCTATTCCTAACCTTAGGTCTCCTACAGTCTCTCTCCAATTGCTTGGTCTTCCAGCAGAAGCAGTGGTTCGGAACAAACAGCAACTTGGCTGGTTTTTAAGACCAGAATCACAAGTTAGCCCCATCTTTCATTTTTTTGTGCTTTTCCAACAAGTAGCAGTAAGTGAAGATGGTAAAAAGTGTTGGGGTATCCTACAAATTGTCTTCCATCCGACATTTGAGGCAACCTTCAAGGCACCAGCTCATCAGAGTTCAGCCTTTGGAGCCGGCAAATGGTTGCCAAAACCTTATGCCATGTCCCAACCACAGTGGGATCCAAAGGTCATCGTTGCTGGTACCTCAAAACACACTTTCTGGAATTACTCCAACTTAAATACAACTTGAAGTATTTCAGAAGATACTCTTCTGAAATTACTTCAACTTAATGTCTGTCGGTCTGGTCCCATTACACAGGCGCATTCAATGACTTACCGTCAGACCCCAAGCAACATACAGTCAGTCCCGGATCCAAAGTTGTACTGCCCAGAAACATCTACACCAGGGGATCCCCGACATACAGGGCCAGTGCCATGGTGGTGTATGTTTCACCCATTCACTTTGCTTCATCCCCGTCATCTTCACCACCAACACCAGCATCACCAAAATCCCTAAACTTCTGAAATTACCTCAGCTTAACCTGAATGATGCAATAACACATGCGCATTCAACCACATTCCCACATGGCCTCGCCGTAATCCAAAGTATACTCTTCTGAGATAACTTCACCGGCAGTTCTTAAAAACACGAGGCAAACCCCATGACTCTGTATGTTGTGCCCAGCCACCATCCTCGTATCCTCCCCATCTTCTACACCTTGTGATCGCCGCCAACGATCCACAAACACTCTTCTGAAGTTACTTCAACTTAACCTCTGTTGAGAAGACTCAGTCATGCGAGCACATTCAAATACCGGCAGACCCCTTTTCGGTCTCATCAAAACCTTTCATATGGGTGGGTCTACTCCTCGGAAATTATCTCATCCTGCTGAAAGCTCCACCACCTTCAATTACTTCATTTGAAGAACCAAATGTAAAAAATCTATTTTCGAAACTCATTCCCACACCACACTCTGAAACTGTGTGCGTGAACGAGTCTCGAGGGGGCATTTGTAGAGAGGGAAAATTCCCGACCTATCACAAGCTGACACGTCACACTACCAAGTCCACAAAATACAGCCAATTACAAAACACCACATATTGCTGTTAGGTTTTACTATAACTGCTCAGAAACCAACAGAAATTTGCCAAGTGTCATGCAAAAACCAATCACACATCAAGCGCACGTGTAAGCAGTGACACAAGCAACCTTGCACGTGTAAGCGATGACCCAAGCGGACCAATCAGATCGTGACATGTGTCATCAGTCAGATTCCGCTACGTGTCACTCATCCACCCCAAAACTCCTATAAATAGAAGCCTTCATGAGGCATTTAGGAGGACACCAAGCCATCTGAAGTACAAGCAGCATCAGAGAAGATTCAGAAGTCCAGAAGCTCTGCCGGAACCAAGCTCTAAAGCCTCCAAGAACTTCAAGAATTTCAACCTTCGAATAAGAAGAACATTCGAAGAGAAATCATCAAAATCATCCGCCTAGATCCAAAAGTCCGCGGGAATCAAGCCTAAAGTGTCCGAAAACATCAACAAACCACAAATCAGTGAAGCTCTACGGATTCAAGCCTCTAAAGCCCCGAAGAACTTCCACCACAAACCTTCGAAGACGAAGAACACACCAAGAACACGAAGAACACACCAAGAACACGAAGAATGTGAAGAATAAAGGATTTCTAACAAGCTCATAGCCAGAGATTCATTGTAATTCCGTTTCAAAGATCTTCGATCCATCCCTCAGCCAAATTGAAGGATATTCTGTGTTCGAATCAAAATTCTATTACCACAAATCCAATCAACAAATCTTTTAAGGAGATCGAATCAGAGGATCAATCTTTTGTAATCACAGAGAATTATACCACAATCATCAATACAAATTCGCACTTGTGAAACTATTTCACTCGTTTGACTTTATTTCGAACAGAGAAATTTAGTCGTCCACAGCAGTATAGCTGGTTTTTTGAAAAAATTTATTAAATATATAATATATTTTAAATATATATTAAATATAGGCGGGTTGGGTCGGGTTTGGCGGGTTGGTAATTTTATGATCCAAACCCAACCCGACCCGCTATAAAAAAATTTTTGTGACCCAACCCGACCCACCAAACTTTAAAAACCGACCCAACCCGGCGGGTCGAGTTGGGTCGGGTCGGGTTTGGTGGGTCGGTGGGTTTTTTGCACACCCCTACTACAACAAACCTATCAAAGCCCCAAAGGTGATGGAAATATGCATGTATGCAATGGAAAATTAACGGATCTACTTCATTCGCAATTGAAAACATGCACTATGTAAGTTTCAGAACATAGAACAAGAGAATGTACTTTGGCGCAGTGAATTTCAAAATCAAAGATCAGAAGTTCTCGGAAATACTTTCAATCTTTACTCCAATTCCACTAACGCTCAAGATGTGTGGTCTCTCAATCAGTTATATGAGCTAGAGAGAATGAGAGAGTGTCTAACACTCACATACATGTCGTTTCATGCACTTGTTGTTCTTACAAAAAAATCTGTATGTTTCTCTCAATATGATTGATTATCTATTTTGGCCAGCCTTTAGGGCTTTTCCACTTGGGCACTAGCATGTGGCTTGGAGTAGGACCAAAAGGGAACAAATAAGACACTAGCTCCAATGGACCTTGTGTTTTTCTGTCAACTCTTGACAAGTCCAAAGTTACCATTAATTATATTTAACATCACTATATAAATATAATTGCACTTTAGGGCTTATTAATAAATTATATCCCAAGACTTTATTGTACATGCAATCCCTTCATAAAATATTCGTAGTAATACAAAATCATTAATGAAGACTTCCACTTTGTAGATTATTACATCTTAATCTTTGAGTACCCGGTTTAATACTTTTAAGTTATTCATTATATATTTATGAAATCCAATTTCATAAATATATACTTTAATAATTTCTTACCAAAGTGGTTAGACCTAACTCTTTGAATAACAAACCTATTAAATTTATTTCAAGGGAATATTTTGTATCTCCATTAAGAGACTATAAATTCTATCTTGAGAATATATGTTCTATCAACACTAAATGTGGCTGCCCAATATACTGAGATTTTGACCGTTACTTTAGATCTCACTCTTGATATATCAAAGTAACTTACACTTCATGATCAGGTCCATTATTCTCTCAGGATTAAGAGTTCATATAAATAGAAGTTGTGAGATTTTTTATTCAATTGATAGTCATTAGGAGAATAATAAATCTTACAGCGGTCCAGTTTAATATGTCTTAACTCTTAAAACATATCAACATATCAACTAAAAGTCTTCATTTTCATGATTAAGACAAATCATCTTAGTTGATATATTATAGTCTTCGCAGATGAAATGCTCAATTTTATCACCAACTACGAACTAAAATTCTGAGTTTACAAAAAACTTGTGATTTATATTTTCTGTGACTAAATCACATAAATCACATACTATACATCTCATGGATTATATGATAATGTTTGAATATTCATGTTACCATTATTTTAGATAATAATAAAACAACTTTATTAAACACAATATTAAATCATACATAATGTCATACTTAATATCATATATAGTATCATACAATAGGATTTAAGGGCACTAATCCTAACAATAGGTACCCATAGGCCATTGAGCTTAAGGTCCACCATTTCATGACAGAAACTACGGGCCTGTTTGGCAGCCCTACTCAAAACAAAACTACACATTTTAAATAACATTACACACTTTTTTACCCACATGTATATCAAAAACACTCAAACAACATTATTCAAACTACCTCACTAAACAAACATCTAACAGCTAAGAGAGTTTTGATGTATTTTCCTGGAGTTCGCGGCTGCCAGGAATAAGGCTACAATTGACGTCTGTGAGTTCTAACGTAGTCTTCTCAAGATGAGTAATCCCAACACTGCCTTTGCATTCATGGCATGTTTGGCTCATCCGAGATGGTACGAACAACAAAACAATTGCCAATGCTACAACAGCAACAACGAACACTGGAGAACAAAACTTCCCTCGAGTTTGACCTGAGTCTTGAAGTGGACCGATTGTACCCGGGCAAGAGCCTATGCTTGGGGTACAGAGATTTGGGTTTCCAGTGAATGAGCTGTCCTTAAACAAGAAACACTGCCCACCACTAGGAATTCTTCCCACAAAACTATTGTAGGATAGATTGAGGATTACGAGGCTTGTCATGGAGCAAATTTCATTTGGTATTTGCCCAATAAGTCGGTTATGAGCAAGATTAAGAGTGCTCAGAATCTTCAAACTACCAATGTCCTCTGGAATTTCCCCGGAGAGACTGTTTTGACTAAAATCGATGGACGAAAGTGAAGTACAACGAGATATTGAAGTTGGAATCTCACCGCTGAAGTTGTTTGAAGTGACGTTAATCTTTGACAATGTATCTATATCAAAGATTTCGCTAGGAATCTCGCCTTGAAATGTATTTCTACCCAGGAATAAAATCTGCAAGCTTTTAAGATTTCCAATTGATGGAGGGATTTTTCCTGTGATTTTATTGTTGGATAGTTTGAGAATTCCAAGTGAGTCCCCTGAAATGTTGGAGGGAAGCTCGCCGGAGAAATTGTTGTCACTGACTTCAATTATTTGCACCAGGGGCAAGTTAAAAATCCCAGCAGGAATCGTCCCATTGAGTGAGTTCTTCTGAATTCGGACTTTCACTAGCGACTTACAATCACCAAGCTCCTCTGGAATTGGTCCAAAAAAGAAATTTTCTATCAAAATCAACGTCTTCAACTTCCCTCCTTTACATAAACCTACTGGAATCTGACCAGTAAGGTGGTTAGATGTGACATCAAGATGTTTAAGTTTTCCATTCTGACCTAAGTTACTTGGGAGTTCAGACGTAAAGTTGTTCCCCCATATCTGAAACGTCTCCATATTTGGAAGGTCACCAATAAACGCCGGAATTCCACTGGAAAGTTTATTTTGGAACAGATTGATTAGTTTGATATTTGTTAGTTTTGAGAAACTATTAGGGATATCTCCAGTGAGTTGGTTAATTGAAAAGTCTAGCGTTATCAAATTGACCAAACCAGAGAGTTCAGGAGGTATATTACCCGTGAGTCGGTTGATTTGTAGAGACAATGCTTCCAAATTCTTCAAAAGGCTCAGGCTCTTAGGAATCTCACCGGTAAGGTCACAACTCGCCATGTCGAGGAGTTGAAGCGAACTCAAGGATCCAAGCTCCTCTGGAATACCTCCTTCAAAAGCATTGTAATACCCAACAAACAATTTTTTGAGATTCTTTAACCTACCCAGCCTCGCCGGGATCTTGCCGGTAAGTGAATTGCCATTCAAGCCCAAGAATTCGAGGCTCTGAACCTCGGAGTAACTATCTGGAATTGGCCCAGAAAAATAGTTCCCACCAAGACAAAGATGCTTGAGATTTTTCAAGTTCACGAGCTCTGTAGGAAGTGGCCCGGAAAAATTGTTGTTGTAAGCGTCAAGAATCTCAAGCTCTGTCATTCGCAGGGTTATTTCTCCAGGAAATTTTCCGTAGAAAACGTTATTGGAGACATTGAGGACCTTGAGTGACGTGAGGTTTGCCATCTCCATAGGAAGCATCCCCGTGAGATTGTCTGCAGCGAGTGTTAAATTGACCAACTTGTTCAATAGCCCAATCTCAGGCGAAATGAAACCGAGGAGAGTTGTGTGAGACACGTTCAAAGAAATAACTCGTGAATCCTGGTCACAGGAAATTCCGGAGAAGGAACAATGTGCTTTTGGAGACAAAGAGGGTTTCCAGTCATCCATGCCCGAGCCTTTGGGTCCAATCATGGAGGACTTGAGCTTCAAAAGTACTTCAAGGTCACCACAGCGCGAAGTAGAAAAGCATACTGAGAAAAGAAAGATAATTAAAGTAAAGTGGAGGCGATTACAAGTGAAAAAGCTTCTCATTTTGTGAAGGATGAAAATGGGTATTCTGTATCGTGAGTCTACAACATTTTTTGTAGAACCTGCTGGAATATGGCCCTATTTAAATGTTGATCCCCTCGCGGGGTTTAACTGAAACTAATTTCTTGGATTCTTTTAAATAATGGATTAAAAAAGAACAACAACTTTAAAAGCACGTTTCTTTCCGAAAAGATGAAGTGGTCAAGAATATAATGGGTAGCCAAAAAGCACGTCCACCGCAGGTCTGCACCTTAAGGCTTTAATTAAAGTAAAATTCGTCACAAAGTCCAATTAAAAATTATCAGTCTGTTTGGTACGTCTGTTTAAATAATAATTTTTAGTTTTTTTAATATATGTATGAGTGAAAAAATATATGAAAATATGTATATCATTGTTTAAAAATTGAAAACATGTTTTTAAATTTGCGTACCAAAGAGGGCCTAAATTACCTATTTTCAATAATTTATTTATATAATATTTAATGAAAAATATATTTTTTAATAAATTTTATGTTAATGTGGGAAAAAAAACTAAAAATTAGTTTATTATTAAAAAGTTAACAGCTAAAATATTTGCACAAAAAAAAAAAAAAAAAGCAAATGCCCAAGGCATTAGTACTTAAGTATGCAAACAAAGGATCTTATTTCTTTTTGAAAAGAAAAAGTGGTCAAAAGAAGACGCATATTCACTACACCTCTAAGGCTTTAACCATGAAAAGCAAAATAAGATTTTTTAGTATCACAAACAAAGGACTTCATTTACTATCCATGAAGCTAATTTTGTGTTGTCCTTTTAATTAATCTAATAACCTTATATTTGGGGTGGTTCACAATTTCTCGTTAAACTTTAAAATCAAGCAATTTCACCTTAATATTTAGGAAAAGAGCAAATATATCATATTGTTATTCTCTAAATTAATCCCAAATGAAAGCTTATGATTCTTAAAATATTCTATTGTGTAATGTCTGAAATACTCCCACTAAATTTTAACATCCCAAAAATTTTCTTCATGTATTTCGAGTTTTAGATAGTAGTAATACTCTGAAAGTTGGAATGGTCATAAAAGATGTTTTATTTATTAACTAGAGAAAATTGATTTTCTAGGTTTAAATATTCGAAACTTATAATTTATCTAATGAAAAATTCAATGACACATGCCTTTTTTATTTTTATTTTTTTTTCTCTTTTCTTGCCTAAAATGGGTGTTCATTAAAAACTAATTAAGTTAAAGATATTGCACCTAGACTCATATACAATGATAAATAAGAAAGTATGAATGAAAAAAATTTCATTGTGTATAGTTGAAGGATATGAGAAATTCCTAAAAAAAAAAAAAAAAGGTAAAGTCCGGTATTTGACAAAGATCTTTCTATCAATAGATAGGATTTTGTGTTGATAAAAAGTTTCAATTGTAGCATATGACATCATTTATTGTGAAAATTTAAATATTGTGACAATGTTTTAGAAAAACTCAGTTGCTTATTGTTGAAAAATGATGATATTCATTGTCATTCTTAGAAGTTTTTAATGAGTGGATATTGCCTTTAGCAAATACGTATCAAAATTCTTATACGAATGAGATTAACTATTTATGACATACATTTTTTATGTATATAGTTTCATGCTTCTTCAAATAAAAATTCTATCTTAATTTTCTCACTCAAGAGGTAGCATGTGCCACCCACACTAGTAATGATAAAGTAAGCCAATGAAACTAAACTATATCAAACCAAACTTTTATCCTATCAAGTCATATTCAACTGATTAATAGTTTTAGAATTATTGTTTTTTTTTGTTCATTTTTATAAGATTATTGTTAAAACTAAAAAAGGGAAAACAAGATGCTCGACTATGTAGCAAGAAAGAGAGAAAATGTATTAGTATGTTTTAATTAGAGTGATAAAATATGAATTGAGATCAAGTGCAATTGCACCTTATGCAATTGTAATAAATGGTTGAGATTGAAAGTTGAAAAAAACAACTTTCAATCTCAACTTTTTCAACTTTCAATCTTAACCATTAAAATATATATATATATATATATATATATATATATATATATATATATATATATATATATATATATATATATATATATATATATATATATATTAAAAAGAAGTAAAAAATTAAAGTTAAAAAGTTAAGAATGTAAAAAAAATTTGTGATCTCAATCCATAAAATACATGCTCTACTCTTATATACAGGAAACAAATAGAGAAAATAGAAAAATAAGTATTAAACAAAATTCCATTGAGTATAGTTGAAGGTATTTGATAAAAAGTTTCAATTGTAGCATATGACACAATCATTGCGAAAATTTGAATATTGTGACAAGGATTTAGCAAAACTTAGTTACTTATTGTCTGAAGATGAAGATATTCGTTATCATCCTTAGAGGATTTTAATGAGTGGATATTGCCTTTAGCAAATACGTATCAAAATTCTTATACGAATAAGATTAAATTTGTATGACATACATTTTTTTTGTATATAGTTTCATGTTTCTTCAAATAAAGATTTTATCTTAATTTTCTCACTCAAGAGGTTGCACGTGCCACTCTCACTAGTAATGATAAAGTAAGCCAATGAAACTAAACTATACCAAAGCAAACTTTTATCCTATCAGGCCATATTCAACTAATTAATAGTTTTAGAATTATTGTTTTTTTTTTGTTCATTTTTTTTTTATAAAATTATTGTTAAAACTAAAAAAAAGAGAAAACAAGATGCTTGACTAAAACATATTAGTATGTCTAATTAGAGTGATAAAATACGGATTGAGATCATGTGCAATTGCAATAAATGGTTGAGATTGAGTGTTGAAAAAAGCAACTTTCAATATTAACTATTAAATAAAAAATATTAAAAAGAAGTAAAAAAATTAAAGTTAAAAAGTCAAGATCGTAAAAAATTTTGTGATCTCAATCCATAAAATACATGCTTTGCTCTAATATACAGGAAACATATAGCAAAAACAGAAAAATAACTATTAAACAAAATTCCTAACCACATCTAAGAGCACTTGCAACAGTGGAGCTAAATAACTATATAGCTCTTTTAGATGTGGCAAAACACAAAAATCTCCATACAACAGTGGAGTAATAGCTAAATTTTTTAGCTCAATTGCTATAGTGCACATCTATTGATAGATGTGCACTATAGCTTAGAGCTAAAAAAAAAAAAAGTAATTTTTTATTCAACCAGTACAACTTTTTTTTTTTCATTCTTTTATTCATACCAGTCTCATTCACTCTCATCTCATCATCTGAAGCTCAAGTCTCTCAAGCTCACTCTCTTAACTCCAGTCTCTCAAGCTCACTCTGTTACCGTTGTCGGCCCGACCATCGTTAACATTGCCGCCACCATCTGCTGGACGTCACCGACCCACCGCCGTCATCTCATCTCTCAAAACTCTCTCAAGCAAACAGTAAGATCGGTGTGTGGTTTTGACATTTGGGTAGCTAGATTTGGGTTTGGTGGGTTTTGGCGTTTAGGTTGCTGGATTTTAGGGGTCACGGTGGAGATGGTGGTGGTGGTGGTGGGTTGTTTTACTGGTGGTGGGTTATATCAGCATGGGTTCGATTTGTGATTTGTGGCTGTGAGATTGTTTTGCGGTGTGCTGTGGGTTTGTTTTGTGGTGGTTGTGGGTTTGTTGGTGATACTGTGTTGGTGGTGGTTGTGCCGTGTTTTTTTTTTGATTGATGATTTTATTTGGTTTGGGTTGAGGAAAAAGATTGGAGATTTGGGTTGGTGGGTTTTTTCTTTTTTTTTTTTTTTCTTTTTTTTTCTTTTCTGCTGTGGACTGGTGGTGGTGGTAGTTGTGGCTGTGGCTGATGGTAGAGGCGGTTGAGGTTGGTGCTGTGGATGTTTTTTTTGGATTGTGGGATATATTATTTTATTGTAGTGGTTATATTATTTTATTGTGATATTTATATTATTTTATTGTGTTGAAAGCTAAAATAAATCATTGCTGCAGCATGTGTGTAGGTAAAATAGATAAAATAACTTTTGGTGAAACTAAATAGCTAAATTTTTAGCTCCACTGCTGTAGATGCTCTAACAACTAATAACCGAAAGTAACTAACCCCACTAATCTCGACTAACCAATTAATATATGGCAAGTGTCCCCCTCTAACTAATTAAATTCATAACAGTGAACAACACGACTTGTAGCTTAATGCTCATAACACAAAAGCTACAAGACGTTTTACTCCATACGCATCAATATAAAAGTTGTAACCGGTAGTCACTTCAATAATTATCATTCGTATCCAATGGTGCGTAATTTAATATATTTGTTAGAATTATGTTGCTAAATCAAGAGATCATAAGTTTGATTCTTGTCTTTTCCACTTTGCCTCTCATTAAAAATCTTACGTGTTGAGTTTTACCTATTAAAACGGAATAAATTTGAGTCCACAAGCAAAGAGGAGTGTTAGAATTATGAACTTAAATGATTAAATTTAACATCTCCCAAAAATTTAAACTTTAAAAAGAAAAAATCAGTAATTTAACAAAATGACAATTGAGATTTGAAGGTAATAGACCATGTTTTTTAAGCTACGGGTAGACTTTGTTTCATAATTTTTATTTTGCCTTCTGACCTTTTGTGAACATCCAATAAAATTTAATTGAAACAAAATTGCATTCTTAATGAGTAATCTCAACCATTGCCAATTGGGACTCAGCACTTGTGTACCTTGCTTTAAAATATTTTCTTCCGAATTATTATAGTGAAGCCATTTGTTCATACTAATTAATGACATAACAATGTGGGTAGGACCTAGTACTTCTAGATAAGGTGTAAGTGGATGCAGCATTAGTATAAAAGAGTAATTCCCATTACCAGGATAGTATGACAACTGCCCAAGATTGGGCAACAAAGTTTCAAGCATCAATTCCATTTTCACCGAGTCAAATCAGTTATGTCCGAACAAATTCATATTCTCATTGAAAAGTTAATTAGTGGAGAATTTGTTTAATGTAAAAATTCTTACTTCTATTTTCACTAATCCTTTGAGAGTTTGACAGGTGTTAAAATACGAAAACAAACACAAGAACACTCATACTTTAGGAAGCATTCAGACTGATTGATTAAATATGTCTTGTGTCACTCTATAAGTAACAAAAACAACCATGTGAAGAACATAACATCACAATTCTTTTCTCACTTTCATCTGTCAATTATTGGTGAAAGCAAAAATCTTTTGTCATGTGTCGATCAAGAGAGTCAATCTCATATCAGAGGCTGTATCGGTTTGACTAATAGAACAATATATTTCGGTACTGGTTAATATCGGTGTACCGTTTCGGGTTTATCGTTATTTTTTATATTTATAATTAAATAAATATATATATATATATATATATATATATATATATATATATATATATTATACTAAAAATAAAAGTTTACCATAAAATATTACCTTAATTCAGAAGAAATTATTCATGGTTTTAGACTTTAGACTTTAACATTCTCAGAAAATAAATAATACTAATAAGTTAATGCAAATAAGTTACCATTCTACCCTTACAAAAATTCAAAAATCACAAAACTAAAAAAAAAAACCTTATTTCTATACCGGTTCCTTATTTCTATACCGGCTAGTATTTAAACCGGTATGAAACATTGACATTTCGGTACCAGTGTATGTATCGGTACGATACATACCGGCCGCATACCGGCCGAACTGGGTGGTACAGAATGGTATCGACAACCTTGGTGTCAACAAGTATTAAGCTGTGAACATGGCATGCACTAAGTATGTGATCCTTGTTATGTAAGACTCTCAACATTGTATTAAAGTTTCCTTCTTGAAAAGATTTACCAATACCCAGTAAACTAAAATTAGTCAATTCAACCAAATAATAAGTTCCATCAATAAGTTTGAGAAATTTGGATTATGAATATTACAATTCACTTCCTAATGTAACAAAATTCCTAAAACAATAATAAAAGACAAAATCTGACTGTGAATCAAGGCTCATATTAATAAAATTCTGAAATTCCTGCCCATCCAACCCCAAAAACTAAAAAATAGGACATGCCCATGTTTGTCCAAAACTATTTTGAAACTAGTAACTACACCAATAACAGTACCTACAGGCTACAGGGAAAACATCAACATCCAGCCTCAGGGCCTCCATATCTTCCAACACCAAAATTAATTATGTGGTTTAGAAGACCGCTGAATATCTCGACATAGTAAACACAATTTCCTTACAATATTGTCCAATCCAATTAGTGAAGCAAACAGCCAAACTCTTGATCGCCGTAAAGTGTTTCTGTTGGAGTGTCGGTGGGCTCGTGACCATGTTGTTAATCTGAGAATTTACAAGTGAAAAACAGCTAAAAGTTTAGGTGGAGGAACTCTTATATCCTTGAACCATGAGTTCATCTGCTCGCCACATTAAGAAATAACTAGAATTTAAAAAGGAAAAAAAAATTTGTTGTGACCATGATAACAATGTCACACTGAACAGTAACTTTGTAACATCCGTAGACATCTTATCTTGCAACTAGTGGATATTCAAATTTGAGAGTAAATGGTTATTTCACATGTTTGAGAATGAAAAGGCCATCCCATGCAATCAAAAGATTGTATATAATTGGATACTCAACTCACTTGATCGAATTTTGATGTAATTTGATAATGTGCACAGCACCACACGAAGGTGCTTGAATGCGTAAATTCCATGTTCATTCCACTTTCACCACTACTTGGAGCTCCATTTTGTGCACTTCATTGATGGCTTTTTTACTTCTGTTATGGGAGATCTTTGAACCATTATAAAGTTATTGAAGTTAATTTCTAATGGAATTAATTTTCATATTGTTAGGATCATAAAGCATAAAGTTATAACGTCGGGAGGATTGGTGCGCAGTATTTTAAACGACATGTGCACTATTTAATCTACAAAATTTACATTATATTTTTATATAATAATTATATTACATTTTTGTGCGTATCGTGTGAGTTTGCGATTAGTTATTTTATGAATTGGAAAAAAAAATATGGGGTAAAATGGGGTGTTGACAAATATTGCATGTCATAATTGCAAAGATTACACATGCAATACATATTACCTGTGGCATAATTACCAAGCTTATTATAGCATATTTCATTCTTGATATATTTAGGGAGTAAATGACATAAAAGTTCAGTTTCTCATCCTCATGGAAGCTCAAGCCAAAATGGGCAAATGCCCTTCTCGTGCAAAAAAACTAGCGTTTTGCCCCCTTTCCCAAACTAATTAGGGAAATGCCCCTCTTTTGAAACTCGATTTTCTCAAAATCGAGTTTCAATGTAAAACTCTTTTTTGTGGAAAATTGAGTATGGGGTGATCAAACTTAAAAAAAAAAAAAAAAAAAATGCATGAAACTCAAGTTCATGGAGCTCGAGTTCGATTTAAAACGCTACTATAGGGCTTTAAAACGCCACTATAGGGCTCCCTGAACCTGGTATGGGGTGATCAAACTTATAAACAAAAAACTTGCATGAAAATGCCACTATAGGGCTCCTTGAACTTGGTATGGGGCAATCAAACTTATTAAAAAAAAAAATACTTGCATGAAAATGCCACTACAGGGCTTTAAAATGCCACTATAGGGCTCCTTGAACCTGGTATGGGGCGATCAAACTTATAAAAAAAAAAAAAAAAAAAAAACTTGCATGAAAATGCCACTATAGGGCTTTAAAACACCACTATAGGGCTTTAAAACACCACTATAGGGCTCCCTAAACCTGACATGAGGCAATCAAACTTATAAAAAAAAAAACTTGCATGAAAACGCTACTATAGGGCTTTAAAACGCCACTATAGGGCTCCCTGAATGCAGCTATAGGTATGGGGCGATCAAACTTATAAAAAAAAAAAAAACTTGCATGGAACTCGGGTTCCAGAAATTTTTTTTTTTTTTTTAATTTTCAATTTGTTATAACTCGATTGTCCAAAAATCGAGTTTTATATTGAAACTCGATTTTAAGAAAATTGGGTTTCAAAAGAAGGGCATTTCCCTAATTAGTTTGGGAAATGGGGCAAAACGCTTGTTTTTTTGCACGAAAAGGGCATTTGCCCATTTTGGCCTGGAAGCTCACCATGTCCACACCAAATTGACATATTTAATTTTTTTTTTTTTTTTTTTTTTGTATGGATAATTCGATAGCTACAAAGAGGGAGGGGGATTAGAACCTTAGAGATGTCTCCGTTAGAAGCATTAAAAAGTATCACTTGAACTACAAGACTCTTGACACATAGTTCACTCATAGTAAAATTTACACATTGGATGCAAATATTGGGATCTTTAATATCCAAACATCCTTTAGTCATGAGATGGAAGTATGGATTGCGAGATGCCTTTGGGTTTTTTTTTTTTTTTTTTTTATAGGAGATGCCTTTGGTATATTGATACAAAAATTTATGGTATCAACATGATGAAGCTTAATTAGGATAAGTGTTGGAAACATGCAAGTCGGATGGGAAGTGGCATTTCTTGCGAAGGGCATAAGAATTGAAAACATGTGCTAGTAGGTAATAACCTGTAGGCTGAGGAGAAAGAAATAAAAAAATAAATAAAAAATAAAAATTTGCCTAAATCGCTTATGATTAACTAGTTGGAGAGACGATAGCCTACAAATATACAATATCATAATCGACACCATATATTAGCTTCATAAACAAAGTTGACAGCTTAGATATCAAAATTTTACTTTGAATTTTTATTCTGTGAATATTTTCAATCACAAGGACTTCACCCACCATGAATTACGTGAACTTCTTGTCACGATATGATTACAGTTTGAGTTATTCAAAGATTATTGTTCGTTAGCACCAAGTCTATAATATATCAAAAGGAGATTTTGTGAGCAATACAATAGACATAACATTTCATAATCCATTGAGATGAGAAATTATTATTCCTTTTTATAGGAGAAAACAATTTGGGTGTAGCACTCTAATGTACCAAATTCGATACGATGTAGAAAAATGTCATTTGTCATGTCTCCACATCATGTCGATTCCAATGCACAGAAGTTCCGGACCCAAATCTTACCCTTCATATAAACCTGTCACAAATATCACTTTCATTATTATTAGGAGGCCTTGCAGGAATAAAGCTACTTAGGACATCTTTGAGTTCTAAGGGCTCTTCCTGCAATGGATAATTCCAACACCTCCTTTAAATTCGTGTGTTTTTCTTTGAGATGGTACCAATAACAGAACAATGAAAAATACTACAACAACGACAACGAAAATCGGAGAACAAAACTTCCCATGGGTTTGACTTGAACCTTGAATTGGATTGATTATATCTGGGCAAGAGACTATGCTTGGGGAACAAAGATCTGGGTTTCCAACGAATGAACTGTCTATAAACAAAGAACACATCCCACCGCTAGGAATTCTTCCCACAAATGTATTATAGGATAGATCGAGCGTTGTAAGGGGGCTCATGTTGCATATTTCATTCAGTATGTTAACGTGTATAGCATTGTGGGTTTTAGGCCCAACTAGATTACTTGTATAGCACACATTCTTGTACTACACTCTTACTTGTACTGCACTCATATGCCTCTTATATAAAGGCACTCGTGTATATTCTTTTAGTGAGAAATATAATACAATTATTCAGTATTTTTAACATGGTATCAGAGCCACTGCTCTGACATTTTCTCAGTAGTCTTGTCTTTATTAGTGCTACTCCATTCTCTTCGCTTCCGCCGTTGCAGTAGCCGCCGCAGCCTTTCGCCGTAGAACCTCTGACGTCTTCCAGATGTCGTCCTTGGGTTCCGAACCTGCAACCGCCGCCGTCGAGGAGTCTGGCACCACACAAACGATTGCACTCACTGTCTTCACCGTGCATCTTGCTCCGATAAATTTTTTGCAGGCGCCACAGTGATCATCTTGCCTCGATCTACTAAATCGTGGAAGTCTCGCAGTCATCGGAGGCCACACGGGCTCTTACGCATCGACCAAAGAAGCTACAACTCAGTCACACGCCTCATGCGCCACCTTCTACCCCTGTTGACGTCATCAAGTGACATAATCACTGCCACGTCATCTAGGGCTGACGTCACCAACCACGTCAGCTAAAGTCACCGTTAACCGACCGTTGACTAGTTGTTGACTTTGTCCGTTGACCAGCATTAACTTTGATCAAGGTTGACTTTGACCGTTAACTTTTAAGGGTTGACTTTTGCAGTCAAGGTGCTCCTTACCCAGTTTTTCGCGTAGATTTCATTTTTGCAGTCCGTTTTTGCATATTTTACTTCTAAATGAAGAATAAGGACAAGTCTTCTTCTTGTTGCAATAATCGTAGCCGACAATCCAACAAACGTTTTTACAATTTTTGCAAACTTTTTGGCCACAATATTGAGACTTGCTATTGTCGCAACAAATCAGCTGTTTCAATTTCAGCTGCAACTGTTGCTAGCACTGAGAGTGTCCAGCCAATGGCTCCCGTCTCTGCATTGTCTAAATCTTCAGGACGCACTTTCACCATGTCCACAGATGACCTTAAAAACATCATCGACAATGTTATTCGTATGGTTAGTAACGCATCTTATTCCTCTTCTCTCTCAGCTTTATCTGGTATGTCTCCTTCCTCTTGGCTTATGGATTCCGCTTGTTGCAATCACATGACACCTCACTCGTCCTTATTTTCTGAACTCAAACCTGCACCACACCTTCTTAATATTTGCACAGCAAATGGTTCCACTATGTCTGGCCATAATATAGGTTCTATTTCAACCTCCAACCTCTCAGTTCCTAGGGTCTTTAATGTTCCTAACCTTTCTTACAATTTATTTTCTGTGGGACAATTAGCTGAGTTGGGTTATCGCATTATATTTGATTCTTCTTGGTGTATTGTGTAGGATTTGAGGACGGGACAAGAGCTTGGGACTGGTCCCAGAGTTGGGCGTATGTTTCCCGTGGACAACCTTCGTCTTCCACTTGTTGCGCCTGTTTCTGTTGCTGTAACCTTCGTCTTCCACTTGTTGCGCCTGTTTCTGTTGCTGTAGCTGCTACAGTTTCTTCAATTACTTCCCTTGCACTTTGGCATGCTCGACTTGGTCACGCATCTTCCTCTCGGGTACAACAATTGGCTTCTAGAGGTTTGTTAGGTTCAGTGTCTACAGAAAATTTTGATTGTATTTCATGTCAGTTAAGAAAACAACCAGCTTTGCGTTTCAATACTAGTGAATCAATATCTACTGATATCTTTGACCTTATTCATTCTGATGTTTGGGGGCCTTCCTCTATCTCTAGTATTGGTGGGTTTTGATATTTTGTTGTCTTTGTTGATGATTACTCTCGCTATAGCTAGATTTTTAATATGAAACATCGTTATGAATTATTGGAAATATATTCTAATTTTGCAAAAATAGTCGAAACTCAGTTTTCCAAACGCATCACAATATTTCGATCTGATAATGCTCTTAAATACACTTAATATGCTTTCTGTTTTGCATTCCTATGTCACTGTTCATCAACTAACTTGTCCAGGTACCTCTCAGCAAAATGGTAGAGCCGAACGAAAACTTCGTCATATTCTTGACACTATTTGTGCTCTCCTTCTCTCTACTAAAGTTCCTGCTCCTTTTTGGGGTGAAGCTGCTATTCATGCTGTTCATGCTATTAATCACATTCCAAGTCCTGTTATCCAAAATCAAACTCCATATGAGTGCCTTTTTGGGTCATCTCCAAACTATCACCACCTTCGCTCCTTCGATTCTGCTTGTTTCGTTCTTCTTCAGCCACATGAGTATAACAATCTTGAGCCTCGGTCAAGGCATTGTTGTTTTCTTGGCTATGGCAAAACTCAAAAGGGGTATCGGTGTTATGATCTTGTCTCTCATCGTCTTTGTATCTCCCACAATGTTGTCTTTTGGGAACATCGCCTCTTTGTCGAGCTCTCTCACTTCTGTGCCTCCCTGTCTTCCTCCTCTGTCTTAAATCTTTTTCCAGATGAGGCACATATTCCTTCTGTAGCTGTTTCTGATCCTCCTGTAGTTGCTCCTGATTCTCCTGTAGACTTCTTTGTCCAACCGCTAGATATCACTGATCCCTTTCCTAATTCACCCTTTAATGAACATGTGGAAGATGAACAGGTCAAAGACGAGCTACCTAACCCCAACCCTGACCTTTTGTCCCCTGCTCCTACTCTGCCTAAAGATCTTGCACAAGACATTCCACCTTGTCACTCAACTTGGGTAAGATCTATTCCTGCACATTTACTTTACTATCATTGTTACACTGCCCTTACTACACTACACGAGCCTTACACCTATCGTGAGGCTTCCACTGACCCTTTATGGCAAATTGCAATGAAAGAGGAACTTGATGCATTATTTAAAAACCATACTTGGGATTTGGTGACACTCCCAATCGGGAAATCTGTGGTTAGTTGTAAGTGGATCTACAAGATTAAGACTCGCTCTAATAGGTCCATGGAGTGCTACAAAGCTCGTCTTATTGCAAAAGGTTTTACACAGGAGTATGAGATTGATTATGAAGAGACCTTTGCTCCGGTTGCTCATATCTCATCTATTCGTGCCCTTTTAGCTGTTGCTGCTACTAGTAAATGGGACCTTTTTTAGATGGATGTCAAAAATGCATTCTTTAATGGGGATTTAAGTGAAGAAGTTTATATGCAACCTCCTCCTGGTCTCTCTGTTGACTCAAACAAGGTTTGTCACCTTCGACGTGCACTTTATAGCCTTAAACAAGCTCCACAAGCTTGGTTTGCCAAATTTAGCTTTACCATCTCTCACTTGGATTACATAGCCAGTCATTATGATTCTGCCTTATTTCTTCGTCGCACTGACAAAGGCACTATTTTACTTCTCCTGTATGTGGATGATATGATCATAACTGGTGATGACCTTAGTGGCATTCAAGAACTTAAGGATTTTCTCACTCAGTAGTTTAAGATGAAAGATCTTGGACATCTCAGCTACTTATTGGGTCTTGAAATCACTCATTCTACAGATGGAGTTTATATTACTCAAGCCAAGTATGCTTCTGAACTTTTGTCTCGAGCTAGACTCACTGATAGCAAGATTGTTGACACTTCAGTTGAGCATAATGCGCATCTAACTCCCTCAAGGGGGAAACCATTGTCTAATCCCTCTCTTTACAGATGCTTGGTTGGTAGCCTAGTTTATCTCACTGTCACTCGTCCAGACATTTCCTATGTTATTCACCAGGTGAGCCAGTATCTGTCTACTCCATGATTGACTCATTATGCTGCTATTCTACGCATTCTTCGATACCTAAAGGGCACTCTATTCCATGGTCTTTTCTACTCTACTCAGTCTCCTCTTATTCTCCGTGCATTTTCTGATGCTAATTGGGTAGGGGATCCCACTGATCGCAGGTCCACCATTGGTTATTGCTTTCTTCTTGGTTCTTCTCTGATTTCTTGGCGAAGCAAGAAACAAACTCATATGACCCGCTCTAATACTGAAGTAGAATATCGTGCCCTTGCTGATACCACACTCTGAGCTCCTTTGACTACGATGGCTTCTCAAAGACTTAGGTGTGTCTACTTCCTCTGTTGTTCCTTTTTATTGTGACAACCAAAGTGTCATTCATATTGCTCACAATGATATCTTCCATAAACGGACTAAATACATTGAGATCGATTGTCATTTTATCTGTTATCATCTTGTCCATAGTGCTCTCAAGTTGATCTCAGTTTCCTCTAAAGATCAACTTGCAGATATCTTCACCAAGTCACATCCTAAGGGACGCTTTTGTACTTTGGTTGACAACCTCAAGTTGGTCTCACATCCACCTTGAGTTTGAGGGGGGCTGTTAACGTGTATAGTGTTGTGGGCTTTAGGCCCAACTAGATTACTTGTATAGCACACATTCTTGTACTACACTCTTACTTGTACTGCACTCATATGCCTCCTATATAAAGGCACTCGTGTATATTCTCTCAGTGAGAAATATAATACAATTATTCAGTATTTCTAACACAGTATTTGCCCACTAAGTCGGTTATGCGAAAGATTAAGAACGCTGAGAAGCTTCAACCCGTCAATCTCTTTAGGAATTCCCCCAAAGAAATTGTTTTGGCTAAAATCAATGGACGTAACTGAAGTACAATGACATATCGTAGTTGGAATCTCACCACTAAAGTTGTTTGCATTAACGTTAATCTTTGCCAACATTGGTAAATTAAATATGTCGTTAGGAATCTCACCTTGAAATCTATTCATTTCTAGTAATAAAGTTTGCAAGCTTTTAAGATTTCCGATTGCTTGAGGGATTTTTCCTATGAATTGATTGTGGGATAGCTCGAGCATTCCAAGTGAGTCCCCTGAAATGTTGGAGGGAAGCTCGCCAGAGAAATTGTTGTCACTGACCTCAATTGTTTGCATCAGGGGCGAGTTAAAAATCCCCGCAGGAATTGTCCCATTAAGTGAGTTCTTCTGAATTTGGACTTTCACTAGCGACTTACAATCACCAAGCTCCTTGAGAATTGGTCCAAAAAAGAAATTGTCTATCAAATTCAATGTATTCAACTTCCTTCCATTTGAAGAAACACTCTTAATCTCTCAAACAAACCTCTCTCAATCTCACAATCACTATGTAAACCAAAACAGAAAGGAAAACAGAGGCAGAGAAATGAATTGGAGAAACTCAGATATTATTGCTATCAAAAAGTACAATACAATGCTATCTAATACAAGTGAATAGATATCTATATATAGATACACCAGAGAAGAAAGAAGAGAGAAGCCTAACGAAGTCTAGTACAACAGACTTGTAACCACCTCACACGAACCATAACAGAATCCTACACGTGTGTGAGATAACTGAATCTCCAACCCTTCAATAACTGATACAAGAGAAACGACACCGTTGGGTTTAATGAGAAACGACACTGTTACACTTTAGGCATGTTTTATATTTAATCACTTTAGCAGACAACATCGTTTTGGATTTAGGACTAGCCATTGTAATAATAGCTTTTTCTCCTTCAGGACTTGACTTTGAGTAGCTTACACTTTCATCCCCCCTCAAACGAATGGGGAATTTCCACATGAGTTTGGAAGTAAGCAAATTAAATCTGGGAGAAGGAAGACCCTTGGTAAACATATCAGCAAGTTGATCATGGGTAGAAATGAATTTAATTAACAAATCACGTATGAGGAATTTTTCACGAACAAAGTGGTAATCAACTTCTATGTGCTTTGTCTGAGCATGAAACACAGGATTGGAGGCAATTGCCAAAGCACTAACATTGTCACACCAGAGAAGGAAGAAAAATACCAAAATCACGAAGTAACATTCTAAGCCAATACACCTCAGCTGCAGTGGAAGCTAAAGCATGATACTCAGCTTATGTGGAAGAATGAAACACAGTGCATTGCTTCTTAGCAGACCAAGTGATAGGGGAATTACCAAGGAACACCACCATACCAGTGATAGAGCGTCTGTCCATAGGATCCTTAGCCCAATCTACATTACTATAAGTAGATAAGGAGATGGAGCATGGGTGAAAGCAATCCCAAAGTGAAGAGAGCCTTGAAGATATCTTAGAATCCTTTTGGCAGCTTAAAGGTGATAGAAGTAGGAGTCCTCACATGTTGACAGGCCTGTTGAACAGTAAAAGACAGATTTGGCCTGGTGAAGGTGAGATATTGTAAAGCCCCAACAAGACTTCTATAGGACTTAGGATCAGACAAAAGAGGACTGTCAATGGGAAGAAGATGATGATTAGGTGAGCATGGTGTCTTGCATGGCTTGTAGTCAGTCATTCCAAATTTCTGAAGAAGATCAAAAGCATATTTGGTTTGATGGACAAACAAACCAGTAGATGTATAATCAATCTGTAAACCAAGAGAGTAGTGAAGCAAGCCAAGATCTTTGAGGTCAAACGTCTTGCCCAAAAGCTTGATAATAGAGGATACAAAGGAAGAGCTATTACTAGTGATGATAATATCATCTACATAGAGCAACAAATACACAATGAAAGACTGATGCCTTAAGATGAACAAGTTACCATCAGCAGCTGAAGCATAGAAACCCACATGAAGTAGCTGAGAAGTAAATCTCTCAAACCAAGCCCTAGGAGCTTGTTTGAGACCATAAAGAGCTTTATAAAGAAGACACACATGTTTAGGAAAAGCAGGATCAACATATCATTGAGGTTATGCCATAAAGACCTCCTCCTTAAGAACACCATGTAAAAAAGCATTTGAAACATCTAATTGCTTCAATTTCCAACCATGTTGCACAGCCAAAGCAAGAAGAAGTCTAACTGTAGCAGGTTTAACAACAAGACTAAAGGTTTCATCATAATCCAACCCATACTGCTGTAGATACCCTCTAGCCACTAACCTGGCTTTATACTTGCAATAGACCCATCACTAAGTCTCTTAAGCTTATAAACCCATTTGCAAGTCACAACATTCTTATGTGGAGGAAGAGGGACCAAAGACCAGGTTTGTTGCTTCTGTAATGATTGGAATTCAGCATCCATGGCAGCCACCCATTGACAATGCTTAGAAGTAATGGTAAAGGAAGGAAGACCTGTTTCAGTATAGTCACATTGTACCTGCATAACTTTAGGCTTATATCTTCCCTGCTTAGACCTTGTAACCATAGGATGGGTATTAGTGGAAGAAGGAACAAGATCAGTAGGAGCAGGATTAAAGGAGGATAAAGAAGGTTGAACAGTATCTGGAAGGGTAGGTAAAGAAGGTATAAGGGTAGCAGATACTGAGGAAGGAGTATTAATAGGAGCAGGAACAACAGGAATAGGATAGGAAGCAGAAAGGAAGGAGCGAAGTAGAGAAGACACCAAATCAGAATCTGATGGAAGATTAGAAGAATTAGGAGTAGCAACAGATGGAGAGGGTTCTAAAGGAGCAGGAGGAGACACAGAATGAGACAACCAATCCGACAAGGAAGAAGAAAAAGGAACATGAGGATTGGTAAAATGAGAATAAGTAGCAAAAGGAAAGAGAGTTTCATTAAACAGCATATGACAAGCAATGTATATTCTGTTAGAAGTAGGATCAAGACAAATATATCCTTTAGACAGAGGAGGATAACCAAGAAAGATACATGGTTTAGGCCTAGGCTGTAACTTGTTTTTATTATAGGGTCTAAGAAAAGGATAGCAAGCACACCTAAAGGATTTAAGAGCATGAACAGATGGTGATTTAGAAAACAACTTCTCCCAGGAGACTGAAAGCTTAACACTAAAGAAGGAAGCCTATTAATAAGGTAAATAGCAGCAGTGAAAGCATATGACCAAAAATTCAGAGGAAGATGTGATTGGCAAAGGAGAGCAAGACCTATTTCAACAACATGTCTGTGCTTCCTTTCTGATACACCATTCTGCTCAGGGGTATGAGGACATGAAGTTTGATGAAGAACACCATGGGCAGAACAAAAGGATTGAAACTCAGCATTAGTATATTCAAAACCATTGTTAGTTCTTAAAAATTTAAGTTTGGAATTATGTTGAGTTTCAACCATAGACTTGAAATGCTTAAACATAGACAAAACTTCAGATTTAGGCTTAAGAAGAAATAGCCAAGTGAAATGAATGTAATCATCAACAAAGAGTACATACTAATTAAAACCAAGTAAAGAAGTAATGGGAAAGGGACCCCAAACATCACTATGCACAATTTCAAGAACTGAAATTGAGATGGAAAACTTTGATTGCTAGGATTAAAATTCTGAAACTGAGAACCACCAAAATTGGAATAATTGCCTCCACCAAAATGAGAATTCATTCCACCAGAGTGAGGTCCATGTCCACGAGCACCTCTCCCTCTCTAGTTGTGATTTCTTCCCCCTCTTCCTTGAGGAAAACCTTGTGAGTGAAAGTTTGCAACCATAGCCATAGAAACTGGATCAACACCAATGGATCTTTTCTTAATAACTCTCTCTTCAGCATAAAGTAATGCATTCAATTCCTCCACTGACAACACATCACTCCTAGTTCTAATAGCAGAGCTAAAAGAATCATAGTCAGATGGGAGACCATCAAGAATAATGTGGAGAAGCTCCTCATCATCCACAAACACAGACACAACAGCTAACCTATCACGAGCTTGCTTAATCTTCTGAAAATAACCATCAATAGAATCACTCCCTTTCTTAATTGCATTCAATTCATTATGGAGACTCATAACATAAGACCTTGAAATTGATGCAAATCTCTTCTCTAACACTCTCCAAACTCCTCTAGCAGATTTTTGCCCAACTGTGAGAGCAAGAATTACAGGAGAAAGAGTTGAATTCAAGAATGTAAACATTGCTTGTTCACGATTATTCCAAGCTATGAATGCTTGATTGATTTCATTAGTAAAATTACCATATGAATCTTTAAGAAATCTATCTGGAGTAGTGATTGAGTCATCAAGCACATCATTCATTGAGTAGGTATCAAGAATTACCTCGATTTGATGTTTACACACAACATAATTCCCATAATCCAGCTTCACAGTCATCATAGATGACATATTTGACAACAACAACAACAAGGAATTCACTGGCAAACCTAAAGAAGCCATAGCAGGCACAGCACTTGAAGAAGACGATGAAGAAGATGAACTAGATTGAGCAGAAGCCATTGATATGGATCAATGCTCTGATACCCTGAAGAAACACTCTTAATCTCTTAAACAAACCTCTCTCAATCTCACAATCACTATGTAAACCAAAACAGAAAGGAAAACAGAGGCAGAGAAATGAACTGGAGAAACTCAGATATTATTGCTATCAAAGAGTACAGTACAATGCTATCCAATACAAGTGAATAGATATCTATATATAGATACACTAGGGAAGAAAGAAGAGAGAAGCCCAACGAAGTTTGGTGCAACAGACTTGTAACCACCTCACACGAACCATAACAAAATCCTACACATGTGTGAGATAATTGAATCCTTCAACCCTTCAATAACTGATACAAGAGAAATGACACCGTTGAGTTTAATGAGAAACAACACCGTTACACTTTAGGCGTGTTTTATATTTAATCACTTTAGCAGACGACATCGTTTTGGATTTAGGACTAGCCATTGTAATAATAGCTTTTTCTCCTTTAGGACTTGACTCTGAGCAACTTGCACTTTCACCTTTACATAAATTTCGTGGAATCGGACCAATAAGATGGTTAGATGTGACATCGAGATCTTTAAGTTTTCCATTTTGACCCAAGTTATTTGGGAGTTTAGATGTAAAGTTGTTCTCCCATACCTCAAACACCTTAAGATTTGGTAGGTCACAAATAAATGTTGGAATTCCACCAGAAATTTTATTTTTGAACCGATTAATTAGGCTGATATTTGTTAGTTTTGAGAAACTATTAGGGATATCTCTGGTGAGTTGGTTAATTGCAAGGTCCAACATTGTCAAGTTGCCCAAACCAGAGTGTTTAGGAGGTATATTACCTGTGAGCCAGTTTTTTTATAAATACAATGTTTCCAAGTTCTTCAAAAGGCTCAAGCTTTTAGGAATCTCACCTGTAAGGCTACAACTCACCATGTTGAGGCATTGAAGTGAACTTAATGATCCTAGCTCCTTCGGAATACCTCCTTCAAAGGCGTTAAAGTACCTAACAAACAATCCTTTGAGATTCTTTAACCTACCCAACCTCATCGAGATCTTGCCGGTAAGTGAGTTGCCATTCAAACCCAAGAACTTGAGGCTCTAAATCTCGGAGAAATTATTTGGAATTGGACCAGAAAAATAGTTCCCACTAAGACAAAGATGCTTGAGATTTTTCAAGTTCATGAGCTCAGTAGGAAGGGGACCAGAAAAATTGTTGTTGTAAGCATCAAGAATATCAAGCTCTATCATTCGTAAGGTTATTTCTCTAGGAAAGTTTCCGTAGAAATTGATATTAGAGACATTGAGGACCTTGAGTGATGTGAGGTTTGTCATCTCCATAAGAAGCATCCCCATGAGATTGTCTGCAACAAGTGTTAAATTGACCAGCTTGTTCAATAGCCCAATCTCCTGTGGAATGAAATCAAAGAGAGGTATGTTTGAGACGTTCAAAGAAATGACTCGTGAATCATGGTCACTAGAGGCGCCGGCATGATGTCGCGGAAGCTAGAAGAAAACACACACAATAATCTTTTGATGGAACGGAAACTAAACTATTAGTTTCTGACAGTAAATCTCAAATCCACGAGGGGTTTTCCTGAATCCACAATGAGATAAAAAATGGAATCCACTAGAAGAAAATTTGACAAAACATCTGTGTTTATTGATAATAGTCTGATTTGCCTCTGATTGCTACAAAACATATAAATACTGAGAAAAATATCTAAAATCCTAATTCGCACTAATTACGCGATTAGGTGACAAAATACCAAAATCTACCAAAAATGGCAAAATTGAGTTAAATTCGGAATCATAAACTACTAGCCTTAAGGGTTGTCCTAAAACAAACAGGACCTTATTCTGACTTTTAAACTAAAAGTTATTAAGGAAAAACAAATAGTACAATAAATAGCAAAAACACTATTTTCGGGGCCTTAACGAAGGAATTTGCCTAAATTTAGGCAACATTTATAATTATGACTCTGGATCAAAATGTTGTTTCCCTTTAACTCGCCAAATTTCATGCAATTCCGACACTGTTGCCCTAATGCCCTCTACTAGCACCCCCTTTGATATTGTGTTGTGACTTCCAGCGCCTCTACTGCTTTAGGAAGACATGTGCTGTTTGTTTTACATCATGGCAAAGGAACAATGGGCTGTTGGAGACAAAGTGTGTTTCCAGTCTTCCAAGCCTGAGCCTTTGAGTCCCATCATAAATGACTTGAGCTTTAACAGTACTTCATAGTCACTACTGTGCTCAATAGGGCATGCCGAGAAAAGAAAGAGAATAAAGTAACGTGGAGGCAATTACAAATGAAAGAGCTTCACATCTTCTTCTTCTTCTTCTTCTTCTTTTTATTTATTTTTTATTTTTTATTTTTGGTACAGGATGACTAAAATGCTGTGCTGGTTATCACCACCATGCACTTAAATGAAAAATGGGTATTTCTTTCTTTGTTGCACTTAGTTTCTGGAACATTGGCCCTATTTAAATGCTGATCCCCTTGTGGGGTTAAACTGAAAGCCATCTTCTTTTTCTTCTTTTTTCTTTTTTTTTTTCCAAATAATTAATGTTAACGTGTATAGTTGTGGGCTTTAGGCCCAAATAGATTACTTGTATAATACACTGTACTACACTCTTATTTGTACTGCACTCATATGCCTTCTATATAAAGGCACTCGTTTATATTCTTTCATTGAGAAATACAATACAATCATTCAATATTTCTAACATGGTATCAGAGCCACTGCTCTAACTTCTTATGACTCGCAGTCTTGTCTTTGTTGGTATTTTCCACTGTCTCGACTTCTTCGGTCAATAAACCTTTTCTGTGCCCTCTCCTGATAGCTCCACTGCGTCAAAGGTGCCCAAGGTTGAATCTTCACCGCCAGAAGCTCGATCACCGCCACCAAGATCACTGCCTCCATCGGATCTTCCACATCGAACCTCCGATTAAGACATAAGACATATCTACGTGTAGATTTTCAACCGATCTACACCAATCCGCCGGAATCATCATCATCTAACCCTCCACGCGTCGGTCAAAGATTCTGCAGCTTGTCCCACGCGCCACCAATATAGCTTCGATCATCTCACCACTGCCGTTATCTCAATTCTTTCTCCGATCTACATCATCGGAAAAGAATTGGCCTCATCAGAGTCTCCACGCGCTGACATGCGCCTCTGAAGTATTCTGCAACGTTATCTACGCGCCTTACGTGCTACAGGCGCCGACGTCCCACTTCTGTTAATGTCATTTGTGACGTCACTCTGCCATGTCAGCCCTAGCTGACATCATTGTCTAGGTTGCTGCTGACATCATCTTCTCTTCTACTGACGTCATCGCCCAGTCAACCTGCTGACGTCATCCGTTGACTTTGACCTTATTTGATCGTTGACTTTTTGCCATAGTTGACTTTTTTGCAGTCCAGTGCTCCTTACCCAGTTTTTTGCGTAGATTCCATTTTTGCAGTCCGTTTTTGCATATTTTGCTTCTAAATGAAGAATAAGGACAGGTCTTTTTCTTGTTGCAATAATCGTAGCCGACAATCCAGCAAACATTTTTGCAATTTTTGCAAACATTTTGGCCACAATATTGAGACTTGCTATCGTCGCAACAAATCAGTTGTTTCAATTTCTGCTGCTACTGTTGCTAATACTGAGAGTGTCTAGCCAATGGCTTCCATCTCTGCACAGTTTAAGTCTTCAGGACACGCTTTCACCTTGTCCATAGATGACCTTAAAAACATTATCGCTAATGTCATTCGTATGGTTGGTAATGCATCTTATTCCTCTTCTCTCTCAGCTTTATCTGGTATGTCTCCTTCCTCTTGGCTTATGGATTCCGCTTGTTGCAATCATATGACACCTCACTCGTCCTTATTTTCTAAACTCAAACCTGCACCACACCTTCTTAATATTCGCACAGCAAATGGTTCCACTATGTCTGGCGATAATATAGGTTCTATTTCGACCTCTAACCTCTCAGTTCCTAAGGTCTTTAATGTTCCTAACCTTTCTTACAATTTATTTTCTGTGAGACAATTAGCTGAGTTGGGTTATCACATTATATTTGATTATTCTGGGTGTATTGTGCAGGATCTAAGGACGGGACAGGAGCTTGGGACCGGTCCCAGAGTTGGGCATATGTTTCCCGTGGACAACCTTCGTCTTCCACTTGTTGCTCCTATTTCTATTGCTGCAGCTGCTACAGTTTCTTCAATTCCTTCCCTTGCACTTTGGCATGCTCGTCTTGATCACGCATCTTCCTCTCGGGTACAACAATTGGCTTCTAGAGGTTTGTTAGGTTCAGTGTCTACAGAAAATTTTGATTGTGTTTCATGTCAGTTAGGAAAACAACTAGCTTTGCCTTTCAATACTAGTGAATCAATATCCATTGATATTTTTGACCTTATTCATTCTGATGTTTAGGGGCCTTCCTCTGTCTCTAGTATTGGTGGATCTCGATATTTTGTTGTCTTTGTTGATGATTACTCTCGCTATAGCTGGATTTTTAATATGAAACATAGTTCTGAATTAGTGGAAGTATATTCTAATTTTGCAAAAATGGTTGAAACTTAGTTTTCCGAACGCATAAAAATTTTTCAATTTGATAATGCTCTTGATTACACTCAATATGCTTTCCAAGTTGTTTTGCATTCCTATGGCACTGTTCATCAACTAAGTTGTCCAGGTACCTCTCAGCAAAATGGTAGAGCCGAACGAAAACTTCTTCATATCCTTGACACTGTTCGTGCTCTCTTTCTCTCTGCCAAAGTTCCTGCTACTTTTTGGGGCGAAGCTGCTCTTCATGCTGTTCATGCTATTAATCGCATTCCAAGTTCTATCATCCAAAATCAAACTCCATATGAACGCCTTTTTGGGTCACCTCCAGATTATCACCATCTTCGTTCCTTTGGTTCTGCTTGTTTCGTTCTTCTTCAGTCACATGAGAATAACAAACTTGAGCCTTAGTCAAGGCTTTGTTGTTTTCTTGGCTATGACAAAACTCAAAAGGGGTATTGGTGTTATGATCCTGTTTCTTATCGTCTTCATATCTCCCGCAATGTTGTCTTTTGGGAACATCGCCTTTTTGTCAAGCTCTTTCACTTCCGTGCCTGCCTATCTTCCTCCTCTGCCTTAGATCTTTTTCCAGATGAGACACATATTCCTCCTGTAGTTGCTCCTAATTCTCCTATAGGCTTCTCTGTCCAACCACCAGATATCCTTGATCCCTTTCCTAGTTCACCCTTTAATGAACAAGTGGAGGATGAACAGGCCGAAGACGAACTACCCAACCCTGAGCTTGGGTCCCCTCCTCTTGCTTCGCCTGAAGATCATACACAAGACATTCCACCTCCACCTCGTCACTCAACTCGGCTAAGATCAATTTCTACACATTTACTTGACTATCATTGTTACACTACCCTTGCTACACTGCACAAGCCTTACACCTATCGTAAGGCTTCTACTGACCCTTTATGACAGATTGCAATGAAAGAGGAACTTGATGCATTATCTAAAAATCATACTTGGGACTTGGTGACTCTCCCCCCTGGGAAATCTGTGGTTGGTTGTAAGTGGATCTACAAGATTAAGACTCGCTCTAATGGGTCCATTGAGTGCTACAAAGCTCGTCTTGTTGCAAAAGGTTTTACACAGGAGTATGAGATTGATTATGAAGAGACCTTTGCTCCGGTTGCTCGTATCTCATCTGTTCATGCCCTCTTAGCTGTTGCTGCTGCCAGTAAATGGGACATTTTTCAGATGGATGTCAAAAATGCATTCCTTAATGGGGATTGAAGTGAAGAAGTTTATATGCAACCTCCTCATGGTCTCTCTGTTGAATCAAACAAGGTTTGTCACCTTCGACTAGCACTTTATGGCCTTAAACAAGCTCCACGAGCTTGGTTTGCCAAATTTAGCTCTACCATCTCTCGCTTGGGTTACATGGCCAGTCATTATGATTCTGCCTTATTTCTTCGTCGCACTGACAAAGACACTATTTTACTTCTCCTATATGTGGATGATATGATCATAACTGGTGATAAACTTAGTGGCATTCAAGAACTCAAGGATTTTCTCAGTCAGCAGTTTAAGATGAAAGATCTTCTCAGTTACTTCTTAGGTCTTGAAATCACTCATTCTACAGATGGACTTTATATTACTCAAGCCAAGTATGCTTCTAAACTCTTGTCTCGAGCTGGACTCATTGATAGCAAGACTGTTGACACTCCAGTTGAGCTTAATGCACATCTGACTCCCTCAGGGGGGAAACCATTGTCTAATCCCTCTCTTTACAGACGCTTGGTTGGCAGCCTAGTTTATCTCACTGTTACTCGTCCAAACATTTCCTATGCTGTTCACCAGGTGAGCCAGTATCTGTGTGCTCCACGATTGAGTCACTATGCTACTGTTCTGCGCATTCTTCAATACTTGAAGGGCACTCTCTTCCATGATCTTTTCTACTCTGCTCAGTCTCCTCTTATTCTCCATGCATTTTCTGATGTTGATTGGGCATGAGATCCCACTGATCGCAGGTCCACCACTGGTTATTACTTTCTTCTTGGTTCTTCTCCGATTTCTTGGCGAAGCAAGGAACAAACTAATGTGGTCTGCTCTAGTACTGAAGCAGAATATCGTGCCCTTGCTGATACCACATCTGAGCTCCTTTGGCTACAATGGCTTCTCAAAGACTTAGGTGTGTCTACATCCTCTGCTACTCCTCTTTATTGTGACAACCAGAGTGTCATTCATATTGCTCACAATGATCTCTTCCATGAACGGACTAAACACATTGAGATCGATTGTCATTTTATCCGTTATCATGTTGTCCATGGTGCTCTCAAGCTGATCTCAGTCTCCTCTAAAGATCAACTTGCAGATATCTTCACCAAGTCACATCCTAAGGGACGCCTTCGTACTTTGGTTGACAACCTCAAGTTGGTCTCACATCCACCTTGAGTTTGAGGGGGGCTATTAACATGTATAGTTGTGGGCTTTACCCCTAAATAGATTACTTGTATTGCACACTCTTGTACTGCACTCTTACTTATACTGCACTCATATGCTTCCTATATAAATGCACTCATGTATATTCTTTCATTGAGAAATACAATACAATCATTCAATATTTCTAACAATTAATAAAAAAAAGGAGTAGATTTAAGTGCTATATACCGACTCACCCTTAATGTGATGGTCATTTTACAAGTATAAGTTTTACAAAAATAAAAAAGAAAAAAAATCTCATGCACAAATTTCTTTTGTAAAACAACATATGATGTGTGAGTTTGGATAGTAGCGTTTTGCACGTCTGTGTTTTTTTGGCTGGGTCTCGTGCATTGTTCATGGGACCCGCAAGTACGAAAAAACGCAAATCTAACTTTAAAACTGGGTTCCACGGCACTATTCACACATTTAAAAAATATTTTGTTAGAGTATTTTCAGTTTTCAGTTTTTAGTAATAAGCATTATCCAAACAGCCCGATTTAATTAAAAGGCCCTTATTTATACATACACGAATCCTATTCCTGATATTGCATGTTGGGATATGGCATCTCTAATTGAGGATATTAAAATTCTGAAGACCGCGTCTTTTGAATGTAGTATCTGTTGAATGAATAGAAACCGTAATCGTGTAGCACAATTTCTTGCCCAATGGCTCTCTGTACGTAGCATGTATTGCAGCCTAAATAATTCTTACTCTCTTACTACCGTACTAGTCCAGACTATGTTGCATGTTGTCTGATGTATTTGTGCTCTTTAAATTAAATTAAATCTTTTCAATATCAGCAAAAAAAAATATGTATAGATCCATGAAGTTAATTTTGCCTTGTCCTTAATTGAAATTAAACTAATAATTTTATTGTGAATATATGGCTTATTACTTGTTTGGTTTGGCTTTCTTTTCTTTTGATAGAAATTATAAAACATAACTCCGATACCATGTTAAAAAAATGTGAGACATTGCTTTGACATCATGACAAAATCTATGCATGAGAAGATTTGAAAAAAAAAATATACAGAAGGAAAAAAGGGGAAAAAAAAAAAAAGATAACACAAAGATTAACGTAATTCAACCTTAAAAAGCCCGTTATGACTATATCATTATTATTATGATTTTTGTGTATTATAATAAACCTAGATGTTAGGTTCATATTTATTGAGTGTTTGCAAACTGTGAACAAAAGTGTAAGTCTTGTTGAGTTTTTGATGTGAATTTTCAAGTCCAAGACAAAAACCCAAGATCAATTGGATAGTTGTTCTTGAGTTTTTAACTTCATCGCCGTATTATTATGTTCATTGTTTGATGCCTTATTAGTGGTATATTTTTTTTTTTTTTTTTTTTTTGTTGAGGAAAAGTGGTATATTTAATTTGTGGGGATTAACTTGGAAATCAATCTGAATTCATAATTAGTTCATTAATTATGTTGTAAAATAAATTAAGGGTTCTAAATTTCCCTACAACCAAAGTAAGGTATTTATATTATGCTAAATTCTAAACTGATTACACACTAATCTAAGGTTACAATATTGCAATAAAAGTCATGCTAAAAAAATATTGCAATGCCATGATTTTTTTTTTACTTGTATTTCAAGTAAGATTAAGATTACTACTTACTTGTTGAGTTAGTTTATCTGCGCCTAAATAGGATTAGATACAATGAATATGGACAATATTTTTAGTCCTTGACTAGAAATTTTTTTTTTTCAAATTAAAGTCCTTAAGCAGAATTGGACCCGGATATCTTAAACATTTTTTTATTACACATAATTTTATTACACCTTAATTTTTTAGGTATAATTATATTTTTGCTCAACTTAATTTTGTGCAAAATAAATCAATGAAAATCAACTATACCAAAATTCTTCCGTGTTATTACAATGAAGTTTTATGTTCATACTAATTGATGAAAAATCATTTAAACAAAAAACAAAAATTGATGATATATCAATGTGGCTGTGACGTCTTTAACTCTTATAAAGAAGTTTATAAAAAAGAGAATTTATAAATTTAAAAAAAAAGTCTTTATTTTTAGAAGGATATAGAAAAGAAGTTTTTATTTATTTATTTATAAGAATATAGAAAAGAAGGTGATCATTAGGTGGATGCAGCAATAAAGTGTTATTCCTAAGTAGTATTAGGATAATATATTAATAAGTGGCTAGGATGTGCTTCTCAAAAAATAAAGCTTCTCAAAAAAAGTGGCTAGGATGTCTTTAACTCTTTTTTGAGAATCAGGACGCGTTATTCTTAAGTACTAGGATAAACTATTAATACAGCAATCTTCTTCTAAATATATATATTAATTTGAGAATCGCTCAAGATTGACCACAAAGTCTGAAGCATCAATTCCATTTTCACAACGTCAAATCAGTTCTCTGTAAACAAATTCATATTCTCATTGAAAATTTATAATGGAGAATACATATGTTCAGAGTGAAAATTCGTACTCATCTCTTTTCACTCACTTTTGACTCCATGAATTTTCCTCTTTTTTCTCTTATAGTCTCCCATGGCTGGAACAGAGAGAAAATATAAATTTAGGTTGCATTTGGGATTAGAATTTAAAATCAGCTTATTTTACTATTTAGCTTATTTTTGCTACTATTCATAAGTTCCATATGTTCTATTGTACTATTTCAACTAGTTTATTTACAGTATTTTTAGTAAAAAAATTTTTAATTTCAACTAAATAAATTGTTCCCAAACGAACCCTTAGAATAAACTTTTGCATTTATTTTTTTAGAGATAATTAGAAACATATACGTTATTAACTCTATAGCTTGAACCCCTCTATCCTTAAACTCTCAAGTACTTTATGTATGGGAAAGTGTCAATTAAACTATAAGACTTGTTTATAATTATAGGTTTCTTTTTTTCTTTTTCTTTTTTTTTTTCTTTTTTTAAATATTGGATGATTGGAAGACTTTGTCCACTCACCCCATTGGAGTTGTATTTGTACATACCAAATGGCCTAAAGATTTTTGTTAAGATTATATATATGCATTTATGAGTGTGTGTATTTTGGAACTATATTAATTGAATAAAAGAGTCAACAAAATGCAATAAGGCTTAGAGCATCCGTAGCGGATGGGCTAAATGGTATATATAAGCCCATTTTACCATCAAAGTCCAAAAGAGCCACTCCAGCGGAACTTGTAAAAGCCAACAATTGCAAATTTTTTTGCAATTGCTCTACAGTGTAATTGTAAATATAGAATGCACTGTAGCTGAATTGTAAACGTAAATACTATTATTTAATTCTCTCTCTCCTACTTTTTATTAAACAATTCTAATACTTTCTCTCTCCTCTCTCTCTCTCTCTCTCTCTCTCTCTCTCTCTCTCGTTATTTCTCTGCTTTCTTCCTTCTCTCTTCAAACCCAAAACTCATAGCCACCACACCACGACGAGCCACCACTCCCATTGCAGATCAACCTGGCTGACGGTGGCGACGTGGCTTGGTTTCTCTCTCTTTGGTTGACGGCGGTGACATGGATCGGTGTTGATGGTGTTGGATTTTTGGAATGGGTTTTGATGGGGTTTGTTATGGGTGGGTTTGCTTAGATCGGCGTGGATCGACGGAGATTGGTGGGTTTCTAGGTGGAGATTGGTGGCTTGCAAATGTCGCCGATGAAGGGTCGCTCAAGATCGCTGATGATGGGCTGGATGTGGTGTGATGTTGGCAGCGTTGGTGGCGACATTGATTTGGTGGCGTTGCGAGCAAATGGTTTCGTCGATCTAGGTTTTGTGTGTGTTTTGCAGTGAGGCATTTATTAATTTTTATCTTTTGGGTTTAGATGGGTTGGATGTGGCAGTGATCTGGTGGTTTTTTTTTTTATTTTTTATTCTTAATTTGGATTTTGGTTCCGGTGGGATTTTGGTGGGTAGTGGGCATGGTGGCGTGGTAGGCATGGTGGTGGTGGTGTGGTGATGATTGGGTTGTCTGGCTGTTAAGAGAGGGACAGAGACTCAGAGAGGCAGGGATATGGATGAAGAGAGAGGAGTGATAGATAACCTTTAAATATTATTTTATTGTATAATTTATATTATTTTAGTGTGTAGTATTGTAAAATAAAAATTGAGATGTTGAAAATATTAAAAAATTGTACGGTATAATTGGTAAAATAGCTTTTTTATATGGTAAAATATGATAGAATTGAAAAAATCATCGTGGATGCTCTTACAAGCTTCTAAGGTGGCTTTTGGAGCTTCATGCTTATTACAATAAAAGTGACTTTTGAGCCCGACAACTACTTTTGCAGCAAAGAGGGTTGCGGAATTTAAACTTCTAAATCAACTGAACCTACCCTGAAAAAAGATTTAGTAAGTTCAAAGTTATTACAAATAATAGTATTAATAGACCAGTCAAGTTGTTCAACTTAGCAGGGAATTTTTCAGATGTGTCCTACTCCCACACAAAGAGAGAGGGCAACAAAGTTGCAGACGGTTTGGCTAAGTTAGCTAAGTTAGTTGCAAATTTAGCAATAATTTGGATGAAAGAAGTTCTACCAACCATCTATTATTTTGTACAGGCTGATCTGGCCCTTCTTGTCACCATTTACTTTAAGATTGTCAACTCAAGTTTTATCCTCACCTTCTAAAACAACTTGCAACCAACTCTCCCTAGTAGCAACTTATAAGGCTCAGAGAAAGGTCGTTGCCTTGGCATACAAAGGAGAGCACATCTCATGCTAGCCCAAAATTTGAGCACTTCACTAGAACTGTCTCTTGCTACCACTGCTAAGGTAGTTAAGTCATTCGTGATAACTGCATCCACATTGGGTTTGATCCAGGGGGCTGCCTTTTTATCTTGTAATATGAAAAAAATGCTAAAGCTCTAACCAATTTGACTAAAAGAACTTACAAACGATGTATCAATGGATGCTAAAGCTACAACCAGTTTGACTAAAAAAACTTACAGACGATGTATCAATGAATGTGATTAATCACGCTTCAAAAAAATAATAATAAACATGAAGGAGGTCCAGGTATCGGAGGCTCGCGCTTTCTATGGCTTCCAGATCGCCATCGAGAATATCCACTCTGAAATGTACAGTCTCTTGCTCGAGACTTATATCAAGGACTCGGCCGAGAAGAACCGGCTGTTCTACGCGATGGAGACCGTTCCTTGCGTGGCGAAGAAGGCCGAGTGGGCCCTGCGGTGGATCGACGGCGGAGAGGCTCATCGCCTTTGCTTGCGTTGAAGGCATTTGCTTATCCGGCTGCTTCTGCGCGATATTTTGGCTAAAAAAGCGCGGGTTAATGCCCGGGTTAACCTAATCCAACGAGTTGATCTCGCGAGACGAAGGTCCACTGCGATTTCGCGTGCCTGCTCCACACTCTCTTGCGCAAGAAGCTGAGCGAGGAGCGCGTGAAGGGGATCGTCCGCGACGCGGTGGATATAGAGAGGGAGTTTGTTTGCGACGCGCTTCCCTGCGCGTTGGTTGGGATGAACGGTGACCTGTTGAGCCAGTACATCGAGTTTGTGGCTGATAGGCTTTTTGGGGTGTGGCAAAAGCTACAATGTTCAGAACCCATTTGATTGGATGGAGCTGATTTCGTTGCATGGAAAGACCAATTTCTTTGCAAAGAAATCAGCTCCAACCAATCAAATGAAGATTCAAGATCAATTGAGGAAAAATGAAGTTTCTATAATCTCGACTCCTCCTTGATTGATCAAGACAGGCTTGGTAGTTGGTAGCAGTCGATCGATTGAGAATCAAGAAATTAGTCTTTCCTAATATGCATTTTATTTAAGTTGGTTGTAAAAGTGAGTTTTTGTAATACTCATTAGAGAGGCACATAAAGGCCCGTTATGTGTGGCTTCTTATATGGTTATAGGGGCAAAAACCATAAGGTATTCAAAGTGAAAATTCTAGCCTCCACCTATTCAATCTTTGAGTTCAGAAACAAATAGAGAACCATCATCCACAGCGTAGATGTTGTCATAGTGCAGATCAAGTTTAGAGCCACGGAGCCTACACATTGAAGTTGTTGTGAAGGATCTTAAAAAAATGTTCGTGTAGTCGCAGGCAAGAAGTTTGTGAGAAAGACTTTAGAATAAAGGAGTCTAACTGAGCTTGAGTTGCACATGGTCACGTGAGTAAGTCATTATTGGAGGTAGCAATTAAAAATATGGTTTTTTTTTTTTTTTTTTTTGGCTAAGAAACATGGGTATGTTTCAATTGCAAGAACTTCAATTCTATTATTCAATTTCTTTTTGAGGTTTCATAGTGGTTTTTCTCTCTGATAGTTGTCCTTGAGTTTCCTACTTCATCACTATATTGTTGTGTTTATTGATATATTTAATTTTATAGGAATTAACCTAGAATTCAATTTGAATTCATAACCAGTTTTTTTTTTTTTCTTCTGAGTAAATAGTAATACTTATTAGAACACACACGAAAATAATAATACTTAGTATTTTAAACCGGGTTTATAATATATTACATAACCAGAGTACAACTACAAAAAGATAGGTCTTTTTGTAGTTATAGACTAAGATTATAAGCAGCATTCATAACTAGTTAATTGAACAAGCAAATAACTTTTATTGTGAAATAAACCAAGAGTTTAAGTTTTCAGTTTCAGCAAAATAAGTGGATCCTAAATAGATCCCTAGTAAGATTGAATTACTTTACTATTTACTTGTAGTAAAATTGAATTACTTTACTATTTACTTGTTGGATTAGTTCGCTTGCACTCTTAGAAGGATTAAATTTTTTATCCATGTGGCTAGGACGTCTTTAACTCTTCTAGAAAAGAAGGCGATTAAGTGGATGCAGCAATAAAGTGTTATTCCTAAGTAGTATTAGGATAATATATTAATAAGTGGCTAGGATTAAGTGAATGCAGCAATAAAGTGTTATTCTTAAGTACTATGATAATCTATCAATACAGCAATCTTTTGAGAATCGCTCAAGATTGACCACAAAGTCTGAAGCATCAATTCCATTTTCACAACGTCAAATCAGTTCTCTGGGAACAAATTCATATTCTCATTGAAAAGTTATAATGGAGAATATATAAGTTCAGAGTGAAAATTCGTACTCATCTCTTTTCACTGGCTTTTGAGTCTTTGACTCGATGAATTTTCTCTCTTGGAATAGAGAGAAAATATAAATTTAGAATAAACTTCTGCATGTATTTTTTAGAGATAATTTGAAACATATATGTTAATATATTGTTAATTTTGTAACTTGAACCCCTCCATCCTTAAACCCTAAAGTACTTCATGTATAGGAAAGTATTAATTAAATTATAAGGCTTTTGTTTATAATTATAAACACTAGCTTGTAACTTCATGCATATACATGGATACACTTAAAGAAATACAATAAGAGGCATAATATAATTTTTATATATATCATTTAAATACACTCATCCTTAGACCAAAAGTTTATAAGACATGAGTGGGAGACGTCTTTCCCTGATGTGGAATTGAGCAAATCCTTGAGGACTAAGGCTCAACGCCATTTCCAAAGAGGACAATACCTGATTAGGGGCCAAGAGGAAAGTCCTCCCACAAAGAGGCGCCTTTTGGGGTTTAAGGGGAAACCCCCACCCTCCTCGGGACTTGACCGTTGAGGCCTATAAAGCATGAGTGAGAGGCGTCTCTTTCCGATGTGGGATTGAGCAAATCCTTGAGGATTAAAGCTCAACGCCATTTCCAAATAAGACAATACCTGATTGAGGGCCGAGATAAAAGTCCTCCCACACTATTGATATTCAATTTTATATTTTGTTAACTCTTTAAAAAAATTTGTATGGATATATTATTAAGTATAAAATGTAAATTGTTCATTTTTTTTAAAATTATTGTGAATCACTTTTTTTTTTTTTTACAATTCATTTATTCTAGACTCTTTGGTTTTTGTACTTGATAACTTACTTGGATGAATATTTATGATTTAGTCCCACATTTAATTCTAAGATTAAGAAATAAAACTTTTTAAGAATAAATAATTTAGAACACATGGCGCAAAATTAAAACTCTAATTTAAAATTTTAATTTGAGTTTTTCTCAACTTCACCTATTTTATATATATATATATATATATTTATATATAAATTGCTTATAATTATAGGCTTTTTTTACCTTTTTTTTTTTTTAATATTGGATAATTGAAAAACTTTCTCCACACACCCCAATGGAGCCGTACATATCAAATGACCTAAAGATTTTTGTTAAGATTATATATATGCGTGTATGAGTGTGTGTATTTTGGAACTGCATTTATTAAATAAAAGAGTCAACAAAAATGCAGTAAGCCTTGCAAGCTTCTAAGGTGACTTTTGGGGCTTCATGCTTATAACAATAAAAGTGACTTTTGAGCCCAACAACTTCTTTTGCAGCAAAGAAGGTTGCCGAATTTAAACTTCTTCTAAATCAACTGAACCTACCCTGAAAATTGATTTAGTAAGTTCAAGGTTATTACAAATAATAGTATTAATAGACCAGTCAAGTTGTTCACCATTAAGGCATTAACTTTAAGATTGTCAACTCAAGTTTTATCCTCACCTTCTAGAACAACTTGCAACCAACTCTCCCTAGTAGCAACTTGTAAGGGCTTAGAGAAAGGTCGTTGCCTTGGCCTACAAAGGAGAACACATGGGGTATCTTATCTGTCAATTATGCCTATATTAGAATCTCGATCTCGAGAGTATCTAACGACCTCCTCGAATACCTTACCCATTTCATTTTAACAAAAACTACATGTATAGGTGTCATGTACACCTACGAAGCTACTAATTAATGTGAGTTTTTTTTTTTTTGTTGTTGGGGGGGGGGGGGGGGTGATTAGTCTATATATTAAAAAAAATGTCAGAATTGTTTGGTAATTAGGCGGTGAAAAAGCTAATTATTGAAATGGAAATCTTATTATACATTTGTTGTTGTACATTCTCAGAATCGTTTGGTAGTTAGGGGGTGAAAAAGCTAATTATTGAAATGGAAAATCTTATTATACATTTGTTATTGTACATTCTGTACACACATATTCTTTTAAAATAGTGTTTTTAAGACACAATTTCAATATATATGACAATGTGTATATGGTAATTATAAGTGTGTAATAAGTAGTGCATGATAATCATTGCTCTTAAAATGAGTTTCAATAAAAGTAACGACTAAAAGACGTTTTGAAGACGAAATGAAACTGATGTTAAAAATTTAAATTAAAAAAAGAAGAAGCATATTTAAGCCAAAAGAAAATTTGATCAGTCTCAACCATGGTTTTCAAAACTAGACCGAACTGGCCAGTCCGAATGGTTAAACTGGAAATTGGCAACAGTTTGGTTTGGCAAAACCTCCGCCCACAAAAAACCAGTCAAAAACCAGGTTGAACGGAACTGGAGGCAAATTTGGTTTTGCCTCCGGTCCAGTTTCAACCAATAAGAGCATCATTCAACATTTTCGCTTGCCAGTAAGGTGTTACTTTTGTTGCCACCCATCGGCTATTGCCTATTGAATCTTGATCATACTATTCTTATTATTACAATTTGATTTCTATTATCTACTCAAAGTCATTGATCTTTTAATAGATCTAGACGTTCACAAGGCTTTGTGATCATGTGTACAGCTTCCTTCATGGTGGATCAAGCAGAACTCTTATCCTCAATACTTAAGGCATGTTTGATAGACTGTAATAAGCACTGTAATGTAATAGTTATTTTTTATGGTTTAGTTATTCTTTAGTTTAGTTATGTTTTTATTACAATGAATAATAATTCTTTTTGAATAGCTATTCTTCAAAATGAGAAATAACTATTCATCTTTAAAATGTTGTATTAGCTATTCCTTAGTAAGTGCAATAATTTCAAAACTTAATATATTTCCAAGTAAACAAATTTTCCATATACATCTAACAATTATAAAAATAAAAAATAACACATATCTCTCTTAAATTTAAAAATAACAATTTTTAAGGAAATATAATTGTATGAATAAGAAATTTCCTAAAATAAATGTTAAGTTTCATTCTAATGTTATAACTCAAAACCAAATTAATGAATATGTTTAGTTATTACATTACAACATATTTTATTCCTAGTAATAAATATTACAATTCCTATCATAATTCTCATTCAGTATACTAAACCTACCCTTAATGTAGCAGTATAGAAGCTGCATCAGATCAGAGGACTGAGAGAGCTCGATCTAGTGGAATTACAACTGAAGTACAATGAGATATCGAAGTTGGAATCTCACGACTAATTAAGGTTGTTTGCACTTATGTTAATCACGTACTGACAACATTGATAAATCGAAGATGTCATTAGGAATCTCACTGTGAAATCTATTCATGTCTAGTAATAAAATTTTCCAACTTTTCAGATTTCCAATATGGTTGAAGAGATTTGTCCTATGACTGTATTGTTGGATTAGCCTGAGACTTACCACTAAGTCCCCTGAGATATTGGAGCGTGCTTGCTAGAGAAGTTGTTATTGCTGACATCGATCATTTCCCCATAAGCAAGTTAAACATCCCAGTTGGAATCGTCTGGTTGAGTAAGTTCTTCTGGATTCGGACTTTCATTGATGACTTACAATCACCAAGCCAGGGGTGGCTCAACCATTAGGGCGCTTAAGGCTCCCAAATAGAAGAAGTCACCCTAAAATATAATATGTTATAACTATTTGTTTTATAATATTGCACAAAAGTAATATTGTAATAAAAAAGTAAGACCTCTCACTTGATCTTCTATTAGCAGACAGAATGCCATGTCTACTGTTATACGATGGAAAAAAATTTAATTAAGGCACAAAAATTTAATAAGTAAAAATTATTATTAAAATATTATACTATTTTTGAATGTTTAACATTTTATTAATACGTTTTACTATGTCGCGGTAATTTTAATCTTCCTTTATCTCTTGATCAAAATTAAAATTAGAATTAATAGTTTTCTCAAAAAATTCATTACTGAAATCCATTGCTCAATAAATGAAGTCCAATATTACAAAGATAATGACTGTCTAAAATGGACAAAGTTTAGTTACAATATTGGTTGTAACTTAAGGCACAACCTTATTCAATTTATTTTTATTGGAAGTAAATTTTGACAAACTCATTATTGGATTACATTTTTTTTTTATATCCTCTATGCTTGTAAAATTTTTAGAAAATTAAAGATCAATAACTATGTCATCAATAATTTATTTAAATTACAATTTTTTGTAGTTTAAAATTATGCATAAAATATAATCCTATAGATTATAAAGCGAATAATATTCAATTGGCACAAAATTTGACATACGTATTATGAGCATAAAAAACATGCAATCCAATAGTTAAAATTTTGAAATATGTAGTAATATTAATATGATATTGAGTAAGGTTATAGTTTTAGGCTACAACTAATTTTGTAGCTAAATTTTGTCAGTCTAAAATATGAAATTTGTTCTAATACTAATTGTCTTGATATTTTTAGAATTAAAAGTTTTAAAATATGTTTTATAAATATATGAAAATATTCTAATTAATGTATTAAATTATATAAAAGTGTTTTTTTTTTCAAATTCATGTATCACTTATAAAATATTTAGTAATAATACATTTTACACTTGCGTCTGGCCCTAAAATGTGAATTTTGCGAACCAGGAATATGAGCAAGGTTTGAATCTGAATTACAGTATTCAATAGAAATGACACCATTTGGAATCTACAATTTTTTTTAAAAATTTATTTTCTATTTAAAATATCTATGGATATGAAAATTTTTCATAGCAAGGTGACCATATTTTGCATGAAATGCTTTTAACATGCTAATATCATAGTAATATTTCATGATTTATAGTAGTATTAGTACAAAGAAACCAATTTATTTGAGGGTAAAGTCATTTTTAAATTAAAAATATATATATATATATATATATATATATATATATATATATATATATCAAATTTATGGTTTTACAAAGAAGAGTTTAATGAGTACCACAATTGATACCGGAATTATATGGGCCCACCCAAACTTATCCGATAAAATAATTGAGCATAAGGTGGATGAATATATTTTATGTTTTCTGGTTATATGGAATAAGAAAAAATACTCAAGAATTAAAAAGATAGATAAGCTTACCACCAAAGTAAACTAAAATGGATACAGATATCACTACCTAAAGGAAGTTAACTAAATATACAAAACTAGATTAGCTCACCACTCTGTGGAATACAGAGTATCACCACCCAAAGGAATTCACCCAAGGGATAAGAGTTAATTTAGAAGAAATCCATCTTCTAAAAAACACAAGCTTTTTAATATGAAAATACACTTTGATTTTATTTGATTTAGCTAAAAGGATTAAATAGAGCTTAGAACAACCCTCTAAGTATAGGAAAAGGAAAATAGCAATTAAAACATTAACTTAACATGATTAAAGTCAAACATGAATCCATTGCAACACCTTAAAAGGTCCAACAATTCGATCGAGGTTTTAACTTAGAAGATCTTTTGAAGGGAAATATTACCTTCCTAAGATGAATCCACAGCAAGTCACCTTTCTTGAAAGCAGCTGGTTTTCGATGCTTATTTGCTTGCTTGCAATACTTCTCATTTTGCTTTCCAATCTTATTTTGGACATGTTCATGCAATTTCTTTATTTCCTTCGCCCTTTCTTCAGCATCACCACTGAAATTCTTGGTAACAAAAGTGTTGTCAATTCAAGTGGTCCAGTAGGGTCAAGGCTATAAACAACTTCAAAAGGACTATGACCAATAGTTTGACTAGTGGATTGATTATAAGCAAATTTCTTAAGAGATTTCCCAAACTTCGATTCATAACTTCAGTTTATCCATCTGTTTGTGGATGGTAAGAAGAGCTAAATTGAAGTGCAATTTCAAAAAGTGCACTCTTTGGTGTTTAGCAAAGAGTGCACAATCAGAAGTACACCATAGTGCAGTTCCAAACCTTCTCCAAAGAGTGCACCTCCATGGTGTTTAGCAAAGAATGTCTTCTACTTAAGGCATCTGCCACTTGATTCAACTTACCAAACTTGTGTTTGACAGAAAAAGAATAGGATTGAAGAAATTCAACCCATCTAGCATGTCGACTATAGAATTTATGTTGACTATTCAAATGTTTCAAGTTTCATGATCAAAATGAAGTAGAAACTCATTTGGAAGGAGATAATGACACCAATTATCCAAAGCACAAATAACGGCATAAAATTTTTTATCATAAGTAGAATATTTTTTCTTACATTCATTCAATTTCTCACTAAAGAAAGCAACAGGTTTATCCTCTTGGCTAAGCACAACACCAATTCCCACACTTAAAGCATCACAATCAACTTTGAACAACTTGTTGAAATTTGAGAGTACCAAAATTGGAGCTTCTGTCGCCTTCTTTTTTAGTATCTCAAAGTTCTTTTGGGCTTCTTCATTCTACTGAAACCTTCCCCCCTTCAAACATTCATTTACAGGGGCAATAAGGTTACTGAAGTTTTAGTAAAAAGCCGATAAAAGGAAGCAAGTCCATGAACACTTCTAACATCATGGAGAGAATTTGGCACGGGCCAACTGAGTATAGCCTTTATTTTTCTTGGATCCATCTTGATTCCATCACCTAAAACGACATAGCCTAAGAACACAAGGCAATCAGTTAGGAAATGACACTTCTTCAAATTTGCATAAAGCTTCTATTCACAGAGAGTTCGAAACACCTCATGAAGATGCTTCATATGCTTAAAGAATCTTGCTGTATACTAAGATGTCATCAAAATATACAACAACAAAGTGACCAATGAATGACTTAAAGTCATCTTTAATAGCATAAAAGTACTAGGAGTATTACAAAGTCCAAAGGGCATCACCATCTATTCATAAATCCATTCTCTAGTTTTGAAAACTGTTTTCCATTCATCACTGGTCTCATTCAAATTTGATGATAACTGCTGCATAGATCAATCTTTGAGAAAAACATAGCTCCATAAAGCTGGTCAAGAAGATCATCTAATCGAGAATAGGAAAGTAGTATCGAATGGTGATCTTGTTTGCTGCTCTACTGTCAATACACATACGCCATGAGCCATCCTTTTTAGGGATAAGGAGGGCTAGAACAACATAAGGACTCATACTCTGTCTTACAAGCCATTTTGCTATCAACTCTTCATGCTCTTTCTAATTAATTCTATAAGCTGGTTTATTAGGTAAAACAAAACCAAACACAAGATCAATGCAGTGTTGCATATCTCTCATAGGTGGAAGGTGGAAAGGAATTTCATCAGGAATGACATCACTATATCCCTCAAGAAAGGTTATCAATAAAGGAAGGATGTCTACTAGATCTTTCTCTTCTCTAACCATACAATAGCAAACCCTTCACCACATTCTGTCAATACTTTCTCTACCTCAGATTTGGTAAGTAAATTGCTTCCCTTCCCAAGTTAAGGTTTGGGAACAAGGATAATTCTTAAAGGAGCCAAAATTATTTTAACCCCATCTTTTTCAAAAGAATAAGTATTTTTGAAACCATCATGACTAGTCTTCCTATCATACTGCCATGGCCTACTAAGTAATAAATGACATGCATCCATGGGCACAACATCACAAATTATTGAATCATTAGAATTCCTGCCAATAGAAAACTGAATTAAGTACTTCTTATTTACCTTCACCTTATTGCCTTTGCGAAGCCACTAGAGTTTGTATGGTTGAGGATGATTTTCAGTTTTTAATTTCAACTTTTCCACCATGGTTGTTGCAACAACATTCTCACAACTTCCTTCGTCAATGATAACGTCATAAACTTTTCCATGAGAAGTGCATCTAGTATGGAATATATTGTTCCGAAGCCATTCACCTTCCATATAGGCTACCTTGAGACTTCGTTGAACAACAAGTGACTCTCCTTGGTTAGCATAGATCACCTCCTCATTGTTATCAGTAGGTTCATGAGCAACAAGTGTTGACTCATCTCCATCCTCTATTTCCATATCTCCCTTCACAAGAGAAACTATCTTGCGATTTGGACAATTAAAAGCAATATTTCCAAAGCCTTAACATTTAAAACATCTATAGCCTGTACCAGAGGTGTTGGGATGATTAGAACCTGATGCGAATTCATTCTTTGGTGGTTGCTTGAAAGTGGATGTCTTGGGTAGTGCAACGGCCTTTAAAGTGGAACCACTCCCTCAATTAAAAACCTACTCTCAATTATAAGATCGAAACCTACTGTCACGCCTTTCCTTCAGTTGCTTCGCCACTTTCATAGCAAGCTTGCAAACATCATTGTAAGTCCAATAGGGTTGTAGTTGGATCACATCAATGAGTTCAACACGTAAGCCACCAAGATAGTGGGCTATCATCTACTCCTCTAGTTCTACAATATCACATTGAATCATAAGGTGATCAAACTCTACTGTATACTCCTTCACTGAAAGCTCTTTTTGTTTGAAATTATGAAATCTCAGAAAAGCATCTTGCTTGAAGTGGTTAGGTAAGTATTTTCTCTTGAGCTCTCTTTTCATCTTTTCTCATGTCACAATACAATCTCTTCCTTCCCATTGTCATTACCTCTTAAGATGCTCACAATACAATCTCTTCCTTCCCATTACCGCTGCCTCTTGAGATGCTTCCAACTTATTGAGGCATGTTTCCTCAACTTGATAGCTGCAATTTTTTCATTGTGATTTTTTGGAACATCTTTGAAATCAAAGATTCTCTCAATAGTAGTTAGCCAATCGATGAAACCACCAGGTTGCATTTTCCCTTCAAATTCTAGAATGTCCACCTTTATATCATAACCTCTTTGTTGTTGGAAAATTTAGACCCTGATTGATAGAATTAACAAGTTTTAAACTCAAGTTATTAATTAGATTTATTATGAATAAAACTTGTGAAAACAAACAAACATCAATATCATGTCAAAATCATGCAGCGGAAAAATAAATAAGATAAGATATGATGACCTAGGAAAATCAATGAAACAAATTAGTTTCACATTAAAAAACTTGGGGGAAAATCTTCCCAAATAGCAATCCACTATAGTAAAGAGAAGTTTCAGATCTAGTACAAAACATTTGTCCCTAGACTCTACAATCCTCGTAGATGAACTTACAGCAGAACCGCTTCAAAACCTCTGAACTCTTCAATATATAAACACCACCCTTTTGCACGGATCCCAGTACGTGACTAACCAATGATGCACGGCTCCCAGTACATGACTAAAATACCAACTTGAAGAAGATGTTGGCTGCAAAATTCTTCACTTCATCAACAATGAAGATCAAGAAGCACTTGGTTACAAAACCCTAAGTCGCAAAGACGCAGTAGCTTCTTTCAGAGAGAATAAGGTATCGGTCACTTTTTGCATATGTTCTCTTTGTATTTTCTTATGTGACGGCCTCTAAAATAAGCCTTATATATGTCTAAGGTTGTGAGAAAAGAAAACGTACACATACATGTTAGCATGGGCCGAAAATCAGATCTGGAAATCTGAATTTCATAATTCTCAGTAATTCTCGATCGATCAAAAGGTGTCGAGGAGGTGTCAAGCCTATCTATTGCAAGCTATCGAGAAGCTATCAAGGGGACAAAAAGTTGCTCGATCGATCGGCCTAGCTATCGAGAGGTATCGAGGTTACGATAAAAAGAAGCTGAAGAGCTCGATAGATAGCCTAGCTGTCGAGAGGAGTCGAGCAGCTATCGAGCTTTAAAAAATCAACACTTCTTCACTTGTTTCTTAGATAGATTTGCATGGCTTCAATACTAGACTTGAACTCTTGCTCCCTGAAGCATCAAACACATCTTAGATCTACCCAAATACAAGTAAAGTGCGTTTTTGTCAAAAGATTAGCCAATTACACAAAATAGTGACATATGTTCCTAACATGTGAAACACATATGTCCTAACAATCTTCCCCTTTGGCAATCTGTGACAAAACCACAACAAACAAATGAACATATGAGAGAAGTCACAAATCACTTAACTCATATTCACTTGTTGAATACAATAAAATCTATCCTAACACAATCTCTTGAAAAACTTTGCAAGAAGAGAGTTTATGGCGAGAAGACTTTGACAATCTGTATTTTTGAAACACTTTAAACAAAACTCATCAAGGCATCTTTGTGTGAAACAGAAATAATAGATTGCATACACGTAATAAGAAACATGTGTATGAAGATAGAAAAGAAACAACACATGTAGAGGTAGGTGAAGAAGACATACATCATATATATATATATATATCAAAGATAAACACAATGTATGTAAACATGGTCACAAGACCGGTGTACAAGAAGAAGGAGGTAAGCACTCCCCCTAACAAGATGAAACACATCTCCCCTTTACAAAGGCATGTATTTTTCTCCTAACATGTAGAATCTTAAAAAGAAATCACAAAGTCTCCACAATTTCTCTCCCTTTTTGTCATGATTGACAAAGGGTTCAAGAAACTAGAAAGTTTCACCCGAGAGACATAAAAATTATCAAGGATGATCAAGGGCGCACAAGAAATAGATCCAAAACACACACACCCACACACTAAACAAGTTTAACCAATTTTATATATCAAAAACAAATTATGACAATTTAGTGAGCATACATTAATATATGTAAAACCTTGTGATGGCCAAATCACATTGTACCTGCACATGTATCAAGAGTAGCCAAGAATATTGCGTGTTGTGTGTGAAAAACATCGCAAGATTGCATAAGTGTATACATGTTATGACGATTTGAGATATGAGAAAATCATTTTAACTCACACACAATCATAACTGTTTGATGGGGACTATCACGTTCGAGGTACATCCTATAACTCCCACAACTCCTATAATACACGCTTGCAATCATAAAAAACCTCCTATAACTCTAAATAAAAAACCTCACTTTAAATTGTCACCTAAGGCCACAAAATGAGTCAAGTAAGCCCTATACAAAGCTCCATGGGAATTGGTCTAGAAAAGAAATTTTCCATCAAAATCAATGTATTTAACTTCCCTCTTTGCATAAATCCCTTGAAATTAGACCAATCAATTGGTTTTGAGCAATATCAAGATATCGGTATGTTTGGTTAGGGTGTTTGAACAATAGTTTTCAGTGTTTAAACACTGAAAACTATGAGTAAAAAAAAACAACTCGTTTGATAATGGTGTTTTTTACTAGAGAGTTTGAGTTATGTTACTCATTTTAGGGTGTTTAAACACTGAATTTAGAAAACTCTTCATACCAGTTTTCAGTTTTCAAACAACGTTGTTTAATGACACTTTTGTAAATATGTAGAAAATCATGGGGCCCACTTGATTAGACAACACATAAATTGACTTCTCTTTCCTTATATAAAAAATATAAAATTGTACTGTGCTTTTCAGCTTTTAAAAAAAACACACACACACACCCATACTAAACACACAAGTATACCACCGTGCACCCTTGGTGCGGTGGTCACTCCACAAGTATAAATGCTTGTGGGGTGTTGGGGGCAAGGGCCAAGGTTCAAGTCTCCAAGAAGGAGCTTCACACACTTATACACTTAGATTAGACTATAGTAGAAATTCTATCTTGTAAAAAAAAAAAAAAAAAAAACAACTCATTTGAAAAACACACATATACACTTGGATTAGGCTAGAGTAGAAACACACACACACACAAGTATGTTTTTTCACACACTGAAATATGTTATTTGAAATATAATATCAAACACATTTTTTGTTTTATGAATACTGTAAACACATGTTTTCACAACACTTTTTAAACTACAATTTTCATATTATTTTAAACCAAAATTTCCATTTAACCCAAACTCTTTGGTAGTTAAAATGTGAAGCTGTTCATTCATACCTAAAACAACTCAAAATTTGGAAGGACCCCAATAAACAAAGGTATTTAAACGAAAAGTTTATTTTGTAATTGATGATGCCGAAAATCGTCAATAAGCCACATAGTACTCATGTGCTCGAAACAAGACCTGCGAAACAACAACAAAGAACACCCTAGAAGAGTACCGGTGTGGTACCAGCCAAAAATCCTCCGAAGGTTAAGTTAGAGAACTTTCACAACTCTAAAGTGTCAGAGCTGAGGGGAATTATGCGTACCTTGGTTTGTGAGGGTCTCGGGGTTTTTATAGTAGTGTAGGGTTGACATTTGTGTCTTGGTTAAGAAGATGTTTCCTTCTATGAGAGATCCTCTTTAAGTTGCGTATTTTGCGGAGTTCTTTCCTTATAGGACTCTCTTGATTAGGGTTGAGCATGGTGCACAAGACATTTCCTTACATGCTTATGCGTGTAGGCCAAGTAAGGCCATGTCAGACTCGTCAGAGGTTCCATTATTCCCTTCAACTTCCTTCCGTCGGCTTCTTATCCACGTCTACATATTCCAGTCATCACCTTTAGGTGTTTGACGCCCTAAAGGTGCAGTCGTTAGCTTTAAGGTGGGGTCGTCGACCTTATCTTGTCATCGCTCGGGCTATGGTGAGGCTAACGAGTTCATTAGGGTTGTCACCTTTGCCTAGTATGGACGAGTTTATCAATGCTACAAAACTTCCCTTATCAGTAATAGATTTATTAGCATGACGCTTTTAGTTTTGTGAAACTTTCTACTTATCAAAAAAAAAGTTTTGTGAAACTTTTGGTTTTGTGAAACTTTCCATGATTTCATCAGTGGGGTTATTAAATGAAAGATCCATCATTTTCAGGCTAACAAAGAGTTCGGGGTTTAAGATCTGTGTGGTGATTGACATGTAGAAACAATTTGTGCAATATCTTTGAAAGGCCCAAACTCGTGGGAATCTCTTAGGTAAGATTACAAATCGCCATGTCGAAATACTTTGGTTTACCTCCTTTGAAAGAATTGTAATACCCAACAGACAGTTTTTTTTTTTTTTTTTTGAAAAATAGAAATATATATTAAAGAAGAAAAAATAACTGTCTAGAACAGATGAAGGGGAAGAAAAAGAGATACATAGGGCAACTCTGAATGAAACATATGAGTAACTAGGACGGAGCCAGAACTTGGAGTTAGGGTGGTGACCTTGCTGCTCCTGCTCATTGTGTACGACACTCCAGCCTTTAACTTTACTGCTTTAGTGCTAAGGATTTTTGTTTAAAATTTTTTAAAATGCCAAGTTATTTGTTTTGGGTAAAATAGGTTAATTGGGCTTAATTTTTTTTAGTTTTATTATTGGTAATTTTTGTTGTTGGACTAATTTTTTTGGGCTTGTATATTTTGTTTTAGATTTAATATATTAATTTTTTATGTCCTTTAAAAGGTGGAAAATGCTAGAATTACAAAATTTTTACAAATTGCTAATATGATAAGTGGTTATTAGTAAGTAAAAAGCGATGCAAGTGTGCGAATCAATAAGAAATTGCTACCTCAATAATTATAAAAAATTTTGTGGCTATAACACTGTGAACACAAATTTCTCAATAGTAGAAAAGCAAACAATTGAAAGAAAAAAAAAAAGTGTTCCACAAATATAATTTTGTATTAATCAAGTAGTGAGTACAATATCTGTTTTTGACTCTTTCACCAAAAAAAAAATGCTCTTCTGTTTCTATCTTCTTTGTGGTCTTGACTCAAACATAAAATCTTATTGACTTTGGTTGTAAGATGGATCGAACAGTCTTCACAACAAATCTCTAGCTTTAAGCTTGTTAGAGATTTGTTGTTCTTCAAGTTCTACAAGTCCTTTGAATGTTCTTCAAATTTCTTCAAAAATTCTTGAGACAGAATTTCTCCAGAGCTTGGGCTCCTTCAAAACTTGGTGGTGAAATTAAAAGAGAGGGGATGTCCTCTATTTATAGTGGTTTCCGGAGATAAGCTCCACTTTGAATTGAAATGCTTAAAGATGTGAAGTAGACTATTGATTAGCCCAAATTTTGTTTAGAGATAATTATCTCTATTTATCTATTTTGATAAAGATCATATTTTGATAAAGATAATAAGCAATAAAGATAAATAATTATCTCTATTTTATTTATTTATTTATTTATTTTAATAAAGATAATTATCCATCAATTTTGAATTAGAAATTTATTTTTATTCTATTTATTTATTTTAATAAAAATAATTATCCATAAATTTTGAACAAAGAATTTATCTTTATCTTGTGAGCCAAATGACATGTGGCAAATTTCAATATGCCAATGTAATATCAATTTGGAGGACACATGTCATTATTTGATTTAATTAATTTAATGCCATATTAATTTGGAATTTGTCATTAAATTTCGATGTGGCATTTTGTAATTGGCTTGACAAATTTTTGCCTCTTACAAACATTACTCTTAAAAAAATTGATGGCATTTTTATGGGGGCAAAGTGTAATTTCGTTGAACAAAATTGCTAAAATTAGTACCTATTAATATACTAATATTTTAAAAAAAAATTAGGGGGCTAATCAACATATAGCTCCATCCATGTGAGTAACAGAAGTGCATTCAGGAGCTTCGTTGTGCCACCACAAGCATCCCTGTCATGGTGGGAAGTGAGTTATCACATGTATGGAATGGGGAGGATGGAGAGCATTTGGGGGAAGAATTGTTTTGAGTTTTTGCCTGAAAGATGGATCAAGAATGGAGTGTGAAAGCAAGAGAGCCTGTTTCGGTTTGCAGTATTTCAAGCTGGGCCGAGAATCTGTCTTTATAAAGATATGGCTTATATTCAGATGAAGTCCATTGCTGCGTTAGTGATGGAGAGGTTTGAGATTGAGGCAGAGAGCAAGGGCAAGGTTCCTGAGTACTTGTTGGCCTTGACACTGAGGATGAAGGGTGGATTACCTGTGAGGGTGAGGAAAAGATGTATGGATGAGATTAATTGATGCGAATCATGAATTAAGATCCTTATACCCTCTGTCCCATTTCTGTATTTTACTTTATATTCCGTCACTAACAACTTAGCATGTATTTATTTGACATTCCTTATAAAATAACCAAAGTTTATAACATTAAATAACAACGGGAAATTATTGTGTACTCCCGGAGTACCATAAATGCGTGCTCCCTCCTCTCACATGAATGGTGGGTCTCACTAATTAAATTCATGGTGGGACCCACCATTCATGTGAGAGGAAGGAGCACGCATTTATGGTACTCCGGGAGTACCTAATAATTTTCCAATAACAACAACAACAACAATAATAACAACTGCATGAGATACCATGATTGGTGGATTTGAATCTATGAAATTAGAGAAAGTCTCTAGACCCAAATTTTCTTACAAATTGTTAATGTGATAAATTGTTAGTGGTAGGTAAAAAAGTTATGTTAATGGTGGGTTTAACTGAGAACTAGTAAAAGTTTATCAACTTAATGTTTTGAAAAAAGTTGTGAACATTTTTTTTTTTTTTTTGTGTTGCAATATTCTTGGAATTATATAATATTAAGAGAATTGTTGTGTCCATAACAGTTTCACAACACTTTTACAATAAATTTTAAATGGTTAGTTGTTATTGTTTCTAATCTGAATATATCCACCACTTAAATTACTTTTTTACCCATCTGTAACAGCTAATAACAACCTATCACTTAAGATTTGTTATGAAAGTGTTATGAAAATGTTATGAACATAACATTTCTCTAATATTATAAATGAGAACAACTATTTTCACAATATTTTCACAACAAATACTATGTGGTAAGTTGTTTACTGGTTTTAATTTGAACTGCCACTAAAATTACTTTTTAACCCACCAGTATTAACTAGTAACAACCTGCCACTTAATTAGGATTTGTTGTGGTAAGTTTTGAAAATGTTGTGTACATAGCATTTCTTTTTCTTTCTTTTTTTTATACAAGATAGATATTCTACTCTAGCCTAATCTAAGTGTATATGTGTATGAAGCTCCCTCTTGGAGTGCGGTGGTCATTTCTCTATTATACATGTAGATACAAATATGGTTTAAAGTGAGACTTTTGTATACATTTGTGTTACTATATTATGTAATGCTCTTGGTTTCATTTAGTTAGTCAATTGGTAAAGTTTTTTGTTACCAAACATGAGATTTATATTGAAATCATGTCTAGATAAAAAAGTTAATTGGTTTGTTACTCTAACAGTAAAATGCCCTAAAATGTTTGTTTAATAATTACATATATTGAAAAAATAATTTTTAAAAATATAATTTCCAAACTAATTAAAATCCTAAATTGCTTTTAAAAAATGTTGTTGTAATGTTTTGAATCATCATTAGTGATCAATTTCTCATGACAACTTAAGAATTTATTTTTTGTAAATTAATCTTCTACATGGTAGATTGTCACTTTTAACCATCCAATCTCTCATAACATCACATTTTAAAAATCTCTCTCTCTCTCTCTCTTTGATGCGGGATGCGGAAGCATCAAGAAGCAAAACTTCTAGAAAATAAGAAACAAAATACATCTACTTCTAGAAAATAAGAAACAAAACACGTCTACTTCTTGAAAATAAGAAACAAAACATGTTTGCTTCTGAAAATAATTTTGAATCCCTAAAGTCTAATTAGTTTGAAATAGACCTAATTGGACCGAATGGGCCAAAGTGAACCAAATGGACAGAAAATTGGCCAAAGTCAACCGATATTGACCCAATAGAGCGAAATGTTATGTTGATATAACTTAACAAGAAAGCTTTAGCCTTTAGATATTATATAGATTAGATAAAAAATTTATGTGATACTTGGGTCTACTATATTTAGCTATAGAATTTGATTGGCGAGTCATGAGGAAAAATTTAGATAATATGTAATCATAGATGATTGTGTCATTTTTTTTTCATATATTTGTATAACGTGGGTTTGTGATTAGTTATAAATAATAGCTTGCTCAAAAGTATTTAGGGGCATGCTAATTTCTTTGAAAAACACCAAATGCAAGATGAACCAGATTTGTGTTTGTATTGTGGGTTTGGATGAGAATAAAGACCATATATTTTTTTACAAGATTGGTTTACCTCTAGTACTTTTTTAAAAGGAATCTCATTTTGTTTTAATAAGAGATTGCCATATCACCTACTAACTAAATAAAATGTGGGATTTAAAACCCACTACCACTTGCCATTGTATATTTAAAACAAAATGACATATCCAGTTAAAAATATACTGAAATTTACTCAAAAAAAAAAATACTAGAGGTAAACCAAACATTTTTTTAACAACCGAGTAGCTTTCTGAATTCTTGGCGAGTAGTTTTTTGAATCCTTGGCAAGTCCCGCGTCTTTGAGCTCAATGGGCTTTAAGGTTTCTTACAATATGGTCTATGGAGTCAGGTAGGCTTTGTCACCAGTAGGCCCTTTGGGTTCTATCACAGCTATATATGAAACTGAATAGGTGTTCGGTTCTCCACATCGCCATTGGAATGAAGCTTGGGGTTGAGCGCTATGAGAAAGAATCTTCAACCAATCCAAGTATCCAACCCATGAAGTTCCCCGTGTAGTAGGTCCGTAATAAATTAAAAGAAGTTCCATGCATGACAGAGCCAGGATTCCGATTAAGGGTGGGTGAAGTATGACTAATAATTTTTTTAAGAATCCATACAAACATTCATATAGTATTAATAAACTACGAACAAATGAAAAGACACAAAATAATCATTTGTTAATGTATTATAATATATGATGCATTAAAAATATTCATTACACAATCATATGTCTAATTATTTACCAAGTAAATAAGAATACAAGAATGTGGCCTATATGCATAATGCACTAATTATAAATTATTACTCTTCAATCTATAAAATTATTTATTCTTAATTTGTTAGTTCTAAATAATTATTATTTTTGTTACATTTTTATCTTATGATGCAATCAATTATTCAACTAAAGTGAAAAACAAAATTCACAGCCCTCTTACCCACATGACACTTACAATAAATCATTCACTGCTCTCATTGTAACCACTTATAATTATTTAACCAACTACATGCTCCAAAAATCCAAATCTTTACCCTTTTTTTTATTTTATTTTATGGCTCAAGAGTCCAAAGCTTTGTAGTTCTTCTACAGAGTTCTACACTCTTCCATCATTAAGTTGAAATAATGCTTTACTATCTATTAGAATAAGTTATAGGGTTATAACAACTAATAAAAGAAGTCACAAAGTAACACTGGGTCGTCATGTATCAGAGAGTTAAAAATAGTCTCATAGAGAGAGAATAATAGTTAAAGAGGTTCCTCTGCCCAGATGAGATAGAGAGAAATACCATGTCAATGTCGTGTTGCTTTGCTCAAGTCTGGTGGCTAGTGTCAATATGTCATGTTGCCTCTGCTTAGTTTCACTACTCTGCCTTACACGGTCATGCCTCGGTCCTCAGGAGTCACGACTCACAAGTCACAAGCCGCAAGCATCTCTGATCTCCCTCTTTCTCAATTGGGTTCTTTTTTTCTTTTTCTTGGTTTTGTTTAAATTTTATGGGCTGGATCTAAAATTAGTTGATTGGACAAAAATTTCTTTAGCTTTTTATAAGTGATTTTGTGGTTGGGCTAATTTTTTTTTGGGCTTGTTAATTTGTTTTCTTGGATTTTAGATTAGTTAAATTCTTATGGGCATTTTTGTTTTGCTTAAGTGGGACAGTGATAATGTTAAAGGGGCCAAATGTAATTTTATTGAGCAAAATTGCTATAATTAATTACCAATATATATAGGAGTATTTTAATTTTTCAAAATTTGGCCAAAGTATGGCTCCGTCCTTGTTGCGTGTATTATATAATTGGGTAAATTTCACTAACTATCCCTGAGGTTTGGGCAAATATCAAGAAGGTTCAGAAGATTAAAACCGACCATTTCAGTCTTTAAGTCCAAACGAACTCTAACACCGTTAACCTCAGTCCTCTCATCCCTTTCTCTTTGCTCTCTATTCTTCACGCCAGAAACTCTCTATGTGTCAAGCTCAAGCTAGCCATAAGTTTCAAACTCAACAAATGACCAATAAGACAATCAAACACAAATCAATCCAAACAAACAACCATCCAACATCAAACCCTAAACATACCCAGATCAAAAACATTTCAAAACAAAACCAAGACCCATACAAAACCAAACCCAAATCAACAATTTTTTAAAATAAAAAACCCATACCGATGACGACGAGCTTTGCCAAATTGGTATCTTGCAACCGCTGGCAACCGCTCATCGCAACCCACAAAGCCTTTGCTCAAACCAAAGCAAACCCACCTCGCAGATCCAAACCAAAATCCACAAAGCTCCACCGTCAACCCACCACCGATCCCAACCAAAATCACAAACCACCACCGCCAACCCACAACCGATCCAAACCAAAATCACAAACCTCCACCGCCGACCCACACCAAAACCCTCGAACCACTGCTAAGCCATAGCATGATGTTGCCGCTCAAAGACCACAAGAACCAACACCGATCCACACTGAAACCCACCAACACCGATCCACACCGAAACTCACCAAACTACTTACCCACACCACCACATTGTCACAAAGACCACGATAGAGAGAAGAAAGGAACGTGAGAGTCAAAAAGAGGTTTGAGAATGGAAATGATGAGGGAGTTAGAGAGAGTGATGAGAAGAAAAGGTGAGAAGAAAGAGAGTCAGAAGAAAGGACCCGTGTGAGGGTGAGAGAGAAACCAAAAATAAATAACGGCGTTAGAGTCCATTTGGACTTAAGGACTGAAATGGTCAGTTTTGTAATCTTCTAGACCTCCTTAGTATTTGTCCAAATCTCAGGGGTAGTTAGTGAAATTTACCCTATATAATTTGAGCAAGATTGCCCGTTCTACTACTTTGCAAGTTATACTCTGAACGGGTTGGATTGGGGGATTGAGGCCAATATTCTAACAAACTATCATTGATGGATTGAAAATTTTCAATTTGCCGCTGACCCACCCACCTTTAAAACCGAAAAATCAGTCAAAATTTTAAGTGGTTTCGATTAGGTGGGTTGGCAAATTTATAACCCCCCCCCCCCCCCCACACACACACACACACACACATATATATTTACTGATTTACTTAAATTAGGGATTCTTTAATTGGGCCATAAAAATTTTGAGCTTTTTAATTATCATATTTAGTGGAAGGAAAGAAAAAATTAACAAAAATTTGAATCCCTAAATAAATATGGGTCATGCTAACGAATGCCCTTGGGGCACTCATTAATAATCTATTTTAGAAAAGTTTTGATATCACTTTTATAGGAAATGAAAAAAACTGTCAAAATATTAATTACTTTTTTGTCATTTCCCATAAAATTTTCTTTAAATGAATTATTAACCAGTAGCCTAAGAGCACTCGTTAGCATTTCCCAATAAATATATACAAGCGGACGGTTCAATTCTCGATAAGTTAGAAAATTTTCAACTTATGAATCAAACTGACCTACTAATTTGATGGTCATTGTTAGGTTCTAAGGTCTTAGGATTTTATGTATTTAGAACTCTAATTTGTAATGTTGGCAAACCATGATCAAAACAATGTACTTAGTCTTATTTAAGTTTGCTCAAAGTTGGTTTAATATTGTAAAGTTGGAATCGAGTGACTGCAGAAGCATTGGGGCTTCTCGGCCTGGCTCGATCGATCGAAGGTTAGACTCGATCGATCGAAAGTCGGCCCAGATGCGTTTTTCTGCAGAATTCCAACTCAGCCCTAACTCTTTAAACGTCTAGGTTTTTATGTTTTTGCCCTAGGTATATAAGGCAAACCCTAGCCACGTTTTTCAGAGTTGCACAAGTTGTATTGTTGCTCATACATTGCTGTTTTGTGTAAATCTCTTGTGAGATCTAGAGGAGCTTTCCTTTACACAAAGCTTAGGGTTTTCAAGATTGAGATCACTTCAACATCTTGATAATCAAACAGGTTGCAGCCATTAGAACTTAACGAGAAAAACAAGTGAGGAGCTTGTACTTGAAGAAGGAGTTCAAAGAAAGAAGTAGTCCGTGGATTCGGAGCCTGCGCGTGGTCGTGTCAGGAAGTTACTACTGGTGGGTAGCATTAGGAAGTCGAGCGGGGAGCTTGTAAGTCCTTTTGTAAAAACTTCAATTCTTTCTTAGTGGATTCCGTATTGCCTTGAGGATCGGTGGGTAAAATCCTCCCCAGGTTTTTCCGGTGTGGTTTCCTGGGTGATCATATCACTGTGTTCTTTATTTCCGCTGCTTTACTTATTTTATATGCATGATATGATCTTGTGATTGTTTTAACCTAGAATTACATAATTTGACTAAGTAAACAACTTGGCTAATTAATCTAGGCTACGCAATCTGGTTATTGTTTAAGGGGTCTAAACCGTTCAGTCATAATTGCCCAATTCATGCCACCTCACATAATAAACCTGCACGATTTGGAAAGAGTCATACAAATGAACGAGTTAGATATTTTGTAGAGCCCTAGCAGAAGTGTGTTTATTATATTTAATTCTCACAAAAAGTCACATGTATGTATTTTTTTTTTTTTTTTTAGAGTTTCAACCTATGGCGTTCGCTCTTAATAATAACTCTTTATAATCAAACTAAAACACCAATTGGTTTCTGGTGTATGCGGGGATCAAACTTCAGATCTCTTATTCGACTATCAGAAATTTTACATGTTGAGCTCTCTTAGCTACTTGCATTTTCTATTCATTGTAGTAACACAGTGTGATTTGGACATTTATAAAAAGTTCAGGGATTTTTAATTTCAAATTAGAAGTAGTCAGTTTGATTTAGATTTCTAGTGTTAGATCTATGGTTAAATGATTAAATTCATCATTTTCTAATTGTTTAAACTTTTGAGAGAATTGATAATTTAATATGGTATCAAAAATAGAAATCTTTAATTTGATCCCTTACTTTACTTTCTCTCCCACTTAAAATGTTTTAAATCCTACATGTTGGACTCCACTTCCTAAGGGGAAGTGTTAAAGCTATAGTTAAATAATTAAATTCCCACGTTTTTGAGGTAATTGATAAGAACTTAGAAGTTAGAACCACTTGGATAAAGACTACCCAAAAAAAGAATTGCAAAGTAACTTTGGAAATTGCCTTAAAGAATAGCCAAATAGAAGTTAGAACTACTTGAATAAAGACTACCCAAATAAAGAATTACAAAGTAACTTTGAAAATTGCCTTAAAGAATAACCAAATAGGTGTACTTTTTGATCCATTTCTTTACTTTACCTCACATTTAAAATATTTTAAATCCTACGTGTTGAACTCCACTTCTTAAGGAGAAGTGTTAGAACTATAATTAAATAATTAAATTCTCAATTTTCTAACAAGTTAAGTTTTTGAGGTAATCGGTAAGAATTAGAAGTTAGAACTACTTGGATAAAAACTACCCAAATAAAGAATTACAAAGTAACCTTGCAAATTGGCTTAAAGAATAGCCAAATAGGTGTACTTTCTAGCTGAAACCCTAATTCTCACTTAATTTTTTTTTTTTTTTTATAACTTATACATAACACCACTAAGGCATGAGAGAATACATAAGTGGTTGAATCTAGACTTTACACGAGGAGCGGCTATGAGCAAGGGGAGAGGAAGCGTTGGCTAAGGGATTTGTCTTGATCCATGCTAAAGACGTGACTACCTTTGGAAGAAAATAAGATTTACACTTGACATGGTACTTAAGCACTCACAAAAATGGAGATAGTGACTCTTTAAGGTCAGAGGCTATGAGAACACCCCTTATTGGTTGGATGCACAATGAGTCACCTCAAAAACACATGTACCAATCACTGTACTCCTAATATCTCTCTCAATGTCCAAGACTTGTCTCCCAAGCAATGACAAAGCTACCTACCTACGGGTCCCAGTGCCACGTTGGCGCAATTCTTATCCTCTAGTCAGCAGATAATATCACAATAATGAAAATGTCCAAAATAGAAAATGATGACTTAACACATGTACTCAGCCACATTCCTTAAAATATAAAAAGAACATGTAGCTGTACTATTAAGGCAAGAACCCAAGTAAATATTTTGAGATGAAAGTGGAGAGTTGGTAGGAAAGAAAGACAACTTGATTGTAAATTGATCTTTTCACACATATTACAAGCGAAGCCAAGCAAGAATGTTACCTTCTTACTTGAACTATGGTTTTTTATCCCTTCTTTAGGATTTTCCATGTACATTTGGTATTTCTTTAGCAATCAATTTCTTCTTGTTTAAATGTGCGTCTTTTTCGTGTCTTATCATCACTTTCTTTTTCTTGTTTGAGTGTCATGTCAAAACTTGCATCTTATCAAGCTTTCTCATGTAGATATACTGTTAGATAACTTATTTCACTCTTCTATATAAGCTCAAATCTAACTTGTTCGTACAAAACTTAAAACACAATTTCTCAGCCTAAAACACACACACATCACAAACCAAAAGATACCAAGGAGCACTGAACCAACTTGCAATTACTTTCAAACCATGTGCTAAATGACCAGTTTGCAAAGTAAATTTGTTATCGATGTTCAATATCTGTTGGTCCAATATAGTATCACAGCCTTCTCATGCCCCTTGTACTTCTCCAAAAAAGTTACACGTAACAAAAGTGCGTTATAGTGCAATGAACACAAAGTAGTAATTAGAGAGTACCAAGTGATGCAACTGATCAAACAGCATGTCTCGAATATCACCCAAGCAAGAAAACATAAAATACCAAAATACACCAATCTACAACAAAAATAAATAGGGAAAGGCATAATGAAGCAAATGGAATACACAATTTCACAATCAACACCATATATTAGCTTAACTGACCAAGTTAACAACTCAGAAGTCAACATTTTACAGTGACAAAAAGAAAATTTGAACAATTCAAACCAAGTCAAGCTTAAGCTTTTAAGTAAGCCACCATGAAAGCTTGGTAGTTTAGTGAAACATTTCTTGCACCCACCACCTGTTATTACAAATTACTTTACTATTATTTACTCCAAAAATATTGATCTTTAGTACCAAGAGTATATTATATAAGTTTATAAACTAAAGGTTCACAAGGCTTGGAGCAGACTGAGGAGGATTTGTGAGCATGTGAACAACTTCTCTCATGGTGGGTCTAGCAGAGCTTTCATCTTCAACACACAGCATAGCTATCTTGAACAAATATATCACACCTGTGAGAGGGTACCCACTGAGCCTAGGGTCCACAACCGCAAGAACTGAAGCTGCATCAGATGGCTGAGAGAGTTCTGATGCTGTTTTCCTGACCCATCTCACAATGTCTACCCCATCACCAAACTCCCCCACTGGTTTCCTCCCTGCTATCAGTTCCAGTAGCACAACACCAAAACTGTACACATCGCTTTTCTTGTCCACTTTTAGCGTGTAAGCGTACTCTGTTGCACAGAGAAAATTAATGAGATTTCAGATGCTTAGCTCACGTTCAAAGCAAAACACTGAACGTGGCTAAATGAGACAAAAAGAAAACATAACTAAGTTGTACTGGTGAATTGCTTAATACTATTATATAATTAACACTAGTATATTTTTAAGACTAGTTTATACAAAAGGGCGAAACTTGGATTTAGTGTTTAGAAGTACTAGATTCATTATGATGATGACGTGTTTATTTTCAACCATGTGTCATCGTTCTACTAAGTTCAGCAAACTAGATGCACTCTACCTAAACCCGAGTCTATTACAAAATATGTTATTCTAAAGTGGTCAAATTTTAGTCCAGCTCTTGATCTACAAGAATCTTTTCTTTTCTTTTTGAGCTTTGAAGCGACAGTGAACAAAATATATGACATTTTGCATAAACACAGCAAAGTCATTTTTTATGGCTTGATTTTTAAATTTTAGTCAGCTAATTTTAAGGGTTCTGTTTTTTCAAAACATTATTTTTTTTTTCTTAGGTACAACTTATTTTATTTATTTTTATTATTCAATAGTTGGGAAGAAAAAATTTAAATCTTGAAAGTATATAGAAGTGAGCTATAAGACTCACTAGATAGTATACCGTTTGACAACCTCAAATTATAACTTACTCAACGAAGCCTTAAAAAAAATAAAAAATAAAACTTACTCAACGAAGGTATATTTCCACATTTTGAGGGAGGTGATCTTACTCAATAAAGGTATACTAAAGATAATATATTGATGAAACTTCTTGTCATTGGTAACAACCAATACAAACACAAATTTTCACTACAATTTTTAACTATATTGATGAAACTTCTTGTCATTGGTACATGTTAAAGGTAATATATCAATCATGAGATGCATGTCAAAGTCATATTCAAATCAAAAGCTACCATGTTAACCACTTATAAAGTAAGTCACTACAGCACATGTACAAGCTCTAGAGGTTGAAGAACAAGATGACAAACCTGGGGCAATGTAACCATACGATCCAGCAATGGAGGACATGCACTCCGAGGCCCCAGCATCCTGAAGAAACTTGGCGAGCCCAAAATCAGCAACATGAGCCTCAAAGTCTGAGTCCAGCAATATATTATTAGACTTCACATCCCTATGAATAATCATAGGCGAACAATCATGGTGAAGATAACACAACCCCGTAGCAGCCTCCACAGCTATTTTGTACCTCATATCCCATTGCAAATGCCCACCCTTCGATCCATGCAACATTTCCCCCAAACTCCCGTTCGGCATGTACTCGTACAACAACAAGTTCGTGTCCTTGTTCGACACGTAACCCAACAGCTTCACTATAAACCGGTGTCGAATTCGACCCAACGTTTGAATCTCAGCCGTGAAACCATGGTCACTGTGTCCACTCCCTCGACCCACCAACCGTTTGATCGCCACGTCAATGCCGAACGGCATGGACCCACGGTACACAATCCCGGACCCGCCTTTGCCAATGATGTTCTCTTCTTTCAAACACTCTAGAACATCTTCAGCTCTGAAATCGAGCTTTTGAAACGCGGTGAGTTTCCAGGCTCGAGAATTCTGGACTTTCCTCTTGTGGATCATGTAACCCGTAACCACACCCAGTAAGAGAGCCGTTACGAGTGCAATCACGCTCACAATTATCTTCCAAGTACCCGGGTTGGTGCTCCTCCGACCCGAACCGCGACCCGAATTGACCAAGAACGGGCAAGAAACATGATGTGGCAAGCAGAGATTGGGGTTTCCAGCGAAGGAACTTTCATTGAAAACAGAAAACTGGTCTCCAGTGGGAATTTTGCCCTCCAAATTGTTGTAAGAAAGGTCGAGCGTTGTGAGGGACGTCATGTTTCGAATTTCATCAGGAATTTGACCGGTAAGTTGATTCCTCGAGCAATTGAGAACACTGAGAACGTTCAGTTCGGTAATCCCTTTAGGTATTTCCCCAAACAGACTGTTTCCGCTAAAATCGACCGTAGTTAAAGAAGTACACTCAGAAATCGAACCCGGAATTTCGCCGCTGACGTTGTTATCGCTTATATTGAACTTCGCGAGCATCTGTAGCTTGAACAGTTCCTTTGGAATCTCACCGGAAAACAAGTTCATTTGCAGGGACAAAGTCTGCAAACTCTTGAGATTTTGAATTCCCTTGGGAATTTTCCCGGTAATTTTATTAGCGGAAAGTGAGAGAATCCCGAGACTTTCACCTGAAAAATCCGACGGAAGATCACCGGATAAGTTATTATCGTCGAGCTCCACCACCTGCGCTAGCGGCAAGTTGAAAAGACCCGCCGGAATCGTACCGTTGAGTTGGTTCTTCTTGATTCTGACTTTGAGAAGCGATTTACACTCTCCGAGTTCCTCAGGGATCGGACCGACAAAGAAATTCTGAATGAGAATCAGCGTCTTCAACATCCCTCCTTTGCACAAGTCTCGAGGAATCAAACCGGTGAGGTGGTTGGACGTCACGTCGAGGTCTTTCAACTTTCCATTTCTCCCCAGATTCTCAGGTAGTTGCAAGGTGAAATTGTTTTCCCATATCTGAAACACTTCGAGATTCGGTAACTCGCCAATAAATTCCGGGATTGGACCTTGCAGCTTGTTCTTAAACAAATTGAGTAGCTTAATATTCTCAAGCTTTGAAAAATTATCTGGTATATTACCGGTAAGTTGGTTGATTGAAAGATCCAAAGAAAGCAAGTTTTGTAAGTTAGAGAGTTCAGGAGGTATTAAACCTGTGAGACGGTTTATTTGGAGAAACAATGAGTCCAAGTTCTTCAAAAGGCCTAAACTCCGAGGAACTTCACCAGTAAGGGCACAGCTAGCCATGTCTAATCGTTGAAGCGAAGTGAGCGAACCCAACTCATCTGGAATACCACCTTCGAAAGCGTTGAAGTACCCAACGAACATTTTTTGGAGATTCTTTAACCGACCCAAACTCGCCGGAATCTTGCCTGTGAGTGAGTTACCATTCAAGCCCAAGAACTCGAGGCTTTGAATCTCGGAGTAGGAGTCTGGGATTGACCCAGAAAAGTAGTTCCCACCGAGACAAAGATGCTTGAGGTTTTTCAAGTTCACAATCTGTGTAGGAAGTGGACCAGAGAAATTGTTGTTGTAAATGTCGAGAACTTCAAGGTTTGCCATTCTGAGAGTGATTTCGCCGGGGAATTTGCCGATGAAGACGTTGTTGGAGATGTTGAGGAACTTGAGTGACGTGAGGTTCCCCATTTCTAACGGAAGACTTCCGGTGAGATTGGTGCCGGCGAGTGTTAGGTTCACTAGCTTGTCCAGTAAGCCAATCTCCGGTGGAAGAAAACCGAAGAGTTTTATATCAGTCACGTTGAGAGAAACAACTCGTGAATCGTCGTCACATGAAACCCCGGGGAAAGAGCAATGCGCCGCTGGAGAAGAAGAGACCTCCCAGTCTTTCAGGTCTGCACCTTTGGGTCCTTTCATGGCGGACTTAAGCGTCAACAGAACTTCAAGATCACTGTACGAAGAAGGACATGCTGAGAAGAGAAGGAAAAGTATAGCAATGTGAAGTAGGAAGCTAGGAGTGGCACAGCTCCTCATCTCTCTGTCACTGTGTGTGTTTACACTGTCACGGGTTCTTTCTTCTACGCAAAAGCGTGAGGAAGAATGAGTGAATGCAGGTTCGATCAAATCGCACTGTGAAGCTTAGTTTATAATAGCCTCGTAATGGGAGAATCAGAAGACTTCCACCGAGTATCAAACCTGAGTGAATAATAAACAATTGGAGAAACTGCAAATGGCAAAAGAAAGAAAGAAGAGAATAGAGAATAGGGTTGTAATTGCATGAAGACCTGTGTCCTTACTCTTTTAGGCCCTATTACCCTTAGCTGGGCATAGCTGGGTCCTACAGTACATTACTGATTTGATGGATGTTAACAGAAACGTGACGTTGTGAGACGATGGATTTTAGAAAAAAATTAAACGTTTTCCTTAAAATGTATATATAATTTTTTTAAAAAAAATTGCCCATTAATCAAAAAAAAAAAATTTTGATTACCATTAATCAAACAAATTGGGTTTTAACTTAGAAGTTGAGCCATTTTTTTTTTTATATATATAATTCGGTAGTTACAATAGCATAAAAGATATTTGATTCTAGAATTTATCATTATAAATATTTAAAAATTTTAGTTGAATTACAATAGATAAAAATGAAAATATGTATATTTTCATTAGAAACATTAGCATGTATTAATTGAATTACAAAAATCATCATAATAAATTTGAAATTGATTCAAATCTTTTAATTTATCTTTTTAGATGTTTGCTTTACCTTAAAATCTCAAGAATTTATATACAGCTTTTAAAAACTTAAAGTATATGTATATTAATTATAAATAAATTGCATAATTACAAATATTTATAATAATAATTTGAATTTTTTTTGTCACCCATATATGAGGGTAATTTTCTTGGAATTGGCTTTAAGAAAAATTATATACAGCACTTGTTTGTTTCTATGCAAATATTTTTTAAGAAATAAATAAATAACTTGTGTAAGGAACAAATATTAATGGCGGAAGTCACTACTCACAAGTGAGATCTTAACTAGGTTTGCAAGAAAAGAGAGAACATATTTATTATACAAAAGGTATAATTTTTAGGTATTATCGGATTATAAAGAATAGTATTTACTCATCTCACATTCATAGTGGGGTTCACTCATTAAATTCATTGTGGAGTTCACTATGAATATGAGATGAATGAGCACTGTTTATCCGTACTCCGAGAGTACCTAAGAATTTTCCATATGAAAGACTAACTAATGTAATTGGTCAAATTTCCTTCAAAGGTTAAGACAACAAAGACATAATAGTTTTGTAGAGTATATGTGTTTTGAATTTTTTTCATACTTTTGCTAGAATTAAATTTGGGTCTTTATAGGGTTGTTTAAGTGTGTGTGTGTGTGTGGGGATGGCAGGCCCAGAAGGGTGTATTAGGCCAGGGGCCCTGTCTGAGTACATTCAATAATCTAAGGATAGGTAGACGCTAGTGTGGGAATGCAATATAGTAAATGGGCAAAGGGGTCTAGTTTTGAGGTTCCAAGAAGTATGTCCGATGACAAATTTCACATTGGCTTAATAGGGCAGAAGTCAAAAGGGTTGGTCTGACATCAGGGACAACGTTCTGGGCGATTCTGCTGGTAGGAATAACCATCAGAATGGATAAGGTAAAAAGAAAGTGAGAAATATCTGAAAGAAAGCTGTTACCACCGCATTAAATGCTCTGTAACTAACTCTCTGGCCGTAGTAATGTGGAAGTAATACTTGAACAGTGATGTTCAGCCTTACAACTACCACCAAAAGTTTTCAGGAATGCGCTAATGGGACAAGGACAAAAGCCAGCCCTTTGATCTACACTTGAAGGGCTGAAATAGAGCAAAAGAGGGTAATATGAAGGAGAAAAATCCCATTAAAGAGGAGGCATCTGATAATTGAAAGTGAGAAAACACTGTAGCACTAAGAATTGTAATCGTAACCAAGTCAAAGAGAAATATAGGTATCCAAGTATTACTCTCATCAGACATTGTCGAGGAAGAATTTCTTTTCACAAACTTGTTTTTTCATTGTTTTTGTTGTTTTCTCAATTTTTTTGGTCCATTGTGAGCGTTGACCGATTCATTGAAGCTTAGATTTTAGCCCACTCTCTACAAATTCATTGTATTGGGCTCTTTAGGCCTTAGTCGATATATCTTTTGGGCTGAGGATCCAAAATCTGCCCTTACAATATATATATATATATTAAAGCCAACCATTTAAAATAATTAAACATTTTAATTTATCTATATAATCTTCTTCTGTTTTTAAGTAAACATAAGTTTTATTTTTTTATGTTTTATAGTTTGATTGTTATAAATTAGGTTTCTATTAACAAGTGAGCGGATGCATGTTTACGAGGAATTTATTGAATCTCATTACATTAAAAAATAACAAAAGAAAATAAACAAATATTTAGTTAATTGAGTGATGTGCGACTCTAAAAGAAAACTAATCAATCTCAACCTTATCTAACATATTGAATTGAGACACTCATCTATTAAGGGAAATTCTTAAATATTTTTGGAGTATCGAAAAATTGTACTCCTTAATATATTCATGATGAATCTTATCATAAATTTAATTGATAAACTTTGCCATAAATGTAAAATGATATAATATAATTTTTCGTATTTTGGAAATATTTAAATATTACTCCAAGTCCATGAAACATGAAAAAATGTAAGTTTTTTTTTTTAATAATAAAAAGATATGGAAAAGGATTCGTTAATGTAAACGGAAGATTGAGGTCGGAGTTGATGAGTGATAGTACACAACTGAAAGGTGTGTTTTTGACGGCGTGATCTGTAAGTTTGAAAGACAGGGCCACAGGGGGCGTGATAAATGCTGCTGTCTCTTCCGCTCTTCAGGGTCAGGTCCTCCAGGCACCAGTTGTATCTATTCTATGTATGACGTGGTTATACTTCAAATTTCAATTTTTTTTTCTTTTGATAGGAAAAGATCTACATTATAGGATAGTGTGAAATAAAAAACGATGTCGTTTTTATCTGGCTTTGGACGTTATCAAAATCAATGTAGATGCTGTCCTTTTTCGTTTTAGAATAGAACTGAGAAAAACGAATGGAGATTTGTGGTCTTTTTTGCTTGGTCCCAGTTGCAAAGTCTGGCTGTGTCTTTTCCCATACAGACATCTTTCCCCTCTGAACTCAACTTTGGCTTTGCGCTGAAAGTCCACTCCTTTTGTTCCTTTTCTATAACTCTCTCTGACCAATCCTGATCGTTCCAGTTGTGGCCCCCATAATCAGACGGCTTATACGACCAATCCAGTCTGATTACTTGCCCCACCAGTTTCCTATCCACTGGTGCCCCGGTTCAATTTAAGGCCTATACACCCAAGTCCTTCTTACCACGGATTAGTGTAACACTGGCAAGGACACGGGCTATTTTTATATTAAACTTCACAACTTGTTAATTTGTACTATTGTAAAGCATTAGTGAAAAATGTTGGGTTCATATAATCGAAAGTGGATAGAAACGGTCCAAAACTAATAATCACACAAAAAAGCAAATTGTGAAATTAGATACTTATTGGATTAGAATTATCCCATGATTGTGTGTTTAAAGAACAATTCTTGAGAATGAAGACTCCAATGAGTCTGCTCGTGGACTTTGCTTTTAAAATAGTATTCCTTTGCATCTTTGTAAGAAAGTGGCTTTTAAGTTTTATGGTCCTCTTTTATGCAAGAGTTGAAAGAGGTTAAGTGGAGGGGAAATGCTACATTGTTCTTAAGTATTTTTCTGAGAACAATTTGAGAGCCGCATAAGTTTGGGTACAAAGACACAAGCATCTATTCGATGTCGATCCCACTAGAGTAGAGAACAAATTCATATTCTTGTGGAAAGTATTAGTGGCTATTTGAGATTTATGAGAATCTAAGTGAGTGATTTGAAGAATAAAGGTAGCTACTTTTGCAGCAACAAAAACCTATTTGGATAGTTGAGATTTGGAATGCTCTCTAGCTCTCCAATCTCCATATCCAGAGAAAGCAGGAGATCCATTGATTCATAATGCTTTTAAGTGTACTTGCGAGGCTGAAATTTGCGTTTTGTAGTGCTAGGTGGTAAACAAATAGTAAACAATAAGCATTCATTGGCATTGCCTCTTAAAGTACAATGTTAATGCTTCCTGCATCTCAGACATTTATTGTGTATGGAGACTATTTTAATCAGTCGGGTTCACTGAAATTTATATTCTGCTACTTGTTGATTATAATACTGGAATTAAAAATTATAGCAGATTGTCCAACATCAGTCAATTATTTAGACAATAATGCAAGTAGCCAACTCCACCACATAATTACTATATCAAGTCAACTTCACAACTCTTTCAATCGGAATATGAATATCTTGTATACTCTTCACAAGTATACAAGCCATATGCATTATGTTGGGTTGATGAAACAGGCTTAAATATCATCTTTTGTAAAGAAATTGAACCATTTTATCTTTTAACAGCTTTGACTAATTTAGAGAAAAAGGAAAGAGGGGGTTTCAACTAACAATTGAATATCCAATGGTAAAGATATTGTTCGTGACATCTCATATTTGTGGTTCAAATTTTGATCCTCACTCCACTTTCCTTCACTATTGACCTATCAAATATTTGTGGTTCAAATTCATGGTTTGATTTCTTTACGAGTGATGAAATTTCGGTTTATTCCATCAACCCAACCTAAAGCATATGACTTATATACTTGTGAAGAGTTGGGTTCAGTTTAGAATTTCTCAATCCAATAAGACAGGGTCAATTGAAAAAATCCTTGACCCAATCCAACAATGCGCATTATTGACATTGGATTGAGATTTGCTATTACACCATACAATAATTATTTAAATATTTTTTTTATAAAGAATGACTTTAGAGTATTTATTAATAAACTATTTTTAAAAACTTTTTTGTGAAAAAATGAAAAAGTAGTTTTTTTTTTTTTACAATTTTTTCAATTTTTATAAAATGTTTTTTAAAATGGATGATTAATAAATGCACTGAGAGTACCCGTTAACCGTATTCATTATTTAATTGTTGAGATCGAGAGTTAACAAATTAATTTTTATTTCCAAAATTGAAATGAACATTTTTAGAATATGTTAACAAATATCCTAAAAATATTAGTTTAAAAATTATTTTTAAAAGAATTTATGTAAAAATGATAAAACAATTAATTTTATTGGTAAATTTTTATATTTTTCATGAAAATAATATTCTCCATTATTGCATGCTGCAGTAAATGCAGGGTATCTAAATCCATTGACATCACCTTGGTGCCCTGCTCAAGCAGTAGTCTCGCGCTGCAAAGCCCACTTAGGCTTTTGGAACCAGAGCTGGAGTATTGAGGCTACGGCACAGAGAAAGCTACATAGAAACCGCAGTAATGGTTTGCTTTACTGGATTAAGTAAAGCCCAGGAGCCAATACCCAATAGGCTCAATAATCTTTTGGGAATCGAGAAACGTTGATGAATGATTGACCAAGACAATTGCAAGTTCGACTTTCAATGTCCAAATGTGTAAGTCTCGCAATGATGACGAGGGTGATGGATTATTCTCGCCTGTCTTTAGCCAAAAAATAGAGTGCAAGGCTGGGAAAGGTCACATCTTTGTGTGGGGGGAGGGGGGGCCTTTTTTCTTGGCATCTATGAGAAATTGGGCCTTTTCTTCTCGTGATTTGGGGAATTTTGGGCTATTTATTGTGAGCATGAGTTCCACTTGTCAATGCAAGGGCAATTCTTAAGGCTTGGGTTGAAAGAGTTTGTGAATGGGAGGAGAGCTACTTCTGTGCGTTATGTGGTACAATTTAAAAAACAAGAAAGAACAACTGTTTCTTCCAAATATGTTCTCCAATCTATTATATGATGATACATATCATCATCCAAGAAAATTAAATCACATATAAGTCATTAAATTATTAAACAAATTATGACAATAATATTAGTCACGTCAATAAAAGTGCACATAATGGCCTTATGAACCGCAAAGAGTTGGAGAAAATTTTAATTTATGTCCAAAAATTGTGGCTGGGAAGGGGTGAATTCTTCTTTGGAATTTTCAAGGCTGTTAACGAACTGAAATTTTCAAGGTTTAAATTGGCCAACATCATTATGTAATAATATAGCAGTGATGTAACATCATTCATCATTCATCAAGTGAGGGTATTTGACTAATTTTATGTGTGAGAGTACACTATGTTATGGCATGATCACTCATTAGTCATTACAATTATACACAAACATATGAGAGGTTTCTCATGGAATCTTTTGGCTGAATATTGCAAAAAATTGAGTTTATTTGTGATATGGATACTGTTCAAAGTTATTTGAGAAAACGAAGAAAGATAGTGAATTTCGATAACATTGTTGCCGAAATTCTAACAAAAACTATGAGAGAGGAAAGATAAATGATGTGATGGAAGGAGGGAGAAAAAATTTGAATTTCGGTAATGAGATTACCAAAATTTTTGCTACCCAAAATTCCTGCCCAGGTGAAGTGTCCGAAAGGGAAAAACTAATTGTGGCAACCAAGTTGCCGAAATGGTAGGAGAGTGAGGAGAGAGAAAATAGGAATTGTGGCAACCAAGTTATCGAAAATGGGAGGAAAAAAGAAAAGAAAGAATTGTGACAACCAAGTTTCCGAAATTTTAGGGAGGAATTTAATAGTAATTTTGGCAATGGATTGGAGGAAAAAAAATTGTGGCAATGGAATTGCCGAAATCTTGGGGAGGAATTTAATAGTAATGTTGGCAATGAAGTTGCCAAAAATGAGGGGAAAAAATTCTTTGTGGCAACCAAGTTCCGAAATTGGAGAAAAGAAGATTTAGGCCGAAAATTGGAGGAAAAAAAAAATTGTGGCAGTTGATTTGTGGCAATGGAATTGCTAAAATGGAGGGAAAAAAAATTGTGGCAATTGATTTGTGGCAATGTTGTTGCCGAAATGGAAAGGAAAAAAAAAAAAAAAAGAATTGTGGCAATGGAGTTGCCGAAAATTGGAGGAGAGAGACAGAGAGAGTGAATTGTCTAGATTAAAAAAAATATATTTTGGATTCTTATTCTAAAAAGTACACATATTCTTATTCTTTCCGTGTGTCAGTATTTTTTTTTTGACCGAAGCAGTTTGGTTTGTGTGTATGTCATGTTCTTTCATTTCGTATTGTAAAAGTATTCTTTGCATGATTTGCCCTATGAAACAAATAACTATAGATTCAAGTACATTGATTCTTATTCTCAAAAAAAAAAAAAAAATACATAGATTCTTATTCTGTGCTAGATTCCTGTCCATGCATGAGAGGAAATTATGGAAGAAAAAGATGATTGATGTACACATTGTAAACAAAAAAACAAAAAACAAAAAACAAAAAAACAAAGAAACAGAGATTTTTGCAAAAATTCTTTGCAGTGAATATATGTTTATAGTTAAGTAATTTGTTTGTATCAGAGTGTCCCATCTTGGTTTGTATTATGTTGTATTTAGTCAATTGGCGTATCTAATTATACAGTTTAAAATCTAAGAATTTAACTTATATGAAACTTGCATCCTATTTAAACAGCACTAATGTTACTGAAGTTTCCACGGTTCTTATCTTCTACTATTTTTCCCCTAAAAATTCTACCAACCTTCTTCTCCACTCTTATTCCCCTCATAATTCTATCAACCATTTTCAATTCATATGTGCCATACATTCTACAAACAACTATAAAGAACAACACTTGCAAATATTTATCTGTTCTTTATCTCTTACAAGGTGAATTACATCTCTTAAGTAGTTACTTTTCTTTTTATAATATTCATGTTGATATGTTTTAGGGGCATAGCTAAGCATGAAAATCTTGTTTTTGTTAAATTATTTGTTCATGAAAATCTTGTTTTTGTATTTTGTGTTTTGCAACATGAATTGATTTGTAAGATATGTTTTAAATTATTTGTCCATGAATTCTTGCCTAAAATTTCATATAGCAAAAATATATTTCAAAATTGACATAAATTTCCTGAAAGAAATACTCACTTTGTTAGCTTATAATATACACGTATGCTATAAGAAAAAAAAAAAAGAAAAAAAAGGTTAGTATATGCTCATAAACCTTAAAATCTAAGTTTTATGTATAATAATAATAAAGAAAATTGTACGAAATTAGAAATATTTATCTATTATCGTATGGATGCATGAGAACATTATATAATATGTCTTGTTTTAGAAGAAGCAAAATGAAGAGCTACATAAAATAATTAACGTAACCATAACAGATCCTTCAAAATGTTAATGTTATGCTAAGTTACTTAAGAAAAGGGAAACAAAAAATAATTTTAACTACTATGATAGACAGTAATAAATTATCAATGAACCGATCCTCTTTAATAGAATTCTCTTAGCTCTAGTTATTTAAACATTGAATATTTTTAATGGATTACCTTCTTGTATTGCATTTTAATGGTTGTGTAGTGTTAATATATTAATACTATTGTTATGTTTTAGTGTGAATAACAGAAAAGTTGTTCATTTTTCTCATCCATTCCCATGGAATAATTAAACATGGCGAAAATAGGATTTATTACGAAGGGCCACCTCCTTCTATGCTTCCATTAAGCCGGGGTGTTATATTTGAAGATCTATGTGATGGAGTAGCATCCGCTCTTCATATAAACTGAGAAGATTCAAAACTTACTATTTGGTATAGATTTCATCATCAATGTCATCCACATCCTGTGATTTACCAGCAAGTTTTGGTAGAAGATGATAATGGTGTCAATGCAATATTCAATATGTTAGGCTACCAATATGGATTTGTAGGTGCAGAGTTGTACATGGGTGTAGGGCCCATAAGAAGCCACCGAGACGTTTAGTTATTCACATGGCAGGCACTTTCATGATCCATATGCCACTCATACTAGTCATTATTCTGAAGATGCGGCTCTTTCCCCAATCAACATTAGTGGTGCTGACTATCATTCTCCATATACCCATATTGCAACTGAGGACCAACATGTTCCTTTTCGACCAATGAACACCAGTGATGCTGTCTATGATAACCCAACTAAGCATGTTGCACCAGAGACTACTTGTTTTGAGTTTAAAGCTCAGTATGACCAAACCACCACTCAGAAAGCTGCTAATGATCCCAATGATACACTTCACATAGCTGCTACTACTCAAAATGCGGTCCATACATTATGAAGCAAAATTTTTAATAATAATAATAATAGTTTTAGCAAAAATAATCATACACACAATAATTAGTATTAACTATAATATAACCATATTAAATATATACAATATATTAGCGTATAATATTTATAAAGCATATAATTAATTTTCATTTCCCAACCTATACCAACTAAACTTTAAAGAAAAAGAAACACAAATGTACAATTTATTGTACTAAATAAAAATAATAATAATAATAATAATAATAATACACATGCATATCTTTATTATAAACCAACAAACATATTATGCAATATATTTTGTTCAAGTAATAGATGTAATAATTGATAATAACAAAGTAAAATTGATTATAAAAAGATCACAGTAATACAATTTATTACAATTTTTGTGGTCATATAATAATACTAACAATAAATAATATTAAATAATTTCAAAATTAACAAAACACATACATAAATTTAAATAGAGAGTCAAGATGCTTACCACAATTGTGATACCAATTGAAAGAGTGAGAATTATAGAGTGATACTTGCAACAAAAAAAAAAAAAAACAAAAAACAAAAACACAATCAGATAATAATTATGGGCGCCCGAGGACTGAGGATGAAGTTGAAGGGTTGCAACATTGGTATAGGAACGCCCCAAGCCATAGGCCTGAGGAAGAAAGACGCCCGAGGAAGGAAACAGATAAGTTAAAATACTCTATAGTATTCTAAGTAGGAGCTGGAATCTGAAGAAAGTAGAGGTCAGTGGACGGTGGAGAAGCTTCTAGCCTAGTGTAGCCTATTGCATCCGCATTAAATGGTAGGCAACAGCTTTATCAGCCGCATTAATGAGAAAGTGACCTAAACAGTATAAACCACAGCTATGCAGATCCCTTCCACCATCTTTTTCAAATGTGAAAGGTAACAAGTGTCAAAAAATGGAGAAAGGTTAGGTGAAAATGGATTGTGAAGATGTGATGGAGGCAGAAGTATATAAGGAAAGGGGAGATCACTGAAAAAGGGATCGGAAAAAGAGAAAAGAAACAGAAAGAAGAACATTGAGAGAAATGAGTGAATAGTGTTTTTTTTATTCAAAACATAGCCTCCTCGAAAGCACTTCTGTAGAGCCTGATACTCATTTGTTTTGGAATACAAACCTTGTTTTTCCTTGCAATTGTCATCAGGTAGAGCCCTCTGTTGTTGTTCTTACCCTCCTCTCACAAATTTTATTGATTTGGGCCAGGTTTGAAAGGCACAACCCATTACTCTAAGTGGGCCTAGGCTAAAGATTTTCTGGTCCTTACAATAATAAATAAACACAAAATAACAATAATATTGAAAAGTTTATGTAAATCAGTTTGACCCTTCAAAGAGTTCAAGATATTGTATTTATAATAATATCAACAAGATACTTGAGATTTGCTAAACAAGACAATATTTTACAATGAGTGAAAATAAAGTTTTCCTAGCATAAAAGCATAATCTTTTTTTTTTTTTTTTTTGAGAAGCACCTAAGTCATAGGTTGATTATATGTTATCAACTACAAAATAATCAAATTCATATTTGGTGACTATTAAAATTTATTATGGTAAATTTCAAATTTAACTAAAAATGCTTGTAGTCCTAACCATAAAAAATTTATTAATCTAAAATTTGAATAATAACAACAACAACAATAATCATAATCATAATCATAGTCATACAAACAATATTAACTACAACAATACATAATATTTTACAATATATAATATTTACAAAGCATATATTTATACAATAATAATAAATCTGTTAATTTCTAGAGCTGTAAGTTAATAAGCAAAGCAAAAAAACTCATATTAACCAAAAACTTACAATCCTTAGTTGTGCACATTGAAGCAAAGCAGAAGAGTAATATAGCATTGAACAATTGGAGATTAGTGAAGCAATATGAAACATGTAACTTTCTATTAGGAGATGCAATGTTTAGTGATGGTGCATGCTGTCTTTTATAACGAGGAGAAATGAAAAGACAAAAAAGAATCCATGACATAGATCCTATGTGTGATATCAGTAGGTTAGATTTTATTGAAAATGAATAAAGAATATATTCCAAGTATTTTGGAGAATAAGAATCAGGAAGAAGAGGTGAGGTGATTGACTCCTCCAATTTTTGGTGCAACAATTTTTTTTTTTTTGGCATACCAAAATTCCTATTAAATATTTTCTATCTCCTCCAATTTTTGACAACTCCATTGCCACAATTCTTTTTTTTTTTTTTTTTTCCTTCCATTTCGGCAACAACATTGCCACAAATCAATTGCCACAATTTTTTTTTCCTTTCATTTCGGCAATTCCATTGCCACAAATCAATTGCCACAATTCTTTATTTATTTATTTATTTTCCTTCCATTTCGGCAATTCCATTGCCACAAATCAATTGCCACCATTCTTTTTTTTTTCCCCCCCTCCAATCCATTGCCAAAATTACTATTAAATTCCTCCCCAAGATTTCGACAACTTGGTTGCCACAATTCTTTTTTTCCTCCCATTTTCGGCAACTTGGTTGCCACAATTCCTATTTTCTCTCTCCTCACTCTCCTACAATTTTGGCAACTTGGTTGCCATAATTTGTTTTTTCCCTTTCAGACACTTCACCTAGCAATTCGGGCACTTCACCTGGGCAGGACTTTCGGGCAACAGGAATTTCGGTAATCTCATTACCGAAATTCAAATTTTTTCTCCCTCCTCCCGTCACATCATTTTTCTTTCCTCTCTCATACTTTTTGTTAGAATTTCAGCAACACCGTTGCCGAAATTCACTCTCTTTCCTCATTTTCCCAAATAACTTTGAACAATACTCATATTACAAATAAACTCAATTTTTTGCAATATTCAGCCAAAAGACTCGTTTCTCATGGGTTTGTATTTTTGAGTTTGTGAGAGTAACTGAGTGTGGCTTGTGAGCTTTTGGTTAAATGTGGATGTAATTTATGCTATATTGATATTGGATTTTGATTAATGTTGCTTGTGGACGGAAATATGACGGTAGAAAAAATTTGAAGCTCCTCCCCACCCCCCCTCTCAACAAAAAACAAAAAATGCATTTACAAGACGACGACGACGACGACGACAACAACAACAACAACAACAACAACAAAAAAAAAAAAAAAAAAAAAAAAAAAAAAAGAAAGATTAAAAAAGGATCGTATTAAATATTGTTGTGTCATGTGCATGTTTTTTAATTTATTGTTCGGCAAAAATTCGCTTCCGTCAATGCCAAATTGCAACAAACTGGTATTAGAATTTATACTTCCATATTATTCTTCTTTTTCCAAAATTATTTCTTTAGCTAAAATATAATGTTGGTTTCTAAAATTTACACATTCAGCACTTTAATCCTTGATGTTTCAAATAAGCAATTTTAAAGTTTAAATAACGAGCTCTATTTGTCATTCAATATAATTCCGTTCATTTTCATGTATATATAACTAATGGATCAATATGTTAGAACTTAATTCCCTTTCCCTTGTGTGTCTTCCTCATAATTTAAATTAAAAAAAAAAAAAAAAAACCTAACTAACGGACCTATAAGACTAACCTATTTTTAATGATGTAGTAATGTAGCTTTTTTTTTTTTTTTTTTTACTTCTAAAATAAATAAATTTTAAAAAAAATTACCTAACCCTAAACCGAATTTGGGCCCAGATTTCACATTCCCCAGATGAGCCCTAAGCAACTACAGTTTGAAATCTCAAATAACACCAATGAAGAAGTTTTGTGATGTCCACAGATTGAGGCTGAGATACAGACCTGGTCAGCCCTACAAGAAGATATAATCAAGCCTATTGGAAACAACCTGGTTTGCCTATGAGAGCATGGTAACTTCAGGGAAGAAGATCTTTCTTCAATGATCGAGAACTCGAGCTCTTGGAACTGCCATCTAATTGTTGGAACAATACGTTATTCGATAGCCTTGTGTCCTATGCAACGAACTGCTTGTTTATCAGTCAAGCAAAAGAGTTACAGATAGATGATCTTGACTTGTCCTATGCAAGAATGAATACCGAAGGTGTGCTGTTATTGAAGCTTATGCTAGGCATTACGTATTTACTTCTTATGCTCCTTAAAGATGCCACAGATGAGTACTCAATAGTTGCAAATTCTTTCATGGATTTGCAACTATTGTATGATCGTTCATGGCGGTATATACAAGATGTCTCTGCTAGAAAAAAATTAACGCCAAGTTTATATCACTCGTTAAGTTTCTGATGCAGCCTGAGGCAACGAATATATTTAGCCCTTGTATGAACGTTCTGCTAGAGATTTCAGACCCTAGTTGCTTAGGGCTCAAATTGAGGGATGTCAAATTCTAGCTCAACTTTGGGTTTGGGTTCAATAAAGCCATTATGTATTACAGATAGACCACTTCATTAAAAATTGGCCTTGTTTAAACTAAAATTGCTCATTTAAGCCGGTAAACTTTAGGGGCTAACAATATATTTTGGACTATTTCTTTTAAATAAATAAGCATGTCCAAGACTAGTTCATGAAAACAGGAGATGGGGAATTCAGATTAGCATCATTGTGGTTTTTATATCTTTGTTCTCAAAATTGAACAAAATCCAAACATTGAATCAGCTATCAAACTAGTCACAGCTGACCCGACACTAAATCAGCTATTATATTAGTAGTAAAAACACAGAGTAGGTCTTGGCAATCTTGAAGCTAGGATTTATTGTTTTCTAGTTCTTCAGGTTATATACAAAGTCAGCTTTTGAAGCATATATCAACCTTACTGTGAATATAAGAACAAACACTTCGTTTGAAACTAAGAAAACGAGGATGTTTTCCCCGTGGAATTGCTACCCTGGTCACAAAGCATTACCATCAAGATGAAGTTCTCCATTGCAGCTCAATTTGAATCCGTCCGTTCTTTGAGTCAATGAGATTGTACTTCTCATTAATTCTTTTGTTGCTAACAACATCAGATAGATAAATATCCACATAACCCAGAGTTTCCTGATGGGAAAGGAAAGAACACAAATATAAGAAAAAGAAACCTGAACTACAAAAATTGCAATTATGAGTGAACTTTTCTTCGCTAATCATTATTCCAAGGAAAATTCTATTTTTTCACTTTGCTTTATTATAATTTTCCACTCAATATTTCTGTGAGCAAATTTCTTGCATTTGTTATAATCAAAATCACTAACATTATAATTTTCTAAAAATAGCTCATATTTGCATGGCAAGGAAAATGCAAAAACTCATTTTGGTGCTATAAACAACATTATTTCAATTTATGTATTGAACCCCCAAGAAAGCAGACTTTACTTGCCATCTTAAAACTGGTACTAAGATGATGTATAATGGATACAATGTGTACCTTGGGATGCAGGATGCCCATCCTCGAGGAGGCACTAACTACTTCCAAATGAAGCCTGTCATTGGTGGGTGGTTCCTCCAACATAAACTGGAACTCCTCTTCCCATCTAGGATCTCTATTTTTCTTCACATGCTGTGTCAATAACGTGCAGTTGTCAATAGCTATTGGGAGGTATAAAAAAAAAAAAGACCAAACACATGAAAATGCTAGGAAAGGACTTGGGTAAGGACTAAATATAAAAACTGCATCTAGACATTTTCAGACTTAGCTGGAGGCAACCCATAGCAAATGAATAGGATGCCATATCTTAAAAAGAGATAACCTCATTGCTTTGAACAGGCTACCAGACAATGAGAGCTCCTGCTACCTAATTAACATTCCATAGAAATCTTATATGAAGACCAATTGCATGGTCTGATCTTCCCAGATGACATTATAGTGGACTGATATCCACATAAAAAATTTTAAATCATCCACTGAACAGCATCAACAGATATTTTTTCACATAAAAGTATTCACAAAAATGATTCAGTTTTTTTTTTTTTTTTTTTTTTGGGGGGGGGGGGGGTGGGGGGGGGGGGGGGGTGGGTGTGGCTGTGTGGGGGTTGAGTTTAAGATAGAGCTGCTTCAAAGAGATGGCGATCTATCTATACAAAAACAACCTATGCTTTCTTTTTGGTACTATGCTCAGACAAGCTCAAAAAGTAAGAACATACCACCCCACCTATGTCCAAAAACAATAAAAACAAAAAGAATAGTAATAATCAAACTAATAACAACAACAATATACCTTGGTTTTTTTCTCCTCCCCCCTGAAAAGTAACCGGACATACGGGTTCGTATGGTGCTTTCCTTCCACATCCTGAGCTTCATGAATGATAACCACAAGCAAACCGCCACCAGCAGGTGTTCCTTCAGGAGCCTTTTGCAGCTCATTTGAATCTTGAACATCAACTGGTATTTCGTCCTCCTTAAAAGGTTTATACAACATTTCCACAACAATCTGCCCACGAGACTTTTCATTTTGAACATCATTTGGGTCCATGTTTTTTAGAAGATCAAGAGTCATAACTTTAGGCTCCTCCGGTGTAAGCTCTTTCAGTGGAATGACATTCATACCCATCTTGTCGTGCTTTCCAACCTATGTAGAAAGAAGCACAATTTGAACACATTGAAAAATATAAGAAATACAACTTACGGTCATGAGTTGGGTAACATGGAGACCTATATGAGTCAACCAAGGGCTGGTTTCCTAGCTTTATTATGCTGATGGTGGTAAGTGAAAACCAGAAGTTGTCAACAAAGATGGGGCCTAGAGAATAATGAATGCACAATTTTCTGCATATCCAAGTAGGGAGTTTCTACAGGTGAGGGTGACCTTGAATTCCGGGATTTGACCAAACACAAACCCAAAGAAAAATACCTGTTCCCAATCATAAACCATTAGCTCTAAGGCTTGAGATTCTGGGTCCTTAACAGCCACATTAAATTCCTCATTCCATTCAGGGTTCAAGTGGTTATGTTTGACGGTTGTTTTCTTCGAAGGGAGCTTGTCCTCAGTGAGCTTGAATTTCACATAAGGATCTGATGACCCAATTAGATCTTTCCTTTTAAGCTTCATGGCCTTTAGGATCTTCACGTGGAGAATCCCGACAGGTCTTATCATGGCTCTGCCAAAATTAAGTAACATTAGCAAGTCCTAAAAAAACGCTTAGACATTATTACTTGAACAACAGACTTAGTTCAAGGCATGGCACTATTACTTAAAGATAGGTAGAATAGAATGACAGACTTACTTTGTTGGATCCAATATTGGTACTTCTAGGGCTTTGGGCCATAGATACATTTTTGCAACTTGATCTTTAATAAGCTCCTGGAAGTAAAAGGTATATTCAGGAATGAAACAGGATAATACCAAAATATAACTAAGTATAGTTGAGCAAACACTATTAGATGTTCCTTGAAAATTCAGTCATTTCATTCTGCTCTTAATTAGTGTTACCTGGACAAACCTATAAAGGCCAGGAATGGCCATAACATCAGCTCCAAGCAGTTTTAGTCCAAAGTCAACATGTGGCTGAAGAAATCAGAAAAAAATGACCAAAGTAAAAAAAGTGTATATATGTATATATATAAATAATAAGATAATAAAATTAAATTAAAAATAAAAAAGAGTAAAAGGAAAGGGAGACAGACAGAGTGTATTATAGCTACTTTAATGGTCGGTTTGGATGGAGGGGGAAGGAGAGTAGAGTTGGTCCAAAATTAGCCTAATTTCCAACCAATTCCCCTCTACTCCCCCTACTTCCCCCTCAAACCGAACTAGGTCTAACTGCATATTGACTGGGGATTCTGCCCCAAATAAAGAATAAAGAAAATTTGAGTTTTTGAAACAAAGAAAGGAGATATAAAAATTTCTAAGCCAGAAATCTTCTCACGAGGATTTGAACATAATCAGCACTGAAGTGTAGGCACCAGCCAAAGTGAAGCATATGTAGCAACAAAGACAATTTTTTTGCAAAACTATCATTGAGATATTAAAAAATTACCACACACCTTCTCCATGAGAGACACGTATATTTTGGCAAAACATGGAAAGGTTGGAACCAAAGGCTTCAGGGTGATACGGGGACAAGCAAACACTTGCAGATCAACAACCTAAAACATTCTCAAGAAATCAGAAATCTATTAGGAAACATGAGTTCAGAAACAATCTTATCATATGTGTGTGTGGAAAGAGAGAGACCATGTAGCGAATTTTGACAAATAATAGTTTCTTTCTCTGCACCAACAGTTGTTCAACCAAATACCTGAACTGTGGCTTTCAACCCAAATGCCTTAACCGCAATAGTGATGTTAGGATTCCCTGCCCACTTGACCACTGGTTCCATTATCAATTCCTTGTCATCAGTGGTATAAACTTTCATTCCTGGCATACAACAGAACCAAGGATGAGAATTCTATCTATAAGCATGTATAATAAGAAGGGGGGTGGGGGGGAGAATAAGAAGGTTCACTACAACAAAGACAAGAATAATGATACTAATAACTGTACACGGTACAACCCAGAAATAGGTTTGTTTAAAGTATCAGACCTATAGTGGGGGGTAAAGTAACAAAACTCAGAAGTCCAATTAAGAAACATAAGTATACATGAAACTGAGTGGTTTACATGAGAACCTATTATACAGTAGTTCAATACTTTCACATTTCATCTTCCGAAACCCCTCCCCCCCAATTCCCCAACCCAGTATGATTTTCATATCGTACCTAACTTGATAAAAAAAATAAAAATATAAAATGTCTGAAAACATACTATAGAATCAAGGAAATGATAGTCCTCAGATTATATTACATATATTGTACAAAATCTGTGAGTCATTTGTGCATGCGTGTGTATGAGAGAGAGAGAGAGAGAGAGCAGTTCAACCTGAAAAGATCGGTGGTAGGGAGCCCAAGGTCAGTGTCTCAAATTCAACAGAGTCAATTTTGTATTTTGGAATTTGCTCAGCAATAATAGGCTTTGCTATACTTCTCGCAGTCTTGCATATTGCCTAGAAATGTTGAATCATCAATAGTCAATGCAAAAAGGAAAAATTAGCCAAAATAATATATCAAAAGAGGAATAAATTTAAATCATTAGAGGTATGCATACCTTGTCCAGACAAGGCCACATCTTTTCGATAAATCTGTTAAGCCAATCAACCTTCACCCACAAGAAAAGGTAATTCAAAGCTGCATATTGCACTTAGCCAGCCAAAATAAAGAACTGAATGAAAAGGGGGTACTAAAGAATAACATACACGATCATAGTCTGGATTTTTAACCCACAGGGGAATCTCTGGAAGCAAACGCTGCAAGCCTTTTGTGTCTCGCTCAACCAAAGGACGAATCACAAGATCCTGAACGTGCACGACAAATGAAAATTTTCCATCAACTTAAGTAGGTTTAACAGGCTAACAAATCAAATTCCTCTTGCTTTTTCTTTCTGACTATCGTGTTTAGTGAGTAACACTTCCATTGTGTGAAAAAGAGAGTACAAAATTATTTATACTAAAATTTGTCATAGCAACTAAAATTACAAAGCTAGATCCTCATTAAGATAAACTGAATTTGATACATTATATACCGTGAGAGAATCTAAGGATGTTCAATTTGAATTATACAGTACTCCAAACTATTGTAAAACACAACACGTTGAAATTTAACATGAATATGCATACACTGCACAGTCTTCCCGACCAGATTAAGATTTTTCAGTTCCTGAATAGTCAAATAGGTACTAATTTGTAAAGCGAGCACACCACTATCTTACAAAAGTAGCCGCAGCATATTCTTGTTTTTTCAAAAAAATCTATTGACAAGTTACACAAGCATCCTTAAGCAAGCACACCACTATCTTACAAAAATAGCCATAGCATATTCTTGTTTTTTCAAAAAAACAATATTATCCTATAATTGTTGGAAAAAGAAGTGCCAAATGAGCTAGAGCTCATTGGCACCACCGCATATTCTTCTTGTTTATGACTTATTTACTCAAAATTTTTTTGGTAAATGACACTATCATGGACCAAAACTATACCAACTTTTCTCAACCAAATCTGCAAAACATTCATTGTGATTCAAACATGGAAATATACAAAGAAGACAATTCAGACAAACAGAACCAAAAATAACCAATGGAAAGCCAAAATTTGAAATCAAAATCAAATTACAAGATATAACAAGAGAGAGAGAGAGAGATAGGGACTGACCTTGACATCAGAGGGCTGGAAGTAGATGAACATGTAGTAACCAATCACAACCCCAATTGAAGTTCCCACTCCAAAACCCCAAACACCCAATATGGTACTCAAAATACCCATCTTAATCCCACTCTCACACCACCCCAAATCTGACTAATTCACTCTTTCCCAAACTGGAACAAGATACAACAAAAAAGAACCCAAAAAGAAAAGAGTAAAAAGAGACTGCTCTGATTACTTAGCTATGTGTATATCACAACACTAAAAACAAAACCCAGATGGCATTAAAAAGAAAACTGAAGAATGACTAAAAATATCTGTCTTATTCTTTGTTCAAATCACATTGTGGAGTTGGGTGCAAAAAGAGAAGGAAAAAGAAAAAAAAGCATGTGTGTGTAGTTGGAAAAAAATTTAAGTGTATCTAGTAAAATCTTATCAGAAACTGCAAGCAATAATAATAATGGAGAGAGAGCATTTATTCTTGTGGCCAATCTTTAGCGTTCAACGACCGTTGGATTCACTCAACACACAACGACTTTGGAAAGGAAATTTTTGCAGCAAAGCAAAAGCATAGCGTGATGGTCGTGTTCTGTCGGTAACGTTTTTAAGTGGCTGAACCGTGGCCCGTGCGTGTGTGACTCGTCAATGAAAGTCCAGTCTCATTTATTTTACAGTGCCCACTGCAGCTAAGCTATACCGTTAAAGACTAGGATATAATTTTCTTTCTTAATAATAAATTAAGGGTCATGCTAGTTAATACTTTTAGATCATTGGTTAACTGTCAATTTTAAGAAAATTTTGATATAATTTTTATGATAAATGAAAAAAGTTGTCTAAATATTATTTTTTTTATTTTCTCATAAAAACTTTCTTTAAATGAATTATTAATCAATGTCCTAAGAGCATTCGTTAGTATTTTCTATAAATTAAAGATAATGTTTTAGAAAAATTTTATTGGGAGAATGATAAAATAATAAATGTTATTGACAGCTTTTTATATTTCTCATGAAAGAGGTGTCAAAATTTTCCTATTATGGTTTATTAACAATTACTCTAAAGACATCCATTAATATGACCCTAAATTAAAAAACAGAAGTTTTTTTTTTTTTAATATATTGTCTTCACTCCATTTATAATGATAATTTTTTTTTTTGTTATTTCAAGATATTAATAAGTTTTTTTTTTTCTTTCATAAAAAAATAATTTTAATTTTAATTTTATACTTCATACAATTTTTTTTTGACATTTTTTTTTTAAGAATTTCAACTTATGGTGTCCATTTTTATCATCATACCAAAACACCATTCAGTTTTTGGTGTAGGCGGGGATTTAACCTTAGATCTTTTATACAATCATCAAACACTTTACCAGTAGCCAATTAAGCTAACTGGAACCCACAAGTTAACATTTTACCTTAGGTGATAAAGGTATGATGAGTGAAATATCACCTTTATATGGGCTTCTCTTAACTTTTTATAATATGTGTTTAATCAATACGTGATATTAGTAATTATGAAAAGTTTCGATTAAAAAAAAAAAAGTAAGAAAAAGTTATACTTGGGAACATTCATAAGGTAATTTTGTGGCCTACAACATTATTAGACATGCAAAACATGTTAGCAGTTTATTTGTGTGGACTGTGGCAAGGACGGAACCAGGATTCAAACTTAGGGGGGCCAAAGTTCTTTGTTCTTAGATTTTAAAAAATTAGAATATCAATACTAGAGGTTGACAAAGTTGAATTATTAGTATTAATTTATTAATTATTATTTGTATTTTTTCTTTTGAAGAAAAATTTAATAGTAAGATTTTATAATCAAGAATTTTGCAAGGCAAATGACACGTCTTAATATTTTCAAAGTCTAACTGATGTGTGGATGAAGCGATCAATATGTGGCATAGAAGTTGTCTCTATGGCTATGAGGGTAGAGTCATTTAAGAGGGGCATAAAGCTTTCAAGTGAGAGGGAGAAATTGGGTTTTTGTGATTTTTTTTGCTAGGATTTGTAATTAATTTGTTGTTATTGTTTTTGCTTAGATTGGATTTATGATTTGTCCAAAGATTTTTCATATTATCTAGATATGTGCATTTTTTTTTTTTTTAAGATTTTGCTTGTTATCTATTTGTTGGATTTCTTGAGTCAATTTGTAAATTTTTTGGGGAGGGAGGCTCAGTATATAAATTTAAGAGCCAGAATTAAAATTCTTTTTATTAATACACATGCTAGAATTTTTTTTTTCAAAGGTTTGGGGGGGGGGGGGGGGGGAATGGCCCCCCTCTACCCTTGAGTAGTTCCATCTCACTGTGGATAAATGATATTCCTCCCCATCTCAATAATATACTCTTAGTCAATTATGACTGATTTTTCTTTTTAATAATATTTCAAGTTTTGTTCTAAAAAAATAGTAAATTTAATAGACTTAAATGACGGGCTATAAATCCAAATGCCTCAACTTCTATCCACTCTTTTTTTTTTATGAACAACTTCTATCCACTCTACTATAGAATTTCTAAGATGTTTTATGGACGTAGAGTATATAGTCTAATCTAGCCAAAGATTAAGACATTTTTTTAAAATTAAAAAAAAAGTAATTATGGAAAGTTTGAGAGCAAATATATGAAATGATAAAAATAAAAAAGTAAAAAGAAAGAAGAAAATAAATCCCGTTGGTCAGGAGATAGAAAAAAAGATAGAGAAGAAAAGGAAAGAAAATGATTGGTTTTGAATTTTGGCTTTATGGATTTTGATTAGTGTTGGAACTTTTGGTTGTTGCGCTCTCCAATAGGCTGCTTTCCTTTTCCTTTGTTTCCCTTCTTTTGTCTGGTTTATAAAGGATTTGCCATCAGCCATGTGCCATGTGACAAGTTTACCGACATATTGATAGCAGTGTATTTATGATTTATCCTCTTGTCTCTGAGGGAAGAAGGGTTAGTTTTATTGTTCATTTAAAAAATAATAATTGTTCATTTTATTGGGTTTATCGTCTTATTTGGAAGAGGTAGACTATGCCAGCCCTTGCAAAGAGTATAATATAAGCAAGAAAAAGCAAGCTGGGAATTGGGATATTATTCTTCCTTTAACTAAACTTTCTAAATTATTTGATTTGAATCTAATTTGGAAAGTTGAGCTTCAAACAAAAAGTACATTGGAATGTAAGCACTCATGTAGAGGACAGCTCGGATTTTATTTGAAGGGTTCGTTTGGAATAGCTTATTTAGCTAATTTTTTTTTTTTTTGAAAATATAGAAAAAAAAGGTTGAAAAATAAGTTAAATACAATAAGATTTATAAATAGTATCAAAAAGTGCAATAAAACTCATAAATAGTATCCAAAATAAGCTAAAATTATAAATAAGCTGAAAATTTTAGCCTATCTCAAACAAACAGAATGTTTTGAACTACTGGAGACAAAGTCCCCAGGCCCCACAGTGTTCATTGTAAAGAAAACAAAAAAGGGTATTATGTTGCCAGTATTGAGCATCATTGCTTAAAAAAAAGCTTTTTACAAATTTAATTGCATAATATGCACTTTTTTTTTTTTTTGAAGTTGATAATAATATGTTACAAATTATGAATAGCTCGACAGAAACCATGTGTAGTTGTGTACATCACATGGTTTTAATGGAAAATATTAATCAAAAATTTGATTTGTCACAAACCTAATGTAGGAGTAGAATGGCAATTGGTTAGATTTTGGATAAAAAATGGTTTTTCTAAAACTCAAACCTTTTTAATGACCTGATTGGATGGAAGGGGGAAGGGGAAGAAGAGAGAGTAGAGTAGTGTTGGCCAAAAATAAGCTAATTTTGTGTTAAATCTACTCTACTCTCCCTCTCTCTCCCCCAATCCAAACGGATAAATTTTAAAGAATTGCATTCATACCCATCCCATTTATATTTGAAAAATTCAAACTCATCCCAAAGGATCCAAACACTCTCATTTACCATGAGTTGAGTTGTGCAAGTCTAATCAAGTCAAGTTAAACTAATTTGGGCATCTATAAAACAAGTTTTATCTAAATTTAAGCATTAACTAACACTTTTACACTTTTTATCTAAATTTAATTTTAAATTAAACAAAAAATAAAGAAAAGAAACGCACTTACTTGAAAGTAACAGAAACTTTGGGTTTTTTTTTTAGAGATGATTTAGTAATTTAAATACAAAATTGAGTCAGATTTAATTAGCAAATAAGTACTTAAGGTGTGAACCTTAAATCCTATCAAATTTAAAATTTGACCCTAAACCCTTTTTTTTTCTTTTAAATCCCAAATTCATACTACTAACATCAGGTTAGATCTCCCAAAAAAAAAAAAAGGTTAGATCAATAAATCTACTTATCAAAAAACCAGTTCATATCAAACGTCCAAGTATTAAGACTTACTTCAACTTCAACCTTAGGAAACAACACCCCCCCCCCCCCCCCCACCAAAAAAAGAGTACTATTTTGACATTGAATTATATATTCACTAATTAGGTGGATTTGCTATCTTTGTGATGCAACTTACACATTTCAATGTCTCAATGATTCATTTCCTTTTTGGCTTATGAAGGGTCACCACTCACCCAGCGACGGAGCAAGAACTTAAAGTTAGGGGGGCAGTTTTGTTGTTAGTTGCGTGCGGTGGCTCTAACTTTTAGCTTAGTTGCTTAACAGCTAATGAGTTTTTTTTTTTTTTTTTTTTTGTGTTTTTTATGTGTGCATCCAGGTATGGACAAAATTATTTTGTTTAAAATTTTTTAAAGGTTCAGGTTGTTTGTTTTAGGTAAAATTTGATGATTAAGTTTAATTGTTTTTAGCTTTACTATCGGTAATTTTTGTTGTTGAATAATTTTTCTGGGCTTGTTTATTTTGCTTTAGATTTTAGATATGACCTTTAAAATGAGGAAAATGCTAGAATTGCAAACTTTTTTTACAAATTATTAATGTGGTGAGTGGTTATTAGTAAGTAAAAATGCGATGTAATTGATGGGCTCAGATGCAAACCAATAAAAGTTTACTACTACAATAGTTTGTAAAAATGTTATAGAAGATTTTGTGGCTATAGTAGTACTCCTAAAAGAATCAATAATAATATTAAAGGGGGGCAAAGTGTGATTTTATAGAACAAAATTGCTAAAATTGGTGACTATGTAGGGGGGGCAATGTGCCAAGTCTCCCTCCGTCCCTGCACTCACCAATCACTATCCTGAAGAAAATCAATATTTTGTGAATACAGTAATCAAACAAAGCTATAACCAAGAAGATCAGTGAAGATTCTGGAAGAATATAACAAAGAAGAAGCAGAGAGAGAGACGAAGAAGAATCTTATTAAAGAAAGACTGAATTACAAGCTTATGATTACATCTGAATGAGAACTATCCTATTTATAGATTACAATCCATCACTAAATAGAATAGATTACGATCCAAACTATGCGAATTAGATTCCGTGATTTCAGGGACTATAACTGCCTTTCTAACTGATATTCCCTCCAACACTAACTGACACTTAAACCCACAACCAAACGACATCGTTTAGTACTCTAGAATAAAACACCACACCCATGCACATCATTTAAGACATTAGTGAAACGATGTGTATTGAATTGTCTTTGTGAGGGTTTGGACACAGCTCAATGTTGCGTTGTGTTTTCATTTTTTTTTTTTTTTTTTTTATACCGGAGTTATTGACTTTTGAGGGACAAAAAGTAATGTTCATGAGACAAAAAATACTGTTTACGCACTGTTTCGGTACTATTTACACACTGTTCATGGGACCCACAGCCACTTTATTAAAAAAAATATTAAAAATGAGTCCCGTAGTACTATTCACACATTTAAAAATTATTTTGCTACAGTGTTTTCAACAACAATTATCAGTTTTCAGCAACAATAAACTATATTCAAACGGTCCCTCGTCATCGTTGCCAGAAACAGAATTGAGAGGTTCTTCAACATCCCTCATCTCTTTAATTATAAAATCTGAGAGCAATATAATAAAACCACTTGCATTTTAAAATAAAAAGATAAACCTTAAAAAATTGGAGTACCTATAGACTATAGTGTTTCATTATATAAAAAATGTACTTAACATTTTGTTTCTAAAAGTTCATACTAATTCTAAAATTTAATTAAATAGCATTACCGATGTTCAGTGAGCAACTTATAATTAGATAAATAAACGAAATTGGAATATCAGAATATGTTTATATTTTATAAATAAAAATAAATGAGTTTAAGATAAAATTCTAAAAATTTATATAAAATATCTAAAGAATTTTGGTTTATAAGAGCCTGCTTACTTTCCAAATCAAATCTGGTTCTTGAAAAAAAAAAAATTGTCCAAATCAAATCTTTGCGATTTCTATACAAATCTTCCACTCAACATTATCCGATCATGTGGGGTCAGTCACGATCGTGGCGCAGACTCCAACTCTCAGTATTCATGTGTAAGTGTAACAGACTCACCCAAAAAATATATATATATATATATATATATATATATATATATATATATATATATATATCATGTGTTAACAGACAGAGATGGATCCTTTTCATTTTGTGGTCTCAATTGATGTATCAAAAGGCCTATTGAAAGCAACACCTGGTCTGATCTTCAACATTGTCATCTTCCGGTCAAGTATACAACGTATACACTATACAATATGTTCTTTTTTTTGGATTTTAATTAGAAGAAGGTTAGAAAAAGTTCAAAATTAATTTATTTCATTTTATTTTTAATATGAATGTATAATTTCTGTTTGAATTTAAACTATTTAATAGTTGAGTTGAAACATATGATTAAGCATGGCTCATTTACAAAAATAAATAAGCATAAACATTTTGTTTTCCAGACGGAGCCAAAATTATTCATGAATTACTGTTTCATTTACAATCCTAACTACACGTTGACAACAACTTATAAATCAACCATAAAATAAGACCACTAATTTATAAAATAAAATAATTTTATTAAAAAAAATATTCTCAAATATATTAACTTGAATTGTTAAGTGTTAACTTCATTATTAGTAGCTAACCATTTAAATTAACTATCACTTTTGATGGCAACCCCTTGTTATATCAGCTTCCACTAAGGAGACATGATTTAATTGTATCATGATGATGGTAGGACACGAGACTCTACGAAGCTGATCTGTCTAGGACCACTTTTGGCTTTAAGCTTCACACCCAACCTAACCATCAACTAATTGCAAGTTACCATGGACTTCTTTTCTTTTTTTTTTTTTTGGATAAACAAGTTACTATGTACTTTGTTGCCTGTTTGTTTGGCTACTATATATTTTGATACCATATTTGCTTAGGTGATCAAAGCAAATTTGGCTTTGCAGTGTATATCACACGATACTGGGATAGGGATCTTGCGGTGATGTCTGAAATTAACATCACATTCAGTAGTAAAACACTAAATCTAAAACGTACCAGCCCTTTTGAGAGACAAGAAGAGGACCCCTCCTTTGATAGGATACTGTTTAAGTCCAGTGTATTGAACTCGATATAATATGGACATGTATTTAAAGTGCATTATACATTGGACCCAATACGATATGGACATGTGTCCAAAGCACTAATACATTGATTTTAAGCTTAAAACTTAACCCCCTGTTATGGCAATAAAAAGTTATGCTTATTAGATTGAGCTCTGGTGTTATTGCATCATGAAATACTTGTTCAATGGTTGAGATCGTAACAGGTTGAAGACATTTCAACATATTTTGGATTTTAAGTTAATACCAACTAGGTTGAAGACATTTCAAAACTGACTAATTTAGCCCTTAAATAGTAAATAAACATTGTTAGGCTCGTTAGTCATTTTCCTCTCCTCTCTTAGGGACTAAATTGATCAGTTTTGAAACATCTTAGACCTGTTAGCCCAAACCTTAATTTAGGTTAATGGAAATAAAAGTTTTAAAAAAACAAGTTAAAAAGTTAATCCACCTTATCCAGATCCTTGATTATTATGACAATCCCTCTAACAATAAAAAGGAGATGACAACAAAAATTGAGACTAGAATATGTCGGCCACTCCATTACTGTTTACAACTGCATTTCCTTTGAATTGCTTCTTTTCACCAACAATTGCTTCTTTTCATCAATCATGTTGCGCAATTTCATGATGCTGCCTTCAAAGAACTGCTAGAAGTACCAATAACTAACCAAACGTCTTATGGCTAAAGAAAGGATATTCTATAACAAACGTCTTCTTATTCTTTAGCAACTGTGGCAGCACTATTTCTCATTGCAGATATTCTGTGTGCAATTGACTCACCCTTAGAATTAGTTTTAAGGCATTACTGGTTTGTGGAGAAAGTCAAGTCGGCGAAAGACTTTTTAAGTGAGGGCACGATGTTAAAACAGCTGAACCAGAATTAGTGCTGAGATATTACTTTCTTTCTTTTTTTTTTTATAAAAAATTTGTTTTAATACCCAGAATTAGTGCTCAAGGTCGTTGACTACGGTCGACTAGTGTCAAGCAGTGATTATATGTGATAGAATAGTGGTTGGTAGTGGTGGACTGCAGTAGAATGGTAGTTGGAAGTGGCTTTGAGTTTACATGGACTTGAAAACAGATACTACGTAAACATGTATTTATTAACCTTAATACACACATATATGATTAGAAGAATCAAGATTCAGATCCTCCAACCACTGAATCCTTAAAAAAAGGGTTAAAACACAAAGGCATTTTTGACTTATTACTTATGTCACTCAAGAGTCCATATTATAAATATAACTACATTGAGAAAAAAAATTCAAATAAGAGTCCATATATTATATAGTATATAACTACATTGAGCAAAAAAAAAAAAAAAAAAAATTCAAATAGAGAAAATCAGCTCAATCAGTTTAAATCATGCTTTGAAATTTTATTACTGGAGTAACACAAGTAACACTACCCTAAACCTGGCATACACAGTTGCATAGCATGGACACCAAATTTGCAAATCCTCACCCCACATTTACCACCAAAAAAAAAAAAAAAAAAGAAGAAAAAGAATAATCACCCCTTTATTACCTTAAAACACTAATGGAAGTGTTAAAGGAACACCTAGACTCACTAGTTCTAGAGGCATTCTAAGAAATTCACAAGGTACATGGATTTTAGAATTTTCTTTTATCTTAGTCAGTGATGGAGTAGGGATTTGACTTGAGGAAAGAGGAAGACACAAATTTATATATATAATGCAAATATTTATGCATGTTTATAAGTATCTGAGACCAATTTGAAAAAAAAAAAAACTATTCATTTGATCATGGTTTTATATAACTACTGGGAGAAATTTACATAAATTGTTTTGGTAAATATAGACTCATAAATGTTAAAATTGTAATAGTTGCAACTACACTGCCTGGTGAGCAACAAATCATCTTTATCACACGTGACGTGCCCAATGTTGAGTGTTGAATGTGCAACCCTTTTTGTTCTTGGTGAGTTAGTGGATATAATTTTTTTTTTTTTTTTGGAGAAGAAAGTGAATATGATTGGTGTGGCTGAACTTTTAGGTATGGTCATATGGGGGGACGTTGTTTATTTGATAACGCAACAAGTCTTGGACGTGTCTCACAGATTGATAGCCCAACCTACATAGTATATGGACAGAACTTTGGGTCATTTGGTTCGGCCTTCAAATATTCTGGCAAAGGAGTTTTCGTTTAAATACAATTGGGCCGAAAAGAAAAAAGTAAGAAAACGAAGGAAAATCTTTTTCTTTGGGTCATGAAACTTGGGAAAACTGGGAGATCTTAAATACCATTACTGAATTATAAAATTAAAACTTTAAGGGGATGAATTAGAACTTAGAAGCTAATTTCTTGGCCCATGAGGAAAACAAGAAAAGAGACTAATATTTCTGTGATAATGGATTGTTTTTTCCCAAAACTATGGTTAGTTCGTATTTGTGTCGTGTTTGGATAGAAGTATTCGACTTAATAGGTTAACCCTAAGTTGATCCATTTAATAATTGTGTGTGAAAACCTCTAAATCTTAACATGACTCATTTATTAATATGATTGGCACGACACAATCCACATAAGATACTTAATTAATAAATTACTTGTGTTGGGTTAACACAAAACATAATCCATTTAATAATTATGTTTTATTATAAAAAAATTATGTTATGTTGGGTTGATATGGAATTTGAATTCATTTAAGTAATATGATAAAAAATGAGTAATTTATATTTTGTAGGCACATAGGTTAAAATAATTATAATAGATAAATTATACGCATACTATGACTTCTTCTTCTTCTTTTTTCTTTTTTTCTTTTTGAGAATCTTGTTGTTGTACCAATTAAAGTACTAGTAGCATAGAATTTAAAAGTTTTTATTTCAACTTAATAAATTTCCAACCAAATTTAGAAAAACACGATCTAAGAAAATAAATAAGAATTCTAAGGATATTCATATCTATATTGATTAAAAATGACCTTTACTTCTATGAGTTAAATGGATTTGTGTCAAAATAGATCAACTAATCTTTTTTTTTTTTTTTTAGAGAGTTTCAATCTATGATGTTCATTCTTGATGGTAGCTCTTTATAATCAGATCAAGACACCAAACAGCTTTTGGTGTAGGCTCGTGAACCCAGATCTCCTTTATAAAAAGATATTCATATCTATTTTAGATCAACTAATCTTGAAATGAATAATGATAGTACCTATTTGACACGAACCTGTACATTTTTTTTTTTTATATATTATTATAATAAAGATATTTACTGAAGAGTAGAATAAAAGGATCACAGTGGGACCTGGCCATCTCTTACAAAAGGGGGAGGGGAGATGGGTTCGGCCCCATGGGAGTTACAAAAGCATCGAACCAGGCTGCTACAGAAATGGACTAAAGCATTTGAGCCTCTATCAACATTACAAAAAAGTCCAAAAATCAAAAAGGTAAAGGGAATCCTCTCCTCTAACTAGTTTTTGACTTTTTGAGTTTATCTATATATAAATATATATACAAGATTTTAATGGAGGTTTGAAACAGAATAGAATTTGACAAGATTTAAAGAGAGAGTTTATATGTAGAATATTGTTCGGGGCCATTTTTCGGTTGCCCAACCACGTGTAGTTCGTTGAAGGGATGACCTTACTAGGCCCGGGTTCTTTTTGGAGAGTTGCGTTCGGAACTCAACATTGGGTCACATGGTCCAACGGTTAACAGCATATTTTTAAGCCTACAAAGCCATTAAAGTCAAAATCTAAGAATTACGATAATGGTTGAGTAAATATGTAATATGTGTTGTGTGTTTGATGTGATGGCTTTGATTAGTAGTTGTGATAACAGTTGAAATAGGGTAGTATTTATTTAGAGGTAAAGTAATCATACTCAATGATGTAAATTTAAAGATTATGAAGCAAAGTCACTTATCTTTGTATGGTTTGTAGTCCAGCTGTGCAGCATCAGTGAGCTGATAGAATTCCAGCAGAATGCTAGTGGTTGAGGCTATTTAAGCTTGCTCCTCTTATCATACATTCAAAATGGTGATTGTATTTTAGTAAAAAAAAATTATTTTACCACCAAAGAAGCAAAAAATCATGTGTTATTGGAAAAGCTAAAACTAATTTTTTTGCAACTACAGTGAACTGGTATAAATACCAATTGACTGTATCAAGTTGTTAAAAATAAAATACAATATTTTATAAAGCTTATATCTCTTTCTTCAATTAAAAAACTCAAATTATCTCTCTTCCTTTATTATTTTAATGAGTTGTTTATATTATTTTAGATGAAGTGATAAAAAAAAAAAATAGAACATTTGATATTAGATGTATTGTAAAGTAAGATAGTAAAATAGATAAAGTAGCTTTTTAAGGTGCTAAAAGTTAAAATTTTTAACTCAACCACTATAAATGCTCTAACTTCAACCAACAAAAAAATAAAAAATCATAGCCAGTCTAGTATTAAAAAAAAACATTATTTTGTTTTTGTTTTTGTCTTTGTTGGTAAATGATTGCATCTTAATGTATTTAGAAACAACGATTTTGAGTATTTATAATTTTTTAATACTATATGGATGTCTATTTAGATTTTTTTTTTCTTTTATACTCCGGCCTCTGCTAGCTTAAAATTCTAGGTCCGTCCTTGTGTCAATGAATCCAAATATTATTATACCTACATCCGATCATACTTTGACAAATTACAATTTAGGCTTCGATCAATCGTAATTAATTCATATGTGTGTTTATGGTAATGAGTAACAAAGAGTAATGACTAAAATTTATTTTTCTTTTTTGGGTGAGAATGGGTAACGACTAAACTTTAAAAGAAGAGGTGATGTGCACGTCACCGTATATGGCAAATTTGACGCAGTGCCTGTTTGGACTTGGAAAAGCGAGTTGAGAGTCGAGACACACACTTTTTCATCACTTGACCATTCCTTCAACAAACCGACCTTCCGTTTCTTTATTGATGGCCCTTTATTTAATAATGCATAGGCAAAAAATATTTTTACTTCTTCTTCTTCATTTATTATTTTTATTTTTTCTTTATTTAGAATTTCTCTGCCTTCTCTTTATTTCAGTGATAAAATCAAAGTAACATCCAAAGAGCATTTTCATCCTGAGAGGCATATCTTATCAAAATGGAAAATAGAAGATATTGTTCACCAATAAGTACAAAAATATTCTCTAATAAAAAAATTCAAAAACAAGGCTACATCTGGTGAGGCATTTTACAAAAAATAATTGCATATATGTTTACTGTAGCAATATGTAAAAATAAATTTAATTCTATTTTATTATCTCTCTCCTCTATTGTTTGATTCTCTTTCTCTTCTATGGTCACCCACTCACTCTCTCTCTCCTCTACTGCTAGGGCCTAGGGGGCATTGATTGCGGAAGTTGACAACAAGATTGGAGGGGAGATGATGACATGGAGAGGTTGATGAGGTGAGAGGGGCCAATCTAGCTGTGGCCTGTGGGTGGTGTTATGGGGGTTGTGGGTTGCATGGCGGAGTTAGGTACGTGCATGGGTTTGGGCCGTGATGGGATTGCATTTGGTTTTAGCGTGGGGATGGGACTGGGTGTGCGGGTTTGGATTTGTTTGCATTGTTTTTATTTATTTATTTTTATTGTTGTTGTTGTTGTTGTTGTTGTGTGTGTAAAGTATAACATTATTTTAATGAGATAAATTGCAAAATAAAGGACATGATATAGATTCATTTTAGTGGCATAAAATGTTTTTTTATTTATTTTTGGTGTGTGAATGCTCTAATAACATGTAACCTTAATTTAATTAGAAATATTATCGGTTGATAGCATGAATTTTTTTAAAATGGTTTTTTTTTTTTTTTTTTTTTTGAGAAACAAATGAACTGTTAAACACTCACACACTTTAATTATATTCTCTCACTAAGCTCAATAATATTACTTATCGCTTGGAAACACTTCATTATTCTTTCAAATTAGGGTCTAACTTTTATTTTATTTTATTTATAGGAATCGTTTGAGAGTAATCTCAATATGTTGACTAGGAGTTTTTATTACCGACGGGGATGCAACAACCCCAAGATAAAGAAAGCCCAATCATAATCTTTGGGTTGCCTACACATACACTTAAGTATCTTTTTTTGAGGGGGATACACTTAAGTATCTTAAAAGTTATAAAGATCAGATACTATATTATCTTTTGGCTTCTATTATTTTATGGTAACATTAGTTATCAACTCAAGGGAAAAAAAATAATCATTTCAACGTGTGATTATAACAAATAAAAATTGCAAATTGCAATATAGTAAGAATATGAGATTTTTTGAACATGGTCGGTTAGCAAGTTGGTGGTAACAATTAATCAATGTTGTCAATTTTAAAAGGTTTGTCTAATAGTTCTCAAGACCTCATGAGATTTATGAAATCTTGAATTTGAAACATTTATTCAAATATCTTGGAACTACTCCCAAATAATTATTCCTTGCAATAATATGATGTATAAGATATACAATACGCACATCGAAATATAAAGTGTTTAAAGAATTCTGGAAACTTTCGTTAAAAATAAAAAAGTTAACAACTCTCTTCTCTATGCAATAGGGACCCGTGAGACACGCTTCCTATACAAAGTTTAAGGAATTTTTTATGCCAAATTAATTAACTCGGTGCTATCATTCTTTCCTAAAAAGCTAAATGGTAAAGAACCTTGCAAAAATGCTTTTAAAAAGTTAAGACTTTTGTGTAGGAAATATTGCTGGAATTTTATTTTATTTTTTTAGGCCAAAACAGATCAACGTTATTCAATCAGAAAACAAAGACTCTTTGTTTAACATTTGGACTACTCTATTGGCTTCGTGTTTAACACAAGACAGTTCAACATAATCAAACCTTATCTCTTCAACTACATTCCCCAGCAACGATTTGTCCATCGTCTGATAAGTCAAAGCATTCTTATCTCTGGAAGTTTTAATATTATGTATTTATATATGTGAAATTAAAAAAAAAAAAAATTATGACTACATTGTAATTTGGACCTTAAAAATTTGGGATAATTTTGATTTTTCTATTAAAGTTTTCAAAATTTGTATTGATACCCTTATTATTACATTTCGTTTGAATTTAGTCATTCTGTGATTATGTCCATGCATGTGATTATGTTTTATTAAGTGCCACCTCGATTCAAAAGAATTTAAATTCAACAATTAGTCCAAACATTTTTAAACTCTCTATTATTTTTAGAATCTTGGCCCCTTCTTAATCCGATTATTTGGGTTGCTTCAAAATTTGGGTTTGTTGTATCATGTTCTATAACCACCATCTTGATTTTTATTCTTGACATGGTGAAAATTGTTGCAATTCCGCGGATGTAGGCACATTGCCAAATCATTGAACTACAAGAATGAATATAAATTCTATTGAATTGAAGTAACACTTAATAGACACACAATCACTGTACATGGACAAAATAACTTAAATTCAAATGATATATAATATTAAGAGTATGAATACAAATTTTGAAACTTTAATAGGCCAACCATGTTTTGACAAGACTCTAATAGTGAGTTTAAAAATACAATAGAATTTAAATTCAATCAATATATTATATTGGTTGAATATGTATGTAAAGCTATCAAAACTTATTTGAGAAAATATTATGAAGTCAACCTAAAGTTCTTGCAAAAAAAAAACCCTAAAGTTAAGGTTATTTGATTTTATATACATTATAGATGGAAATATGTTTAATTAAAAAAAAAAATTAAATAGCTAAAATCTTTACCACAAACTTTCGGTTGTTCGTTGACCAAAAAAAAAAAAAAAGAAGTTGTTGACAGGTTCAAGACATCAAGTAATAGCTTAAAAATAATGACATTCTTTGTGATATCTCATGTTTATGATCACAACCTCACATCCTCCTCTCCTATTATTTACCTATTTAAAAAATTAAAAATAAAATAAACTTTCGGTTGCTGAGGCATCTGTCTCCAGACAAAATTAAGATCCCAAGTCATTATCAATTTCTAGCAACTAAACATAGATTAGAGGACTCAACAATAGAGCACATAGTATAGTAGCTAGTCAGATCAGCCTTTTTTTAAGTGCGAATTAAGGGGGGCCCGATTGCCTTAGGAGGTTAAAATGTCTTTAATTTTGTCTGCCTGGCCCTGAATGATTGCTTGGTGCGAATCATTGCATGCAATATCCAGCTATAGCTTTCGTTCCCTGTTCAGATTTCTTGTCGTCAAAACCATGTAAACCCATCACCATTTTCCTTCAGAGATAAGCTATAATTGCAACCACAATTTTGACACATCAATTCAATTAGCAAAATTTTAGCTCGAAATTCTACCAAGATTAATCCATTTCGTTGAATAGATTTTTTTCTCTTTTCTCACATGGCCGACCAAGCTAACAAACTCTATAAGTAAGATTTTCTCACTTTTGAGTCTTTGACAATCATTTATTTGTTTTTTTTTTTTTTTGTAATTATTTGAAATTCATTTATTTTCTTGAACTCCTAAGGTTTAAAAATACTATTATCCCACTTCTCAATCATTTGTTCTAGCGGTATAAAAGAGTTTTGTGAATTATCTAAAATTGTCACTATCTATATAATTACAGAGTTTGTTGAACCTTGGGGGAAACTTGGCAATAACTACTAGCAAACTCTCTTAAAATAGGACGACAACATCAATTTGAAGACAACCAATACTAGTCATTTTCTTGTACTATAATAATAATAATAATAATAAAAAAGCCACCATATTTAGAATAGAGCACACAGTAAAGTGTGCTAAGGAAATTCTAGACATATTAGTATATTAATCTAGGACATAGTTTCTCAAAAAAAATCTAGGACATAAGTACATAAGAGAGTTGATTCTTGATGAGAACATAGCAATAAAGTAGAAGATCTTTTATCAAACGTCTTGAGAATTGGTAAGAGTAATACTATTGATACAAGACTAGCTAAATTTAACCACTTTTCTTTAAAAGAATCAACAATAATGAAAACCCAGCCTCACTTAAAATAAAAAAAAGAATAACTAAAATTATACATAGCTAAATTTTAAGTGAAAATTTGGGTAGCATATCACGTGAATATGTAATATATAAGAGGCGATTCAATAAAAATTAGACAACATTTTAAAATGTCAAATAGACAATTCAACCAACTCAATAATTACAAACTATTGAATATGCTATCAATATTGTGAAGATAATAAATTTTTTTTAAATACTACGTTCACATTATTTTCACAACATTTTTAAAAATAAATTATAGATGGTAAGTTTTATTTTTTTTGTTTACTAATAACAGCTAGTAATAACTTATCATTTAAAATTTATTATGAAAATATTGTGAAAATAATACCGACATAAAATTTCTTTTTTTATTTGGCATGGAAATTGTGAAAATGATTTTTTCCTACTACCTAGCATTCTCTCACGTATAAAATGATATGAAACCTACGGTGCAGAACTCATCATGACACATTATTATTCGTGACTGATGTTATTCAAAAATACTTAGGATTTAAAAGAAGGCCTAATCATTAAGAAAGGAATGAAAAGAAAAATACAAACAAAGTTACTATGCAAAATATGGATGCATTGCATCCAATCAATGCCACACTAATATTTAAAATATACTACAAAACTTTTTATTATAGCAAAAATGGGGCCTCCAATGATTCATTACAAAAATCTAATCAACGCTACGTAAGACGTGGCTCAAATTCTCACCACGTGTAGCAAAACGATTCGCTCTGAAAAGTAATAGTGTATTATTGCAGAAAGCAAACAAAACCACTCCATTGGATTTTCTCTCTCTTCCACAAAATATCTTAATTTAAAATAATAATAATAAAAATAATAAAAAATGTGTTGCCCTCCCTCGTTCCTTGCACGTGAGGTCACAAGGACGAAAACAAATGCATGAAAAGCATAACGTGTATGGCTAGGATTTTTTCGTGGTCTTTTATATAAAGTGTAAACTTCGAGGAACCCGAGGACTAAAATCTACGGTCACAATCACCCCAACGGCTATTTCTATAAAACAAGATCCAACGGTCGAAATTGAATCGGCGGTAGCCGCCCTACAGTGTATCCCAATGGCTTTAGACCTTAAGGGGGTAACCCACCGCAACGGTTGTCGGTAAAATAGGAGTAATTGTGACATTAATATTATTCATATACTCTATGCAATAAATTAATAATGATGAATATTAAAGTAGCCGTTGGAGCCTCGTTTCTATATAAAGAGGTTCTGAGTTGTCACTAAGACACATAGAGGTAGAAAAACAATATAGAAAAACAAATCTGACCGTTTCTTATATACGCTAGTGTTCTTGTATCCATTTCTGGGTCAGAGAAAAAAAAACTGACTTATATCTAACTTATGTTATTAGATTTTTCATTTTGGTTTTTGTTTCTTGTTTCTTATACCAAAGATCTACTAATTTAAAAGTTTCTTTTAAATTCTGTCTATACTTTCATGAAATTTTCTCATACTTCTTGATCTATATTTTGATAGATTTTCAACTGGTACAGCTTTTTTTTTTTTTTATAAAACAAGTTTCAGGCTATTGATCTAGTTATTATAAGATCAACGCCTCCTTTTTTTTTATTATCTTTGTTGAAATTTTGAGATCTTTTGTTTAGCTTCTGTAAATCAAAATCAGTGTAACTATGGAGGCAGTTCTGGCACCATATTCACCAGACCAACCAATCTCTCCCTACAAGTATAACAAGCAAATCAAAACCTCACCAAAGAGAAGTCCTCGAGCTTTCATTTCCAAGCCCTCAGAAATCCGTGGTGGTCTCTTACACCACCCTTCTCTCTCGTTTTCTTATCCATCCCCAGCTCCACTCTTTAACCAATCATATCTGCAACAACAACAACAACAACAACAACAACCACCTCTTCTTCCTCTACCAAACCCCATAACACACCAATCTCTCCCTTCTCGAACTCGAGGCCTCTCTTCTCCTCCTACACGAAAGCCCAACAAACCCAGAGACCAGTCTCTCACACCAAAGAAATCAAAACCCACAAAGAGAGAAGATCCAAAGCAAGATTTGAAAACAACTACACATGCTCTTTCTCAGTGTTTGATCATAGCTTCCACCAAGCGGTTAGGTCCAGACCCGAATGATCTACCAAAGGATGTGTCTCGGGTTTTATCATCAGCGCCTGGAGGAGGTAAGAGTTTTGGTAAGGTGGTGGGTGCAGAAGAGTTCGAAATGTTTTCAGGTTCAGTATTTAGTCTAGCTCCACCTCCGAGTAGCTTGCCACTGCCAAAGTTTTCTTTGAGGCCAAAGCTTAGTTGCAACGTTGAGGCATCCGCCGGAATAGATGCCGGAGCCACTGACAATCTCCGGCGACTGTTAAGGCTCCATTGAAGTTGGAAACTTTTCGTTACGATTGTGTGATTGGTGATGATAATATTATATTATGGTATTTGGTGTTTTGTGTAAATAAAAGGCATCAGCAATGGGTAGCTTTGCTGTTTGTGGTGTAATCTTCTTTTTTAGATTCGATTTGTGATCACCACCTGTGTTTTTGAATTGGGGTGCACAAATATATAACTATTAATTAGTACTCTGGGTCCTTGGGAAGTACGGGTTATCTCTTTGTAGTTGATTTTCTTTTGGATTCTGTTTTCTTTTGTTTTGTTTGGTTGATTCTCCACATGATAAACGTTATGTACTTTTTTGTTTCTTGGCCTGAAATAAAATTTTGTATTTCATATAGATCAAGTTGTTTTTTTTGGGAGGTGGTTTCCAAGCATAGGCATTCCACACTTAATATTTAATTTGAAAAAAAAAATTCGATTCAATTTAGGCACAACTTTCATGTACAAAACTAATGAAATAAATTTTATTTTTATTTTGAGAATCAAACGAATTAAAAAGACTATTGAGGGATTAACCAGTAAGAATGAATTTTGGGGTTCATAATTTGTGTGGTTTGAATTTCCCCTTACTACCTATGTAAAAAGAATGAATTTGGGGTTCATAATTTTCTTTCTTTTTAAAGGGGAAACAGGAAGAGAAAACATACATATGTTTTAGTATTTGTACAAAAGAATAAGAATATCTCCTCCTATAAACCAAAACATGTATAACAAAAATGATCATCTACAAATTTTATCACTAATGGACAAATGTCCAAAAAAAGCCTTATCTACTTTTTGACCTACACTTTCAATTCAAAGCTACAAACAAGCACTTGAAGTTTGCATTGCTAGAAAAGAATACAAAGAATAGGACAAAGTAGAGAGAAAATTATAAAGGAAATGTGCTTCTTAAAATTCTTAGATGACCTTAAGAAAAAGGACAGCTTGCATTGAGTGGTAGAAATGTAGAATACTCAGCCTCATCATTATCGCATTTTTCACATTTCTTGTTCACCTGTAAAGTGTAAATTAATATTAGAAAAAATGAGAGCACTAAGCAGATTCCTCAGAAAAACACCCATGCCTGTAAATCAATATTGTAATGCAACTAGCTACCATTGATAATACCCAGCTCCCTTCTGATATCCTGCAACAACTACATTATGAAAAAACTTTGTGCCATGATAATATAATTGAACTTTGAACCAAGAGAGGATCAATATTTTGGCGTGTAGATCTGAACTAACTATAATTCCATTGCTGATGCTGCTATAAGGTCCTGAACAAAGTTAACAATTTTGATAGCCATGATATATTATGTTTAGACGTTCTACATTAACTCATATTCAAAATGTGAATACCATTTTAAGTGTAATCTGGCAACCAGACAGGTTGATTGGTAAAAGACATAACCGGCCCCCCGGCAGCATCCTTTACTGCCACACAAATGCAAAACCCCAAGAAAATGTACATTTACATCTGTTTACACATCCAGACAGATCATATATGATGGGTACACGTTGTGTTACAACTTGATTATTAATCAAGCCTCAGCCATTATGAAAGACTAATAACTAATGTTAAATATTACCATTGATACACCATGTTGAATATGCTAGTATGAATGCAGAAGCAAAAGCATAAAGTATAGAACACAATAACACATGAGGGTTATGTGGTTCAGTCTAACGGCCTACATCCATGGAAGAAATCTTAAAAAGCTACATCAATAGTATATTAGAGTGTAGTACAAATCTTGTGTTACAATGAACCATAACATGTGTATATATAGTAGATTAAATCCTAGACTAATAGACTTCTAGTACAAGTAAGAGACTTGTCTTGCACACAAAGTAAAATTAGGCTTGAGCCTATGCTAATGGACTAATATATCTCTAACAACTAACTAGCAAAACAAATGCAACAGCAGATCAGTTTGAGGCATGCGTCAGCTGTGACTATGTAAGATATTTCACTTTCAGAAATCTCTGAAGATAACAGCAACCAATTAGGAATGTACAAAATCAAATGAAAAAATAGCAGTAATTTAAGAAATATATACTTGGTGAGCTTATAAGATTGTAAAACACTGCAGTCAGACAGGAGATAAAACATTGGATACAATTATGTGATTCTAAAGCTACTGCATTGGAGTATAACACCAAAATGGGGATAGGACGCCACTATGGAATACACAGAGAAGTTACAGTACACAATACAATGCTACTATGGAAATACACTGAGAAGCTGCAGTACATACTTTCGTAGGTACTGCAGTTCATATGCAATTGAGTATATATATATGTGTAATGATTAATCAAGTAAAACATGCTCACAGGAAAAAATTATCTTTGTGCACATCAATGATCCTACACATAGGATAAATTCAGCTTAGATAAATATCTAACAAAAATAAATTGCAGTTTATCAGATATAGTAAGAATCTTTCCCTTAAAAAAAAAAAAAAAAAGATATAGTAAGAATCTCAATAAGGAACTTTAATGCAAAGTAACATTTTTTTGGTAAGACAACCTAGAGATTAAAATTAGGCATTTCTTGGGTGGATAAATGAAGATATAGACCTTTTTTTTGGAATATTAAACATAAAACGAAGAAAGACAAATAACAGAATCTTTTTCAAAGACTACTACTAAGTTAAAACAAAGATTTAACCAACACAAAAATCTTACAGTAAGGAATTTTTCTATCCTTAAACCATTTATTGAAAAAAGCTTAAAAATTCTGATTCATAAGCTGCCGTCTTACTTTTAACTTTTAAGAGGTAATTTCGTTGCTAAAATCCATGGATCACTAATCAACTCAATTCAACTAAGCATTAATTTAACTTAGACTAAATTTGAACAAACTTTTTTGTTTTTTTTTTTGTTTTTTATAAACTGTGGATAATTCGAATTGCAAGTTGGATGCCAACTCAACTGGTTTCATGAGTACCTAAAAGACTATAGAACCATGCACCACACTAGAGGGAGTCTGTCAGCATTTACTCCATAGTGGAAGAAACAATATAAAAGAAAAATTGCAAACATATTTAGATTATAAAGAAGTAGAAAAAAGTTTTCAATGTGTTCTTTAATAGAAAGTGGGAATCGAATTATAAAAATTCATTAGCATTTCCCCAAAACCCTGATTCTTCTATGATTCATTCTACACAATTGTTGCAGTCAGTAATTACCTGCCAATAACAGCAAGAAAAACAATAGGCTGGTGGGTGCTAATTTCTTTGCAGAAGCCATCTATTAATTTTATGGGAAATGCTTTATCAACAAATTGGCAATTGCAGCTATCCTATTAAAAACTGACGATCCAACTCAAGATCAATGAGATTTGACTTATCTTTTAAGATATACAAGTAAAAGATAAGAGCATAAAGGTTTTGGTAATTTATATCATTTAGGAGCTTGTATGTCTAAAATGAGATGAACACATAAGACTATCATTAACTCAACAAATCAAAAAATGTGATTACAATAATCACGCAGGTTAAAGTGACGACTATACCTTTCAAGCTGTACTTAAGGCCCGTTTGGATTGAAAGGGGAGCGGAAGGGTGTAGAGTTGACTGAAAATAGGTTAATTTTGGGCAAATTTTAGTCTACTCCTCCTCCTTCCTCCTCGATCCAAACAAACCATTAAAGCTACACAAATGATTGATCTCAAAGATAGCATTGTCCCACATAAGTTCACATGCGTGAGAATATACCATGAAATGCACCTTCAGTAAGCTTTCTACTGCAGCAATTCTACACAGATATTAAGAGAAGCTGTAATGACTTAAGTTGTATTAGCAATGGGAAAATTTCCAATATATTTGTTGTGTTAAGACACGATGCAATTTTTACTACAAAGATGGTTAAACTTGAAAACTCTATCCCTCCACATATCCAAAACTAGATGTCCACAAACATATAGACAATATAGATTCCCAGCTCAGTTAAAATGGCTAGCTAAACCTATGATAACCTTGGCCGATCAAGCTAAGATTAATACCAGGCAACAAATTGAAAGGGACTCTTATAAGAGTTGTATTTAGTGTGCATTGATGATTAGTTATTAAATAGAATCTTCCATTTGTTTAGAAACATATATATAGCTACTCAAATGAATTTTGAGCAAAAGCAGTCTATTTTGTAGTGAAATTCTTTTTACTCCTCTTTCTACTCTAGGTAATGAGATTCAGATGATTTTATTTTATTTTTTATTTTATTTTTGAGAAAGGAGCTTCAAATGAAAAAGTCCAAAACCCCGAACATTGTATTGTGCCGAGACGAAAAAATAATACTTAAAAACAGGTTTGGGGTTTGGGCGCTTGATTATGATCTGGGACTTCTATAGCCCAACGTGATCAATGCATTGGGCTGGATCCCATTGAAAAAACTAATAATTGGGCTGGGAGTCCAGTCTAAGTTTGTGAACAATTGCTAACACAGAATTCGAGGCCCCCTTTTGTTAGATTGGATAAAATAACTAATTCGGTTTTTTTTCTTTTTGAAAAAAAAATAATAATAAAACTAATTTAAACCCAAAATTTTGGATTTCCGATGAATCAAACTAAATCTAGCTTTCGGTTTATAAGAAAATTGATAATATTATGTTTCTATTTATATGAAAATTGTGAAAGTTCTTAAAGACATTAGTTGAACTCTCGCATTTAAATCTAAAATCATAAATTTAACTCTCACAATTTTATTTAAAACTATGAATTGAAGTCGCGATTTCAAACTGCAAGTTATTTGCGATTTCATATCTTGAAAGCCTAATTTCAACTCAACTTTTAAAAGTGCTATAATTTTCATATTAGTTTTTTTAAATAAAAAAAATACAGTATTCTATTTTCAATAATTTTTAAATATATATATATATATATATATATATATATATAATTTTATGTTTAATGACTCCAAATAATTGGATCCATAACTAAACCTATCCAAATTCCAAACCCAAAATTTTAAGGTTATTTTTTGGTTCAGTGGCTGTTATCTTATGTGATTTTAAAACCATAATTACCCTTCAAACAACAAAGGAAAAGGAAGGTTTACATGTTTATGCTCTTACAGAAGAAAAGCAAATCAATCTAGAGAAGTTTGTTGCAACGACAACTTAAAAAGAAGCCACACACCAAAATTTATAAAATAGTATTATGTTAGAGGAAATGGTGTATAAGAACTAAGAAGACTAATACCAAAAAAAAAAAAAGGTGAAACCAAGAGAATAAGAGAAGAGTTCTAATTCTTAAACCCATAACTACCAGCCATACACCAATAAAAGAAAGGAAAGTTTAGTTACTAATGCCCCTAAAAAAGAACATTATGTAAAATATAATATATATATATATATATATATATATATATATATATATATATATATATATTTATAATTGAATAAGAGATTTATGATTCAATCCTCACCTACACCAAAAATTGATTAGTGTCTTGTTTAAGCTATCATCAAGAGAGGACACCATAAGTTGAAATTCTCTATATATATATATATATATATATATATATATATATATATAAATTTTACTCTATCATAATCTAAGTATATATGTGTGTAAAGTTCCCTCCTAAAAATTTAAATCCCGGCCCACAATAATTTTGTACTTGTGAAGTGACCATCACGCTAATAGATTATATAATATTTTTAAGATTCATTTAGTGTTTTATTAAATAATATTTTTATACAATTTTAAAAAATAAAATCAAATTGTGGACATATATCCAAGAAAGTACACAAAAATAAAATGGTATGTGTGTGTGTGTGTTAATAAATGGTTGGGTTAAAGTTATACCAACTTTAAATAATGTTACACCACTCAATATTTTTTAATTAGATATGAATTTTGATAAATTCACCGCTTGATTACATTATCTTCTGTATGTTCTCCATGCTTACAAAATTTAAAGATAATCAAAGATCAATAGACATGTCATCAATTAATTGTTTAAATTTAAGTTTTTGTAGTTTAAAATAATGCATAAAATATGAGTTTATGGATCGAATGATAAATTACATCTGATTAACATGAAAATTAGCATGTATGTTGAGAACATATAGAACATGTAATTCAACGTTTAGATTTTCAAATTTTGAATTTAATAACAAATTATTGGGTAATATAACACAACTTAGAGTTACACTAAATGTAACTTGAACTCAACCTGTTAATAAATTATTAACAAGTGTATCTTATATATATATATATATATATATATATATATATATATATATATATATATATATATATATATATATTTAAATGTACATTAGATTTTAAAAAAGAAGACACTTTAGTAAAGTCGAGTACCGTTTGGCCGACTAGTATAAAATATAAATACCCACCCTCATATTTAATTTCTTTACTCCTTCTTTAAAAAAATATAAATAAATAAAAAAATCTTTATTCTTTTGAAGCTCTACTAGGTAGTAGTATCACCTGATAATCTCAACCTGCAAAAAAAAAAAAAAAAAAAAAACCTAGACCTATATAATATGTTAAAAAATAGAAATAAAACGAATGCTTTGAAAATAAAAAAGAACAAAAAATATTTAACAAAAACTAAACCAAACCCTAACTGTGATTTGACTTTCCTTTACTTTATTTTAAAATGATAATTTTTTCAATTAAAAAAAGAATGAAAGAAATAAGATGAGTCTAATAGACCAAACAGGACCGATATTGACCAAATAGACTGAACTGGCCAAATATATAGATCAAGAACAAAATGGACCAAAGTGGACCGAAAAGTAAGAAAGCAAGATTTTAGAACAAATTATTAAATTAATTAAAATAGTAGGTTAAAATTTTTATAATTTACTAATTAAAATAAAAATTATAAAAAAATTAATTTCGAACATATTGGAAGCTTATAATAAAAAGCTTGAAGAAAAAATTAATTCGAAAATGTTAATCAATATAAGTAAAAATTAATTAATTAAACAAAAAATTGATTGATATAAAAAATATAATGTAAATATAAGTTATAATTTATATTTTCATGCCTAGTGTAAATTTATTTATTTGTTTGTATAGTCGAACTATGCACAAATCGGGTTGAGATTAAAATTCTTAACTAGACCACTTTTGATGGGTTAGACCAAAACGATAGAACTTCAGCTTATAACATCCGCTCAATAATGATTATTTTTATTATCAAACCAAGACATGGAGCTCTGCCCATGAATGTGTCCTTTTTCCAGGTGACACACCTAGCTCTGCCCATGGATGTACTGAGTTCCAATCATAAGCAAAGTATAGTAGTACTAAAGAATTACAGAAATATGTACGACATGAAAGATGTGCATACTGCATCACTGCCACTAATAGGCAATAACTCATCGTCTATAGATTCGTATACCCACCCAATACGAATTTTGTTGTGCATCAAAACAGTTTGGAAGTTAGGATCATCCAAGAAGTCGAGTCTCTACTACTGATTCATTATTTTTGTGTAGAATGTTTGGTTCTGCAAATTAGTACCTTCTTTAGAGGCAGACCCTACTCGACATTATGTAAAATGGTTTAGCTAGTAGTGGTCCTAAGTTTTACAGCCACGAGGTCCATGACCAATCTGGGCCCAAACAATAAATTTTTTCCCAATTATTGAGCTAATTCTTTTGGAATCAGTTGGCAAAAGAGGATCCTATAATAAGTACAACAATAAAGGCCGCAAAAGAAGCTGGTGATTAATTGCCGAGCTATTAGCATATTATACCGACTTGAGTGTGACTACTATGACATTTTCATAACACTTTCACAACAAATTATAAGTGGAAAGTTGTTATTGGTTCTAATTTGAATTCAAAAATTAAATTATTTTTTTGTCCACCTGTAAGTTTTAATAACAACATAGCACTTAGGATTTGTTATGAAAATGTTGTTGACATAATATTTCTTTTGATTAATATCGCAAAATCTTATTACTCAATTTCTATTGCATACTTTGTACCCACCGTCTTTTGAATCATGTTTTTAAATTTAAAATTAAAAAAGAAAAATGATTTCGCAAATTTCACTTGAAACTGTGAAATTGTGTTTTAAAAGCACAATTTCAGTCATGTGATGATGTGTGGACAGTGAGTGTGACTATCAACAATAAAAGTTCAAATGACAGCTAAGGAGGAGCCGAGTTTTCTGTTGGTTGGCCAACTAGTTATAACTTTACATTTATTGGCGCGAAGAAATGGATATTACCGTCATTTTCAAGCTCTTCCATGAAAAGAAAGAGCGTTACGTGCTCTATTTCCAATTTTTGTTATCACTCTTAACTGTCAACTGTCTCTGCAACTTTTGGTCTACTTTTTTCCATGGAAGAAGTAAAGCTTGCCTCCAGTTCCAACCCAGTTGTAAAAATGGAAGATGCATCTAATGCAAGCAAAAAGAAGAGTGTTTCATTACTCGGCCTATTTGCTGCTGCTGATAAAATTGATTGTGTCTTGATGTTTTTCGGAAGTGTCGGGGCTTGCATCCATGGTGCTGCACTTCCTGTGTTCTTTATTTTGTTTGGTCGTATGATTGATTCTTTAGGACATCTATCCAACAATCCTCACAAATTGTCTTCACAGGTTTCCAAGGTACGAGGAACTTTGATACCTTTATTTTGAATTTTGGATTACCTTTTAGTACTATTTTTTTTTGGAATTCATTTAAAAATTAGAATGAAGTAAGACTACTAACTAATGGGTCAAAATGGATAAATTCTCGGGGTAAAGCTTAGGTACATAAATTAGTCGCACTACATTAAGATAACATAATTTGTGATGTGTCTAACAAGTTTAGCAAGATGTTTACCCCTAGTTGATACTTTGCATGTGAGGCACAGAATGCCCATGTTCACCTCTTCTATATAAAGAAATAAGGAAGTCTTATACTATTTTAGAAAGTTGTTATGAAATTTACCAAATGATATAGAAGGATGAGAGACAATTTTGGAGTTAAAAGGGTATTTAACCAAGATGAATTCAAGTTGATATCTTCCCAGCTCGTCCAACTACTATAATTAAAGAGTGATTCAAGTAGGGCTGTTTTTTGTGTATGTTAGAAACTAATTTTATCACTTTCCTTTAGAATTCATTATTATAAAGGTTTTTGAAAAGCAGTCTGCACTAGAAATTTTGAGTTTTGCCCAACCATTGTTTTATAATGTGTATCAGTTTGGAAAGAAGTAGCACTCAATTTTAGAATATACATAATGATTCAGGATTAATATCCTTTTTATATATGCACTTGTACTGCAATTGTATCTGAACTTTTGTGTTTTTGCAGTATTCTCTGTACTTAGTTTATCTTGGAGTCATTGTTTTGGCATCAGCATGGATAGGTATGTCTGATGATGCTAAGTCTAATCTGGCTGGCATTGTTATCCTTTCCTGCCAACTGCTTTGGTTTTTTCACCTAGTTGAGTGTAAACATCCTTGTTTACTTGATGTTTTCAGGTGTTGCATTATGGATGCAAACTGGAGAGAGGCAAACTGCTCGTTTGAGAACGAAGTATCTTCAATCAGTTTTAAACAAGGATATCAATTTCTTTGACACTGATGCCAGAGATTCAAATATTATTTACCACATTTCCAGTGATGCAATACTAGTGCAGGATGCAATAGGTGACAAGGTATATCATAATACAAATGGCTATGCTTGATGATATACTGAACAAATTTGGCATTGGATTTTAAAAATGAGTAAGATTATATTGTATCTTAATGCAGACAGGTCATGCTCTGCGTTACATTTCTCAGTTCATTGTTGGATTTGCCGTTGGATTTGCATCAGTATGGCAGCTTACACTTCTCACCTTGGCTGTTGTTCCATTGATAGCTTTCGCAGGGGGGGCTTATACTATTATCATGTCTACCTTATCAGAAAAAGGTGAGGCTGCTTATGCTGAAGCTGGAAAAGTTGCAGAAGAGGTAAACAATTGCCTTTAAAACATCTCCTGCTACCGCCATTAAATGGTTGCAAATACTAATGAGGACATTTGATAGATGTTACCTCTGTGCTGAAGCTGGATTTTAACATGGTTCAAATAACATAAAGCATATCGGCATAGATTTGATTGTTTATCTAATTACACCTTAGCTGATTATTGAGTTGATTCTCATTTGTTCTGGCTTTAACACTTTTTTCTTTTCTTTTCCTCTCCCCTTTTGCATGGCTCAGGTTATTTCACAGGTTCGTACAGTGTACTCATTTGTAGGAGAGGACAAAGCAATTGATGCATACTCCAAATCACTTAATAGAGCCCTTAAACTAGGGAAGAGGAGTGGCTTGGCAAAAGGAGTTGGTGTAGGATTTACATATGGCCTTTTATTTTGTGCGTGGGCATTGCTTCTCTGGTATGCCGGCATACTTGTCCGACATCGGGACACAAATGGAGCAAAAGCGTTCACGACAATTATCAATGTCATCTTCAGTGGATTGTAAGTCCAATTTTTAAAGATGTTTGCAGGTATAACTGGTCCATCATATTTTTGTTTAGACTAAAAACAAACGTCTTTTTTTGTAGTGCTCTCGGTCAAGCAATGCCAAACCTTGCTGCCATTGCGAAAGGCCAGGCGGCTGCTGCCAATATCATAAGCATGATTGAAACAGATTCCAAGTCTTCTAAAACATCAGATGCTGGAGTAGTGTTGTCAAAAGTAGCTGGTCAAATTGACTTTTTCGAGGTCTGTTTTGCTTATCCTTCACGATCCAGTTTGGTTTTTGAAAATTTGAGCTTCTCAATTACTGCTGGGAAGACCTTTGCAGTAGTTGGTCCAAGTGGCTCAGGAAAGAGCACTATTATTTCCATGGTTCAACGTTTCTATGGACCCACTTCAGGTATGTAATGGCCACCTTAGCAGAGACTATTTATTTTTAGAGTCCAAATTGTGATTGTAGGAAAACTCACTAGTTGACTTTTGAATGTAAATTATTAAACTTTGAAAGCTCATGTGGCTTGTGCCTGAAAATGTACAAGGTAACATACTGTTGGATGGACATGATCTCAAGAGCCTTGAATTGAAATGGCTGAGGGAACAAATGGGATTGGTTAGCCAGGAACCAGCATTATTTGCAACAACCATAGTTGGAAATATTCTGTTTGGTAAACAAGATGCAGACATGGATCAGATTATACTAGCTGCCAAAGCTGCAAATGCACATTCTTTCATTGAAGGATTACCTGACGGTTATGATACTCAGGTGTGTCGTATTGCAAGCCCTTGTCAAGTGTACCGCTCATTGTCCATTTTTCATATAATGAAACTTAGTGCTCGTTCAGTAAAACAGTTTTAAACTGCACATTTTGAAAGTTTTTTTTTTTCGTTTCTTTTTTAACTTCACTTTTTTTCCTAGGTAAAGCTTTTTCAAACCACCTCATTTTCAATAAACTGAAAACAATAAAGTTTTATTATGTTGAACATGTCCTTTAATGCACAAACATACTGATGGTATACTACATTTAGAGGACAATCTTGGAACATGATCATAACCTCATTATTTTTGGCAAATATGTTGTCCTATCCTCAAGTTTGATGGTTGTTGAATTCAGGTTGGGGAGGGAGGAACACAGCTTTCAGGAGGGCAAAAACAAAGAATTGCAATTGCAAGAGCAGTGCTGAGAAACCCCAAGATTTTACTTCTAGATGAGGCCACCAGTGCTCTTGATGCAGAATCAGAACTCATAGTGCAGCAAGCACTAGATAAAATAATGTCAAATCGGACAACAATCATAGTAGCACATAGGCTATCCACTGTACGAGATGTTGATACAATCATAGTGCTAAATAATGGTCAGGTTGTTGAAAGTGGGACCCACATGGAATTAATATCCAAGAACGGTGAGTATGCAACTCTGGTGAACTTGCAGGTTACAGAAAATGTTAAAGATCCTAGCTCAATATCTCGTTCTGGAAGTTCAAGGCATTCCAGCTTTAGAGATATTTCTGCAAGTTCAAGGCATTCCAGTTTTCGAGAATATGAGAACTCAAATACTACAAGTGAAATGCAGCCAAGTGATCAAAACTCATCCCCATCAAAGCACACTCCATCGATTTGGGACCTACTAAAACTAAATGCCCCAGAGTGGCCTTATGCAGTACTTGGCTCAGTGGGTGCAGTTCTTGCTGGCATGGAAGCTCCTCTGTTTGCCTTTGGAATCACACATATCTTGACTGCATTTTATTCTCCTGATCTTTCTCAAATGAGAGATGAAATCCAGCGGGTAGCTCTTATATTTGTTGGAGTGGCAGTTATTACTCTTCCTATATATCTATTGCAACACTATTTCTATACATTGATGGGAGAGCGTCTCACCACTCGTATTCGATTATTAATGTTCTCAGGTTATTGTCTCTTCACCATACAACTACATTTATCAAAATTTATAATCCTCTTGACTCAGGATTACAGCTACAAGCACGTTCAAAATATAATCATTCATTCTAATTAAGAACTATGTCTTTCTTCAACTGCAGCTATCCTTTCCAATGAAATCGGCTGGTTTGATTTTGATGAGAATAATACAGGCTCACTGACATCAATTTTAGCAGCAGATGCGACATTAGTAAGAAGTGCTCTCGCTGACCGTCTATCCACAATTGTGCAGAATGTAGCACTGACTGTGACTGCATTTGTAATTGCATTCATGTTAAGTTGGCGAATAGCAGCTGTTGTTGTTGCCTCTCTCCCCCTGCTTATTGGAGCTTCGATTACTGAGGTAAATTTTGGAAACCATTATACAGTTATCATTGAGGACTATTCAAGCACATGTACTTGTTGTCATTGCCATCTAGTATTCTTGATCACCTCATGAAACTTTGTACACACTGATTTTTTTTCTTTTTTTGGTTTCTCATGAACAACATTTCAATTAATTAATTGGTTTGTGTCCTTATATCCCTTCTATATTTGCTTTTCTTTATATCTGCAGCAACTATTTCTCAAGGGATTTGGAGGAGACTACAGTAGTGCCTATTCTAGAGCAACTGCTGTGGCACGTGAAGCAATTGCAAACATACGTACAGTTGCTGCATTTGGTGCTGAAGACCGGATCGTAATGCAGTTTGCCTCTGAACTAAACAAACCAAACAAACAAGCTGTTGTACGAGGCCATATATCAGGTTTTGGCTATGCTGTATCTCAGTTCTTTGCATACTGTTCCTATGCACTTGGCCTTTGGTATGCATCAGTATTACTCAAGCATAGAGAATCAAATTTTGGAGACATCATGAAATCCTTTATGGTTTTGATAATCACAGCATTGTCAATAGCAGAAACACTTGCTCTTACCCCTGACATTGTAAAAGGGTCACAAGCACTTGGGTCAGTTTTCAGTATTCTCCAAAGAAAACCAGTTATCCACCCCAATAATCCTACCTCAAAGGTAGTAACAGATGTCAAAGGTGATATAGAATTTAGGAATGTGTGTTTCAAGTATCCAGCAAGGCCAGATATCTCCATTTTTGAGGATTTGAACTTGAAAGTCTCTGCAGGAAAGAGTCTTGCTGTAGTAGGCCAAAGTGGATCGGGGAAAAGTACTGTGATAGCGCTAGTAATGAGATTTTATGACCCCACTTTTGGGAAAGTTTTGATTGACGGATGTGATATTAAAAGCCTAAACTTGAGATCATTAAGGCTGAAAATAGGTTTGGTTCAGCAAGAGCCAGCATTGTTCTCTACTACAATTTATGAAAACATCAAGTATGGAAAGGAGGAGGCATCAGAAATTGAGGTGATGAAGGCTGCAGCAGCAGCAAATGCTCATGTATTCATTAGTAGAATGCCTGAAGGGTACAAAACTCAGGTTGGTGAGAAGGGAGTGCAGTTATCAGGTGGGCAAAAGCAAAGGGTGGCAATTGCTAGAGCAATGTTGAAAGACCCTTCTATTCTTCTTTTGGATGAAGCAACTAGTGCACTAGACACAGCATCTGAGAAGCTAGTTCAAGAGGCTCTTGACAAGCTTATGAAGGGCAGAACAACAATTCTAGTAGCACACAGATTGTCAACTATTCGTGAAGCGGACAAAATTGCTGTGTTGCAATTTGGGAGGGTGGCTGAAATTGGTAGCCATGAGCAACTCACTAGAAAACCAAGCAGTATATATAAGCAACTGGTCAATCTACAAGAGGAAAAGAAGGCACAAGTACTTGGTTAATTGGTTTGTAATAGCCAAACATGATACTTTGGTTGCAAGAATTTCCCAGATAACAAACTGTGCATAATCTTAAAGCATGAAGTATTTAATATGAAATACTATAGGAAGATGTACACGTGCATATCAGCATACGTTGTTTTTCAGAGCTTTTCCAAGAAGCGGTTGATAATACAATTATTGCATGTTTAATATGCTAAAATTTTTGTTATACCTTATAAGATGATATGGATAAAACTTTGAAATCTGAATAAATGCAGCTTTTATAGTCCTTATGTGATTTTATTTATTCCTTGTGTGATTTAACCACTTAAGCTTGGCATCATCTACACTTACGAGATCATACTTTTTTTTTTTTTTTTTAAACCGCAATTTCATTAAATACAGCTTTTATAGTCCTTACGTGATTTTATTTATTCCTTATGTGATTTAACCACTTAAACTTGACATCATCTACACTTACGAGATCATACTTTCTTTTTTTTTTTTTTTTAAACCGCAATTTCATTAAGAATTAAAAGGTAATACAACAATCGCACCTACATGCTTCCAAAGTTCAGACACACAGGAGGTGGATTGCAATTATTACAAGAGAAACTAGCTTTTAGAGCAACAGAAAGTTTAGCAACAAAATGAGATCTTGAGTTAAGAGATCTCTTATTCCAGCAAAACTCACAACTAACAAAATTCAAACTTAAATCAAAAGCATTACTAAGTTATGAATGTCAGGTCTCAATTTATGCTGATTAACCTAGGGTTTTTTTTTTTTTTTTTTCCTTAAGAAACTTAACCTAGGTTTTAGAGCATAAAGCATAGGGGAAACTGTATGTGGACATCTAAAGCAGAGTATTTGTGACGAGCAGACATAGGTTGGTCCTTCAATTAGTTATAAAAGTTGTGGGAGGGTTGTTGAGAAGTAAGAACTGAGAAATAGGCCATAGCACATGAAACTGGTACTATTCCCGTGTGCAATGTGCATCCTCCAAATGCTGGGCTGTGCATAATTGCGCAATTACAGGAATTATTATTATTTCTTTATAAATAAAAAACTGAAAATAATTAAAGTATCATGAAAGCCAAGCTTTTTTAAGTTTTATAATTCCAGGAGATTTTTTATTATTATTTATTTTTATTGTTTCCAATGATTGCAGAGAAAATGAATATAATTCTGCTCTCCTGAGTTAAAATTTCCCAGGCACTTTGATTCGTTTGGATTAGCCTTTTTTTTTTTTTTTTTTTTTTGTTATCTTATTATTATTATTTTATTTTCTTCTCGAAAAAATAGTATTAGTTTATTTACTTATATACAACTTCTTTTTAATTAAATATGTAATGTATGCCTTTTTTCAAATATATATATATATATAATTGTATTTTCTTTGAAGAGTAAAGCTACATTTATAACATTTTCAAAACAAATTCATAAGTGGCAAGTTGTTTTTTGTTCTAATACAAGTTTACCACAAAAATGACTTAGATTAGGCTATAGTAGAATTTCTATCTTGTATAAAAAAATAAAAAAAATAAAAATTTAAAAGCCAATAACAATTTGTCAACTAATATTTTATTTATTTATATATTTTCAATTTGTGGTTTCCACTTTTGATTATTGTTCTCTTTATTATTATGTGAGTGACGTTGTTATGAACGCAACATTTCTCTTACTTTCAAGTTTCAAATAATGAACAAATTAACAAGTAATATTTCCAGCAAATAATTAATTAATTCAAGTAATATTTCAAGTCCCCACCCCCCCCAAACAACGTTATATTGCATGAGGCAGATTCATAGCCATAGGTATGGGAACATACAATTTGGCACGTCTCTATGACTCCACAGAATAAGACAAATATAATATAGAACTCCACAGAATAAGACAAATATAATATAGAATGAGAAAACAATGTTGCTGCCCATGTTGTCAGAGTCCCATGCTTCTTCATCAAATGTGCCTTTTTTTTTTACTTATAGGTCATGTTCTTATTGTTTTTAATATTCACTGAAAATTTTCAGGTAGCAAAACGATGAAGAAGTCAAAATATAAATGTTACTTAAATTTAAAATAAAAATAAAAAATTAAAGTACTGTTAGTATTTGTGTCCTTATCTTTTTAAGAAAGAATAATAAGTGTCAGTCTTAAACCATGTTAAACAATTTCATTTTCAGCCTCTTCGGGATCTTGAGGGAAGTCTCAAACCTTACCAATATCTTATTTCTGTTTCACTTCTTTTCTTATGATGAAACAAAAAATGGAAAATATCATTGCTAAGATATTTATATTAAAAAATATTGCAAATTATCGGGAGTCAATTACATAACAGAATGTTTACACTTTCTTATCAGATAAAATTTTAATGTGATACTGAATTCATGCACTTTTAATAATTTGGTGGGACTTTTTTTTAGAAAATGTTTAAACTGTCATTTTACTAAATTAACATGGCAATGAATATGATTAGTATTAATTCAATAACATAATAAACCAATGAAAAATGATACGTCTACAATATTTTTACAACAAATCCTAAGTGGCAAGTTGTTATTGTTGGGTCAAAAAAGTAATCTTAGTGTTAGTTCAACAAATCCTAAATCAATATCTCATTTTTTTTAAGATTAATAACACACGAGTTTATAAGATTTATGTAGTAACCCTTTCAATATGGGAGAATGGGAAACGCCAATGATTTGTGAAGCTCTCAAGTCTTAACAATGTCAGTAGAGTTTATCAAAAGAATTAGTATACGATATCTTTTCTTTTTGGGGGAATTTTTTGATGGAAGAAAGGGAAGGCGGGGGCGACCATTTGTGACTAGCCCCCCAGGGCGTGACCTAATAGGGGCACCCCGCTAGGGAATGTTGGATTGAGCTATAGTTACTGTGATCGGGGCGCCACAGACCTCACTCTAGTACCTCAAGAGAGCCAGCAAGAAAGGCACATTGCAAGTTAGGAACTCTCCTCCCACACGGTACCCGCCACGACTCGAACAAGGGACCTTGTGCTTGCATGTGGGATCTCTCCCAACTGGGCCACCCCTCCTAGGGCTCTTTTTGGGAGAATTGAATAATTATATTTTTCTAGCATAAACTTTCATCTCATTTACAACGTTATCATATCATCAATTTTTGGCACCCCAATTTGAGAGAATTATTTCATTGTGCTCCATGCCGTCTATATTGAACATTAAAATGAGTCAAAAACGCAGCCTAAGGGGGGCGTTTTTTGTAGTGTACCCAACATTCTCATCCATGTGCAACGATGAAATTACTCTTATTTTTGCTATTTAACATTGAATTACACAACAAGAGGTATATTGATACAATTCTCTCAATTTAGGGTGCCAATAGAACAATTTGATAGTTTCAAGGGACAATGGAAATGAGGCAAAATTTTCCGGTGGAGAATAGTAATTTTCTCCTTCTTTTTTTGCAATTTTTCCTTTAAATTACAAGGTGAAGTTCCATCGTCCAAATTAACTATAAAATTGAACAATCAACCTATTGATGAATTGATAATAAGCAAAATGACTCCTGTTGTTAACAATTTCCATCAATTGCAAAATTTTAATTAAAAATTCACAAAGTCAAAACGAGAGAAATTCGCAATGTGGACATTGATATATTTCAAAATTTCTCATTTTAATTTTGAAACTAATGGAAATTGTTAATTACATGGGCATTTTGTCCATGATCAATGAAGGGGGAAATTTGATCCTATGTTTCTTATTTGACAACAATTTATATTATCAGTTGAACAAATTAAAATGATACAAATATTTGAAACTTAAAATTATAATTCTCACATCTTTTAACACGTAGAATTTGCGAGGACAACTACCCAAAAAAAAGGCGAAAATACATTATCGATCCCTAAAGTTTACTAACTGAGCGCTTTTAGTCCCTAAGGTTTCAAATGAGCATTATTGGTACCTAAAGTTTAAAAAATAAGTGTTATAAGTCCCTCTAATAACTTGTGTTAGTTCTTTTGCTTATGTGTTTAACGGAGTGATGACAAGTCATTTTTTTATTCATGTGACAACTATTTTATTAATAAAAAATTACACGTCAGATTCGAAGCAACCCATTTGTATTACCCACCCAGTTCAATCAAGTCTAATGGATCTCTCTTTCCCAAATCAAAACCGGTTTGAAAACCTCCAAACGTGGTCTGGTCACGAGCCTTCTTTTCTGTCGTTGTGATCTCTCCAAGTTGCTTGTCAAGACTGCAACTCTAATGCAAAAGCGTTGCCCCTAGGAATTTTATGACCACCTCTTTATTCTTGGTTTGTTCTTCATCTTTGATGATATTTTGTAGTTAACTTTAACTTTACATCATCATCTAGGTTGTAGAATAATTCCACCGAATCAAGATCTAAAGCCCTAACTAGAAAAGAGAGTGGATAGATTCAAAATTAACCTCAATTACAAGATTACAATTACTGGGTAGATCCCCATTGTGCAAAGTTGATCTCTTGACAAATAATTATAATTAAAACACTCTTTGAGGCTGAGCCTTCTTGATCTTGCAATGCAAATCAGAGAGGAATAGTGATTCAACCTCTTTGGAGAAATCAATTTGGGACTTTTACGAACATTTTGCAACACTTTTCTTTTCATTAATTGATGGCTTAGGTTTCCTTAGAGCAGGTGGGCACGTGATCATTGGACTTTGGGGTTCCTTTCGCTTCGCAATTTTCTTTTTTCTATTCTTTCTCTTTGCTTGTTGATCATGAAGCTCAATAACGGGCATAGGAGACTCGATAGAAACCGGTTTGAATTGGGTGGGTAAGGGTAACAGAAATAGGTTGCTCCAATGTGTAATTTTTTATAGGCGAAAGCACCATTTTAGTCCTTATCTTTTAGGGATATAGTGAACTTGGTCCTTACATTTTGTCAATTTAGTCCTTATTATTTTCAATTTGAAATCAATTAGGTCCCAACTGTCAATTTATTAACAGAAATGCCTACGTGGATAATAGCTTACACAGCTGGCAGCATACATGGCTAGCAAAACAATAAAAATAAATTTAATTATTATTTAAAAAAGCCACATCAACAATTTTTTTATTATAAAAAATCACAACAAAAAATAAAATAAAAAATTTGAAGGGTGAATTAAGAAATTTCTCCAAATTTTCTTGCACTTTCTTTGCAACCAAACACAACTCAAATTCCAAACCAATCAGGTTCGGGTTTGTGAGCTCAGCCATGGCTGGTCTCTCTACAAGACCCACCATAACAAACAATGGTCTCACGACTACGCCACCACCAGCTGTGGCCACAGCTCCTCATCTCTCTGCTTCTCTTTTTATTTCTTTTTAATTTTTTTATCTTGTTTTTCTCATCTATGGCTGAAACCCATTTTGTATTTAAATTTCCTTTTTAAACTAATTCTTCATTTTGGTTGATATAATGGTTGGGTTTTGTTTTAGTTGTGAGAAATCTTTGATTTGTGCTCGGGTTTATGAAGTGGGGTTTTGTTTAATTTGTAAGAAATCTATGTTGTTGGAGACGTTAAGTTCTTGGGTCCGCTTGGTATTCTTTGAGCATATGGATGGTTTAGGTTTTTTGTTTGAATGACTATTTCTGTGGGTTTTCTTATTTCTTTGTTTTGGGTTTACAAATGATATTTCTGGTAAAGAGAGCTTCAATTTATGAGTTAAATTTCTGGGTTTTGGCTGGGTTTGCAGAGAAGGTATTCTGAGTGTTCTTAGTTGTGATTTCCAAGCATTATTTTCTATCTTCATTTTTTTTTTTGGAAAAATTAATTTTTTTTCTTGTTTTTAATTTAGATGCTAACATGGCATTTTAATTACTATTTTAGTAGTCACGTCAGCACCAACTTTGATAACTGTCCAGGTCGTTTGCCATGTAGACATTTTTTGTTAGTGAATTAATGGTAAGGACCAAATTGATTGTAAATTAAAAATAACAAGGACCATATTGATTGCTACTAAAATGTAGGGACCAAATTAAATTTGACACCAAAATGTAAGGACCAAAATGGCGTTTTCGTCTTTTTTATAAATAAAAGGTTGCCACATTACTTTAAACATGTCATGTCATTGTTTCATTAGACACATAAGCAAAAAAAAAACTAACAAAAGTTAATGGAATGACCAATAGAACCTATTGTTTAAACTTTAAAGACTGATAGTGCTCACTTAAAATTTTAGAGACTAAAAGCGCTTAGTAAGTAAACTTTAGGTGCTAATAGTGTAGTTTTGCCCCCAAAAAAAAAAAAAAAGTTTCTAACTTTCAAACAAGGTTGCAGGCTTGCAGGGCAGGTTATTGTTGGACCTGTAGTTTATTGGTTGTGGCTCATTAATTTTTTTTTTTTTTTTGAGGAACTGGCTCATTAATTTTAATGATAGGACATAGACCATAAAATTTCCTCGTTTACCATCATCATATTAGAAAACTGATAGCAAAAAATTTAATGGGACTCACGTTTTTGTTCTAAGGCAATATTGAAGGTCAAAGTGAAGGACCCCATGAAGAGTACAGCAAATTATGATTGTAAAGGAGGTTGCTAAGTCTTGTAATTACTGGTTTATTAGTACTTTTTGTATAGTGATTATTATTATTTTTATTTGCTGAATTAACTACAAGATTTGGTTGTAAGTTTTAACAAAAAATTTAATGAGACTCGTGTTTGTTCTAAGGTCAGAGTGGATGACTCCTTGGTCAGTACTGAAAATTAGCCTATCAAGGAGGGCGTTCAGTGTTGTATTGATTTTTTTTTTATAATATTTTTTGCAGGTTGGGGTGAGAGATTTTGAATATTTGATGTATTAGTTGAAAATACCAAAAAATACCAGTTGAATTATAATGCTCATAACATTATAGTTACTACTTGTGGTAATAGTGGATCAAATTTTTTTTTATTTTTTTTATAGCTGAATTAACTACTATATTTGATTGTATTTGAATTTCTACTATTTAAAATAAATTTACTTGTTCTTCCAAAAGAAAAATTATGCCATCAAGTGTAAGCCAAGGGCCCTAATCTAATATTAATTACTACTCATGTCCCACACGGGTTTCTTTTAATTACCAATGGCGATTTTAAGAAAAATTATAAATTCCAATTATTGTATTAGTCACTATTAGCCATTAATGAGTGGCTTCATCTCATGTGAGGTCCAACGCTTGATGTAACTAATTTGCTTATAATTAATCATAATAAAATTCAAAACCGTTACATAACAATTCATAAAATTATTTGTGTATTAAATTATACGATTAATTAAATTATTTAAATAAACAAGATAATATATATATATATATATATATATTTTTTTTTTTTTTTTTAAGTAGGCTATATACTAAAAGTACACAAATATAATGTGGAGAGTGGAAAGATCCCCGTCCAAATTAAAGCCCACAAATGAAATGGGCCACGGGAACGAGATTGGGCCAGGTTTGGCTACAAGGGGGAAGTCAATAGGCTGTAAGAAAAAGGAAGTTAAACCTCACGCCTGAGAAAGGGAATGCCACGGTATAGTGATTCCCGTGAAGAGAATGGAAGGATAACCATGTGTTCAGATAGCTGCACGGATGATCCACATGCTGCCACTAGAAGGCGCTAGGAATCACGGGAAACTTCCAGAACACGCAAGAATATTGAAGATTTTTATCTCTACCTCAATTTGTGAGCCCTCACCTAACCTTTGCCGCATTAAATGCATGTAAAACAGCATAAACAGTAAAAATATCTCACTGAAGGAAGAGTTCAGGGATAAGGAAGGGGAAGAAACAATTAAAGTAAAAAAAAATCTCTGAAGACTAGGCCGGCAGTGTAACAGCTGTAAAAGTAGGAGCATAAGTAAGGCTTATAAATAAGAGGAAAGTTCAATGGAGAAGGAGACAATTTTCTTTTTGGAAAAAGAAGAAAAGTCTATCTAGGGAAAGCAATAGAAGTAGAAAGAAAGAGAAGCATTAAGGGTGTCACCACAGGAACAAGAAAGTTTCCTATAGCAACATTTGTAACTGTAATTGTAACACGAATGGTCAAAGAAATCCACTGCTTGTGTTTCCCATTGTGGAGTGTTTATTTCTTATTGTTTATTTGTATTTAAATTGTGTGAACTGTTATAGTAGAATTCCGAGGCGAGTACATCGAAGGACAAATTCGGTGTCCCTACAATTAGCATTGTCTATGGGAATCACTTTACCAAGCAGAAGACTCAAGAGTTGGATTGTCTGGGACAATGGTCAACCGAACATAGAGCGGTTCTACTCATCTAGAACAGCCTAATATGTCGAAAGAATCTGTCCATGTAGATCGACGTGTGAGGTCTGAAGTTCATAAGGAGACACAGCAGCAACCTAGCCCTCTCCGCAAGGAGAAGGGTCAGCTACCAATATAGAGGGCCCATCCTACACAAATAGGGATATAGAGGTGGAAAGGTTAAGGAAGCAAGTGGCCCTATTGCAAAGGAATGCAAAGAAGGACAAAGAATTGCTTCGCCGTAAAGACAAGGAGCTACATCATTAGAGAGGATCGAATCCAGCACCTAGTCACTCCCGAGGAGATGAGCACGGAGTGGGTGATAGAAATCGAAAAAGGGATAGGAGATCACCTCATCCTCATGGGGAACAAGAGAAAACTCCCTCAAAGGAGAGAACGATTTCTCCACCTCCTCAAAAGAGCAAAAGGGAGGAGCAGGATGGGGAGAGGCTTAAAGGGCCAGTTCATCATTACCGAGTCCTTACAACGCCCCATGTTACTAGTAAGGATGCCATGAGTAAGGCTCTACATCAAATATCTCAATCTCCGTTCTCAAAAGAAATAGAGAAAACAGACCTACCTAAGAGATTTACTAGGCTAACTTTCACAATTTATGATGGCAAGACAGATCCCGTGGAGTGCGTCAGTCATTACAATCAAAGCATGACCATATACTCTAAAAACGAGGCCCTGATGTGTAAAATTTTTCCTTCTAGCTTAGGTCCGATAGTTATGAGATGGTTTGATGGGTAAGGGGCTATCCAAGGTTTTGACAAGCTTATTAGGGCATTTGGAGCTAGGTTTATGACATGCAATAGTACCCCGAAACCATTTGCCTCACTCCTCTCGTTAGCAATGAAGGAAGGTGAAACCCTTAGAGTTTATTCAGATCATTATTGGGATTTGTATAATAAGATTGGGGGAAATAACAGGGGAATTGCTACAAGTACCTTTAAGGTGGGCCTTCCCATTGATTTCGACTTGAGGCTTCACTAGCCTTAAAGCCAGTCACGGATATGAACAAACTAATGGAATGGGTAGAGGAGTACAAAAGATTGGAAGATGATCAGTTGCAAGATAAGGCCAAAGCAAAAGTACCTGTAGAAGAAAAGAAAGAGGTCAAAGCAAATCAGGCCCCTCGACCTTGGAGGGATTTTTCCCCCCAAGCTCATAAGCAAAGGATGGAAATCATTAGCTCAGTGTATAAAGAGCCTATCTACCGAATTGTGGAAAAGATAAAGAATGGGCCATATTTCCGTTGGCCGAATAAGATGAGTGGGGATATTACAAGAAGGAATCAGAGCCTTTATTGTTCGTACCACCGAGATTGCAGACATACAACTGAGGATTGCCAAACTCTGAAGGACCATTTGCGTTAGCTTGAGAAAGCAAGTTATTTGGCAGAATTCCTAGTTTGGGAAAATTCACACCCACAGGACTTAAAAGGGGGAACCACCGCAGGAATTTCAACAGTAGCTCGGGGGCTCATAGGGATAATACATGCAGCTAGGAAATGAATGGAGACTATGAAAACACCACCTAGGGTGTTGAATGTGAATTCAGCTTCTGACACAGAATTGGAAGGACCCATACACAAAAAGAGTTAATGGGAGGATGTCAACTTCACAAGGAAAGACCTCAGGGATACTATTCAGCCCCATAAAGATGCCCTAGTAGTTACACTGCGGATTGGGGGCTTCAACATTAAAAGAGTTATGATAGATCAGGGAAGTGAGGCAGAGATAATGTACCCAAACTTGTCTAAGGGATTGGGACTTACTTCTAAGGATCTAACAAGGTATGCTAGTCCTTTAGTGGCCTTTGATGGGAGCATTGTTATGCCAGCGGGACAAGTGGCCCTTCCTATGGAAGTGGAAGGATGAAAGGAGATTGTCCACTTTATAGTAGTGCATTCATACTCCCCATATACAACAATCTTTGAATGTCCTTGGATCCATTCCATGGGTCCAGTACCTTTTTCATTGTATCAAAAGGTGAAATTCCCAACTGAGTATGGCATTGTGGAAGTACACGGAGACTAATGTATGGCTCGAAAATGCCAGATAGTTGATGTAGGGCATAAGTAGGAGGTCGAGTCGGGTCAACAAACCCCTTGTAGTAGCCACAGTCCCTACCCGAGGATACCTGTGAGCAACTGGAGAAGATACATATTGATCTCGGGGATAAATATTTCCAAGTAGGAACTAATATCCCTATATGGAAAAAGTTGAGTTAATCTTGTTTTTAATAAACAATTTAGATATATTTGCATGAAGTCCATATGAAGCACTCGGGGTGGATCTGGACTTTATTTGTGATCGACTTAATGTTGACCCTTGTTGTCCACCAAAGAAACAAAAGTCTCGTAGGTCCTCGGATATAAATGTTAAGGTAGTAAGGAAAGAAGTGGATAAACTTAAAGAAGTTGGGGCAATCAAGGAGGTTTATTATCTTGAGTGGCTAGTTAATACGATGGTAGTAAAGAAAAAAAAAAGGGAAGTGGAAAGTATGTGAAGACTTCACGGATCTAAACAAGGCATGCCTTAAAGATCTTTTTCCGGTGCCAAAGATAGACCAACTTGTTGATGCAATGTTTAGGCACCTCAGGGTGAGTTTTCTTGACACTTTCCAAGGATACCACCAGATAGCTTTGGTCTCGAAGGACCAGGAGAAAACTTCTTTCATAACCCCTATTAGTAATTTTCACTATAAGGTCATGCTATTTGGGTTGAAGAATGCGGAATCTACCTATCAGAGAATGGTAACCAAAATGTTCAAAGAGCAACTGGGCAGGAATATGGAAGCGTACATTGATGACATGGTAGTAAAGAGTAAAGTCGTGGAGAATCAACTCACTGATCTCGGGGAAACCTTTGAGACATTGCGGAAGCATCGTTTAAAGTTGAATGCCTCAAAGTGTGCCTTGGTGACCCATCGGGGAAATTTTTAGGCTACTTGGTGACCCATCGGGGTATAGAAGTTAATTCGGATCAGACTGTAGCTCTGCAAAGTCTAAAATCTCCTCGGAGCCCTAAAGAGGTCCAACGACTTACCAGAATGACCACAGCTCTTAATTAGTTCATTTTGTGGTCCACGAATAGATGTTGACCCTTTTTCCAGTTGTTGAAGATATGGAAAGGCTTTCAGTGGACGAATGAGTGCCAACAGACATTTGAGGAGCTAAAGTTGTACCTAGCCTGGGCTCCCATTTTGTAAAGGCTAGTCCTCAGAGAAACGCTCTATATATATTTAGCTGTAACTGATCATGCGGTGAGTGCTGTTCTGTTAAGATTGGATCAAGGAGTGCAAAAGCCAATCTTTTATGCTAGTAAGACTCTTGTGAAAGCAGAAACTCGGCATCTCCCTTTAGAAAAAGTTGCGCTTGCAATAATTCATGATATACGGAGATTACCCATTATTTTCAGGCCTATACAATAATTGTGCTGATTAAGCATCCCTTACAAGCGTTGCTTAGAAGATCGGATTTCACGAGAAGGATAGCTAAATGGGAATATTCTTTGGGAGCTTTTGATATTCAGTATAGGCCTTGAACCTCTAACAAAGGGCAAGTCTTAGCAGACTTCGTTGTGGAATTCACACCTAAGCAGCTCGAAGTTTTACAAGTAGAGGGAAGCAGGATAGTGGGACCTTAGGAAGATATATGGCAAGTATATATGGATGGAGCGTTGAACTACCGAGGAGCAGGGGTTGGAATTATACTTATTTCTATGAAAGGAATCAGAGTGGAAAAGTCATTCAGACTGGGTTTTCCTGCGTCCAACAATGAGGCAGAGTATGAAGCTCTCTTTGCGGGGCTCAGAATGTCTAGGCAAGTAGAGGCAGACAAAGTGAAGCTATATTGTGATTCGCGGTTAGTTGTTAGTCAGATCACAAACGAGTTCAAAGCCAAGGACCAAAGAATGATGAGCTACTTGAGGGAGGTCGAGATGCTAAAATGTTGGTTCAAGAGGCTAGAGATGTTGCATATCTCAAGGGGCAATAACAGTCATGCAAACTTTTTGGCTACTCTAGCTTCTTTAGTGGAAGATCCCCTTCCGAGGATGGTGACAGTTGAACTTTTTCCATTCTCCAGCGTAACTCCTTCCAACAAGAACTTAGTTCTAAGCATACATTCGTCCGTAAGTTGGATGGATCCAATTATAGCTTATCTCCGAAATGAGATTTTGCTTGAGAATAAGAAAGAGTCTGAGCGGATCAGATGTAGGTCTCTAGGGTATTGGGTATCTGAGAAAGGGAAATTATATAAGAGATCGTATTCAGCACCCTATCTACTATGCGTGCATCTCGAGGGAGTTGAAACACTTTTGGAAGAGTTGCATGAGGGAATATGTGGAGGTCACGCGGGAGGCAAATCGTTGGCTCACTGAGCCCTTACTCAGGGGTATTGGTGGTCAAATATGCAGAGACAATCATTGGAGCACTCCAGAAAGTGCGATCAATGCCAAAAGTTTGCACCAAGCATTCATCAACCCAGGGGTCAATGGAAAGATCCCCGTCTAGATTAAGGCCCACAAATGAAATGGGCCATGAGAATGCGATTGGGCTAGGTTTAGCTGCAAGGGGAAGTCTAAGAAGGGAATAGGTTGTAAGAAAAAGGAAGTTAAACCTCACGCCTGAGAAGGGGAATGTCGCGGTATAATGACTCCCATGAAGAGAATGGAAGGATAACCATGTGTTCAGACAGTTGCATGGATGATCCACATGCTGCTACCAGATGGCGCTAAGAACTGCGGGAAACTTCCAAACCACGCAAGAAGATTAAAGATTTTTATCTCTACCTCAATTTGGGAGCCCTCACCTAACCTTTACCGCATTAAATGCATGTAAGACAGTCTGAACAGTAAAAATATCTCACTGAAGGCAGAGTTCAGGGATAAGGAAGGGGAAGAAACCAATAAAGTAAGAAAAATATCTCTTACGACTAGGCCGACAGTGTAACAACTGTAAAAGTAGGAGTAGAAGTGAGGCTTATAAATAAGAGGAAATTTCAATGGAGAAGGAGGCGATTTTCTTTTTGGAAGAAGAAGAAAAGTCTATCTAGGGAGAGTAATAGAAGTAGAAAGAGAGAGAAACACTAAGGGCGTCACCAAGGGAACAAGAAAGTTTCCTATAGCAACATCTGTAATTGTAATTGTAACACGAATGGTCAAAGAAATCCACTGCTTGTGTTTCCCATTGTGGAGTGTTTATTCCTTATTATTTATTTGTATTTAAGTTGTGTGAACTGTTATAGTAGAATTCTGAGGTGAGTACCTCGGGGGACAAATTATGTATCCTTGCATATGGTTTTTTTGAGTTAATAAGCAGTAAGTTACTAAATTAGAGGAGCTTTCCTCCGAATTAGTTAAGAAAAAAAAAATTCTATCTTATTTATTATTCTCAACCAATAAGATGTGTTTTCTGCAGTTTTAATTAGCTTTATTGGTAGTGTGATGAAACTTACACATCAACAAGTCCATATATAATATAACCTAAAAAAGAGGTTTGCAATTCATCATTAAATTTTGCATGAGTATCAATTTGGTTTTTGAGCTTTTAATTTGAACAATTGACCCAACCCTACATATTCAATTTATAACAAATCAAACATTTTGTTCTTGTATTTATATTATGTTAAGAGGAATGATTATACACAAATTTTCTACCATATTATCAATAAATTTGAAACGTTATCATATCCACACACAAAAATCCTAACAGAAAGGGGTTTTTTTTTTTTTTTTTAATTTTTTATTTATAAATCATATATGTACTGATAGGAATGGCAAAGTAACTCGTGTGTGTATATATATATATATATAAACTAAGTTAGGATAAATTTATATTTGGTGTAATTTTAAGTATTATTACACCACCAAATAACTTTTTATTCATTCTAAAAAAAATAACTTTTTATTGAATTAATTTTTTTTATTGAAAATCTCATTGCCTGGATTATATGATTTCTATGTTTTTAACACGCATGCTAAATGTTGTGCCAATATGATATTATTTACTATTTGATCTATAAAATCATATAGTTATTGATCTTAGTCTATCTTAAAATTTTGCAAGCATAGAGGATAAAAGAAAAAAGTGTAATTTAATGACAAATTTGTCAAAATTTATATCCAATAAAGAAATTTTGAGTGGTAAAACATTGTTTAAAGTTGCACTATGTGTAACTTAAACTCAACTCAAAACAATCTTTTTATCTATTTTTACTATTCTCATCACTGCTCTATTATTTGTCTCGAATGAATGTTAGAATCACCTTATGAAAAAAGTATTTTCTGTGTTTCAGGTGTATGCTACCACCTATGAGTATCTCACTTCACACACTCGATACATATGATACCATCTTGTCAATTTATTAGAAATAACAAAATATTTTCACCTTCCCTTGTTTCAAAAACTAAATAGGATAATGATGAATTCCCATGACTCATCCTATCACCATTTTTACTCTTTTTTCCTCGGAGATAATTCAATAATTACATTAGGAGGAGAAATATTTAAATTGTGGATAATTTGATAATTACATTAAAATGAGAAAGATTTAAATTATAGATGTCTGAAACATTAAGAAGTGCTTTTATAAAATAAAAATAAAAAAGTCAATATGAGGAAAAAAAAAGAAGAAGATATAGTCAACATTTATTTGCACCTTTATTGTCTCAATTTTTTTTTTTTTTTTGAGAAATATATGGTCTCAATTACTTCTTTTTTTTTTTTTTTTTTCTAATTTTCAATTATCAATTATAAAGAAAAGGGAAAGAAAGGTATAAAAAATAAATAAATGAGAGTGGTATTTATAAATTTTAAATAGGATGAGCGGTATATGATAAGGAGGAGCTGTAATGCAGTAAGGTGTAAGCCTGTAAGAAAAAGAGAAAAGCTGGCAAAAGGTTGTCTAGGTCAGCGATCGCTTCAACCGCTATTGTATTTTGGATTTTGGATTCCTATTTTCCATCGTGAAATTGTTTTCCTTTTCCCCTTTTTTCCCTTTTCCCCTCTCTCGTCTCTTCTCAAAACCTCAGGTCCCCACCCACTTCACCCATTGTCCTGTCCCTCTCTCTCTCTCTCTCTTTCTCTCTATCTCACATTTCAATTTCAATTCCAATTCCTTTTCCGGGCAATTAGGGCTAAAGCTAAAAAGCGACACACTCTGTGGGAATTTCAATTTCAAAGAATTCCGATTCTTTCTCTCTTGAAAGCTCTTCCCCAAGAAATGGAGTCTAGTAGATGATCTCTCTCTGAAGAAAGAAAGAAAAACTGAGGTGAAGTGAAATTGTCATTATCATTGTTGGATTAGAATTAGCTTTTAGGGGTGGAGGAGAGATCCAGTGCTTCGCTGCTGGAAAAATGAGTGCGTCCAGGTTCATCAAGTGCGTCACCGTCGGCGACGGCGCTGTCGGCAAAACTTGCATGTTGATTTCCTACACCAGCAATACTTTCCCTACGGTCAGTTTAGAGTTCCTCTTTTCGTAATTTCTGCCTTCAATTTGGTCCTTTTTGTATGCTCATTTTCTTTCATGGATCTTTCTGGAACAAAAGAAACGAAAATTTGAGTTTTTTTTTTTTTTTTTTCCTTTCTCTTTGGACGATTTTATTATTCTTGAAAATGGCTGATAGTATGTTAATTGTATTTGGGGTTTGGATTAATTTAAACCTGATTTCGGCTAATTTAAGATAACAATAATTGATCAACTATGATTTTACTTTAAATTTCGTATTTTTGAGTAACATAGGGACTTATGCACACAGAGAAATGTATCTTCTTTGGAAATTTGAGTAGAGCACTTCCACTATTTGTAGGTTGATTCTTGGTTTTGTGTGGTAGGAAATATTCGTCGCTTTATTGCTTTTATTGTTCGAAAAATATTCAGTCTGCTGTTTATGTTGCTAATAATTTTCCTGTAAGATTATTTATTTTCAATTTTATTGTAACATTTTTTTCTCCAACAACAACAACAGCAACTAAACCTTAGTCCCAAATTTTTTTTTTTGGGTTTTTCGTGAATCCTCAACAGTCTAGTCAGGGTCGGCCAAATGTATTCTTAGGAGGCGCCCCAATATGTATCTGTAGTGTGGATCCATTCATAATAGAGTGACTAAATTTTATGTTGGCCACAAAATGTACTAATCTAAGCATAGACATGTGCGGAGTTTTTCGTGACATTTTTTGCTTTCTGTAAATGTACTTTGGGTTAGAACTTAGAAGTTATTGGTTGTTAACCATTTTGTCATTTTTCATTGATAATAGGACTATGTGCCAACGGTTTTTGACAACTTCAGTGCAAATGTGGTTGTGGATGGAAGCACCGTTAACCTTGGGCTATGGGATACTGCTGGTAATTATACAACCATCATTTTCAGATTTCCTGGATTTGCTTATCTTCTTCTTCTCCTCCTTCTTTTTTCCCTTCTTAATTGTAGGTTTCTAATGAATGATTTGTTGGACAGGTCAGGAGGATTACAATAGGTTAAGACCCTTGAGCTATCGAGGTGCAGATGTGTTTATTCTTGCTTTCTCTCTCATAAGCAAGGCCAGCTATGAAAATGTTGCAAAAAAGGTTTCAAAATCTTGACCAGTCTTTTTTTTTTAAATATATTCATTTTTATGTTGGATGTTTGCATTTGAGTGGGCTGAGATTTTTATTTTTATTTTTTTCTGTTTCAGTGGATTCCTGAATTGAGGCATTACGCACCTGGAGTTCCAATAATCCTCGTTGGGACAAAGCTCGGTACGATTTATTCTCAACATTCCATTTACATGCATTATTGATTGATACTGTTTGTAATCAGCTGTGTTTGTGGAATGTGGATGGAAGGTTGGTTGGGTACTTAATGACCAGTTTTGGTTTAATTGTCTCCAGTTTTTCAATATTTGAATCCTAGATTAGTTGGGTTTTTGCTCAAAGTCAAAGCCTTGATCAGATATTTAGGCAGTGTCTTTCTTAGGTCTTAGAATTGATTAGGTAGGACTGTTTACTCTCTTTTTTTTTCCTATTCTTTTCATAAATTTCTATGGCTTCTTAACAAGGAGGTCATCTTTGTTAGTAGGATGCTTGCTTATCATCCTGGTAGGTTTTTTTTCCAGCAATTGTATTACTCAGTTATGTTCTGCTGCTGGAAATAGAATTTTGTTGTTGTTGTTTGCTACCTAGTTTGACGCATGGCAGCATGGATTGATCGCCGCTTTTTCTGGTCAGTGACTCATGTCAAGAAGTTAGGCATACTTCATTTCATGCTTCTTTGTTTCTAGTAGCTATTGATGTAATGGCAGCAAGTGATACTACTAAGGCACATATAATTTTCATGGCATTTTTGGTATTAAAGGTTGCACTTGTTTGTTCATAAAGTCCAAACAAACCCCCTTCTCAACGTTAACAAACTTCAATCAGTTAACAAATTGAAGATCCTTTTGACTCTTAGGAGCTTGAGCTCAAGCAAATATCTGGTTCATCTGGAGGATCCAGAAATGATCTGGGAACTTTGTTCTTGCAGTTGTGGCCTTCAGTGATAAAGGGGGCCCGCATACTAGGGTAGGGGTATGGATGCTGGTGTGGGAAGAAGGAAAGGGGTATTCACATCACTGAAGCTATAACGGTAGAAAAATTATTGAAAAGACAGATATAAGGAATATGTTATTTGGCATTCCTATAGAAATGTTGATTTATGAGTCTTCTCAGGTTCATGCTTCTGTCTTTGGGCTTGAGTGTGACATGTTACTTGGCAAATGAGGCTAGTTCTGATGCGATATAAACTCCAGGGAGCTTAAATTTTAAATATTGTGCCTGTCAAACAGCTGGCAAGTTGAGTTCTGTACTTGTGGATTGAGATAAGGGAATGGAGATTTTCAAGCAGAAGATGGTTTGTGATGGACCAAAACTAGGGAACAGATGAACAAAACCTAGAGTCTTCAAGAAGTTATACAAAGTACTAAACCTAATACTGCTGCATAGTTGGGACTTGAAAACTTGATAAGTAACTTCTATGGGAAGAACATAAATGTGATTTTGACTTGTGAAACAAGCAATGCATGACTTCCTATGTTCAAAATTGTCTTTAAAATCTATTTTGATCAAGGCAAGTCATTATTGTACAACCTAGTTTAAGCCACGCACAACACTACCCTTCAAATCTTGAGGTCCTGTTATCTTTGTTTGCACTAACTTGATAGCCTTGAATTTCCATACTACAACCAGAAAAGATTGACCATGAACAATACAGCTATTTTGGGAGTGTAGTTATATTGATATGACTATATGTTAGATTCATGTCAATTAACTGATCATAATCCATATTGGAGTCAGCAAGAATTACATGTAATAATTTTGCATAAGATGGAATAAGCAGGTTTCAATTTATCTTTTAATGTAGATAGTTTTGTAGATTCTTGATCGTTCATTCCCGTGTTATTAAATATGGTGTAACTGTCTTTTTTTCTTTTAAAAAAAATATTCTCTATTTGTAATATTAAGTTTAAATTAATGGTCGCTCAGTCATCCTCCTCAGTTTTGTAATAGCACTTGAAAGTTGTGTTATTGGAGATTTATATTTTCAATTATTCAAAGTTATATTTTTATCAGAATCATTTTTGTCCACTTGATTCTAATCTGCTGTTACATTCTCGTCATACTCACTTTTTTTTTTATTTGTGCTGATTTATAATTTCGCTTCATAAATCTGGAAAGTTCACTGTTATCATTTGAAATTATACGATGCCAATTACAGGGCTTTAACTAATTTCTTTTCTTTCCATGCATCATTATGATCTTATATAACCTGCTTATCTAAAAAAAAATCATGATCTTGTATAACCGGAATTTGATCTGGTCATCAGATATGTTATGAAAAACCTACCAATTTTTTCTTTTCCTATTGATGCATTCTAGAAACTAACTTGAATGCTTATATATACAACCCCCCCTCCTCCCCCTATCCCCCCTCTCAAAAAAATTGTAAAAAAAAAGACATGTCAGTTATGGAACTAGCATAGAGTATGACTTTAGATAGAATAGAATGGAAGAAAAGAATACATGTGGTCAACCCTAACCAATCTGTTTGAGAATCAATACACTTGACTCCAAAATTTTGGGACTAAGACTTTGTTGTTGTTGTAATTATTGTTTCCTTCTTACTCTTAGTGCTACTACATATGTGTTAATGCTTGGTTTTTGCAGAAAGACTGCAACTTTTGTACTCGGTCTATGTCTAACTGGCCTTCACATCTGTAATGATCATAAGTAGCTTGAGAGTTTACACTGTTTTTGTGTTTGTGTATACCTGTTCTATTTTCTTGTTTTTATTTGGTTATGGATTTCTTTTGGGGATTATCTCTTGTGAGTGTATTTGCTTGAATATAATTGCTTCTGGCTATTCAAAGTATGTTTAAGAACTCTCTGATTTGACTTTGCTTGTTAATACATAATCTGAAGTTTTGTTTTATCGTTGCTATTTAAATTTTTATTCCTTATTCATGAAAGATGTACTTGTTTTTATAATTAGTTCCATCTATCTGCAGATCTTAGGGATGATAAGCAGTTCTTTATCGATCATCCGGGTGCAGTGCCCATCACTACAGCTCAGGTAAAATCTTTTGCACCCTGAATGTTTCTCTTTTATTCTCTACACCTGTTTTAGTTGATCTATGACCTTCTTAACATGTGGTTTTATATTCACTTTTTGCTGAAGGGAGAAGAGCTTAGGAAACTGATTGGATCTCCTGCCTACATTGAGTGTAGTTCAAAAACACAGCAGGTTTACACAATTTTCTTCATTTTTTTGTGCTTAATAATATTGGAAAATTGCCTTTACGCCCTTCTTACTTATTGGGCTCATGCCATATTGTCATTGCAGAATGTTAAGGCAGTTTTTGATGCAGCCATTAAGGTTGTGCTACAGCCACCAAAGCAAAAGAAGAAAAAGAAAAAGGCACAAAAGGGTTGTTCCATATTGTGATTCAGAGGAGGGATTGTATTTGACATAGGAGACAATGACCGACCAGCCTATTTTTCATCTCTATATCAGTCAGTCAAGTCAGTCCTTGTGTCTGTTCTTTTTTCTATATCCATGCGACCATGTCCTCTTTTAAGGAAGCAGCAACCTGTGGTGTATATTCTTTGACTGACATGCTAGGGATCAAATGTGAAAGCATGAAATTATTAGTTTCTGGCTTTACCTTTGTTTTCATGATCTGTAACTCTGGTGAACTAGCATATTCCTTGTTGACCCCATGTACACGTATCCGTGTTTAAAAATTTGTCTCCTGTATTAACCAGATGCGAGGAAGTGAACTTGGTTATATCATTCGTAATTTGTGTTCTTAATCTTCTACTGTTTCTGTGTGGTACTGCAAGTTTTGGATGCTTTTAAAAAGTATGTTTTTCTTTTGACAAATACAGTCTAGTCTGTGATCACGCAAATGAGGAAACCTGAGTTGGCTGTGCACGTCTTAACGTGATTAACTATACATATGGTGGATGTGTTATCATTGGATTTTGTTTCTTAAATCATGATTCATGTTATCAATGAATGTTGGGATTTATACGAAGGTGCTATAAAAATATGCATGGGCGTTTATGATTGCCACCTCTAAACATTTTTCAAAGATGAAGTAGCCATTGCCGTCTGTGGTAGACCCTAATAAATTTCTTAATATAAATAATTATGAAATCTTGGAGGAAGTAATTTGATTCGGAGGTCTACAATTCGTTGTTTCTTCTTTTCATGATTCCCAGACTTTGGTTATTTGTAGGACTGGCTAATTTTAAAATTTCAATTTGACAAGCAGTCTGGCAGCCCAACGAACAACTTAAGGAGCTAAATTTAGAATTTTTTGGGCCGAAAAAAAAAAAATTCTTTATATGGCCTTATGGGCCTCTAATGTGTATATAAAAAAAGCTCATTTGGATTTTTTTTTTTGAGAAACTCATTTGGAAGTATAAAGCTTTAAAAATTTGTATTTAAATCAAATAAAAGGAAAATAAGCTATGGTTAACTTGTCCAATCTGGCTTTACCTTACACAGGTTTTCCCTCCCTTCGAAGAATTGATAGAGCAGGAACATGTTTTACTCATTCCATCCCGCCATATATATATATATATAGAGAGAGAGAGAGAGAGAGGTTTAAGTTATATTTGGTGTACAACATTACCAAACGAGCCCTAAATTTACATAAAATCCAACAATAAAAATATCATTATTTGCCATTTTACTTTATATCTTTATTTTAAGAAATTTCACCATTGTCTCTAATCCTGCATTAAATTCTTCCTTTGGCTTAGTTGCCCAAATAGTATTCCTTCCAATGAAGTTTTGGGTTCAATGGGTTTTATCCTTGATATTACAAGTTCCTTATGTGATTCGACTACTAAATCTCCAATCCACATACTCTGTGAATGTGTGGTAGACTAGGACTTCTGGAATAAGCTTGGAAGTCCTCACACCATGCAGTCTTCTTTCTCTGTCTTTTCATATATGGTTGGAAGAGAATGCCTTAGCTCACAATATTCCCATGAAGTTGGTATCCCTCGGAACATCCTTTTTCCCTTTGGCATATGACAGCGTATAAATAATTACATCTTCAGGTCTGGAGTTATTGATCAGAATATCTATGAAAATTTCTTAAAACAAAGTGCATAAGTTTAAATTGAAGACAAATGGTGCCTCCCATGGCAACCCTGAGATTGCAGGTGGGGGAGGGCTTATTAGAAACCAAAATGGGCAATAGATCAAAGGTTTCGCAAGATACATGGGTAACACCAACAATATCACGGTTGAAATCTAGGCTCTACGTGATGGGCTATTATTGGCTAAAGACCTTGAAATTTCATATCTTATTTGTAGAACTTGACTCTAGTGCTATGGTCAAGTTGATGCTTAATTTCTCTACAAATGCTTTTATGGGACCTCTTTTGACTAATTGCAAAAACATGATCCATACTATACCCAACAAGCAAATTAGGCATATCTTCCAGAAGCTAACAAGTGTACTGATACACTTGCTAATATGTATTATATAGGAATCACTTTGTTATCTAATTATGTATCTTTTGCTAAACCACCGGATGTGGTAGAGCATTAGCTGGTACTTGATATGGCTAAACACGCATGTAACAAACTTATCAATAACTAATCTATCATATATCCTTTATTTACTAAAACAAAACAAAAAAAAAACCCCCGAAACCACCTCATTATTCTCTTGGTATTGTAATGATTATCCATTTCCTTTCTCTTTCATTTTTGCCTTATTTAATATTGAAATTTTAAACCACCCCATTATTAAAAAATAAAAAATAAAACCCTTATAATCCATCCCACTCGCCCACTTTAATCCCAAGAAAAATACACCCTATTTCGGGTAAGGATGGCAATGGAGCGAGGTGGGGCCAAAGAATGGGGTCTTCGCTCCTGCCTCGCATGATTTTGTCTTGTCCCATCTCCGTCCCGCCCTGCATGACGGGAAAAATTTGCTTGCCCCTTCCCCACCCCTTAGGGCCCCGTGAAGCCCCACTCCACCCTATAAAACTCTACTTCTTGTTGATTTACCCACAACTATTACAATTTTTTTTAATAAAACATGTTTCATTAAGAAAAATATACTTGTAATTCCAAATAAATTTATCCCATCAAATCAAACTAATTTTTAACAAAAATTGAATAATATTATCCAAGTGTTTTTCAAGACAATATCACAATAAAAAGGAAAATCTTTTACTACAAAATTAATGATTCAATAATATATAAATTTGTTTCTAATAAAAACAAAAGAAAACATTAAAATTCTTACCTTATTTCCAACCTTGCTAGAGAAAAAAAAGAGGCAGAGAACTCCATTAGGTAGAATAAAATAAATTCATAATATGTTTGTATAAATAGTAAGATTTTAGAGTGAAAAATTTACAATTTAATCCTTATTAAGGCAAGGCGGGGCGAGGCAAGGCGAGGCGAGGCGAGGTGAAGTAGGTCTAAAAAGTCTAAACTCATTCCCACCCAACCACCTTTGCATGGCAGAAAAAATCGTGTAAGGCGAAGCAGGGAAGGACAGGTCAATCGGGGTGGAGGAAAATTACCATCCCTAGTTTCGGGTGTACGGTGTCTCCCTATCGCAGCTGAACGTCATCGTTTAATTCATTTCCAAAAAACTACTATTATATTTACAACTACAAATCAATCACAGCTGCGGTGAGTCCACTTTAATACTTCCTACCAAACGTTCAACTCTCGTTGGTCGTTAACGTTCCTGTTTTTATTTTTTCGGTAGGATTTGTTCGTTTACGTTCTTCATCCTTCATTACATTCATTGCCTCATCACTGCTTACTTTCCAAACTAGTTTAGGGAACACAGAGAGAGAGAGAGAGAGATGATGATAAACGGAATTGAGGACGAAGATAAATGGCTGGCCGAAGGGATCGCCGCCATTCAACACAACGCCTTCTATATGCACCGCGCTCTCGTAATCTCATTCTCATTTCTCTTTACTTTTCCCCATTTTTTAACCTAATTTATTTCGTAAACCCTAATTTCCACAATTTCTTTTAATTTTAATTTGATTTCTTTTTTTTTTTTTTTTTTTTTTTTTATCGTCTCAGGACGCCAATAATCTCCGAGAAGCCCTAAAGTACTCGGCTCAGATGTTATCGGAGCTTCGAACTTCGAAACTCTCACCTCACAAATACTACGAACTCTGTAAATTTTTTTTTTCTCTCTTTCTAAATTTGCCAATCAATATGATTAGTTTGGGTTTAATTTGTGAAGTATATTTTGAATTTTGGACTATAAGATATGCGAGCGTTCGATGAATTGAGGAAGCTGGAGATGTTCTTCAAAGACGAAAGCAGGCACGGGGTTTCGATTGTGGATCTCTATGAACTTGTTCAGCACGCTGGCAACATTTTGCCTAGAATGTAAGCTTCTTTTGATCATGCTTCAATTGCATATGGAATATTTTGATAACCTTTTGTAAATGTGGCATTTATGAATCTGCAATTGATAGGGATCAACAAGTTATCGAAAACTGTTTTGTCTCTTTGAGAGAGGAGAGGTTTTTTTTTTTTTTTGGCTGATTCTTATTCAATTGTATACAAATAGTAAAGGAAAATTGATATTTCTCACATAAACAAGTTGAAACTAGAGCAAAAATAAAGTATTTCTTTGCAAGCATAAGAGAAATAGAATGAATAGAAAAATAACTGTGAAAGAATCCCTGATCGTGTTAGGCGGCATTAACTTAATACCAGAACTGATAGTTGAATTAGAAAGGCTTTTCATTCATGGGTAGGTGGTTGTACCTTATGAGAAGACAATAAATTTTGCAAATAGTCATTTTTATACGTATATATATATATATATATATATTTTTTTTTTTTTTTGACAGGTCCAGAAGGCAGTTCTCGTTTTTGCTTAATTAAGAGAAATAGAATGAATAGAAAAATAACTGTGAAAGAATCCTTGATCGTGTTAGGCGGCATTAACTTAATACCAGAACTGATAGTTGAATTAGAAAGGCTTTTCATTCATGGGTAGGTGGTTGTACCTTATGAGAAGACAATAAATTTTGCAAATAGTCATTTTTATACGTATATATATATATATATATTTTTGACAGGTCCAGAAGGCAGTTCTCGTTTTTGCTTAATTTCAACTTTATTTTCCATAACCTTGTCTCTTGTCTTTCTTAGATAATATTTGGCTACAAAAATCTTCATTGATTTATTTATTTGCATGATTGTGTATTAACTTCAAATATTTACTGATTTCAACATGGGTATGCTCTAATATAATTTAATTTGTAATTTTGTCCACATTTCGGGGCTACAAGTTGATATAAGCAAAAGAAAATAGAAGGTCATTTTTTTTTAATTTAAGGTGGAAAATTTATCCTCTTCTTCATGAGGAGGGAAGTATTATATACTTCAATCAGAAATTATTATGATGTGTTGGAATCAGCTAAGGGTTTAATAGGTCAGATATGATTTGAAAATTTCAATTACGTTTCGGAAAAAAAAAAGGTGAGATGCTTTTCATTGTTACTTGCCCATTCCAGCCCATTCCGATTAAATTTGAATTTCTTTCAGATGGGCTTATTCATGTTTGGTTATTTCAGATATCACATTTTTGTCAGTGCATGTGAAGTCCATTTTGTTGATTTACCAGGTATCTCCTATGTACAGTAGGATCTGTGTACATCAAATCTAAGGAGGCTCCTGCTAAGGATGTCCTTAAAGATCTCGTGGAAATGTGTCGTGGTGTTCAACATCCAATCCGTGGGCTCTTTTTAAGAAGTTATCTTGCTCAAATCAGTAGAGATAAATTACCTGATATTGGTTCAGAATATGAAGGGTAAGGTGGTTGCTTGATTACATATATTTCCATTTTCAAAATGAAGTTATCTGTTCCAGCAGTTGATTGCTCCGCGTTTTAATCTGTTCAATATTCATGGAATTGTGCCATTATCTTTCTGCAGAGATGCTGACTCTGTTGTGGATGCTGTAGAATTTGTGCTCCAGAATTTCACTGAGATGAATAAGCTTTGGGTACGACTGCAGCATCAGGTTCGTTGGACTTCTACAAATCCTTATCTGCTTTCATGCTTGAACATGCATAGAACCACTGAACTTGCATGCCACAGAGGTAAAAATGAGCCATGATGGCATGATTTTGGCCATGCAGATGTTTTGGTGCTTGTGAATCATTCATACTCTTTGGCGATCCTGAGTTGAGGACTTCAATTGGGCTTTCTGGTCTGCAGGGACCTGGTCGGGTGAGAGAGAAGCTGGAAAAGGAAAGGAGCGAGCTCCGTGATCTGGTAATATCTGAAACTACCACCAGATGAAATTGTGTAATAGATTTGGTAGAGTAATAAAATTTCTGTTTTTCTTATTTGATTTACTAGGTTGGGAAAAATCTCCATGTGCTCGGTCAAATAGAGGGCGTTGACCTTGGAATGTACAAAGATGCTGTTCTTCCCAGAGTCTTAGAGCAGGTCTATTAATCTATTCTTTTCTCAGGTTTCATTTATTTATTAAATTTTCTTCTAAATTTCCACCCGAGAAGCCCTCTCTGATCAACTTTCTAATAGTAACAAAATTGGGTTGTGCAGATTGTCAACTGCAGTGATGACCTTGCTCAATATTATCTGATGGATTGCATAATTCAGGTCTTTCCTGATGAGTACCATTTACAGACCCTTGAGACATTATTGGGTGCTTGCCCCCAGCTTCAGGTGAGTGTCATGACATATTGGATATTATTTTCTTTTTCAGGTTTGCATAAGTTCTTACATTTGGCTTTGTTCTGCTATTTTGTTTTTGTTTCGTGTGGGGGACGCAGAAGACATAGTTCAACAATTCCAATCTGGAGACAGATTGCACACCCCTTGCACTAGGTAGTTGCCATGCTGCCCACGATATCATGTCCTTAGGAGGACCATTCAAGCCTAGTGTGGGACGGCAGGAGCATTTTAAAAGCTGTAGCTTTTATGGGAAGCTTCAGCCTTTTAGGAAGCAAGTCCTAGGTGGCTTCTCAAAAACAGCCTAAAATGCCTAAGTATCTTAACACAATCAGTAAAAAGCTGAAGCACCCTAGTTGACATAGTATCTTTTTTTTTTTGAAGGGGGAGGGGTTGTGCCATTTGAGCACAACCTAATTGGCTGAGGTTACCTAACATCCTACAAGCAACTTCAGCTTTTTAATATTTTAAACACCCTTGTAAAAGCAGTCTACAAATGCATCCTTTAAGTGGTTTACAAATGCATACTTTGGAACATGAACATTGTCTAGGAACTAACCATGGTGCAAGAATTATTATTAAATGCCTCTGAAGTGAACATGTGAAAATTGTCTCCTTATATGATAAACATACAACACTAGGTTGGGAAAACACATACATGTCTACCCTTTTGCATAATACATATGTGAAGGATCTTTGATATCAAAATTTTCAGTGTCTTGCATTTCTTCTTAATTCTGATTAAAACAATATACTCAATAAAGATATCCTTTTGCCTTTCTTCTTTTCCCTTAACCACTATCTGAATATGTTTCTTTTTGCAGCCAACAGTTGACGTCAAGACAGTGTTATCTCAATTAATGGAGAGATTATCAAATTATGCTGCTTCAAGTACAGATGTTAGTTATCTATATGCTTAGTTATCTATATGCTGTCTTTGTGATATATGCTTTCTCATTTTTTTGATCATGGTTTTCTTGTGCCAGGTGTTACCGGAATTTCTGCAAGTGGAAGCTTTTGCAAAATTGAGCAGTGCTATTGGGAGGGTAAGATTTCCCCAAGATGTAAATATATGTTGACTGTTATTTAAATTTGGAAGCGCTATACAAACTCAACCATTACGTTGCATTTTTTTTTTTTTTGGGCGTAGAGGGGGGGGGGGGGGGGGGGGGAGTCTCTGGTTTTAATCTTGGCGGTACCTTTGTTGCAATTTCTTATCTTATAAAAACAGTTGACTTATAGCTACTGCTTTCTTGAAATTTTCATACAAAACTAGAACTGATATCCCAGATATCCAATGTACTGAATTAACATGGCGTAACACAAAACTTAATTAGATATCATTGGACTGCCTTCATATTTCATGCTCTGTGCACTGTTTCTTCAACGGAAATGGGAGATGTTCTTTCATGCTGGGAAAAAAAAAGCAGCATTTAGTTCAAAATCAGAAAGGAATGACCTAAAACAATTTAATTAGGTATCTAATATTATAACTTCCAATTGGAGCATGCGCTCCATTTGATATATTAGCAATGGGGACATATAACCTGAAAAGAGCATGCACCCCATATTATATATCTGCAATGGGAGAATAGGGTACATATATCCTGAAATATATATTAAAAAGGAGTTTTTTGATAGGTAATTGCAATTGTTTAAAAATCAAAAAGTGTATACAGGGAGTATACAAATCAAAGAAAAACAGTAAAGCAAAACAAGACTAGAAAAGAACATACACAGAACCAGCCGTATAATTAATGGCACAAAAGTAGAGTGGAGGACTTCAATCCCCATTCATAGAGAGTAGTCAGAAATAAAACTTGAGGTTTGGTACAGTGGACTCTTTGTAAAATGCGGCAATTCCTTTCACCCCAAATGCACCACATCAAACATACCAGGCTGCCTCCTTACAGTCCCATATCTACGAGAACCCAACTTACCATTCCAGGATTTCAGCATTGAAGCAACAGAGTTTGGCATTACCCAAGAAATCCCAACTAGGCAGAAGAGAAAATACCACAGATTAGAGGCAATAGGGCAATGCAGCAACAAGTGCCTAGTGATTGTGAAAGAGATGCAGAGTCAGGGCTGTGGGTGTCAACATGGTGAATGTGGGTAAAGAAATTTAATTAGGGGCTTTGGTTTTTTCATAAAACCACAGTTGGGGTATTCATATTTGAAGGGAAAAGAGAGCCTTACATTTTTTTGCTCAACTGACTCCATGGGCTTGGGCATGCAAATGCATTTATTATCCTTTCTTTAATTTAACAGAAGCCTTTCTTCAATTTTTTCCATGCTATGCATATGTTTAATTTAAATGTGGAATTGTGCTGTATATATGTTGATCAACTACATGCAATGGCAGGTGATAGAAGCACAGGTCAACATGCCTATTGTTGGAGCCATAACTTTATATGTCTCTCTTCTTACATTTACTCTCCGTGTTCATCCTGATCGACTTGATTATGTGGATCAAGTACTGGTATGTTGTCTCTTGAAGCTCATTTATAACAATGATTAGAGCACCTATTGGTTCCACCTAACTATTGCATGAAATTTTATATGGAAGGTGTTCTGGTCAGAGTAGATATATAACATGGATGGAAATTTTTTGAGGTTCTGTTTAGAAATGGATTTTTCTGACAAGGTTATGCTGACTTGGTTGTTCTTTATTTGAATTTTTATTACAGGGAGCATGTGTTAAGAAGCTCTCTGGCAAACCAAAACTTGAAGACCAAAGAGCAAAAAAACAAGTCGTTGCGCTTCTGAGTGCTCCACTGGAGAAATACAATGATGCTGTCATGGCCCTGACACTTTCTAATTACCCCCGTGTGATGGATCACCTTGATAATGAAACAAATAAAGTCATGGCAATGGTTATTACTGACAGCATCATGAAGAATTACACTTGCATCTCTACTGCTCATCAGGTGGGCTTCTTCTCTGTTTTTTCTACAATCTTAACTTTTTCTTATTGGAGGAGTGTGGTTAATAACTTAATATGCTGTTTGTAGGTTGAGGTGTTGTTTGAATTAATTAAAGGGCTCATCAAGGACTTGGATGGAACTGCTGCGGATGAGGTGCATATAAAAAGTTTTTTTGCAAACAGAATTTCATCTTATAAGATAGAGATTTGAATATTAAAATTCACTTGGTAGCCTGCTATCAACACCTTTTGATCCACATGATTTCTTATTTCTTTCTTTATTTGGGATATTTAATCTTTATTTTACTGTTAGAAACATATAATGATTTTTCTTCTTTACGTCTCTCTCCTTGGTTTGTTCCTGCTATACCCTACCAATAGCTTGATGAGGAGGATTTTAACGAAGAACAAAATTCTGTTGCTCGGCTCATTCACATGCTTTATAATGATGACCCAGAGGAATTGTTAAAGGTAAGTAATTGATGTCTTGAAAGTTTTCTGCATCAGCATTGTTTCTTTTGATGCTAATGTTACTTGAATCTCCTTAAATCCATTAACATCTTATAAAATACCTTGGATGCTCTTTTTTTTAAAGATATTATTGTTGGTGGTCATTAAATGGGTATGCTGATAGAAATAAAAGAGATAAAGAATCTAAAGTCAGCTTGTTATGTACAATGGAGAATACAAAAATCCTAGGCTTTGGACTGTCAATCAAAGTTTGCACACACCTTGTGAAATGCAAATAAAAATACTGGGTGCCAACAATAAATTAATATTATTTAAGATATTGTAATGCTACATATAAAATAATTGTAATTGTAAGCCTCAAGAATCAGAACCCTCAAATTATTTTCAGCCTTTTATTATTATTATATACTAATGCGAATATTTTTCTTGTCTTGGAGATATCCCATGAAGCAATAGTGCCTTGGTCCAACTCTTTTTTAGGTTAATTTGGTCTACAGTTTGTAGGAAAACTCTTAAAGATTTTGGGGTGTTTCAACTTTTTTGATAGCAGGGCTTGTGTAAACCTCTGTCTGACATTTGTTCAGACATATGTGAAAAATATTGGGCTGTGCTGAACATCCCATGTCTTTTTGAAACTACAGTACTTGTTTCCATTTCCATAAATCTTAGGTTCTGGTATATTTTTCACTTCATGTTTATGACTTAAGAATTATTTTCTGATGTTCTCACTTTCCGATCTTCAGATCATATGTACCGTGAAGAAGAGTATAATGAATGGAGGACCAAGACGCCTGCCTTTTACTGTTCCTCCTCTTATATTTTCTGCACTCAGGGTATGTTTCTTCCTGGTTATGGCAGACTGTTGTTTCTTTTTTTCCATGCATGCAATTTCCATTGCAAGATATACGTGAGTGAAAAAATTGCATCAAGTACTTTTTTCTTTTCGGTCTGGACTTGACTGTGAACGAAGAAAGAATTTCTGGAGTGGAAATTTGTCGTCAGATTCTTGTTAGGACCTTTATAATATTATGGATGGTCAACAAGATTGTGAATCTGACTTCTATAATTTTTGGTGAGGACTTTAATGATTGCTACTCCTTTGAACCAATCAACTTAGAAGAGTTTGTGTACCCTATGCACATTTTATGAGTCTGTGCTCTCAGTCAACCCATTTAAGGTGCGTATAGGAGTATTTCTAAGAGCCTCTTATAAGTTACTGTTCTTAATCAATAAGTAAGCCATATAGTTGGGAATTTAGAACTCATAATCTTAAGGCTTAAACTCAAGACTAATATCAGAAGCTTTTTTTTATTAAAAAAAAATTACATGTGCTCATGGAAACTAGAATTAGATAATATATGCAAATTGATAATTTCAATTTAACAGCTTCAAAGCATTAAGGCCAAGTAAATTACATAGCATGCTAATTAGGGGTGTAAATGGGTGCGTTGCAGTTACAGGCAATTTTTTTCACTGCACCACCATGGTCAGCTTCCTGGTTTGCTCACCACACTGCATCTTAAAGGGGGTCAGTGACCGAATCGGCTTGGATTGGTGTGATTGGGTCGGTTGGCCAGTTAGTTCAATGCTATTAATTTTTTTTTTTTTTTTTTTAAAGCTAAATGATGAATACAGGAAATACTTTTCTCTCAAAAATTCTTTTACATTGATAACACCCCTGAGCCATTTGTATCACATATTTTACATATCTTTTAAAAAAAATTAGTCAAAAACAAAGAAAATAAACTATTTGAAAAAAAGAAAAAAAAATTTGGAAATTACCAATTTGGGATTTGGGATTACGGACAGGGTTTTTCTTCGGTGCAGTCTCAGTTTGTCCAGCTTGTTGTACACCCCTAATGGCTCAGAATCCTTAAAGCATCTATAAAAGATGACATATTATATGCAATAGAACTTTGAAAACATTAAATGAATCATGGTGTTCTGGAAAATGGACATACTCAACCCTTAGTGCACTTCAGGTTCCTAACTTCTTTTTATGAAGAAAGGAACTCTATATTTCTAGTTTATGACATGGATCCAGTCATTAGATTCTCTAAGGACTTGGTTCAAAGGTGAGTTGAATCCCTACATGTAAGGTTTACATGTATCAAGAAGTCGTTATTTATGCTATCTTTGTAACTATCATTGCTATGAAAAGTTCATCTGCCTTGGGGAAAAGAAAGGAAAGAAAAATAAAAGAACCAAAAATCTTAGAAGGCCCAAATTGTGCAGAAATATCACCATTTTCTACTATGTGTGATTGTGTAAAGTGAAAGAATACATATGAAAGAAATGTAATTTTGCTGGCAAGAACTTGAGCTGATGATAAAGAAGTGCACTTGAAAAAGTCAATTCTTTCTGACCACTGCACAGTATTTGTAGTTGGTAGTTTTTATTTGGATGCTATTTATATACAAAAAATCAGCATACATATCTTTTTCTCTTTTGAGTTTGATTTACTCAATTTTGGTGGAGTAATTACCTCTTGAATTTGTGTATAGGAGTTCACATTTGATAGTTTATTATAAATGAACCTTAATTTTGAAAGACTGTTCAGAAAGTTGTTTGTGGCTTGTAGTTGATAAGGCAATTACAAGGTCAGGATGGGGACGTAGCGGGAGAGGAAGTGCCTGCAACTCCAAAGAAAATTTTTCAGATATTAAATGAGGTAACTTTTGAACTGATGTGGAAGACAATGTCAAATTTTACATATTGATTCTTACAAGACTGAAACTTTTTAGACATGTCCTCGTAGACGAAAATACTTCCTTATAGACTTTCTTGACAGCGTTGTCCATTTTGTTATGTCTGTTGGATGGTGCAATTTAATTACAAAAAATCAGTTTTAAAATTTCCTTATCTGGTTTCCTATACATCTTCTTTCACTAAAGTAACTATGGATTTTTCTTAGTTTTTTCTATTATTTATTTCCTTTTTTCTCCTCTCCATATAAATTCATTTTCTATGTTGGATGCTTGTACTCTTAATATGACATTATAATTGTTTTGTTTCAGATGATCGAATCTCTTTCCACTGTTCCATCTCCTGAACTGGCATTAAGGTTGTACCTGCAATGTGCTGAGGTATGCCTTGACTTTGTCTGGTGCTGCAGAAAACAAGATCAGAAAATTATTTTTTGGGAGCTCCTAGAATTCTTTTCTAGAGCTTGAATAATGATACTTTTTAAAAATAATATAGTTTTCAAGATTCCCCCCTGCTTCATTGTAACTACCGAATTATCAAAAAAATAGTTTTCAAGATTGAGGGAGAAGGCTTCCTTTACTTTTTGTGGCAAAGTGGTAATAAAATTTCTAGACAAAAATGTAAAACTGACCCTCTAACTTTCAACGTTTTTCATTTCAGTCCTCTAACTTTCAGTTTTGTTATTTTAGTCCTCTAACTTTCAATTTTTGTCAATCCAGGCTTCCGTTAGAACTCAGTTAAGACTGCTGTTAAACTCATTGAGAAATGACCGTTTTGCCCTTTTTCTTATTTCGAAAAAAAAAAAAATTAAGATTCTATCTTCTTGTCCAACAAATCAAACACAACAGCTAGTACTTCTTGTACTTCAGACAGACAGAGATAGAGCCGCGATGCAGCTGATCAATGTCGTGATCGCGACTCGGAAGCTGACTCGGAACCTGGAGTCGGACTCGACGGGGCTTGGCGGCATACCGTTCGGAACGGCGTGGTGGTTCATCTACGCCGGGATCTCTTGCTTCCTTGTCCTCTTCGCCGGAATCTTTTTTTTTTTTTTTTTGAAAACCCCCTTCCCCTGAAATCAAAACTAACATTGAGAGAGGAAGAATCGGTTTCAACAACCCCAGAAGTTTTTGTCGGATCCGGTTATTCTGTTCTTCAATTCATTTTTAATTTAAAAAAAAAAAAAAAAAAAAAACACAACCAGAGAGCTCTAACCAAGCTCGAATCTCTCTGTTATCTTTGTGAGACGAAAGCAGTTAATCTGAGGAAGAAGAAACCAGACGCAAAGAAGTGAAGATGAATATATTCAGATTATTTGGTGATATTTGGCCAGCGTCCTCATCTTGCTCCTCAAGATCTGGGGTTATTGAACCGGATCCGACCCATTTTGGACCGGATCCGACACAAACTTCTGGGGTTATTGAAACCGATTCTTCCTCTCTCAATGTTAGGGATTTGGGTCTCAATTTGTCTGTGTTTTGATTTCAGGGAAGGGGGTTTTCAAAAAAAAAAGGTTTCAGGTTCTTCCTCTCTCATTGTTTTCTTTCTTTACAGGTTTTTTTTTTCTTTTTCTTTTAGTTCCGAAATTAAAAAAAAAAGAGGGCAAAACGGTCATTTCTCAATGAGTTTAACAGCAGCCTTAACTGAGTTCTAACGGAAGTTTGGATTGACAAAAATGGAAAGTTAAAGGACTAAAATGACAAAACTGAAAGTTAGAGGACTGAAATGAAAAACGTTAAAAGTTAGAGGGTCAGTTTTGCATTTTTGCCAAATTTCTATTACTTATTAAAATAGATTTGTGTGAAACATTTTACAATGGCATGACATGTGTGAACATTTCTATTACTTATTGTAACCTTTACTTTTTGTGGCAAAGTGGTAATAAAATTTCTATTACTTATTAAAATAGATTTGTGTGAAACATTTTACAATGGCATGACATGTGTGAACATTTCTATTACTTATTGTGCATGAAATTTTACAATGCCATTACCATAAATTTTCTCACACTTCATTAAATAGAATCACTATGCATTTTATCTTGATTATATTTTCCATTGATAAAGAAAGCCTTAATGTCATGTCAGATATCTGTAGCTGGGGGACTAACTGTATGTTTCTAAACTCTTTGTTTTTTTGTTCCTTGCTGATCAGGCTGCTAATGACTGTGGTCTTGAGCCTGTTGCTTATGAATTTTTCACTCAGGCATTTGTATTATATGAAGAAGAAATTGCGGTAATTGTCCAAGAAATAATTTCTTGTGATTGAGTTTGCTTTGGATTACTGACAAGAAGTGGCCATTTGTCGTCAAATGTTTTAATCAATAAGCAGTGTCTCACATTTAGCCTAGCCATATTTGTTTTATTCACATGAGTATTTACCTTTCTTTTAGGACTCCAAAGCCCAGGTGACTGCAATACATCTGATAATTGGAACCCTTCAGAGGTTGAATGTATTTGGTGTTGAGAATAGAGATACTCTAACACACAAGGCCACAGGGGTAATGATGCTTGAATTGCTGTCTAATTAATGTGCTCTTGTTACCCATTCCTGCTAAAACTCATAATGATGTTTTTCCTTTGTGTCAGTATTCAGCAAAGCTTCTAAAGAAACCTGATCAGTGCAGAGCGGTTTATGCATGTTCGCATCTTTTTTGGGTTGATGATCAGGATGGAATTAAGGATGGAGAGAGGTACACTGCGAGATATTTTACATCCATATATCTGACTATACCGGTTGCCTGGTTTCATTTATCTTAATGTGTCAATTTGTTGGCATTTTATTTTGGCATTATTTTTTTCTGCTTGTTGAGTATTCTTGATAATGGAAGCAACAATGCAACATAGTAGTTCTTGATCTTTTATTATCATTGCTGTTAAGTAGTTTGCTTCCTAGGGTATTAAGCTTTCACTTCTAGGGGTAATCCATAGTTTACCTGAGTTGCCACATATATGGAAGAGGACATAACTACTGGTGCTATTTCTATTTACAGGGTCCTGCTTTGCTTAAAGCGTGCCTTGAGGATTGCAAATGCTGCTCAACAGATGGCCAATGTTACACGGGGTAACAGTGGGCCAGTCACACTCTTTGTTGAAATACTGAACAAGTCAGTGGTTTAGAGTCCTACCAATTTGAACTTTGCTGTTATACACGCATGGTTAATAGCTTTATGTTTATTTTTTGATTCATGGGTCGTTATATGCATCAGGTATCTTTATTTTTTTGAGAAGGGAAACCCCCAAATTACAAGTGCTGCAATCCAGGGTCTAATAGAATTAATCACAACTGAGATGCAAAGCGAATCTACAGCCCCCAATGCTGCTTCAGATGCTTTCTTTGCTAGCACGCTGCGGTACATCCAGTTTCAGAAACAGAAAGGCGGGGCAATGGGTGAAAAATATGATTCTGTCAAGGTTTGACTTATTACGTGTGAAGTTATGCTACTGAAAAGTGTGGATATATAAACAAGCAAGTTTGGGGCTTAGAGGAAGGAAATGATGGGGAGAGGTGAGCAATGAGCACAATTGTATAAAATGCCTGCACCTTGACAGGAACTCATATATAGGTTTTTCTTCCGCCTCCCTTCTTTTTTCCCTTCTCCCCTTCGACCATTTTCATTATATTTTTTAAAGGTAATTAGTAAATTATTTTTTATTGGTTTGAGGGTTTGTGTGAGTTTTCACTGTTTGTGGCTTGCCTTTTGATCCCTCTACTGTTCTATACTCGAACCTTTATTTCATTAAATAATATGCTGTTTTTGGGGCTAAGATTGGCATCTCTTAATTGTTATATTTGTATGCTTTTAAATACTCAAATCATTCACATTAAAATGTGTGTGCCTACGTGCACGTACATCTCGGGTTACAATCATGGGCAAAGTTATTTGGTTTAAAACTTCATTGTTTTGGAGTTTAACTAGGAACCACGCTATGAATTTACTGTCAGGAAGGCAAAACATTTGGAAATTGCAGTGTTGCACCACTTGGCGACATTGACGGCGAAGCATGATAGTAGACTTTAGGAGAGAAAGTATCTCATATATCGAATATATACATATTCCTTCTCAGTGTGTCAGTCTCACATGACTTGATATGAAACTTCTTCCGACCTATTTGCACCAATAAGCTAGGCAAATTTTGATTGGCCAAATCTAAGAAGGGAGAAAGTGTGGGGTTGGAAGATCAAAGTTTGAACCACCTCAATGTTTTGAATCACTCATGAGTCGTGTCGTACTTAAAACGAATTGAATTGATTAATTTGTTGATGTTCATTTATTAATTATTTGTGGCAAGGTGAAAAATTGGTTGCCTTTTAGGCTGCCCCTTAGGGCAATCTTTAATAAAAATAAGGTCAGGGAATGGGATGTTCATCTGTGAGGTTGCCTGGTTGGGTTTCAAAGACATTTTTACATTGCATTGACGCGGTTTCTCCAAAATAAGAATTGTCACTATATCACAAGGTTTGAAAAGCTCAAAAGGCCGAGGTCGATGGTGGTGATTACAATTATTAAAAAAAAAAAAAAAAAAAGTTAACAAATGCCTTAAGGCATTTGTTAGTGATCCATTTTAGGAACATTTTTATAGGAAAAAAAAATTAATGTTTTGACAACATTTTCAATTTCTCATAAAAATTGTTTAAAAACTTTTCTTAAATGGTTTATTAACAATTGCCTAGCACCCATTAACATGACCCAAAATACAAAAACAAAACAAATCACTAATTACCACTGCCAATTCGAGTCATGATTGTCATGGCTGTCGTAGTGTAGTTTTTATGAACATCCCTACCCATCTATATATATAATAATAGATGAAGTTAAAAGAAACTAAAATTAGAATTTCAAATTAGAGTTCCAATTTTGCGCCATGTGGCCTAAATTATTTATTCTTAAAAAGTTTTATTTCTTAATTTTAGAATCAAATGTGAGATTACATCATAAATATTCATTCAAATGAGTTATTAAGTACAAAAACCAAAGAATCTAGAATAAATAAATCGTAAAAAAAAAAAAAAAGCGTTTCACAATAATTTTTTTTTTTAAAATAGACAATTTACATTTTATACCTAATAATACCCTTACAAATTTTTTTAAAGAGTTAACAAAATATAAAAATGATTATCAATAATATTTAAATTATATATATAAGAATTATATTGTGCAACTTATTGTATATCTTCAAGTGTATTCATACATATGCACGAAGTTACAAGCTAGTTAAGAGTAATGATTGTCATACAATGTCTACCACATAGATTTCAATTAAAATTGTGATATCATGTTTTCACACTTGTATTTTACTATTTCACAATTATAACTGATCCGCGTTTTAAAACACGTTTTCAAAGGCGGTAGGTAATTAGCTACATGCAACAATAATTAACCTTCCATAAATATCTTGATTACCTTTGCGCTTTGCCGCATGGTTACCAAACTATTGGCTTATAAAAAGTATGTCTGCCTCCGACTACTAGAATATCTTCTCGCATAACATTTTCTTCACGTTTCTTGACTCCATTTGTTAGCCATCTTGGAAGAACGTTGACTTCACCAAAATTATTCGTACTCAAACGTCTGCTTGATGGCCACTCAATATTTAAAAAGAAAGTAATTTGGCGAGTTAGATAGAATTCCTCAGTCAAATATTCAAACTAAGGAAATAAACAGTACCAATTACCAAAGTTGAAAAACATTCAAACCAAGGAAACCAACATCCGTGTCGCCTACAATCTATCTTCCACATCGTTTTCTTTCTTTCTTTCTTTTTTTGTCTTTTTCTTCTTCTAAATGATATACAGAACTTTTTTGTGATTTGTTTATAATTTTGTACATGTCACTTCCAATTGCAACTTTTCTTCCTTGTATTATTTTCAAAGCGAATTGATGAATGGAACAGTAGAGGTAGGCGCTATTATCATATAGTTTTTGAATTGTGACATGCATAAATTTTAAGGGGTTACTTATCCCCCGTAGAATACTGTGAAGTCAACAAATTGATAAGGGTTTGATCAAAGTAGAAATGATGATAAAGAAGAAAAATAAAGCAAGAAAATGGGACAGAAAGAAGCAGTTCTTATGTGGAAATTTAATGAACAACCATGGTGTTGAATGTTTAAGCTCTGCACTAGTACAACCTGCAAAACTAGCACGCTATTTGGTTGTGAATTATGATCTTTTACTAGGTATTATTTGCATATCTATCTTACACCAAAAGCTTATTAACTGAGTTGGGTTTTTTTTTTTTTTTTTTTTTGAATTACTACAACTAACACTCTACTTTCTAGATCATCTGAAATTTTGCAAAGGCTTTCATATAGCTAAAAAGGTTTGGCTTTCTCATCAGTTTGTCATGCTTCTTCTTCTTCTTCTTCTTCTTTTTCTGAAAAGAAAAATACATATAGATTCAAACTCTACTTGAATTTCAGATTAATTTCAATGGTGCAAGAACACGAAAAAGTTCATCTAAAAACGTTTTAAAGAGGGTGAGAAAGCACTCTGCGGCTAAGACAGTGATTTTGAGAACAAAACGAGAAATTGCTTCCCTGTAAGTTGAGCTATAAACTCTCAAACATTGAAGTATATTGTGAATTTTGTTCCTAAGTCCTAACTATGAGTTGTGTATTTAGGAGCTGGGTTTCGTATGCCAAATATTGCGCCAATCTGGCAGTCCCCAGGGGAAAGACTATGTTTGAAAGGCCTTCTGTTGACCAACCAAGAGGTTTGAACTATATTCATATTAAAAACTCCTTATATTGTATGAAAAAGAATTTGAACTCTCTCAGTTTTGCAGGTTTGGAGTCAGATTTGAGGCCTGAATTTTATTTCAGTGAAAGCCATGCTACCTTAAGACATGCAGGTGCACCAGCAATTATAAAAGCTAAATCTCATGCATTTCAGAAATCTGAATACGTAATAAGAGATGTTAACAGGGGCTTCAAAATCAGCAATTCTAGCCTTAATCATCGTTACAAGAAGGAAGCTAATTTGGGCTTATCTCTTCTCCCAATGAAGTTACCAGAATCAACACTTGGTTGGCCCCTTCTCAAGAAAATTGTACCCATGAGTCACAAAGCTCTGAGAAAATCTCAAGCTAGGAAGATGTCTGTAGTTCAGTGGGCAATGAACCTACCTCATCGATCCATGCCTTTAAGTTTGCAGAACCAGGTTGGTTTGCATTTAAATAAAATCGATCTGTCTTTTGATAGAAAGGCTGTCAAATATTCCTATAAGGAGAGAGAGAATGAGGAAGGAACTAGGCCCCAGTTGATTCAGGCCTCTGAATTTGAAACAGTTCGTGGTAGCAAAAGAACAGAAGAGAACTTTGGACTTGTTTGTGAAAACAAAATGGAAGTTCCTTCAAGTTCAACTTCTGTCCATATAAAAGATTCTCCACAATCAAAGCCTGGTTGGCCTCTTCTTCGGATTGCAGCTTCTGCAAATGTAAATTCTTCTAGAGATTTTAAAGCTAGAAAAATGTCTGTTGTTCAATGGGTAATGAGCCTGCCTAAACGATCAATTTCAGTATCTCCACAAAAAAAGGCTAGTTTTGTTTCTAATAAAACAGAAAGTCCTATTGAAAGAGAGAGTAGTTGTTCTGGGGATTTAAATAGTGAGAATGGTTCAACAGCATCAGGAAAGCTACTCAAGGAGTTGGAGCTTCTCATTAGAACAAACTTATCTGGCTATAGGTGGTTCAGCCACAAGGAGCTAAATAATGCAACTTCTCATTTCTCCTCAGGTTAAATCTTTTTTCCTCTTGGGCATGTAAGGCTTTGTTGGTAGAGGCAAAATACCTTCAACATAGTTCTTTATCTAAATATTTTGTTTTTTGACAGAAAATCTTATTGGAGAGGGAGGGTGTAGCAATGTATACAAAGGATATCTTCCTAGTGGCAGAACAGTGGCAGTAAAGATACTAAAATCATATAAGGAAGCTGGGAATGACTTCTACTCAGAAATGGATATCATCTCCACATTAAAGCACAAGCACATTACATCTCTTATTGGTGTATGTGTCGAAGATAGCTATCTTATCTCTGTCTATGACTTCTTTCCCTTAGGAAGTTTAGAGGAATACTTACATGGTAATCTTCTATGACTTGCAAGGTAATTTGCTTCACTTAAGAAGTTCCATTAAAGTCACTTATGTGCATTTTGAATCTGCAATGCAGGTCAAGGTAACAGATCTGTATTGTCATGGGAAGTGAGGTTTAAAGTGGCAGTTGCAGTTGCAGAGGCTCTAAATTACCTGCACAATGAATGTTCTCGGCCAGTTATTCACAGAGATATAAAATCTTCAAACATTCTCCTCTCCAATGAGTTTCAGCCACAGGTATGCTTTCATTTGTATTGTTCTTTAGAGTACAACAACAACCACAGTCAAGTCTTGGTCCCAAAATTTTGAGATCAGCTATAGATCCTTAACAGACTTCAGGGTCGATCACATTTATTATTTTCCATCATTCTTTTTTATGGAAGTAACTTCTATAAAAATTCCCGCTCTAAGCCACAAGAATTATATAGACTTTTCAGCTTTGTCTATGTTCAGGAAGAAAAGATGTACTTCAAAATAGAAAGCTACTAGGAGCAATGTCACATTTTCACAAATTTTGATAAATGTAGAGATTAAAATACTTCAATCCAACTAAGTTATAGGAATAGTTTTCTTAGTTGCTTTTGAGATGTCTATAAGTTCAACATTCTTGCTGATGCAGGTTTAATTTAATTTCTCGAATGCAGTTATCTGATTTCGGGCTTGCTGTATGGGGACCCACAGATTCAACCCATGTGATACACAGTGATGTGGTAGGGACTTTTGGATATATTGCTCCAGAATATTTCATGCGTGGAAGGGTCAGTGATAAGATAGATGTATACTCCTTTGGTGTGGTTCTTCTTGAGCTGTTATCAGGAAGAAAGCCAATTGGATCTGAGACCCTGAAAGGACAAAAGAGTTTGGTCAAGTGGGTAAGAACTTTATTCTTTACACACTTTTCTATTGCTGATGTTTTTTCATCCATACTAGGGTTTTTTTTTTCTATTGCTTCTATAGCTGTGTAATCAAATTGCATTCATCTAGGCAAAACCATTACTAGAGAGTGAGGATCTTAAAGCACTGTTGGATCCAAAGTTAAATGGAAACTTCGATGTTGATCAGATGCATAGAATGTTCTTGGCAGCAAGCCTCTGTGTTTGCCAGTCAGCTCGGCGTCGTCCAAAAATAAGTCAGGTACTAAAATACAATTATATGGTTGTTGGAATTGATATTTTTTTTTATGGGTCAGAATGAAGTTACATGTAACTATTTCTTAATGTTACAACCCTCAATACGATTTCATACTAATTTTGCCAAAATGAAGATGAGATGACAATCAGCACCATGTTGTTGACTTCAAATGGCTAATTGAATTTCGTTACTTTTGCTGTTACTTCAAAGCTTTTGTCTCATTACTTTGGACATTAAGATTATTTTCCCTTAAAATATTTCCTGTAAGGTTGTTTTTCAAATGGACTATTAAAGCTAGTAGCAAACATGTTGACCTTCAAGTTCTGTTTCAATTCGTTGAGGTTCTCTTTGATATTGATTGGCATTTAACTAGCTGACACTTGTGTGGCCCCTGGTCCAGATACTAAAGCTATTAACAGGAGAGAAGGATGCGTATAATTGTGTCAGTTCCAATGTTACTGATTTCAAAGAAATAGAAAATCAAGATGATGATGACATTTTTCCAGAATTTTATTGCAACCAACAATACATGGGCTCCACTTTGCTTAAAACAGAAAGCAACAACAGCTCACTAAGCAGTTGTGATACGTCTATACATAGTGCAGAAAAGACCCGACACTTCATGTTGAAGGACTACTTGAAAGAACGGCAAGACTGATCATCATCATCATCAATGATTGATGCCATGGAACTTAGAAGTTCACAAATGGAGGAGAGCCCAGTACTACACATACTGCGTATAGAAAAGGAAGGTCCTATACTATGCAATTATCATTGCTGGTTGAAGTTTAGTGTAAAGTGAGAGTGTTCTTGTTAATATTGTATTTTATTTGGCAAACTGAGCGAGGGGTTTAAGTATCAAAGGGAAGATGAGAGGGATTTTACAGAATGCAGAGTTTCGGGATACATGTACAGTCAAATTTATTATCACAAAGCTTTCCCTTCATTTTGTTTTTTTTTATCGATTCCCTACAATCAAGAGAGAGAGTGTGAGGAAGGCAAACAATTTCAGTTTTTTTGTTTTTGAGAATCATTGATGATTGCAATTAGAACAGTTATTATAATTTAAAACGTACATTCATTAATCTGTTAATTTAAACATTGGTTTGGACGGTCATTGAGGAGCTGAGCTGATGACAAAATTTTGACATTTTAGATGCACGATATAAATGTACTCAATAGTTAAAGATTAATGGCTGTAATTAACTCGTTCAAATTGAAAATTTGATACAATTTCAAATCCTCAACAATGGGGCTTACAAATTACAATGTGCTTTAGGTGCTCTTCGCAAAACTACTAAGCACCGTACATATTCTCAAAATTTTCTGGCTAGTGCTCACTGCTCAACACAACTTTATGTACAAACCGCTAGTGTCAAAAAAAAAAAAATCAAAAATTTAAAATGGAACTGTGTAAGGTAACGCATGTATTTCAGCCTCGGGTAAGTAATGGGCATGTGGCCACGAGGTGGGACATCTGCAACTCGAGACATCATTCCCAGCTTTCAATCTTTTAGACCCATTTGTATCTGCCTGCTTCTTCCCAAGGAGCCAATCTTCATCACCAAAATCATCTCCCTGGTAATGAGGCGGAGGCAGAACCCAGTTCTCAAATAAAGTTTTATACGCTGATTCCTTCCTCTGAATCTTTTTTTCATGTGATGTTAGTTCAATCCTCCTTGGCACTGTGCAGGGCACTTCTTTTTCTGGGTTTGGCGTTCTTTCAATCTTCATTGGCACAAGGCCGGGCACTACTTTTTCTGGGTTTGGTGTTCTTTCAATCTTCATTGGCACAGGGCCGGCCGTTGTTTCAATCTTCCTTGGCACAACTTTTCCTGGTTTTGGTTTTGTTTCAATCTTCTTTGGTACAGGGCCGGGCACTAATTTTTCTGGGTTTGGTGTTGTTTCAATCTTTCTTAGCAAAACTTTTTCTGGTTTTGGTTTTGTTTCAATCTTCATTGACAGAGGGCCGGGCACTACTTTTTCTGGGTTTGGTGTTGTTTCAATCTTCCTTAGCACAGGGCCGGGCACAACCTTTTTTGGCCCATGAGTAAGCTCCTTGGCAAGTATATTTTTAGTTGAATTGATAGCACAGTCCTTTTCTTGACTCCGTACATCAACAATTCCATTCTTCTGTTGAGCAGGGCTAGATCCATTCTTCTGTTGAGCAGGAGAATCTACCCTTCCAGAGGTAGAGCACAGCTGCTTGTTGCTTCGCGATGCATCAAGTTCTTTGTGCTTTTTCAATGGCAACCGTAACCGAAGAATGGTTCCTGTTTGAATCAAAATATGAAATGATATTTTAGTATATGCAAAGAGCTATAGACTTCTTCTTTTTGGGCAGAAGTTAGAGAAATCCAACTAACAGTTGCAACTCCAAATGACAGGTTAAACTTAAAACTCACCATGACTGGAGATGTCACTAGATGGTGAGGTTTCCCTCTTCCTCTTGTTGCTTTTCTGAGTGCTGTCAGATAAGTAGCTAACATTTGGAGAACAGACTGCCTGCCCATGTTCTTCAGTAAGGCCACTTCTTTCCAGTTGCTCAGTCTCATCTTCAATTCGCTTTTGAAGATTGCCACCACATGACTCTGCTTTACTTTGCACCAATTGGTCATACTTCTTATCATTGAGCTTTACTGTTGTTTTGACATCACCAATGTCAGAGAGTTTCTCATTCTCTTTCCGTGCTTTCCTTTTTTCCTTCTTTTCCTTCTTCTCCCTCTTCTTCTCTTTCTTAGATTCTGTTTTGTCCTTCTCCGTTTTATTTTGGAGCTATATACAGCACCAGAATAGCAATTTTAAAAACAGAGGGCTAGGAAGTAGGAACACCCAAAAGAGGCAAGCACAGCCAAGCTATTGAAATGGTTACATTTCAGTGCTAAATGAGAAATTCTTCTTTTTTTAATTTTCAAAAACACACAAGCAAGGCACTAAATAAGTACCCATAGAGTACCATTCTTCAAGGTTACCATTCACATTTGGAAAATGCAACACTTGGTAACAAGAAATCATATTTCTACTACTAGCGAACTCAACCATATTGTCAGGCAGTTGTTGACAAAAGGCACATAATCAAAACCAAAGTCATGCAAACCTCCACTTCAAGACATGGACATAACCAATACAACATAAACTACACTATTTGGAATCGAATCATTAATCATACAGAAAATGCATTTTCAACCCAAATAGTAAGGTCAAAAGATATAAAACCACTCTAAAGTTCAGTTAGTAACACAATATCTCTCAGGTGTTAAAGTCGACATATAAACTACACATCACATCCTAACCAATCAAAAAATACCAGAGCATTGTACATGTTAATTGCAGCTGTTCAGTATAATGTTTATCCAAAATCACAGGGTTTTCACAATGATCACCATCATCATCACTTACATGTGAAATGATTTAATGTGATTGGTTAAAAAGTAGACATGTTGACCTTATAACCTGAGAAGGTAGAGATTTGTGTTACAAACTAACTTCAGAGAGATCTTACGTTTTAAGACCCAACCACAATGAGAGTAAAATTTATTTTCCTCTTATAAAAACCCTATGACAATAACACCAAACACAAACAGGCATTAATAAACGTTCAAGATCGAAAAATATGCACATCAAGGCACTAATTAAATGGTAATAAGACCAAACAAATGAATGGGTAAGCCAAATGCTAAAGTACACCCTCTTTTCTTAGGAACTAACTCATCTACCCAATAAGATCGAGCCCCTTTCCTCGTATTCTCTCAAACTAACTCGTGAACAATTCCAATTCCAACCATAATAAACTGCAATCAAATCTGACAATCCATAACACTCCTCCATGCCGCGAATTACATCACAATGGTTGTTCATTCATCGAATGACTTTCTCCTTTTAAATCCATACAAGGTAACCTTCATGGGACAACATATTCCTTTCTCTCATTCCCACTTTCACCTTGTAACACTCTCTCCTTAACCTTATTTGTATGGATATACATGGGTTCTGGTCTTGTCTCCTCTCCTCAAATTGAACTTTACAGGATACAACCAAAAACTAAAACTACAAACTCCAAAGATCAAGGTCAAAAGCATTGTTGTTCCTCAAATCCTCCAAACCCCACTTCTTGTAAAGACCAGAAAACCTCAGTTAAATCATAAACCTAAATTCTATTGTCTTATGCAAAATCGTAACCCTAAAAGTTCCTAGTATCCAAACCAACAAATACATAACTTAGTTACTGTTATTCTCCAAAAAAAAATTACCTTATACCCAGACACTCCTTAAAAAAATACTAAATTAAAGAACTATTGAGCACAAATCTCATGATTCAAGATCAGATTTCGCAAAATCAAACATTCGTATAAATCTATTTTTTTTTAATTTATTTATTTCTAATTTTTCAAAAACAATCAGAGAGAGAGCAGTAGTTGAGCATAAACGCAAAACCAAGATTTTGCTCAACAAACCTTAATCGATTCGATCAACACCGCCTCGTTCCTCACAAACCCTGGTGGTGGGTAAGGGTAACACCGAGACATCTTATTCGAATTTTTCGCAACAATCAATCCCCAAAATAGATTTGAGCGGTAAATCGATTCGATTATTTTCTCGATCTAAACGTTAATCGTGTTTAGATCGAAGGAGATCTGGAACCCTAAAAGGAAGAGGAAGCTTCTCTCTCTCTCTTTCTCTCTCTAGGCGGCTCACCCAAACAAGAGAAGAAGAAATAGACGATTTACGCGTAATGACTTTTCTAGGGTGCATAGGGGGGTCTTTATATAGAGCCAGATTCAGCGACTTCCAAGACGGTTCCTATTTCCCATTATGCCCTTGGTGGAAATCACCTAGTTTTCTACTTTTTTGTGAGTTTGTTGCGGCCCTTTTTGGGTATTTTGACTCTTATTCCTAATTCTACACGCAATGTGATAACGGACCCACGCCCAATGAGTCGCGTTTTACGCACGATCCAATGGGAATAGAGTGCTTAAATAAGTTGAAAATCGAGTGGGCTGCGGCCCAGTTGTTATGAGATTTTCCCGAACGAAATTAGCCACACAAAAAAGTGGGACCTTCTACAACACGTGTCACTCATTCTTGCATTCCACCACTCGACCACTGTGATTCTTTTAGACCACATGATTGTTATATTTTGTTTGTGGAAATTTTGTTAATCAATTTTTGTCACCGAATATAAATGCTTAAGTTGCAATTTCTTACTTGAAGTTTTAGGTAATTTTGATTTTATGCTTGTAAGTGCTTGTATAATATAAAAATTATCACAATTTAATGACGAATTCTAAAATTCATTTACATCATGTTATGTAAAATTGTGTAAAAATACATATTTTTTTATTGTAATCATGCAAAATGAATAGTGCTAGTTTAATTTTACTATTTATTTTGCATTTAGCTTTTTATGCTTTCTTTACATATTTTGATAATGAAAAAAGAGAATGGATGATGATTATTGTGTGTAAAAAAATAAAAACAATTACAAAAATCAAGAAAATTTTATATTTTAATGAAATATAATGCAAGATATAAAATATAGTGTGAGGTATTTTGAAAAATAAGTATGTAAAATAGAAAAAAATAGATTTGAATGCCACAATAGACATTGTAGGGTTAAGGGCCTAAATTGTATATTGGGCCTAGGGCCTAGGCCAAGAGAATAGTAATCCGAGAGCAAATGAATGGTGTTGAATGGGTCAAGCTTGGAATCTACTGAGTGAGATACACATGGAAGGGCGTTCCGAGGAGGAATATCTCCTCGGATATGCTAAGTATAGCTCAAATGTATGTCCTGGTAGTCAAGAAGACCTTTCAGGAAGCTCTAATGATAGGGACATGCATCATGAACGTACAAGAAGGATAGGAACTCAAAAATATCCAAGGAAAAGCTGCTACCACCACATTAAATGTCCTGCAACAAACTTTCTGGTCGCATTTGTGGATAAGACCCCTGAACAGTACTACGTTGGCAACCACAACTCACAGAAGGCCAGAAATTGTATCTGATGGGATAAGCACTCAAGTGGTGGCTCAAAATATCAATAAGTGTAGGATCAAAATCATCCAAAGGGAACCATATAATGCAAGAGGCCCTTCATAAAAGAGAGGGGGGAGGGGGAGAAAAAGAGAAAGCACTGTAATAATCTCAACAACTCCTGTAACCATTCTCATCCAATATTTACTAGAACAGAGCTCCTCGAATTGTGCCGAGAACAAATTTTCTTAGGTAAACTTAGTTCATCGCTGTTTGATCGTTATGAAAACCCATTTTAACTGTTATCCATGCACTAAAATCTAGTTCTTTGGCCCACTCTCTACAAATTTATTGTACTGGGCTCACTGAGCCAACATCCCTTCATATCCTTAGGCTTGGGCTCCAAAACACGTCCCTATAGACATAAATTTTTATACAAGCTAATGCGAATGCTCTAGTATTACATATCATTTGGATACAAGTTCGTCATCCATGCATTGTGATGAGGTGTCCATTTCATTTTACTATCACTATGAACAAATAGCAACCATATTACATAGCAGGCAGCTCAACCATTAGGACATTTAGGCAATGGCCTAAGGCTCTCAAACGGAACAAGGCCCCCTAAAATATAACATACTATATTTCATTGTCTTATAATATTGCAAAAAAATAATAATAATAAAATTAGGGTCTTTCACTTAGGGGGAAAAAAACATATTTTATTGGCTGATAGAATGTTTTGTCTATCTATCTTACGGTATAAAAGTTTTAATTAAGGCCCAAAAAATTAATAAATAAAAATCATTTTTTTAAATATTACACTCTTTTCGAATGTTTAACATTTTATTATTACATTTTACTATGTTTTCAATAGTTTAAGAATGTATACATTTTCAATCTTCCAAAAATTGTATCATTCCTATTTCTCTTTATCAAAATTAATATTATAGTTAATAGTTTTCGAGGCAAATTTATTTATGAAATCCATTGTTTAATAATCAAAGTTCAACATTTATTTTGATATTGATTGTTTCAATATTGTTAGTGTAAGGACACGATTTGAGTCATAAACCCAAAAGGTAAAAGGATCTAGGCTCAAAGAGCCCAATGCAATGAATTTGTAAAGAGTGGGTTGGAAAATTAGACTTTAACAAGCTGGGTAACGAGTATAGTGGATCTAAATGGCAAGAAAGCAAAGATAGACTAGTTTTATCTAAAGAAAAAAAATGTCCTTAGCCCAATCCAAGGAGATCAGTTCTTATATATATTTCCTAAATTTGATTACAAGTACAATTCTTAATGCTACAATATTCTTCTCTCAAATTTCCGATCCCTTTATCTCAGGGTCTTCCTTCTATTTTATACTATATTTTTCCTTTCATCTTTGCCATTCACGTGTAGATTAGATTGTTGATGTTGATCCTTATCACATCAGCACCCCTGAAGTCTTTGGGGAGTAGCTATAAGGCTAAAAGCTACTGTTTAGGTATCACTTTCTCATTAATGTGGTCAAAGAGTTAGCTGCAGAGTATTCAATGCAGTGGTAGCAGCTTTCCCTTAGATATTTCTCAGCTCTCATTTGTCCTGTACATTCATAATGCATATTCTTATCAATAGAACTTCTTGGAATGTCACTCTGTACGACAGAACACATTTTCTGATCTTTGCTTTGTTTAGTCGAGGAGATACTCCTCCTTAGCCTACCTTCCCCAGCCCTCTCATTCGTAGCTTGCTCATGGAATTATGAGTCTTACATCTTCATTATTGTTTATCTGTCCTCGGACCACTAAGCGTCCTCAGACAAGGCCCAAGGCTCAACATATATTATTGGGCCCCTTATCCCTACAGTTAGATTTAAAAGTTTTAAAATGCATTTTATAAGTATATGAAAATAGTCCAATTAATGTCTCAAATTATCTAAAAATGTTGGATTTTTTCCCCTAATTCATGTATTGCTTATAAAATATTAAGTAATAATACATTTTACATTTGAGCCTAGTCCCAAAATATGTTCCCTAGACTACGCCATATTTTTATGAATCGTGAATTTGAACTAGGTTTTAAAAGAATGTGTCTGAAATTGAATTGAAGTATTCAATAGAAATGACACCGTTTAGAATTTACAAAATTTTAAAGCTTTTATTTTATATTTAAAATTCTTTACGCATATGAAAAATCTTCATAGAAATGTGGTCATATTTTGCATGAAATGCATTTAACATCCCAATAACATGATTAATATTTCATGATTTTGGCATTTATTGTAGTGATATTAGTACCCAAAAAAAAACCAATTTAATCGATGCTAAAGTTGTTTAAAAAACATGTATCAAATTGATACATTTTGCAAATAAGTGTTCAACGAGTACCACAAATTAGATATTGAAAAAAACCAACAAAATTTTATAAAATATTTCATTTTAAATTGTCGCCTTAGGCCACAAAATGTGTTAAGGCGGCCCGCTATAATTCAAACCATTACTCTTCATTTTCTGTATCTTATTGATCCTTGTATCATTTCTTAGTTAATATTCCAACCTATATAGTTGATTTGATAAGTAAGAGAAGTGAATACATTGGTAAGAGAATGAGTAGTCGTAGATCTTGTCAAAGGCAATGTTTTGTTACTTCTTTGTCTTAATATATGACTCGGCCACCCAGGTCTGGTGCATCTTGACCAACAGTTGCCGACTACGACTTTCCACTTTATTTAATAACGGAATGGGGGGAAATTCTTACCTAGTCCCGGACTACAAGGTCACCAAGCTGACCTTGTAGTCCCAGCCAATAAGAGCAAGACAGGTAATATAAAAAAGCTGACACTGAACAGCTCATCAACCATGGCAGTAGTCCCCAACGTTAATTCTCCAAAAAATAAAAAAAGTCTCCAACGTTAGTCAATAGTTAACGTTAACGTTAGTAAAGGAATAAAATATATAAAAGAAACCAGCCAGCCAGCTGTATTCCATTTGAGACTTAGGACAAAGAGAACCTTTTAGGGTTCTCTTGTGAACAAGGGAAAACAAAAGCCACAAGGACTTGCACAGTGCCGACAAAAACCAAGTGCACTGTGTGACCACAAACAAATATTATGTGTGTGATTTTTAGAGATCAAGTGAAAAGTTCCGGTGTAAAGGGATAAAATCTTGTTCACATAAGCATGGAAGAGCCCAATTTTCAAAGTAATAGAGGTATAACTTATTTTGTCTTGTTGTGTTTTGTTTCATTTTTTAAAGAATGTATTATGATTTGTTGTGTTATGTTTGCTCTAAATAAAATATATAGAAATGTAATGAGGTATGAATTTAATGCTTTTTTTTGGTGAAAAATTTAATGCTTTGTTGTGAAATGTTTGTTCCCAAATAAAATATATTGTGGTATGAATTTATTGCTTTGTTGTGATAAGTTTGCTCCCAAATAAAATATATAAAGGTGTTTGCTCCCAAATAAAATATGTGTAGTGATATATGTTTTTTTTTTTTTTTTTTTTGTTATTATATATATATAATGTGTATATAAAATATGTATATATATATAATATGATAGGAATAAATAATATATATTCATCATTATATTGGTAACTATGTCTAATTTATAATTATATTTGTGCCTAGAAGTGGGGAAGCTTTGTAATAAAGCATACCATAGGCCTTTAAGAACACATAAAAAATTGCACACATAGGATAATTATTGTATTGTAAATTCCTTAATATTTTATTTCTAACGTCTATTTTTTTCATAAAAATTATTGTAGTTATTTGCAATTCAAGTGATATTGAAGGAATTGAAGATTGTTTGTTTGTTGAACGAATAGAAAATAGTGATGACAATTTGTTGGATAAGGTGACATATACTGAAAATGAAGCATACAATTTATACAACAATTATGCATTACGAACAGGTTTTAGTATACGAAAAGGAAAGCCTAGATATTTTAATGGGACAAAGAACATACGGCAACGTGAATTTCTATGTTCTAAGGAGGGTTTTAAAGTAGATGAAGATCCTTCTGAAGAGAAAAATTGGAATAAACTAGAGACTAGAACTGGCTGTAAAGCATTTATTCGTTTCACAGTTGAAAATGATGTGTGGAGGGTTACTGCGTTTAATCCAAAGCATAATCATGAACTTGCACTACCATCAGAGAGACATTTGTTAAGATCGGGTCGTCGTATTTCAAAACCTAAGGCAGGTTTAATTGATTCCATGGTGAATGCTGGTATAAGTACAAAGAATACTTATTTGTATTTAACAGAAGAAGTTGGAGGGAGTGAGAATGTGGGCTTCACTGAAAAAGATTGTTATAATCATGTGAACACAAAAAAGATGTCAATGATTAGTGCTGGAGATGCTCAAAGCCTATTGAATCATTTTAAGAAAAGGCAGATAGAAGATCCCATGTTTTTTTACACAGTTCAAGTAGATCAAGAAAATCGTATGACGAATTTTTTTTGGAGAGATGGGAGATCAAGGGTTGATTATGATTGTTTTGGAGATGTTGTGGTATTTGACACTACTTACCGCACCAATAGATATAATTTGATTTGTGCTCCATTTGTAGGTGTTAATCACCATTGGCAGAATGTAATATTTGGGTGTGCATTTCTTTTGGATGAAACTACTGCTTCTTTCAAATGGTTGTTCAAGTCATTCTTAGACTCAATGGGGAATCGATCTCCAATAACAATTTTTACTGACCAAGATCAAGCCATGTCAAATGCTATTGAGGAAGTGTTTTCGAACACACATCATCGACTATGTTTGTGGCATATTTCAAAAAATGCACCTTCCTACTTTGGAGAGTTAAATTCTAATTCGGAGTTTCAATCCTTGTGGAACAAGTGTCAAAAATATTGTGATTCAGAATTGGAATTTCAAAACACATGGGATAAAATGATGCATAAGTTTAATCTTGAAGATCATCACTGGCTTAATATGATGTACAAAATTCGACATAAATGGAGCACTGCATTCACTAAGGATAGCTTCACAGCTGAATTTAAAGCTTCCTCGAGGAGTGAAAGCACAAACCATGTTTTGAATAATATAGCAGATACAACAATAAGCCTCACTAACTTTGTAATTAAATATGAAAGTGTGTTGGTAGGTATGCGGTCTTCAGAGTTTAATGAAGATTTTCGATGCAAGCAAGGCACCCCGCAAAGAGCAGTTAAGAAGAGTGGTATTTTGGGTCATGCAGCTCAAGTTTACACATGTAAGATATTCAGATTATTTGAATATGAATTCCTTAATAGTCTTGCAATAGAGTGGAAGCAAGTTGATTGTCAAGATACAATTGATGTCTTTGAGGTGAAAGAAGAAGATAGTGAAAGAGTACGCATTGTCCATTTTGATCATTTCAATTGCAACATTTCTTGTTCTTGCAAGAAATTTGAGTCATTGGGAATTCTTTGTTGTCATGCATTGCGGGTCTTCAATTTAAAAAATTTGACTAAAATTCCAAGCCAATACATTTTGAAACGTTGGACAAAGGAGGCTAAGAAAGGGATGATGGCTTATGAACAAGACAATCATTCAAGTGGCAATGCTAAAGAGGCCGAGATAGTGTGGCGTAATAGCATGTTACGTATAGCTAATACAATTATATCCAAAAGCCAAGGGGATGATAGCCTTAAAAGCATTTGTCAAAAGATTTTATTGGGACTTGATGAAAAAATCGAAAGAGAGTCATCAAAGTTGGGTTCAAATGCAAATTTGGAAGAAAATGAAGTTGTAGAGCATAATATAGCTGATGAAATGCTTGGCTTATCAAATCATGTGTCAGTTTTAAATCCCCCATGTGTGAGATCAAAAGGCTTACGAAAGGATAGACTTAAAGGCCACTTTGAGAAGCGCAAGACAAAATCATCTAAGGATGCATCCTCTTCACGTAAGAAATTCCTTTTTTTCTTTATACAAAATATATGTCATATTTTTATTTTTAATAAAACTTTTTATTTACAATTATTATTATGTTTGATTTTTTTAATGTGCAATTTTATAGGAAAAGCAAAAAAACAAGTTTCTAAAGAAAATTCAAATGTGTCATTCGGTGGCTCATACAATCCAGCTATATACCAACCACCAAATCCCTACTCTCATTTAGGATTTACAAGTGATAATGCACATGGTCAATCTTACATGTCATGGACAAATCATTCTCAGGTATTCGGCATCATTTAATTTACAAATTTAGAATATTTATAATGTGTAATCATAATTTTGGTCATTGACGTAATAGCTAAATATGAATTTTGTTTCTATATAGGAAATGGGTTGTGTAAATGTTCCATTTACAACTATGTTGCAAGGTACCAATGTTATAACGCAACTTAGCCAGGTAAATTGACATAATTGATTATTTATTTGAAATGGAATAAAATATCTATCATTTATGTATTAAGATGTGTATAAAGCTTTGTTTTGAAATAATGTTTTCTTATATTTTGATCTCTATAGAATCCAACGACTTATATTCCCTCACAAATGAACTCGTTGATGTATAGCTCCAAGCAATCAAATTCCACACAAGAGGTAGATTTGAAAATTCTTGTGGTGTGTTTGCATTATCAATTTTATTACTTATTTCTTGTTCCTAAATATGACTTCCTTTATACTTCATTCTTAATGTATTCATTTTTGTTCCATTCACTATGCTAATATAATTTTTATATGTTTCCAGGTGGGAAGACCGAAGATGCCATGCAGCCAAGAATCCTAGGAACTTCACAAATTCGGCACAAATTTTTGACTTGGAGCCAAGTGACATTTATCATGACACCAAGTTTCTTTTGTTTGTTATTTTATTTTTGAGGAATACTTTTGTTCTCTTTGGATTTATCTTGACTTGTTGCCAAGTGAAAGTTATGTATTAACTATAGTTTTAGTGTTAATGGAGATAGGAGTATGGCTTTGGAGTAGAAAACCGTGATTGGAACAGTTTGTATTAACTATAGTTTGCATTATCAATATTACACTCAAGGTTAAATTCAACTGAACAGTTGTATTCATTCAACTGAAAATGGAAGACAACAAAGTCCAAATACAAAGCTATAACAGAGCAGAAACACAGAAACAGCTACAAACTGATACAACAAAACATTAAGTCTTATCCAGCTGAATAAGGTGCTGCACCATAGGGGGTTAAACTCCTTTCCAGACTTGGTTAGTGCCGCTGCATTTTGCAAACTGTGCTAGCTCATGAGTAACCTTGTTGCAGTCCCTTTTCAGGTGGTTAATCTGCCAAACAATAAAAGACCTCAAGTTCTCACTAATCCCTTGGATAAGATGGCACCAAGTTCAGGCTGTGATTACATTATAGTAAAATTGATCTTTTGTTGGCACTTGGCAGCTTCTCATATTCCACAAATACACCCTTCAAGCACCTTTTTTTTTTTAGATAACAAACAGAATTTTATTGATGTGTAAGTAAACAAAGTATACAACTTAAAAAGGTCCCAAGCTAGCTGAGTTTGTTCAACTACTAAAAATCTTTCCCGACCCAAAATCACATGAAAATTGGTCATGGGCCATTAATTGTCAATTTCAATATCAGTACACCATTTAAAAAGTGTTTTTTTTTTTCAAGAATTGTCACAAAAATTCTACAGTCTTTAAACCTTTGATATTGTAAAAAAAATTAAAAATTAAAAATCTAATGGATATGTCAAACAGAGTAGTGAGGGCAGGAAAACAGAAAAAGATGTGTTATGCTACAATATTAAGGGAAATGACATTATTAAATTAGTTCTAAAACTATTAATTTGTTATAATTAGAAAAGGCATTAACTACATTTACACAATACCTCAAAAGAAATACATGTGCGTTAAAGACATACTCAATATACAAATTCACAATTAATTACGTTCTACGTCTTTTAATATTAAAGATGTTCGTCTCTGTTCTATGTCTCGGTTTTTCAAAGCAAGAACCTTTCTGAGTGGGTGAACTCTGATGGGATTTTGATTAACACTGTAGAGGAGATTGATCAGAGCTTTTCCCCTGTTCCCACCTACTAAAAACAGAGGGTCATGTGTTCAGGCCGAAAGTTGTGTTCAGGGTCATATGGCTAACGCTCCTTCCAAAATCACCTTTAAGCACCTATGATTCCACGAAAATGGTGATTAGAACTTAAATTTGGCATCAAGTTTTTCCTTCTATTTTCTCTGGAACCGAATAGGCGCTAAGAACTTCATTGATGATTCAGACATTTACAATTAAAAGAGAATCAAGTAATCAAAATCAAAATTAAAAGAATCAATACCTGATGAAGCAGAAAGCAGAGCACAGAGGGCGAGACCGAGACCGAGACCAAAGGAAAAAAAAAAAAAAAAACCCAGAAGCAAAGGCAAGTTCAAACGCCGTGAGGGTGAGAAGGAAAAAAAAAATTGGGAGTGAGAGAGATTCAGAGAGAGGCGTGAGCTTGAGTGAGGTGAGACCATGAGCTTGAGTGGTGAGGCGTGAGGGTATGGCAGAGAGGCGTGAGGGTATGAGAGAGGGTTAGTTTTAGTTTATGGTTGGTTTTAAAACCTTGAATGAAATATAAGAAAGAAGCGGCTGAATTGAAATTTGAAATTTGAAATTAAGGGGGCCCGAAAACTTTTGAAACTGATGAAAGAATGGTTGAAAACAGCTGGCTAACGTTTCCGTTAACGTTGGTGACTTCCTGCCATGGTTGATGAGCTGTTCAGTGTCAGCTTTTTTATATTACCTGTCTTGCTCTTATTGGCTGGGACTACAAGGTCAGCTTGGTGACCTTGTAGTCCGGGACTAGGTAAGAATTTCCCGGAATGGGAATTGCATAAAGCCCACCATTTTGGATTGTCTAGTAGAAAAACCAGTATTCCGTGATGCATCACAAGACATACCCAAAAATGCTAAACAACAAAAAAATGAAGAAATATGAATAATGCATTAAAGTTAAACCATTCTATGAAAAGCCATGAGAAGTGGAGAGAAAAAGAGTTCTATTACGCTGTCATATTCACCTAGGCCTTAATATACTACTACTATTAAACTCTTCAGTTATTACACACATGGACGGAGCCATTCATGGACTATGGACTAATATAAAAAAAGAAAAAAGAAAAAAGAATATAACTATATAATTATATATTTAGGTACTAATTTTAGCAACTCTGTTCAATAAAATTACATTTTGTCCCCCTTATTGATCATTATAAGAGAAATGTTACAACTACAAACTTTTTTACAATTTTTTTACAAATTATTGAGATAGTAAATTCTTACTAGTTTGCATCTAGGTCTATCACTTACATCACTTTTTTACTTGTTAATAACTACTAACCACAACTACAATTGTAAAAAAGTTTGTAGATCTAGTATTTTCCTCATTTTAAAGGCCATAACATTTTTTTATAGATCTGAAATCTAAAATATATATATATATATACAAGCCCAAAATATTAGCCCAATAACAAAAATTACCGATAGGAGATAGCAAAGCTAAAAAAAATTTGAGACTAATCAATCAATTTTACAAAAAACAAATAACTTAGCCCTTTAAAAAACTTTAAACAAAATAATTTTGTCCTTATCAACAAAAGACAATCTCTACACACAATAAAAATAATAATAATAAAAGAAAACATTTGCCGGTTAAGCAGTAGAGCCGAAAGCTGAAGCCACCACATGCAACTAACAATAAAATCGCCCCCCTTAACTCCAAGTCCTGGCTCCATCCCTGATTACATAATTCACCTCTTTAGTTACTATGAATGAATCTTGTGTTAGATAAGTTACAAATTTCCTTTAGCCTGATCAAAGAAAATAATTGTTTTAGTCATGGTTAAGGACATATGTTGACTAAACTTGTTTGTTTGTTTGTTTGTTTGGTTTTTTTTTTTTTTTTTTTTTTTTTTGAGAGGACTAAACTTGATTGGTTGCACTTTCTCAACTATTTCGATCCTATGGAAGCGGCTTAACGTGGCATAATTCGTCAAAAACCAACCAATAAACAATAGTGCTTTTTTGGGAGTCCAAATCTTCTATCCCACTTTTTCTGCTCCACTCTATATTTCACCAATAAAAATTTGCCACGTGTTAACATAATTAATTAAATATTATCATTATTGACTTATTAATATTATCATTATTAATTAATGGTAGTATTTAATTAATTAGGTGAATATGTGGCAAGTTTTTATTGGTGGAGTATAGAATGGAGCAGAAAAAGTGGGACAGAAGATTTGGATTCCTTTTTTGGGGCAAAAAATGGTTAACTGAAACTTTAGCAACAAAGAGCAAAAGTTACAAGTCTCATGAAAAATGGCGCACAATTTATTTCACGAATCCTCAGATTTTGCAAGTGACTCAAACCCACGTAATGAAATCCATATATCAGGTCCATGGAAAGCCTAAATAAACCCTATATTCATAACTTCTAAACCATGCTTTAAAGAATACAATATATTACAAAATATGTATAGTGGGCACACAAATAATCAAGCCTTGTTTTGCATCGGACTTGTAGGATCCTCACAAAAATGGTTGTTTAATGACTTTTCCTATTATTTCCCCATACTTCACTTCTAAAACAATATGTTGACTTCTTAAAACATCTCATATACATAAGCTGGAATGGGAGAAGGGGTCAAATTTATCCGATAGTTTTTATTTTTTTGAGAAAGAATCTGATAGTATTGAAAATATAATCTGTAAGGACTCAAATTGGATTGGACCTAAAAAAGGGAATAGGTTTAAGCCCAGACAATAAAATTTCTAGAGAGTGGGTGTAAGAGCTAAGTCCAATTGGTAGAAGAAAGACCTGATCGTTCTGCAACAAAGGAAGCTTTAAACTAGTTTCAACGATATCTCTCCTTCTCGGCTAGGTTTCAGGGGGTATCTTGATGGATGCTCCAGTGTGAGTTTCTCTCTACTTCCAAAAACCTCTCTTTCAATGTCACCTACTTTCCTGTTATATACTGCATTCTTTCTTCATTCTCGCCGTACACGTGTAGGTTTTAATCTGGGAGCTTCTTTCTGTCCTATCCAGTACTTCCTGGAACCTTTGCTTGGTGGCCATAAGGCTGCTTAGTTACTGTTCAGGTATCACCTCCACATTAATGCGGCCAGAGAGTTAGCTGGGACGCATTTAATGTGGAGGTAGCAGCTTTATAAGATATTTGCTACCTTTTCCGGTTTCCCCTTTATTTCATATTTACCTTTTAGCTCATATGCAACTTGATGAAGTACCTTGAATATTAAAATAGTTACATCCACCTCAGATCTTGGTATCAGAAGTGAATATCATCCTCGGATGCGATTTGGGCCGCTATACATGACTTACATCTCTTTGTCTTATACTACTCTCAAAATAACTCTCTTTAACCATCCTCAGATATGTGAACGTCCTCGGACTGGGCCGTTGGGCCACAAACCTACTTCCTATGAACTCTCTGTTATCTTTTTGGGCAACTGACCCCACATAATCTTTAACCAAAAAAAGAAAAAGAAAAAGAAAATGTAATTAACAATTTAGCAAAAAAAAAAAAAAAAATGACATGGTTTACCAAGAGTTTGTAGAAACCTCCTAACATTTTTAACAAATATATTTAGGGTCCAAATCCTTCCCAATTATCAAATTATATATATAACCCACACTAAAGAATATATTGCATTCCAACATATCAACCAAAGAAATTAAATCAAAACTTATATTAGGGGTATGTTTTAGAGAACAAAATAGAAATTACCCCAAACTTTGAAATTATAATTTAGTTTAGTTTCTTTGTGAAAATTTGTTAATTATTAATTTATTATATAATTTTGGTCTGTATATAGAGAAATAATTGTGAAAGTAAAGTAATTAAAGAATCGGATATCTTTCTCAAAAAAAGAAAAAAAGGAAAAAAAAATCGGGTATTAAACGCAGCTAAAAAGGCTCAAAACCCTGAACCCTATAGTCAAGAACTCAAGCTCAAGCCTAACGACGCGACCAAACAAGGAGAGTCCCTCCTATTCCCACGTAACTAGAGTGAAAATGAGAAGGGTTAACGTTAACGGAGTCGCCGTCCTCGTTGGCCGAGCAATCGGCGGCGGAGCCACCGCCGCGTCAGCCAATCGGCACCGAGTCCTTCAAGCGGCGCTCTACGGCACGTGCTCAAATTTCAACTCCGAGCGCTTTGGCCTGTCGTCACGGTCAGCTCCTCCCTCTGTCACAAACGATTGTGTGGCAGGGACAAAGTTCTTCTCTGCGGCGGCCACGTCTCTGGCTCAGGACCACGCGCACGCGCACGCGCACGTGCACTCTCACACGCACAAGTTCTCACCCAAAGACGTGGTTCTTTACCAGTACGAAGCCTGCCCTTTCTGCAACAAAGTTAAAGGTATAAATCAAATTTCAATTCCCTGATTATACGGTGCGTTTTGATTACTGGTAGTAGTTTAATTTCACATCTCTGTAGAAACAATCAATGTTGCTCTATAAGTATTATTTTGGATTAGCTGAGAAAATTAGTATTTGTTATTTGCTTTTTGGTGAAATGAACTTTGGTTTCAGTCTTTATACAATAAGTTTAATTCGGTGTTTTACGTCTCTGTTTGGAAACACTAGGAGGTGCCAATCGAGTTACAAGGAGTAATTGAATCTTTTGATTTGTTAACAAGAACAATAAATATACATTTCCGTTCCATTTGCTTTGACAGAAAACATTTTCCGGAAAATAACTCGGTTTTTGATTGTGTGTATGTGTGTGTGTTCAGTGGTGACCTTGAAAACAATGTAGAAAACATTTATAATGTGGATTTTATCTGTGTTAGTTTGTTGAGTATGTGACATTCTTCTAGAAACTGTTTTCAGCTGTATTGGGCAATAGAAAATGTTTTCCGTTTACTTGTGCGTGGACAAACTACTAGAAAATGCAGAAAACATTCCGTTTAATGATCTTTTCTAGCTAAAAATACAGCTGATATGGTTGTTTATTGATAGAAATGCACTTAAATAATAAAATAATGGAACCCTCTGCAAAAAAAAAAAAAAAAGGTATGTTAGTATGGTTTTCAGGAAATTGAGAATGGATGGACAAATGAATAACAATGTAATTTTGAAACAATGCACTTTGATATTTTTATTCTTTTTATAAGTTTATTTATTTGGAGTTTGGTTTTCTTTCAGCGTTCTTGGATTATTACAAAATTCCATACGGAGTAGTGGAGGTTAATCCCATCAACAAAAAGGAGATCAAGTGGTCTGATTACAAGAAAGTGCCTATACTCAAGGTTGATGGTGAACAGATGGTTGATTCTTCAGGTCTTGCTTGATTTCATTTTTATATTGTTTGTGATTTAAGTACAAATTTAAGACTATCACCAAAGCTCCTCTCTTATATCTTGTGGTTGTTTTTGTTAATTTGGCTTGTTTTACTTGTGCAGACATAATTGATAAACTGTTCCAAAAACTTCATCCTGATAATCCTGTTGCAAGTGGTGATGAAGAAACAAAGTGGCGTGGGTATGGTGGTTTATCTTTTGATTGTCCTACTTTCTCAGCTTTTGAATTTCTTAGTTTCTTCTGTAAATTACTTTGTAATAGATTTCAGAGCTGAGGACCGATTTCTAGGTGCTATAAGAAAGAGTTTTGCGTAATTGAGTTCTTAATTCTTATATGAATTGTGTGCTAATGTTATTCTAAATGTTGCTGCATCTAAAGTCATGTTTTTTTGTAGTGTAAATAGCCTTTGACATAGATGAATTGATGACATGCTGTTATTGAAAATGTTAGGTGGGTGGATAATCACTTGGTACATGTTTTATCTCCAAATATATATCGAACTACTTCTGAAGCTATCGAATCATTTGACTATATCACCACTCATGGTACGTTATCAGATTAGTCTCACATTAATTCAATTTATGGTTCCATCTCCCCCCCCCCCCCCCCCCCACCCCCCTTTTTTCCCTCTTAATACATAATATAACACCAGAAAGCATGGTAGTTTGCTGCTTGTGATCCATCATAGGTATTTTCTTTAAAACTTCTATTCTATCACATAGAAATCGTGTTAAATTAGTTTTATAGTTGTTAATTGCTTTGGATGCCAAAAGCAAACATCAACCATGATGTTTGGTTCCTTCTCTCTCTCTCTTTCCGTTGTTCTTCCATGGAAAGGTATTTGGAAGGTTAAGGCACCCCGGCGTGTGTCTTTCTTTGTTTGGACAACCGCATAGGATAAGATTCTCACGGGAGATAACTTGCAGGTTAGGGGCTTTGATTTCATTGACTGGTGCATTATGTGTCATTGTTGTAAGGAGACAGTGGATCATTTGTTGTTACATTGTGGAAAGGCTTATCGGTTGTGGTGCTTTGTCTTTAGAATTTTTGGGATTTTGTGGATTCCCTCACGTTCGGTGACAGATTTTCTATTTGGTTGGGGAAGCATTCATCTCACATTTGGAATTTAGTTTCGTTGTGTTTGATGTGGTGTATTTGGAGGGAACGCAATCGGCGGACTTTTGAGGACTTGGATAAATCCGATGACCAGCTGGTTGCTCTCTTTTTTGGTTCCCTTTTTGATTGGTCTAGGGCTTGGGGACTCACATCTAGTGATTCTCTCTCTTTCTTTCTTAGCTCTCTCTTTCTTTGTAATTAGTGCTTCTTTTATGTTTTTGCTTTTCTCTTTTTTTTTTGGTACTTTTTGATATGTTTTGCACTACTTTGCATTTAGCAATTTTTTGAATATACATCTTTCTTACTTATCAATATATATATATATATATATATATGTATGTATATATATATATACGTAACAAGGTAACTTGCAATTCACTCATTACTCGTTGGAATTTTTCACCTTAGTCCAATGTGGGAATTGTTTTGAATTTGTATAGACTTAAGTTGCTCACGGTAGTGAGGCAGTCTTTGTGCATGATTTTGAGGTGTTAAACTATTGAATATGGTATTTGTCAGTGTCAGGACTGAATTTGTTACCCTATGATTTAAACATTGACCTAGTTAGAGAAGGGTGATGCATCATTTGTAAGGGCCACCCTAAAGCAATTCATATGAGAATTAGTTAAGTGTATGTACATCTTAATATTGGTAAATATAACAAGTGAGGAGACTAGAAATTGGTGTAATGAATATTCTGATGTATCTTCTTAAATCATCTTTTGAAAGCACCCCTCTACTTAAACAAGCAAATTTTGGTTGATATCAGCATTGCTTTATTCTCCACATTAAATTCAATTGAATAGGAACCAGGTTTTGCTAGGACTTTAGATCTTAGACCCATTTTAGGAATTTCAATACAATTCTATGCTTTTTCAATAGCTCCACCCAGATAAGAAAAGGCACAAATCTCACTATAATTTGGAGAAACCTTTTTATTACGTGGCAGTAACATTTTTGCACTTGTTAGTAGTTTTCCTACATATGCCTGCTCCAATCAAATATTTGTTTGCCTTGGTATGACCAAAACAGTATTGTGCTTGATTTACTCAGGCATGAAATTGCTATATAGAAAGGCCAGTTTCCAGAAGAAATGAATTTTAACATATTTATTTGAATTGGTGAGCTTTTGAATAAGATAATAGCTCTGCACTTGTCTCTTATACCTTCTCCACCCATTTTTACCACAGCTCTTGACTCAGTTTTGCCCTAGTGACTTTCAATGTTCTGTAGGATATCCTTACCCAAGCTTTGGCCAACACAATTACGCCCTCTGTAATTGAGCTCATACGTTCAACCCAATTTAACAGCAAAGGTCTCTAGACTACTGCCATGCACATAGCTCAGGGGTTTATTCACTCTGTCATACATGATATTGGGGAGGTCTTGTGGCCCTTAAATCTGATTTAGACAATTATAAATAAATTAATTAAAAAGACTTGGCTTTAATAAGATTCAAAACGAAGTAATTTTTTTAGTTTAATTGACACATTACTTATCCAAAAAAAATTTTCTGATTTAGACAAAGTCTATAATGGATTATCTCAATTCTCAAGTTTTGCATCAAACTTCATAATCATTAGAGGTTGTTTTCCTAATGACCTTGTTTATTTGGTCCTATTTTTGTCCAGTCCTATGTAAAGTAAAGTTATATGGTCCTTTAAAACTCAAGGAGATATTATCATATTAGGCAGAGAGATCCATTCACCCTATTACACTAGAGAGAACATATGTAACCCATGAAATTTCTCTCCAAGGCTTGAAGTCTGGAAGAAGGGCACTCATATTAGTCATCTGACTAACTGCTGCTTTTTGCACATTTCTGTTCATCAAGCCAGGTTTACTCTCAATTGTTGGATAAATCTTTATCCATTCTGCTTGTCAATCCTTTCAAGACCATGCTGTAGAATGTATGAAGGAGTTTCAGTGTTCTTTGCTATATTTTGATTGTTGTCTTATATTTATATATATCAGAGTCCGAGTTATTAACCTCACTGATAACCTCTGCAGATAAAACTTCCTGAATCCAATGTAGGACATGAATTAACTACTTTCAAGAAACCATAGAAAAATCAATCAGGATTTCATGCTGGAAGGCCCATTTGATGCAAGAAAAGTTACACTTGCATTCTCTAGAGAGAGAGAGAACTCACAACTTAATCTAAACTCAAATCGAAAATTCTGAAATCTACTAAATCAATCTATTAATTACAATGCATGAGCATGGATATTTTAGCCTATGACTTCTTTAACTAAACCACATTTATCACGTGTTAGAATACATTTGTAACATATTAATCACATGCTAGATATAATAAAGCACGTGGGTTCTACTTCTATTTTCTAACTTATTAAAATCTAGTTATGTGTATGTGCCTCTAATTAATTTTGCTTCCAATTTTCAAATACTACAACCAACTTGGCGCATGTAGATTTAGCTACAATAGCCATATTGCACGTCAAATTTTGTCATGCCATGTTCCACATATTCCATGTGGCACATGCTGCCATGTCATTACTCTCCATATATGCATCACCATTGCCCTTCTCTTGCTGGTAACCACAGCAATTCAATTTGCATTCTGTTGATTTTCTCAGTCACAATCTCATTTAGGACGTCTCTATGAATATCCCAAAACAAGGGTAGAGAGTGTATAAACCCAAATGGCATGGTGGACTTGGTTTAAAACTAGCATTGCTTTGTATGATTTGTCATTCCTCATCTAGAGCATTTATAATTTTGGAGCAACATCTACTTGATTTTTGTTCCAGTGTGCTTAATTTTTAACCACAATTTGTTGAGTCATATCATCTTTCTTTAAACCCTAAAATTGATTAAGTTAATGTTAGACTGAAATCTAGCACTCAACCTAGTTGTCTTGTACTAGGGTTGGCTCCTTGCAGTTCTCCTTTGAACACCAATGGTAGATAGGATTTGAGAATTGAATTCTAAACACAACTTACATACCATATGAATCTGCAAACCCAGCCCCTGGGAGCTTCTTCACCCAAGGATGTTATGAGTTGACTTCAAGGTGCCAAACAACTCTGTTGGTAAGAACTCTTGGTAGTAGTCAAACTGTTTTCCCTAGTGTACCTATGATCGATTGAGCAAGAGCCCTTCCACATGGGACTCCCAAATCACCATGGCCTACTTTTGCCTCTGTTCAGCATGTGAAGAAAGTAACAAGCTAGAAAAGGCTTATACGTTTTCTTAGTAAAGGTTACTGAATCCTGATTGACTATAGTGACAGTTTCATTTTGATAGGAGTAGGTGCTTGCTGGGGCAAGGCACTCTTCATTCAGTTTTGACTTGCTGTTTGCTCCATTCTCTTGTTAAAGTTGGTGTCAAATTTAACCAATCAAAAAAAGAGTTGATGTTAATTTTAGCTATGTCCATAATTCAATGATTATGCAGGCAATTTCAGTTTCACTGAGAGGATAATAGCAAAGTATGCTGGAGCAGCAGCTATGTATTTTGTGGCAAAGAACTTGAAGAAGAAACACAACATCACAAATGAACGTGTAGCATTGTATGAAGCTGCTGAAACATGGGTGGATGCTCTGAAGGGCCGGAAATTTCTTGGTCTGTTTCACTGACATCATGATGTGGTTAAATTAACAGAATATGGTATTTGTTAGAATTAACTTTGATATTTCTTAACTTGAACAGGAGGGTCAAATCCTAATTTAGCTGATCTTGCTGTCTTTGGTGTTCTGAGGCCCATCCGACACCTCAAGTCTGGCAAAGATATGGTACAGCATACACGGATTGGTGACTGGTATACTGGAATGGAAAGCGTAGTAGGAGAATCTTCTAGAATCAAGTTCAAGGCATAAGTAGAAAAGAAAAGATTTGTTAATTGGTTGGACTTTTCTATCTGCTTCAGCCATCAGGTTTGTCGAATAAATCTTAAGTTGATATGCAACTAATAAACTACTGTTACAGGAAATTCTGAAGTAAAATGCAAAATCTTTTTCAGTAGACAGGCAGAGGTTTAATATCTGGTGTTGCGAACAAGTTGTGGCCATATTGATACTTTCTGTTTTTGGTAGCTACAGTACATATTTACTTGAGAAAGATCTTCCTTATGTTTTAACTAGCGCTTTGAAATTGTGTACACAAAACAGATTTATAGTAGCCTAGTAGGTTGAAAGGCAGGTTTGCATGGCAAATATGGCTAGGGTATCGGGATGAGTTCACAGAATTCTCAGGTTACTCAAACCCTTTTGGAAGGCAGTGATGCTTGTGCTGCCGCAAATATTACATTATATGTTTTACTGTCTGAACTCCTAAAGTAGGAGCAACATATACATGTTTCACATATCTTCTCATAAAATTTTCTTTTACGAATTACTCCAGTTTATAGAACTCATGAAAATGTAGTTGTTCCAAAATCCTATCTAATGAACACCTCCTAACAGGTAAATAATGTTTATATAATTAACTTAAAATAAGAGAAGTTCGGTTCTCTTCCTTTCTCTCTTGAGGTCAAAGCTCACTTATTAAGGGGGGAAAAAAGATATAAAGACAAGTTCAAACAAAATGGAACCATCTCTATACAAATATGATGATAAAACTAATAGTTATTTTTCTGGTTCGTTGGAGGTACACCCATGTAGTAGACGGTATCTCATTTGCATAAGTTTTGCCCCAGGTAGAGTTAAATTTCTGAGATAACCTTTTCTTTCCTCTCTATTTATTTATTTATTCTTTTTTTTTTTTTGCTGAGTACCTTTTCTTTCCTTCTAAATGCTACTCTTCTGCTATAAGAAAGAATTGATATTCGATTTTAAGACTTTAAAAATTAGACAACTTTCACATCCTTGATCATTCAAGGTTTGTTTGGATACTGTTTATTGCTGAAAAATAAAAACACTGTAGTAAAATAATTTTTAAATGTGTAAATAATGCTGTGGAACCCAGTTTTAAAGTTATATTTGCTGAATTTTGTATTTGTGGGTCTCATGAATAGTGTACAGGACCCACAGGGAAAAGGCCAAGTGCACTAACTTTCAATTTTCAGCAACATCTAAACTCACACTCAATGTCATCGCACGGTGATCTCAAAAAAACAAAAAACAAAAAAAAAAAAAAGCATTTTTTCTTGAAATCTCATATTTTTAAGTTAAGATTTTAAAAATAATTAATATAACTGAAATCTCATTGTATGACTTTTTTTAGGTAAGATCTAAAAAATAAGAGAGGGAGATAGAGCTGAGAAAAAATTCAATTAGGTTTCAAATTTGAATTTAATTAGAATCTAAATTTTAAATTTTTGTGCCAAGTAAGTTAATTTAGTGTAAAAATTTTATTTCAATTAAAATTTAATTTTGCACCATGTGTTCCATCTAATTTAAGTTTTTTAATCGTTATACCAAATGAGTTAATTTAGTGTAGAAAACGAAGAATTCAATATAAATAAACTATAAAAAAAATCTAATCATGTAACTAAAAGCAATTAAAATTTATAAATCATCTATATATTTATTAATAGCTAAAATTGAGAGAAAATTCAATTAAATTTTAAAATTGAGTCTAATTTTGTGTCATGTTTCTCATCTAATTTTTAAATTTGTGTGTCAAATGAATTATTAAATGCAAAAATCAAAAAAATCTAAATTCAATTAGATTCTAAATTGAATTTTTATTTAAAGTTCAATTTTATGCCTTGTGCCTCATTTAAATTTTTAATTTTTGTGGCAAGTGAATTATTAGGTGCAAAAACCAAAAAGCTGAGATTCAATAAGATTCTAAATCATGTCTAATTTTGTGCCACGTGTCTTATCTAAATTTTAAATTTACGTATCAAGTGAATTATTAGGTGTAAAAATGAAAGAGTCTAAATTCAATTAAATTCTAAATTGAAATTTAATTAAAGTTCAATTTTATGTTATGTGTCCTATCTAATTTTTAAATTTTTGTGACAAGTGAGTTATTGGGTACAAAAACCGAAGAGTCTAGATTCGATTAGATTTTAAATCATATATATATATATATATATATATTAATAGGTAAAGTTTAGAGAAAATTTTATTAGAATTTGAATTAGAATTCAATTTTGTGCCATGTGTAAATTTATGTGAGGACCACACCATAATTATCCACTTAAGTTTTTTAATTTTTGTGTCAAGTGAGTTAATGAGTACAAAATACTAAGAATCTAATATTAATGAATTATAAAAATAATAATTATAAAAAACCAATCATGTACACTTAATAAAAATCACCACACTACAAAAATCACCACACGTTCTATCTTATTAAAAATTAGAAAAAAAAAATGGTCATAATTAGTATTAAATCTAGGAAAGAATTTTAATATGTGACTAGTTACATTTACTTTTTTTTTTATTTTTTAAATTGACTAAATATTTATATTTTTATGATAAAAATTGTGTTTAATTTTAAATGTATCTATAAATGTGCATGTGTTACATGCTATTTTTTTAATAATTTGACTAATTATTTATATTTTTATAATAAAAATTGTGTTTAATTTTAAATATATCCATGTGTTTGCATGAGTTACATACTAGTTTACGGTCCATTACTAATTTGGTTATATATATATATATACATACACACACACCAATGTTTAGAAAAAATTCAATTAGATTCAAAATTGGATTTTTCTTTTGTTAACTTTCCACACAAATTAAATTGTTTAGGTTTTTACTATTATTTTTTCTCTGAACTAACGAGCATATTTTTTTATACAGTTTCTATTCAGATATTTTGTATGCAAAGATATTGAACGTAACAAACTGTAATTGAGCTGAACGATTCCATGCACCTATCCCATTCAATTTAGGAGATACTATTTGATCAATTTATTATTTTATTTTGTATTGTATTTAATAAAATTTCATAGATAATAATTATGAATTGATATTGCATATGTAGTATCCAATAGTGATTTTCAAAATTATATGTGTAATAGCAATGTAATGAGAAATTTGGCATAACCAATATTATGAAAATTACATGGAAAAACTATTTTAATACCTCTAAATATCCTGGTCAAACTATGTTATATATATTTAATAACTCAAGCTAACATTAATTGCACAATTACAATTCATCAATCCCGTGCGTGAGCACGGGTTACATACTAGTTAATATAATTAAAAGCAACAAATAATGTGTTCAAATTGTCTCCATTTTTTTTAAGTTGACGTTGCTTACAAATCAGTTTTCCCAAACCACGTAAAAATGTGAACTTTACGTGCTAAGTACACCCTTTTATTAAGAAAGTTTTAAGGACATATAAACATTCTAATACTATTTCAATTTTCATGGAAGATATCACCTATATACAGAATGTATAATTCCTACAATAGACCAATATAGTGTAAAAAAATTAAGAAGAACACATTCATACCAAGTCAACAAGTTGATGTGTCACTCAAAACATATGAGTCTCTCTATCGAATCAACAAAATCTCAAATTTTCGCAATAAACTGAAGTGTCTGGTTCATCACAAGTCAAAATAAAATAAAATGAAGATTTCACTTTGACCCTCAAACTCAAAAATCAAAATAAGGTTATTGTGAAAGTTTTATTAGATATTGTTGTGCTAATAAGTAAAAATTAAACAGCAATCTCTCTCGCTTGTTTTAACCTCCACAAACATCAGATTTGATGCCACAGAATCTTCGAACCTCAACCAAAGTTTCGACATAGATTTATAACCAATTATGATGTAAAGTTACAACCACATCATTGATACGCAAAGAAAGAGCGTTGTCACCATATGCAATAATTCTAACTCAACAAACCCTTTTTTTTTTTTTTTTTTTTTTAAGAAACAAAACTTTTCAGTTTTTTATTATTAAAGGTAGCTAAATCAGCCTGGAGTACATGAGAAACTTGTAGTGAAACATCCTCCATCTACGCAGCAAAATCTGAGATATGTAAAACATATAGAGCTAGAATGTGAGCTACCTTAAGAGAAGATAATCCTTAGAATGCAAAGGGCTATCTTTTCTTATCTAATTAGTTTTTTTGGGGGGAGGGGGGGAATATATAATTAGTATGAATTAATGACTGCCAACTTAATGCTTGAATTTAATTGGTCCAACCATGGTTTTGCCATCTAATGCATCTCTTGGTATTTCTAATAGAGACATCCAAAGTTTAAATTTGTCACCTCCTAATTATCAATGTTTAAAAATATAAAAATAAATCTTTATAATTATTTTTTATCAATAAATATTTAGATAGAAACTTGTGGTGAAACATCCTCCATCTACGTAGCAAAATCTGAGATATGTAAAGCATATCGAGCTAGAATGTGAGTTACCGTAAGAGAAGATAATCCTTAGAATGCAAAGAACCATCTTTTCTCATCTAATTAGTTTTTTTGGGGGGGAGGGGGGGAATATATAATTAGTATGAATTAATGATTGCCAACTTAATGCTTGAATTTAATTGGTCCAACAATGGTTTTGCCATCTAATGCATCTTTTGGTATTTCTAATAGAGGCATCCAAAGTTTAAATCACCTCCAAATTATGTTTAAAAATATATAAATAAATCTTTATAATTACTTTTTATCAATAAATAATTAGATAGAAAATTAATTTTTTTTAGATAAATTGGTAGTTACTTATTATTATTATTAGTAAACTAGTTCAAGCATTAGATACATCATTAACAGGTCATATCCAAGACCCCTTAGGTCACAAAATTTTTTGAGCTCTAGATTTTTGTGGAACTAAGAGTTTTTTTTTCTTCAGTCGCAAGGAAAACAAATTTTGTGGCTTTTTTTATTTGTGGTTTTTGAAATCAGGTACACTCAACAATGTCTTTGATTTTAGTGATCTAAAAAAGGTTCTTATCCATAATTTTTCATTTTTTTTAATTCTGGGAGAACAAATTTTAGGCCATTTTTCAGTATTGAGAAATACTAAAATTACAAAATCATTTCTTTTTGGGGTCATAAACAGTACAATTTGAACGGATACTGACAAGAACAATAGGACTACATTAGTACGTTAGTCAATATCAAAAGCTGTAATATGTTTAATTTATTTATCTCAAAACAAAAAGATTAAAACTTAAGCTAAACTTTGAGCCATTCAGCAAAAAAAAAAAAAAGAAGCTAAACTTTGAGCCTCTCCTACTTTATTATTCCCATGATGTGTTTCCAGAGTCCAGACTCTCGCCACTCTCCAGGTGTAATCAGCTTTGCATGTAATAGCTGTGTTGGCAGAGCAATCGACCCACCCACCTACCCCAAGAATCCTTCCCTGACTTGTGGCAATGCTTATCCTTAAGAAGTATGAACACAACCCCCATTAATGGATCACAAAAGTCTCTAGTATCAATGCCTATCATAGCACCTAGTGGTCCTAGTGAGCTAAGCTTAATTAAGCCTGATTTCTGAACCCACATAAGTGTTCGAGCTCCTCTACTGTCTGGACTCTAGAGCCCATCCCACTAATGACAGGACACGGACACGGACATGGGGGGCTCTGGTTAACTCATTGAGTTAACTATTAGCCCGTAGTAATATTGACCGATTTACCTAAAAAGTTTTTCGTTCACAGGCTCTATTTATTTTGTATTTAAATATTTATTATTTTTTTATTTACCTTGATAATAAAAAAAGAGATTAAATAATGATTATTGTACGCAAAAAAAAGAAAATAATTTTAAAAATTATAACAAATTAATATTTTAATAAAATACAAATCAAAATGAGTATGTAAAATAAAAAAATATATTCTTATACTAAAATAAATATAAACTTTTATATTAACTGATACATTTACGTATGAGTTATTACTAATTTAAATTTAAATAATAAATTCAAATTACTTAAAATTTGTTGCGGTGGCGAAAATATTACCGACTAAACATTTCTCCGTTACTATTTAACCAAAGGGCTTAAAAGCATCCACGTGGCACCGACAGGAGGGAACACATATCAAATCCACTTGTACAATTTACAATGCAACAAATAGTAGAGTCTTACGTGAAAGGTTTTGTCGTTTTTTTCAAACGGATACAAAGGAAAATTTGTATTTATTGAGAGTTAACGTGGAAATAGGATTCAAACTTTTCTCAAAATAATAAAAACAAATTTGCTATTCTTCAGCCTTTCCCAATGACAAAAACTGACAACAATATTTCTCCATTCTCTGATTTTCGTCCCATAACGTCTGACCCCTATATTCAGTATTCACGCCTCAATTGAGTGAATTCCTCTTTCACCTACATTTCTTTAGCTTTTACACTCTCTCTCTGATCAAAAATCACTCTGACCCGAGAGTTCTGTGACTTCTGTCACAAAATCTGCATGTGTACGTCGTCGTTTTCGCGCCACCCTCTTATCTCCGTCTCATAAATGCTACTTTGTTGGTTATGAAGCCCTTTTGGGATTTCACAAAAATTAAGATAGAATGAAAAACAAAAACTCTAACCCCCCCTTTTTTTTTTTTTCACTGTTTTGTTGTACTCTCATTTTTTTTAGTTTCCTAATTAAGCCGATGCAATCAAATTATTATTCATAAAATCTCATTTGTTATTTATAATTGTTTGTCGTTAAGGTACAAGTCAGTTTTTTTTTTTTTTTTTTGTCCACTATAAATAAACTAAACCACGGGTGTCCTTTTTATAAATTGGTCTTTTTCAGTTAAACCAGAAACCACAGCAACAAAGGAGGCAAAGTTTATGCTTATGCCCAATAAAGAGAGCTTAAAGAGAGAGAAAAGGTCATGCATTTTTTCTGATATAACAGGAACATGAACCCTCTTCTTGTTTCAAACCTACCTCATTTCGTTTCAGTTGGCGTTTCTTATTAATGTAGCCCATCAAATACGTGAAGGAGAAGGGAACGTTTTGGGTGTCAAAAGCTTTTAAATTTCTGGTAGTGGTTAAAAATGGCTGTTCAGGCACAGTTTTATTCAGAGAATATGGGTTTGCCTATGTGTGGCTTACAGGATCCTGCTTTTGGAGTTGTTGATGATCTTCGTTTTAGCTTTCAATATCCCCAACAAGCCACCACTCACTTTCATCTTCCTCAAAGCACTCAAAAGTTGGCGCTTGATTACAACGAAGGGGTTTCCTTTTCATCTTCTTCCACTTGCAATAGCTTTCATCCCATGGCGTTTTTACAATCTTTGGATGCTCAGTTTGAGTTGCACCGCCATGAGATAAACTGCATTCTTCAATTACAGGTAAAAATCTTTAATATTATTGTTTAATCTTGTATGGGTTTTCTTCAAATTAATTCTTTTGAGCTTGTGTTTTTGTCTTTTGGCGTAAAGGTTCAATATTTATGTGCTTTTATTTTTTGGGGGTCTCTCTCTTATTGCTTTTTTCTTGGCAGAATGAAAGGTTGAGAATAGCATTGCAAGAGCAAAGGAAGCAAGAGCTCGCAGTTCTATTGAGTAATGTAGAATCCAAAACGCTGAGTTTATTAAGGCAGAAAGAAGAAGACTTGGCACGAGCATCAATGAGGACATTGGAGCTCCAAGAATGCTTGAAAAAAGCAGAGATAGAAAGGGAAACGTGGCAAAGACTAGCAAAATCCAACGAAGCCATGGTCATAGATCTAAACAACACGCTTGAGCAAGTCAAAGAGAGAGTGGTCTTAGCCAGCAATACAGCCGAAGATACAGCGTCGTTTTGTGGTTCATGTGAGAGAGATCATGATGATGAAAGTAACATTGCACGAGAAAAGGTGGTGGTGAAAAGTAGTAGTAGCAAAAAAAACAACATGACTTGTAAAAGCTGCTTCTCTCGGCGCTCTTGTGTTCTCTTTTTACCTTGCAGACACCTCTGTTCGTGCAATTACTGTGAAGCTTTTCTTGGTTCTTGTCCCGTATGCAATGCTGTAAAGGAACATAGCATGGAGGTATTCTTGATCTAACAAGAAAAAGCACCAAACAATGAAAAAAAAAAAAAAAAAGAGAGAGAAAAAAAAAAAAAGCAAAGCAATCAAAAGTGGATTAGGCAAATTTTCTTTATTTTTTGGTTTTTTGAGAAGTACACAGTACACACATGCTGATGGAAACATGTACTGTCATGATGGTGTCTTTTGTTTGGTTTTGTTTTGCTTTTTCTGGGTCTATGGCATCGGATAATTATTTTTTGTACTGCAACGACCCATACATGATGAATCGAAATGATGACAAGGGTATAGTAAAGAATCTTTTTTTTTTCTTCTCTTTTTCTTCTTGTGGCTTAAAATATTTTTCCTGATTTAGATTAATATCTTTTCAGAGACTAATATGGGGGGTCCATATGGTTTGTCTACAAGATATTGCCAGCTCTATCTCTCCTAGCTAAACGTAAAAGTGTACAGGTTTTAGCTGACAAAAAAAAGATTTGAAAGCAATGTTTTTGACATGTTTCAAGACTGCTACTGTCACGGTGTCACCGCCACTGAGAACTTTCATTTATTGTTCCAACAAGCCATAATACGAGTCAGGCCTGTGAAAGAGGCAAAAGCAAAAGCTGGATTCGTGCTACTCCTGTCGAAAATGTTGAAACATTCAAGGAAATACGTCTTGAGCAAACCTTCTGATATGCCTTCAATTTTCAACAACCCCCGCTCCTAGAAAAAAAAAAAAAAAAACATTATAAAAAGAATCCCATGATTCCCATCCCATATTCCTTGAAATCAAAAGCCTATAATCCGGTAAAATAAAACATATAGGTAATGCAACATCTTAGTTTGCCAATTAATAAGTCCAACGACTTTGTATCAATGTAATAATATAGCTCTGTGATAAAAAAAAAAAAAATGTAATAATAGCTCTAAGGCTACAGTAGTAAATGTGGTATTATTTATTACTTGGTATAATCCGGTAAAATAAAACATATAGGTAATGCAACATCTTAATTTGCCAATTAATAAGTCCAACGACTTTGTATCAATGTAATAATAGCTCTGTGATAAAAAAAAAAAAAAAATGTAATAATAGCTCTAAGGCTACAGTAGTAAATGTGGTATTATTTATTACTTTGCGAAATATGAGGTAAATAAATTTGCATTAAAGACCCTATTTTTTAGCAAACAAAAAGAAAAATTTAACAACTTGATATACATGATTTTTTTAATGAAAATACATCAATGATGATTCGTATAAAAATGATATTAATTTAACTACAACAAATCAATCTAACAAGTTGCCCAAAAAATTGTGCTTCTGAGCATGATATTGTAGCCAAAAAAAAAAAAAAATTACAACCGCATGCGGTGCTTTAATACTATTCAAATTTATACACATTATTATTGTATTATCTAGATATAGATGATCAGTGTAACAATATATAAAAATTAAAATGCATATTTTATTCAATCTCATTCTTCGGTCTCTTTCCCATATTAGATTTCTTAGGATGAGCCAACGGGGGCTTGGCTCAGCTGGTAAGGTTCGGACGCTTCGTGCAACCACACTTAGGTTCGAATCCCGCTACCAGCAGGAGTCCGTTGGTGGGCATCCTTAGTGGGTAACCCCCACACAGGTGTGTAAAGGGCCGGTGGCTACGAAAGGGCCCGCTAACTCGGCTGCCACCTGGTGCCCTACCCGGGGGTGTAATATAACCATAAAGACTTCCATTTTACATTCTCAAAAAAAAAAAAAGATTTCTCAGGATGACATCGGTTCCACCATTGGCCTTGTGGACTGGCCCTTGCATGCCGAATCTCTTAAAGATTGGTGGGTTGTCGATTTGGGTTAATTTGGGTCTTGAAGACGAGAAATTATTGGTTCCTCCGGGAGGACCGGGAGGACCACTAATGTGGTCCTCCTTGCTCCTACCAGCCAATAATAAAGTGCCACGTGGCCACTTTTTCTGATTCAACTCCACATCATACGTTACCCATTTCCTTAAACTCTTGTTAACAAAACCAAACCAAGGTTAAAATTAAAACAAACTCAGTTGTCCTTACCCATTTCGTTCACCCAAAATCAAAGCCAAAATCAAAATTTCTCTCAAACACATCTGCCTCTTTCTTTGTCTTGTGGATTAGACTTTTGTATTTGTCCAAAAACTGGGCTTTATGAGACTTATCTTTTGAAATGCTTTTTCGAAATACCCAGAAAATCAATTCCCCAAACTCCAAAGAACTCACTGCAATAATCGAGAGCAGAAAACACAGCCAAAACTACAGTGAAAACCCAGAAAAACAAACAGACCCAAAATTCCCACCGCTTTAATTGTACTCAGAAACCCAAGAAAGCAAATTCAGATTCGGAGAACAGAATAATAAAGAAGGGGTAAATTCCTTTTTCCTCAAAATAAAATCTGTGTACATGTTCATAGTTCATATATACACTTCTCTGTACTTAGAAAATTGCACAAAGACTCGATAAAACTTCAAACCCCATAACACAGAATATCCAACACGACTTTCACTGCCAACACATAACCCACCCCTCAATCTACAATCTTTAGAACTTCCATTCCTTGAATCCATTACCCACGCACCGTCTAGAGCCACCAGATCGAAGAGAGGGAGTAAGAGCCTTAGGGTTTGAAATTTTCGAATAGGTAGAGATAGACGAGTTTGTACTAGGATGATTGAAGTGGAAACGCCGCCTTTGGTGGCGGTGGCATTTAGGATGATTGAGAGACAAAGAAAGAGGCAGATGTGTTTGAGAGAAATTTTGACTTTGGCTTTGATTTTGGGTGAACGAAATGGGTAAGGGCAGTTGAGTTTGTTTTAGTTTTAACTTTGATTTGGTTTTGTTAACAATAGTTAAAGGAAATGGGTAAAATATGATGTGGAGTTGAATAAGAAAAAGGGGCCACGTGGCACTTTATTATAGGCTGGCAAGAGTAGGGAGGACCACATCAGTGGTCCTCCTGGAGGAACCAATAATTTCTCCTTGAAGACCGGTCGGCTATCGTGTTGCCACTGCAAGTCTTGTGGATTTGAGTGATTTGATTTGATTTTGAGTTTGGGATGCAATTTGGATTTTGTGTTGATTAGTTGGTCTAATTTTGTGATGGGATGATCACAAAGGATGGTGGTGGTTGGTTGATTTTTTCCATAAGAAAAATAAAAAAAAATATTTTAATCTAATGGATTGCAAAAAAAGAAAAAAAAAAGATGTTAGACATTTTTTTTTAAAGGAGAGATGTTAGACATGTTAAAGTGATTATTTTTTTTATAAAATACAATGGAAACTTAACTTATGGATTCTGATTTTTTCTAGTTGAACTAATTAAAATTTATATTAAAATGATTTTATAAAATAAATAAAATGAATTTTTTTTTGGTAATGTAAATTGCATTTATTTTTTGGTATTTTTGAAGAGAATGCTAATAAAATATATATATATATATATATATATATATATATATATATATATATATATATTGAATGCATTGTCTTTTTTCGAATTGAGCAAAATGCTTCTACCCTTGTGTTGACTTCTACAGACTCCTTAGCTTATAAATCTTTTTTTTTGGCTTTTCATAATGCTTCCCTGTTCGCAAAAAATTGCTGAACCATGAAATTTTTTAAAGGAGTTTCCTTGTATAAATCCTTTTCCTATATAAAACACGACTTTGAGTCTTGGTACTTTGATACGGATCCAAGGACCTGTTTAATGTCGATGGGACCCACAAAGTTTATCAAATAACCGTTTCCTATGGATTATCTTTATTTATTTGTTTGTTTAAATAATTATTATAAAAAAAAACACTCTTGCATCAAAAAGCGTAAAATGTGGTGATATGCTTTGTGTGAGTTTATAAAAAGTGGCCAAAAAAGGCAGACACCAGGTTGTCCTTTTCTTTCCTTTCGTATTCTTTGCTTTGCTGGGTCTCGGAGTCGGACTCTCGAACCAATATTTAAAAAGCGTGGACTCAGACGTGGATGATCCAAATGCTCGGTCACTTTTTCTCTAGTGCAATGATCTTCCTCTGCAACCATGTGGACCCCGCACGCATTTACTTTTGACGTAAAATCAGAGTCTCTCTGTCTCTGAGCAACTGTTTTCTTGGGGATGGATCAAAGTTTCCACTGATTTGGTTTGTTTCTGGTTTCTAGGGTTTCATAATTAAAGAAGTGTTGCAATTGCAAAAGCCTTGGGAATTGGTACCAAAGTTCCACACTTTTGGTTTGAATGGTTTTGCTTTTGCATGATGAAGTCTTGCACAGCCCGTTTCTCTGGTGGCATAAGTCTGCATCTCTGTCTAAGCCCAGTCCAATATGTGAGTAGGAATGTGGTACTAATAACTATAAATGGATCTCATACTCTCCGAATAAGCCCATGTCCAATTGGGCTCAAATACATTTATCTTTTTAGTCCGAATAAAGATAAACACATTTCCATTAAAATAACTAATAAATAAATAATTGGACTATTGAGAAATGCTGTATTGCAATATTTTCACAACAAATTATAAATGATAGGTTGTTATGAGTTGTTATTAGCTGTTAAAAAAGTAGTTTAAGTGGTATGTTTAAATTAGAACTAATAACAATTGTTGAGGAGGAAATTGATGCCTCTGAATAAGATGTTGGGAAACCAAACCAAAACTCAACTATGGGCTCTTGAGATGACACCCAAAGCTTTCGTTGTGACAAGGAAACAAACGCTGCATTCAACAAAACAACAAAAGTCCAATGAAAAATACTTTATGATACTGAGTTAATACATTAATAGTCCTGTTCTGATAGTTCAAGGGAAATAAATTCTCCAACGGTAAGGGTGAAGTTACGTTTAAGTCCAAAAGATAAATTTTCCAACGGTAGGGATGGAATTACACGGTCCAACAATCAATAATTAGATAAATTTAGGAAAATTTTAGGTCCTTATATGTCTCATTCAAGACGAATTTATTGTACTTTTAGCCATCATTACATCAATGTGAGGGAAGAGTTCGATTGTTATAAATACATCATATCCTTCAATAGTAAGTAAAAAGTAAAAATTAAAGGTTCCCTAGGAAGAAAAAATGGAGGATAGGGTTGATAAGGCATGGATGTGGGCTGTTTTTGAGTGAGTGAGATAGGGTTGATTCTGAGATTGAAGCTTTTTATGAGTAGTGGGTTGTTTTGTGACTAGTTAGAAAACATTTATGAGCTGTGATAGTGTAAAGGGGGGAGAAGAGTATTTGGGATTAGATGGGTGTAGGTTAAAGGTGATGGGTGGTGAGCTAAAAGAGAGCTGAACCACCAAAAATGGCCAACGAATCTCAAAGTCTCAGAGGGGTAGCTAGCTTGTCTTTTGGTTAGTTTGCTTGTGCTTTTATAATGGAGCTTTAGGGAATTATTAATTGACAAGAATCCAAAAAAATGTATGACCACTCAGAGGTGATGAATCAAGGTCAATCTTTCCTGGGATTTTTGATCAGAAGTAGGAAAATCCATTTTAAGGGTTGCCTTACTTCTTTGGGTAATTATGGGATTTTAGAGTGTTTTGCATTAAATGCCAGGATTTTGGGGCTGAGCTTAATTATTGTGATTGAGACATGTACCAAGAGCAAATCCTAATGCTGCAACTGAGATTCGGACCCCAGAGAAGTAAGATTTAACACCCCAAGCCAGGTGTCAAGCTCTAGTGTATTTCAGGAGGTTTCGCTAGAGATCCCTTTATACCTTCCAAAGCACTTCCCAATTTTTTCTCTTTAGGATTCATGGGCTTGGCACATGAATCACGTTCTAAATGTTTTCATCATTTATAGCATCAATTTGTTTGAAATTTGGATAATTTGGTTTTAGCTCCCTTTCCGTTGGAGGTGCAGTCTTAAGGAAAGTGATGAAGTTCCATCGTCCATTAGACTTCGGCTGACATGACAACCCTTGGGCACTGTTCACGTCAGGTAGAGGGTGGCAGAAAATTGATGGGACAGTCCTTAGTCCATTCTCAAGGGCTTGGTTCTCTTGTATGAATCTCTAGTTGTTCTTTTTTTGTTAGAGATGAACAAGGGATGGTTGCCCACTTTCAAAACCTTTGCCTCCTGCTGGTGTTTTTTGGCTTAGGCTTGCTTACATGGGCTGGTCCATTTGGGTTAGGTTGTGTGCACCTTAAACAACACATATTTGCTATGGGTTTTCATTCCTCATGGATTTTTTGTTAGTGAATACTTTGGGTTTTTTCATAGATACTTGCAGTGAGCCTTTGGGCAGTTATTTGTAATGTTTGAAACAATAGGACAAGCTTCAAAATACTTTTGTAAATTATATTTACTATGATGAAATCCATATTGCAAACAATGTTTATTGATGATGCCAAAATCGTCAGTTGGGTCACTCGTCCAATCCGAAGCTCTTGGCAATCTTATAGGACCTGTGAGATAAAGAGAATTCATCGAAAAGACCACCGGGTTGTGCCCGGTGGGGGAGCCTCCGATGCTTAAGTTAGTATCAGCCCATATATTTTGTATATAGATAATGTTTTGTAGTAGTTTTTGACATACCTTCACAAGTGAGACGGACTGTCCCTTTTATAGGTGATTTGGATAGTTGTTATACATAATTGGAGGTGATTATTACCCATGTGTAACAGTCATCGTATTGATGGGCGTTTAAGACCCGATGAGTAATGGTCGCCATTAATGTGTTGAATGTGCTTGAACGGTTACATCTTTTGGTCTACTAATGATGCAAGGTTGTCCATATTAATGGACGACCTTAATGATTTTTAGGACTCATCAGTTGCCCCCCCATTCCCAAGTCTGATTTTGCTTTATGCTAGTCAGGCTTAGGGAATGTTCTTGACTTCTTTAGATTCAAACTTCTTAGTATCTGCCTTTTGAAGGTATTTTTGGACGTTCGAGGGATCATAGCTTGGTCTTGAAAGTGAGCAAATTTCTTTGGACGGTCATTTTTTATCATTGCTGAAGAACGAGCTAATTTCTTTGGACGACCATTTTTTATCACTGCTGAAGTGTAAGGTGATTTCTTTGGACGTCCATTTTTTATCACTACTGAAGAGCGAGGTGATTTCTTTGGAGGACCATTTTTTATCACTTCGATGCTTCTTCTTTTATTCATTTTCTGGTTGTTGCATTTGACATTCTTGATTTGCATTTGACTTGCGTTTGTGTAAGAATCCTTGTTTGCTCACACTCGTCTAATGGTATTTAGTCACTTAGCCACTTTTGGGTGACTTACATCCAGTTACGGAGCTTCGTCATTTAGGCTTCGTCAGTTATTTACATTCGTCTTGGCAGAATCTTATCACTTAGCCATTTTTTGGGTGACTTACATCCAGTTACGGAGCTTCATCATTTAGACTTTGTCAGTGATTTACATCTGTCTTGGCAGAATCTTATCACTTAGCCATTTTTTTGGTGACTTACATCCATTTAAGGAATCTTGTCACTTAGATTTCGTCAGTGATTTACATCCGTCTTGGCGGAATCTTATCACTTAGCCATTTTTTTGGTGACTTACATCCATTTAAGGAATCTTGTCACTTAGATTTCGTCAGTGATTTACATCCGTCTTGGCGGAATCTTATCACTTAGCCATTTTTTGGGTGACTTACATCCAGTTACGGAGCTTCATCATTTAGACTTCGTCAGTGATTTACATCTGTCTTGGCAGAATCTTATCACTTAGCCATTTTTTTGGTGACTTACATCCATTTAAGGAATCTTGTCACTTAGATTTCGTCAGTGATTTACATCCGTCTTGGCGGAATCTTATCACTTAGCCATTTTTTTGGTGACTTACATCCATTTAAGGAATCTTGTCACTTAGATTTCGTCAGTGATTTACATCCGTCTTGGCGGAATCTTATCACTTAGCCATTTTTTGGTGACTTACATCCATTTAAGGAATCTTGTCACTTAGGCTTTGTCAGTGATTTACATCCGTCTTGGCGGAATCTTATCACTTAGCCATTTTTTTGGTGACTTACATCCATTTAAGGAATCTTGTCACTTAGATTTCGTCAGTGATTTACATCCGTCTTGGCGGAATCTTATCACTTAGCCATTTTTTGGTGACTTACATCCATTTAAGGAATCTTGTCACTTAGGCTTTGTCAGTGATTTACATCCGTCTTTGCGGAATCTTATCACTTAAGCATTTTTTAGTGACTTACATCCATTTAAGGAATCTTGTCACTTGTTGCTGGAATGATTCCTTGATGCTATGTCGTTTTGGACCTTCTTGAGGCCATGTTGATATCTGCATTAAGTAGCACATGCACTTGCCAAAATTTGTTTAAACAAGAATTTTAGAAAAATTCATACATGAATAATGAGCTACCAATGGCCTTGTTGGGCATTTTCTTATTTTCTTGTAATCCTAGAGTTTTACCTCTTTTGTGATGTGTCTAGTAGCACATACATTTTTGCTTGAAACCTTACTAGGTGTAAATTTTTATAGACGAATATAAAAGAGACAGAGGTAAATGTGTTACCTTAAATGACAACATTATTTTGTCACATACCTCAATCTTTTTATTGCTAAGATCCTCTTGACAAGCTCTTCCCTTTTTAAGATGACGAGCACTTCTCTTTTCAAGATTTTTTTTTTTTTTTTTTTTTGCGTGCTTTGATGACTATGGTCATTGTTGTTTGTAATAGCAATTTCCTCTTCCTTCTTCTTTAATTGTTTGCTCAAGTCACTTCACTAATGCTAGTTGCATTTTGTTAGGAATGACAATGTACAAATATGCAATTGCTTGCTATAGAATTATGGATGTTAGTTGACAAAGTGCATTCCATATGAATCATAGAGAAGTATTTTGTGATATATAAAAATTGAAGCTATTCGACTATATGCTTGTTTTAAACTGAGCTTTGTTGGGTGCTTGCACCGTATATAATTTTGAAAGCAATTTAAAAAGATTTTGGTGAGTTGACGGAGACAGCAGGAATTTATTGAGACTTAAACTCATGACCATATTGTGAACACAATCATCTAACATTTTAAGTCTAGGAGACTTAATAGAATTTTTCAGGTTCATGATGATAGAACATATGCTACTAATAATATAGTCATATTAGCTGTGATAATTGTAACAATTTTATAGCAATATTTTCAACATGATTTATAAGTACGTATTTGTAGATAATCATGCGAGCTTGATATGCACTTAATTCTAATAAGATAATATTTGGCATGGCTAATTAAAAAGGAAAAAATAAATGAGTTACCTCGACAAGAGACCTTAAATTACGATACTATTGTGTACATACCTTGATCTTTTCATTGTTGTAGCCTTCTTGACAAGTTTTAAGATCTCTTTTGTTAAGCTTAACATGCTACTTTCATGTTTAAGGCTTGGACCTTTTTTGCTTCATTCTTTTGAAGGTGCAAGGACTGGGGCATGTTGACCGTTCGCGGTAATATTTCCTTCCTTTACGGACGAAGGCTATCCCAGGGGCTTCTTCCTTCATCGTTTGATGACAACCATTGAAATGACCGTTGCTTTTTGTCTCTTGGTTGAGACAGTGGCCTAGTTGGCCAATTTCTTTTCTTATCCTTCTTGGGCTATTTACTTGATTGTTATGATCGACTGTCTAAAGTCCTGTCATTCTGCAATTTATACATGTACTTACAAAGTGTTTGACTAAACACTTGTCATATGAGTAAAGAGACCACTGGTAAGATTTTATAGGGCGTTTAGCCTTTGTTCCAGTTTATTTTAAGGGGTGATCCCATTAGGGTCAAGATTGACACGTGCATAGGATAAGATTCTTCCCAACATATGTCTAATTGGTTATACATATACTACAATTTAAAAAGAGTACTGATGCTTGATACATGATCTGTCATCATACTTTCACATTCAATAAATATTCAAGCTAAAGTTTTAACACCATGTCTCTTACATATCATTGTGCGGGCCATTATGTATCAAACATATAGCATATTGATATAGCATTTTTTTTTTTTTAAAGAAAGAATTATTCATGATGCTATGTAAAGACTCTAGGCTTTTCCATGATTTTTGACCTTGGCACAAAATTACTTTATAGCAGTGTCAACAATTATATATAAATAAAGATGGGGTGGTATGATGCTATCATGTCACATACCTCTGATCTCCTTTTTAGAAAGCTCTTCTTGATGAGTTCTCATTCTTAATCATGTGGACTTGAGAGTATATGTACAGTCTAGATAGTCTATATACTCTAGTTTAGTTGTTGTATTGCATATATTCTTGCTGCATAAAACATTAGGCTTGGAGCAACATTGCCAAGCAAGAAACCACAAATAATATTAAGACAAATGTATAAAATTTGTTATGGCTTGAACCCAGAGGCATTATGACTTTTCAAATGAAGTCATCTAAGCAAAGAAAATATCTCTTAGAAAAAGTGAAATCACGATTTCTTGGTAAGATTCATATTTGAAATTGCCCAAATATCACAATTTTTTTTTTTTTTTGTTTTTTTTTTTTGTTTCTAATACACAGTTATGTAAATTTTGTTTTTTTTTTTACATAACTGTATAATTCTTCTGATCTCTTTATCAGTTGGTCATATTCTTAGACCTTATATCATCAAAATAGAAAATCCATGGTGTTACAGTCAACATTATTATTTTATAGTTGTTATCATATCCTCTTATGTGTGGATGTTCTTAAGCTCATAGGTGACTACTACCATATTAGCTTTTTTGGACATGTACATCTAATGCTCTTGCCAAACTTGTATCTCCTGTATAATAGATCTATTTAAATCTACGTAAATCATACATAAATCGTGAAAGTTTTCACAAGGTGCAGTTGTAACGAAAAACTAGAATATTCATTGTCATTGGCTTCCAACTACCTAATATTGATTAGGTTTGGCCGAGCTAATTGGACTTTCTTTTATGTCCAAACATAGTGTTTTTAAACTTGGTAAGATAGTAAAATCTTAAATTAGCCTCTTTAGTGTCTAAACTCCAAGAATCATGATATAATTTCGGTAAAACGGGAAAAACTTTGGCAAGGCAATAATACTAGATTTCACATTTCCTATTTTAGCATGACATATTTGGAAAGAAGAGCGGTGATAAAGCATCTCTATATTTTTCTATACTAACCAATATGAAGTTTTCAACATTGTCTTATATCTAATGTAGTATAGCTAACACATTTGACTGACTGCTCTAAGGAGCATTTATAAAATTAACTTTTGATGATGCCAAAGATTACTTTTGTATTTAATCGGTAATTTATGCAATGCCTTAAGTATAAACTATATACGTTACACATGACAATTAAGTTTTAGAAAGTTAATAGGAGGAAGAGTAAGGTTTTAATTACCTGTCGGCCTTGGAGACTTTTTTAAATATTGAATATCCGAGCCCACCTTTGCAAGGGTGTTAGAACATGCATGCTTGGCTTGGAGGCCACTTTGCGCACATGACAAGTGACTTGGATGTGTGTGTGGGACATTTGGTATCCTCTTAAGTTGATTCCTTTTCAATGAGCTCTTCATTGTTGGGTTGATATTGGCTTCAAAGTTACTAGGGCTTGATTCGCCATTTGTGATGTCAAAGGAATTTTCACCATCTTTGGTTGTATTCCCCTTTTCCACTTAAGAGTTTTTGATCTCTCTCTTGGCTGTTTCTTTTTGACAAGTTCTCATTCTAAAGCTTATGAACTTAAGAATATAGGTACAGTAAATAGTCTATTACTTTTATTGTGCAAAGTGTTAGACTTGGAGCATTATTGTCAAGTAAGAAATTCACAAATATTATTAACAACAAATGTATAAAATTTGTTGTGGCTTAGGGACGGTATATGTTGATGCGTCTATGACATAGTCGTAACACAAATATGTATGTGCATAAATAAAATATAATTTATTTTGTACTGAGCATTAAAATTATGGCTCAATTTATGAAAGTATGATGCACAGACATATAGATACCACCAAAGTTTTCATGAAACTTTGGTGAGATTTGTGTATAAATGGAACAATTTTCGTGCTCTATTTTCAAAGTCAAAGCAACATGTATATATACATGGAAAATTTTGAACAATAAACTTTGCTCATTCTATGGTAGAATATCTTTATATAGATTGGCATAGAATTTACAATTTTTTCAATCACAAACTTGCATTCCTTTTTTATGTGATATGGATAATAAGATCTTTTGACCCAAAATTAACATTTAACACATTTGACTGAAGGCCCCAAGAAGCATCCATAGGAGGATCCTTAACGCCCATTAGGAAATTCACTACCTTTCTTTAGGCAAAATTTTCTTTGAAAACCTTAGATTTAATTTCAAAAATTCTAAAAATGCAACCAAATAACTTCTAGTTTTAATGCCTAAACCTAGGGTTTATAAATTTGGAAAGGCAATAAGATTTGACTCTTTTGGTTTCCTTTTTTTTTAATACTCAAAATTAATATCTTTAAATTTGGCAGAAAAACAAAGGTTGGGAGTTTTTACCTTAAACAATTCTTAACAGCAATGTTTAAATGTTGGAATATCATAAATTCATAACCTTGACTGATAAACATAACATAAGCATTATATCATATGGTGCATGAGCATATAGGCATCACAGAAACTTATTCACCATGTAAAGAAGATATTTGAGGAATCTTAGTTTGAAAACGAAGCAATATCTTCCCTTTTTTTTTTCTCTTATCTTAGCAAGATGCATTAAGAAATAAAAGTGTTGATATGAAAAGTCATAATGCGTGCATATCAACTAGGATGTTATGCTATGACTATATTAGGAAATGTAATAAGACATTTTTGATGGCCATAAATAGGATATCAAGGCCATAAAATCTGGCTCTAATAGGAATATTATAGAGGAAATGGTAAGTCTCCCCATTGACTAATCCTTTTTATTTACCATATATATATATATATATATATATATATATGTAGGCTGTGAGTATTAAAGCCTCACAGTTGTCCAAATATTTACATCCCCTTTTGAACAAGCACATCTCTCGTAAATGAGATATCACCAAGCATTCTCCACTTTTCTAAATAAATATATGCTTCACTATTTAGTTTATGAATAGCCTTATATTTTAGTTTAGCAAAGCAATATTGTTTTAGTGAATTAATGAGGGGCGTGAATCATGGATAACAGATGGATAAAGGATCCATTACGGTCCAAACATGCCAATATATGCATTGTGGAGGCACTTAAGATAATCAAGAAGTAAATAGAAAATTTGGGTACTTACTTTCCAATATTGTTTCCTCCATTTGCTTCGTTCATGGCCTTGCTCCTTGGCAAAAGGTATCCTCTTCACTCTTCCCTCATTATTGTATGCCCACTTTGGGACTTTTGACCATGACATCTTCATCGAAACTCAACTCGTCAAAGTCTATCTGATTCGTGGCTATGCATTTTTTGTTGCTACCTTGGATGAGCATAGCAATTCAGTATTTTATAACTTTGGATTGAATTGAGTAACCCTTTGTCATAGGAAGAGGTTACTGGCTAATCTTCTTCCCACAGACGGCGCCAAACTGATGATGCCAAAATCGTCAGTTGGGTCACTCGTCCAATCCGAAGCTCTTGGCAATCTTATAGGACCTGTGAGATAAAGAGAATTCATCGAAAAGACCACCGGGTTGTGCCCGGTGGGGGAGCCTCCGATGCTTAAGTTAGTATCAGCCCATATATTTTGTATATAGATAGTGTTTTGTAGTAGTTTTTGACATACCTTCACAAGTGAGACGGACTGTCCCTTTTATAGGTGATTTGGATAGTTGTTATACATAATTGGAGGTGATTATTACCCATGTGTAACAGTCATCGTATTGATGGGCGTTTAAGACCCGATGAGTAATGGTCGCCATTAATGTGTTGAATGTGCTTGAACGGTTACATCTTTTGGTCTACTAATGATGCAAGGTTGTCCATATTAATGGACGACCTTAATGATTTTTAGGACTCATCATTTATGGTTTCTAATAATCGCATCATAATTTAAATGATGAGCTTGTGGGTTTGAATGTTGTACCACGAGTGTTGAAGGTATATATTATGGATGTCGTGATGCAAATGATGTCCATGCATTTCATGGATTTATAATACGAGAACATAATCCTCAAGATAACTCTCAATGAGTTTTTTATAAGATGACTGCCATTGTCCTTTTTGCCACGATAATATTTTACCGTGATATTTTTTCTTTGCCAAGCGTTGATAACCTTGGGCTCTTTTTTCTTTTTGATAAAGTAGTGCCAATGAAAATTGGGTTTTTGATATTGCCAATGAGAATTGGGCTTTGATGTTGCCAATAAGAATTAGGGTTTGATATTGCAAATGAGAATTGGGCTTTTGATATTGCCAATGAGAATTGGGTTTTGACATTGCCAATGAGAATTAAGCTTTTGATGTTGCCAATGTGAATTGGGTTTTGGATAGATAAATTGCCATGGGTTTAAATCATGGGCTTTGATCATGGATTTGAATTCCATTGATAAAATTGTTTTGCCATGAACTTGAATCATGGGTTTTTCAAATATTGCCAAGCATAAATATTATTGGGCTTTAAATAGAATAGGGTGTGTGTATTTGAAAGTAAATAGGTGTTACTTAAATAAAATTAGGTGTAATAAAAAAGTACCCTAACAACAATTTACCATCTATGATTTATTGTGAAAATATTATAAAAATGTTGTTGACGTAGCATTTCTCGAACATATAATATAGGCATGTTGGGGACTTTTGGTTGTTGGAACGTGCAAAAGTTTTGATAAGTTAGTGGTTAAATCCGAGGTTTTTTTGAGATAGTGGAACTCGATACTCATGCTAATGTATCGTCTATTGGCTGCTACTACTGGTGTGTTTTCCATATACAATAAAACAATGTAATCAGTCTCCCTAATGTGTAAGTAAATTATACTATACAATATTTAAGACTAAATTGTAAGTTACAATTTATTAAAATTTGAGGTAGTTTTGATTTTGCCTCTTGTTGAGGGACATTTTTTGGAATCCGAATAGAAGGAAGAAAGCCCAACCCAGTAACACGAGTAGCAAAGGAATGACAAACATAGAGTAAAACTATTAAACTCAAGCGGCAAGAATAATAGATCACAGGCTCATAATATAAACAAATGGGTATTGAGGAGGCAAATGGGCTTAAAGAGGTCCGGAAAGAGAGAAATAGCACTCATGGGCAGTATATGACGTAGGAAAGTGAGAATGGGCCACAACAGGCTCAAAGTAATGCAAACAAAGAAAGTAAGATGTTAATGGCAAGCCCAAGAGCCCCAAAGATGAGAATAAGGTAATTAGGTCAGGGAAGCCCAAAGAAGTTAGTAAAAATTAATGGGAATGCAGAGTTAGTAATGGGCCAAGGATGCCTAAAAGAAAAGGGACACAGGAGCCCATGAGTACGAACACCAGTGGTCATGCTAAAGTCACTGGGGGAAAGAGTTAACGACAGGTTTAAAGAGGCCCAACAGGAGTAAGTCATTACAGCAGGAATGACAAGTGCTGGGGTAGGAAATCAAAGTAATCAAGAAATGGGCTGAAAGAAATGTAAAGCCCAGTATCAGACAAGGCTCAGTCCTTAAGGGAGTGGGAAAACAAAAAGTAGCTTACATAAAGGGTCAAAAACGGGTGGCAGACTGTGCAGAAAAAACCTCCAGACCATGGCGGACCCGTGAGCAGCAGGTAGATTTTGGACACATATGGAAAGAAGGCACGCGCAAGGCCTAGGCATCACTAGCCTGTACCCAGCCAATATGGGACATGGTGAGGTCATGGGTCAGAGGTAAGAAGGCATGGTTTGGTGGTGGGGAGAGGGGAAAACCTATTTTGGGGTTCCTGCTCAAGTTATTTTGGGGGATACGTCCTGTTGGGATGACATACCTCCCAAAGGAAGTAAGGTTGAGTTGGAACCACTATGTGCATGTCATGAGGGATAAAGAGAGAGAGCACCCGCGCCGTGGCAGGAAGAGATGCCACAACAGACAAACAAACAAAATAGTCATTTTTGTTTGGTGATGGGGAGTGGCACACGGACGGTTCAGGGGTGGTTGGCTAGTACACCTAAACCAGACAAAGGTAGTTAAGGGCTAAAATAGTAAAATCCGACCATGGCAGGCGCTATAAATGGAGATCCTTGCCGTGCGCAAAAGAGACACACATAGGAGAATCACAGTAAAAACAGAGAGAAATCACAAAATAGAAAACAAAAAGAAAAAGAAAAAGAAGGAAAGATAAGAGGAAAAATAAAACGAAGAAAGAAAGAAAAAAGAAAATATAGAGAGTTAATTCGGCAGATATGCACCAATGGGTTGTTTCCCTCTCTTCCTCTCAAAATCCTGCTCTCTGCTACAAGCAAAAGGATTCCTGCTTAAAATCCTGCTCTCTGCCATGAGGGATAGAGAGAGAGAGAGAGAGCACCCGCGCCGTGGCAGGAAGAGGTGCCACGGCAGACAAACAAACAAAATAGTCATTTTTGTTTGGTGACGGGGAGTGGCACACAGACGGTCCAGGGGTGGTCGGCCAGTACACCCAGACTAGACAAAGGTGGTTAAGGGCTAAAATAGTAAAATTCGGCCACGACAGGTGCTATAAATGGAGATCCTTGCCGTGTGCAAAAGAGACACACACAGGGGAATCACAGTAGAAATAGAGAGAAATCACAAAATAGAAAACAAAAAGAAAAAGAAAAGGAAGGAAAGATAAGAGGAAAACTAAAACGAAGAAAGAAAGAAAAAAGAAAAAATAGAGAGTTAGTTCGGCAGGCATGCACTAATGGGTTGTTTCCCTCTCTTCCTCTCAAAATCCTGCTCTCTGCCAAAAGTAAAAGGAGTCCTTCGAGGTACCAACCATTCAGGCCCGCTTCTCTCAAAGTGATTAATTTCCATGGCAGGATTTTCCCTAGGAGATTAGTCGCGTTGAGAAAGAGCATTCTTTCCTCTCTGGTTTCGGTCCTGCAGGCTATACTCATTCTAATTTGCTTTCTTCTTGTTCTTTGACCAACCCATATACTGACCCTTTATTCTCTTGTTTTATTTACAAAAGTAATTGTTGTTATTATGATTATTCCATTTGATTAAGGACTAATGAATTATATTAATTAAGAAACAGAAGCTCTCTCTTTTGTCTTATTATTATCATGTCTATCTGCCATAATTCACCCGGAATGGATCTGTCTATCATAAGCATATTCTTGGCAGACGAGGCATAGTTTTGCGCACAAGCCGGACCAAGTTGAGTTACAATTGGGCCGGTCTCAACTCCCTTACTTAGAACATTTGGGCTTAGTACAACAGGAAGCAGCCCAGCCCAGTACAACAACGTACCGCAGGAGGCAGCTCAGGATAATACACAAAAAGCCCACCACACCTCTTAAAGTTTCAAAGTTTAATTTACTCTTCTAATTTTACCTGTTGGGTTGAAATTTGATGGACTAGGCGCTAACTTCCCGTATTGTGAGCCCAACAAATCCCCAACAATAAATTTGTAGAGAATGGGTTAAACAGCTAGGCTAGTTATGGATTTAGCAACGGTTCATGCAAACAAACGAGGGTAAAAAGACATTCAGACAAATATTTAATAAAAGTTTCTTCGGTCCAAAGAGGCTTTTCATTTATCAACTTAGTGAATACAATTTTTTCTCCCTCTCTCCGTGAGACCTATTTCCTTTATATATACACTTTTCACCTCATCTTCACCGTACACTTGTTCTTCATCTAAGCGTCCATTTGAGTACTAGTCACATCAGAAGTTTGCTTTAACCTGCAGTGAGTGGTAGTGGTTGAGGTTGCACTGTTCAGGTATCTTCTACACATAAATGCAGCCAGGAAAGTTGCTGCAGTGCATTAAATGCGGTGGTAGCAGTTTTTCCTTTAAGATATTTTTATGTCCTCCTCATCCCCAGGCACGTCCAGGATTTGCTCTCCTCCGTGGAATAAGTTGGGAAGGTCGCTTTCGCCCCTGGCATATTTGATTGATCAAGCACTATGATAATCCGACGTTGGGACCTCTTCGGACAGGTAGGGTAGCCCTCGGACGTATTCCAGTGTCCTTCCGCGCGTATTTCCACCAAACGGGCCCAATATTGACCTCTTTTACCTCTTCGGACAAACAATGGTATACAAATTGGGCCCCAGGCCCAATTCGCAGCGTTGGGCTCGTCCCCACATTACCTATTGTTTTTTATTGGGAGCCCTTATGTTCTATCCATGCATGTGCTAATGTGTTCGTTAAGTAACACATCCTCTAAAATGATGTAGTTTTAACGCATTAAAACTACATCATTTTGTTCATATTGGAAAGTAAATAATTTTTTTTCTTTCTAATTTTTTTTTTCACCTTTTATTTTCCCAAAAAAATCTAATTTTTTTTTTTAGAAACAAACTTGTAAAAAGGGAAAAAAAAAATCAAATATTAAAAAATCTGCTTGACAAACATTCAGTTCAAAGAAAATTATATCAACAATGATTCAATCTCATCCTAAAATAAAACTAAAATTTTTATCCCATATGATATTTTGTTTGCACCACCAACCATGGCCACCATAAAGCACCCACAGTCACTAGTCAAATTGTTTGCATTGAACCCCGAAACATGCTTGTACCCATAGAGCACGAAACTCAAGAACCACAAAAATGCACAAGAAACTCATTGCTAATTAGCCTACTAGCCCATAAAAAACCCACCACCACCAAAATCATATCACAAATCAACCACCGCAATGCTAAGCCTATGAGAAACCCACCCATATAGCACAAATTGGCTACAAAGTCAAATATAACCCGACCATGATTGAGTCATACACAACCCAAAAGTGCTGAGCCATGCACAAACTCAATCCATAATGGACTAGCCCCCAAACTCACAACACTATGGTCAAAAGGAGACCTCCGTCCACAAAGATAACCTAGTTCATGACCAACGTGGAAACCTCAATTATTAATGCTACCACTGCAACAAATGTGTTTTTGTTTAAACCCATATGTTATCTGCCACAAGTGGAAAAAAAAAAAAATTGACTTCGTTGAAATAATTTTGACCATTTTAAGAGTTGGAACTTGCATCAATGAGCTTGATTGGCAGCAGCTGTGAGTGAATGCTTGTTCTCCATCACTTTAGTGATGTAAAAGAGGAAAAATACACTTAAACTAATAAATATCAAATTACATAGGCTAAGTTTGGTTGGAGTAAAAATAGGAATGATGAAAAATGGAAGAGAGAAAATATGAGAGATTTTGGGAGAGAAAATGGTGGAGTTCGACTATTTTCTTCTTAAGCCCATCATTTTTTAGCCCCCCAAATTGGAGAGAAAATGGGGAGGAGAGGGATTGGATGGAAATTACTCATCCACCCTTCCTCTCCCCCCCCCCCCCCCCCAAATGTTTTAATAAAAAAAAAAGGAGCATGAGAGTAAATTTATGCAAACCCTATTTTCTATCCCTCCACTTTTTCACCTTCCATCCAAACACAAATGAAAACATTAAAATATCTTTTATCTTCTCACTTTTTCATCTCATCTTATTTTCTAATGTTTTACTTTTTTTATACCCAAATAGACGAGACCCTTATTGTGAGATATAGGAAAATGGAAAGAGTTTGGTGGAGAGTGAGAAAAATGGCACTTGAAGAGTATGTGAGAAAAATGGCACTTGAAGAGTGTTGCTAAATGAAGGAGAATAAAACTATCGGATTGTTTTTTTTTTTGCACTTAAAACTATCGGATTGTTGAATTAGAGAGAACAGGGCGTTGACCTAATTCTTATAATCTTATTGATGAATGATGATCGTTGGAGTTTCTTCTTTCAGCCCATATGGGTTTCACAATGACCCATCTTATATGGCGTGTGAAAACTTGATTGGGCCATATATATATATTTTTTTAGAAACCAACTTGATTGGGCTTTGGGCAATGAAACTTGAATGGACTTAGAAACTATCAGTCAGCCGTACAATCAGCACCAGCCAAGTGGCCCAATGAAGATCTTAAGCACTATTACTCAAATCCCAAAAAAAAAAAAAGTCTATAAGCACTGAAACTTCCGTGCAAGTATTACACAAGAGAGTCACCCAAATTATCATTCCTTTCGTTCCTCCAACTGATCATTCCCTGTTTCATCTTTCGGTCTCTCTATCGAAAAACAATCATCAAACAACTAAAAAAACCTGTTCCTCTTTCCCTTCTTCCAATTCCCCAGAAAGAAAAAAAAAAAAAAAACACCCTCTCTCTCTCTCTCTTTCCTTCCCATTAGCGATGCAACAAGGAGATTACGGCTCTGCTCCATATTACCAACAGTACTCTCACTTTCCAAACCCGAATCCGAATCCGAACCCGAACCCGAACCCCTCTGATCCTCTCCCGAATCCTTACGCCTCCGCGCCGCCGTTCACCTCCACCGATTACTCCGCTTATCCCTCCACATACCCTCCCTTTTCTCAAAATCCCGATCCTATCCCTGCCCCAATTCCTTCTCCCACAGCTCCTTCGTATAATACCTCAGCTTCACTCCCCAATTTGAACTCGCCTTCCTTCAATTCTCCGCCACAACAATCGTCTTTCCCTCCTTTCGATTCTCACGTGCCGTATCAACCGCCAAATCAGCCTCAATCACAACCACCACCGCCGCCCTATTATCCACCGTTCGATCACCACCAGGCGCCTCCTCCCAGCTATGCCCCTCCACAAATCCCAATCCCTAACCCTAGCCCCAATCCGATGTACTCGGCGGCTCCGTACGGTCAGGTGAACTCTTCGGTCCCACCTGTGTACGACAATCCGGTGAAATTCGACCACGCCGGGGGGTATTTCGACGACAGGTACGGAGGGTTTGGTCGGAGCCGGTCCGATTTGGGGGCCGATCCGTATGGGAAGCGATCGGAGGAGTCTCCGCGCTACGATTCGATTCGCGATGATGGTGCGTATGCGTATGAAGGTGGCAAGGTGGAGCCGTACGGGGCTCGGGGCACCGCGCCGAAGTCTTCGACGTGGGCGCCCACGTTCGACGACTATGGGAGGTCGATCGGTTTCAGTTCCGGAAAGGATTCGACGGTGACTTCGAATTCGAGCAAGATCGTGAGGGCTGTCCCCAAGGCCGAAACTCAACAAGACGTGAAGAGTGGGGTCCAGAAGTTTCGGGTCAAGTTGCTGCCGGAGAGTCTTGGTCAGAACACCATGGATGTTCTCTGCCAGGTATGACTTTGATTTGTCCACAAAAATGTGATTAGTCTTTTCTTGATTGTAAACTTTTATGCATAACTATAATATTAATAAATGTCATCGAGTTCGTTGGATTCAATTATTTTGATTTTTTCAGAGCTAGCAACTACGTGAAGTTAGTAATGATAATTTCCTACTATTGATTAGCTGGTATCTTTAATTTGGATCAAGTATTAAGTTTTCCCCAATTACCCAATTAAATTCAAAGGTATGGCTGCGTCGACCAATCTTTCTGTAGGAGAATTGAATTCAATGCACTTATGTGTTTAAATTAAACGAGGAACCTAAGGAACTTTACGTAAGTTGCAAAGGGTTAGGTCATATATTGTAGACTGTCTTTAGTTTAAGAAGAATAATGGAAATGCATCTTTGGCGGTTTTTTAGTTACAAGTCTTGTTCAGATAGTCCAAGCCTTAAGGTTAAAGTTGAACGGTGTTAAGATTTTAGCTTGTATGACTCTTTACATTTTACTTTCGGCTGACTATGTTGATGTTGAAAGCATAAATTGATCATGATTTTCTCTTTCAGATTGGTTTGGATGGAATTCGCATGCTTGATCCCAGTACGAGTCGGACATTGAGAATATATCCTCTTGAGAACATTACAAGATGCGAGGTAAGTTGGTTGACTCCAGTTGAATTTCTTTGTCCGCTTCCAATCTTTGGCTATAGATTAAGTATATGTTATCTTCTCACTTAGGTTTCGGATTCATCGACGCTTGCAATTTGGTCCAAGAGCTCTGTGGACATTGAGCCTAGACGTATCAGATTGCAATCAAATAGTTACACTACCAATACTCTTCTGGACACAGTGACTGCTGCAACTGTACAGGTTTGGGTCCTACTAGTCGTATTTCTTGTTTTTGTAATAGCAGTGATTTTTTTCTTTATTGGCAAAATGCCTCAGGGCTGAGGTGTTTGCATTTTTTGTTGCTTTTATGGTCATCTTCCGTTTACCGATTTACTTGCCACATATTCTTTGTACCTAATTGGTATTTCTAGAGGTTTGTCATTTGTTCGGAGCAATAAATCCAAAAAAAGCAAGGCAGCGCACATTATTTTGGTAAACTCTTTAGTTGTTTGTGTTTGCCTTAATGGATTGATGCACAAGGCATATGAAAGGAATTCTCTTTTTCTTTCTCTATATATCTCCTTCTTCGTTTACATCTTTCAATTCTTAAGTTATACACAGACAAAGTGAGTTTGAATCCACAAGTCACAACCTTAACTTCCACTTTATTCGTAGTTTAATTTTCATCAACTGTAAGTACACTTGAGTTTTTGTTTCTATACTTTGCAATCTTGGCTATGCTTTTCGATAATGTTGGTAAAGGCATCAAGTGGACAGACTTCCAAGTGCCCAGGTGGAAAGCAAAATCATGTACTTGATTGAGTTTAAGTGAACATTTTTCAAATGTTAAAATAAATAAGTCTCTTATAGAAAAGTTCATAGCATATGAATTAAGTTGACAAACTCAACATATTAATATATGTTGCCAATTAGCTGAAATGGATAGTGCAATTGCACAACGTTTGTAAGTTAAAATTCTATGCGAATTATTTCAATTCTTGCTGGATGAAATTAGAATTGGGATTTTTATTTTTATTTTTTTAAGACTGGTCTTTTGGTGTGTCTGTATGGTGCCTACCCCTCCCCCCTCCCCCTCCCTCCCTACCACACAGCCAACACCTTTCCCTCCTCTGCTCCCCTCTCTACCACTGTCTTTCAACCAGCTACCTCCTCCATTCCCTGGATTCTTTCCATCACCCTTCCCATCTTCTTTTGGTTTTTTTCCTTTTCACTCTTTCTGCCCACCACATTCTTCTCTGAACACCCCACCTCCTTCTGACTTGCCTTTACAACCACCGTTATGGCCTAGTTTAACCACTACAGTATCACCCTCACCTCATCCTAACAGTTCGCCTACCCCGAACACAGCACCTAAACCTTCTCCTCATACAGCTCCTAAACCTCCTCCTCAGGGCAGAGGGGGCAGTAATGGTTCTTTTTCCATAGATTCCAAAACTTTTTCTTTCTCGTTTGACGGCGGGTGGGCTGATTCTTATGCTATTCACGATAGTCGTCAGAATTTTATAAATTCCGTTTGGTTGAGTTGTAAGGGATTGGAATGGATTCTCTCATGTTTTGCCGATATTCGTGATTGGGTTCCAGGAAAGGATTATCTCTGCAAACGATATAGAGAAAATAATAAGTTTTTTGAATTCCGGGGAAGATCGAATAAGGCTGGTATTTTTGTAGAGATAGCTGTGTTTTATGGTGGAGCTCGACGTGGTTGGGTTAATGAACAACTTGTACTCTTCCTAATTTTTTCATTAATAATAATTTTTCTGTTTACCTATCAAAAAAAAGAAAAGAAATTAGAATTGGAGTTAATTTCAAGTTAGAAATTTGGTGAGATGCTCTAGAATATAAGGGTTTTTAGATTAAGTAGGACTAAAACAGAGTACATGTGTAAGTTTTGTAAAAATGAAAACAATGAAAGGGGCAGCAAGAGTTGATGTTCAAGAGATATAGAAGAGCGAGAGCTTTCAATATCTTGGATCAATAATTCGTAAAGATGGAGAGATTGAAGAGGATGTGAATTATAGGATAAGAGTAGGGTGGATTTACTTATAAAAAAAGAGAGTAGGGTGGATGAAGTGGAGAAGGCATTAGGAGTTCTATGTGATTATAGAATACACATTAGGAAAATTTTTATAAGATTGCCATAAGACTAGCTATGCTTTATGTTATTAAATGTTGGGCTGTTAAGAAACAACATATTTATAAAATGAGTGTAGCTAAAATGAGAATGTTAAAATGGATAAGTAGAAATAATGGAAAGACTATATTTTAAATGAGGAGAGCCACCTAAGGATAAGTGTGGTCAGATTGATGAAAAGATGAGGGAAAGTCTCTTGAGATGATTAACATAATTTTTTATAGAATTTTCTTGTGCTTTATTAAAATACATCACTTTGAGAGCTTGTGATAGCTATAATCAAAATGAAGTACGCTGTTCAATCAAAATATTTCCACAGGCAAAGACCAAAAAACATAAGAATAGTAAATTTTTCTTGTTTGTCTCTTTTGATATGCAAACAAAGAAAATTGTTTGTGTAGTACAGTATCTTAGGAAATGTCTTTGTATGATACATCAATGGTCCATATAATTTCCTTCAAGGTCAATTTTAATGACAAAAAAAACTGTGGCTAAGTGTGCTTTGTGCTGTTTCATAAAGCACTAGAAATTTAATAAACTCTTTGTTTCGGCCAAACAAAGTGCGTAGACCTTGGGGCTTTGATCTTTTAGGTTGAAGCATGCCTAAGCCTGCTTTTAACAACACTTAAATCTTTTAGGAATCTAGGTGTTTTGTATTATGCTTGTTTTCTATATTCTGGATTTTCAGATCAAGGGTTCAAAGTGGCTGTGAAAATTGGGTTATTTTTCTGAATTTGCAAAGCCGGATTATCTACTTCTTGAATGAAGAAATACATTTGAACTTGAAGTACTGAATTTGCAAATCTACTTCTTGAATGAAGAAATACATTTGAACTTAAAGTACTGAATTTGCAAAACATCTTACATTTAAAATACATTATTGTTAATATTATTTTATTATTTGATAGTTATAAAGGAGAGCATACAATTCTACTGAGCTACACTGCTCTTGGCACATTATCATATATCTATACTCGAGCAAATACAAATAAAGAATTAAAATTTAGTCATTTGTAAATATGATTGAGTGAAAAGGTGGAATTTTGGGAAGTGAAAGAATGGACTTGTGTTTAGTTCATTGCTTTTCTGTGTGTTTCGTGGGGTGGGGTGTACAAACTATTTTTGTAAGTTGGCCTTCCCAAATGGATGCTGCGCATGAGATAGTTATGATGATAAATACCCTTGTACATAAAAAAAAAAGCTAAAAGCTAAAAAAAAAAAATCTCATGGCAAAGGACACTTTATAAACCATACAAAGAAGCTCCTTCCCTTCAAGTTGAACTGTTTAGAATCAGTTTAATATTAGTGTTGGCCTATTCTTATGTGTTCCCTTGCATTCATGCATGTGCAAATATTCATGTTAATGATGAGCTACAAAAAAAGACCCTTGCATTTGAATTCTCATGTTTGTATGTTTTTGTTCCAATTCTCAAAGGTTGTTCTTGTAAAACTTCTTGATTGTTAGTGATTCATGATTTTCTCCTCTTTGTCAAAATGCAGATCAAGGAGATGGGTGGAAGAAGCAGGCCTGCTGATTCTTTCAAGACAAATGAACAGCCTACAGATAAGAAGAAAGGTTTTGGAGATTGGATGAACATAATAAAGCCTGGCAACGAGGAGAAAGATCATTGGGTAACATAAATACTAATAATAATTTTTTTTCCATGCATTGCATTCATTTCTACATAAAACCTTATGACATCTGCATATAGACATTTTACACAGAATTTTTGTCGGTGGGTAATTAATTGCTCTTTTGTAAGAATATTTTGTATGTGTTTCTAAACCATGACTACAAGTAATAATTTATTTTTCTCTCTACAAGTTTTTTTTTCTGTGGAAAAAAATTATGCCATAATTGACAGGGCCTAATAGTTCCTCTAAAGTATGTTGAGTTAATTAAGAATATGTATGATGAAGCTGTAACTAGTGTGAGAACGCTGTAACTAGTATGATAACAAGTGAAGGCATCACACGTAGCTTTGTAGGTCTGCATCAACTATCATCATTAAGTCTATATCTCTTTGCACTAGTGATGGATAAGTTCACTAAATTGATTCAAAAGGAAGTCCATTGGTTTTTTGTTTTTGTTGATGATATAGGTTTTAATGGATGAAACAAGAATTGGAGTTAAAGTCCAATTAGAAATTTGGCAACACACTTTAGAATCTAAAGGCTTTCGATTATGTTGGACTAAAACAAAGTATATGGAATGTAAGTTTAGTACAAGTAAAAATAGAGATGGTGTGGTAAGACTCTATAGTCAAGTGATAACAAAGAGCAAGAGGTTTGATACTTTGGATCAATAATTTATAAATTGAGAGATTGAAGAGGATGTGGAGCATAGGATAAGATGAGGAGAGTTTCTTAAGATGGTTAGGTCACGTTCAGAGGAGAGTGACAAATGCACTGGTAAGAAAGAGTGAGTTAATTCAAGTCAAGGAAATGAAAAAGGGTAGAGAAGACAAAAAAATGACAATAGTAGTACTGTAGTAGTAGTAAAAAAAACATGTCAATTAAGGAAGTGACAAAGATTATGAATTTGGATAGAATAGAATAGAGGAAAGGAATACATGTGGCCTATAATTTTTTGATCATCCATAGTTGATCCTACAAATTTTGGGACCAAGGCTTTGTTGTAGTAGTAGTTGTTTCTTTTACATCTTAGACCCAGGAGCCTTGTGCTCTCTCTCTCTCTCTGCCTATGGTTTCTTTTACATACTCATTGACCATGTTATGTGTATGTAGAACGAAGTCATTCTATCAGTGCTATTTACTTTTTGGCATGCAAATTCATGGAGTTCTTAGTTATGTCCCTTTTATCAATTGTTTCCCATTAGGTCCCTGATGAAGCAGTTTCAAAGTGTACAGGATGTGGGACAGATTTTAGTGCTTTTGTGCGCAAGGTACGCATTTTTCTTGATTTGTATAACAAATTTCTCCTTGTGCTTGTATCTTGGGTGGCCTTATGGTTTCCACTCGTTTTCAGCATCACTGCAGGAACTGTGGAGACATTTTCTGTGACAAGTGTACCCATGGTAGAATTGCTTTAACTGCTGATGAGAATGCTCAGCCAGTAAGAGTTTGTGACCGATGCATGGTATGTACTCTCAATTTACGTCTAGCAAAAGAGAAGTGCTATGTGTTTGTTTATTTTTTAAAATAAGTTTTCTTATTCTTACATCCGCTTTTCTAATGATAGAAATTTGTTTAGACGTTCCTACTTTCATTGCCAATCAGGTAGTCCTAAAGTGTTCCTAGGATGGTAGTATGGCCTACTAAAGAATCCAAAGTGGTTGTATTTATCACTTGTGTGAAGAAAATATCAGTATTAGCAGGGAATGGTGTAGTTATTATTGTTTGCTAGTATTTGTGATGTTTAGGACATACATTAATCAGCTTCTTGTGAAGTTGTTGGAGAAGGTATGTTGGAGGATCTATGTTCCTTGTCTTTCTGTTTTGGGGCAGGGGTTGGATTTTTTTTTTTCCACATCTGAGAAATGATGGTTAAGGTAACGAATGGTTAGTGTAATATAATTCTATTTCTTACTAGTAGTATATATTAGGGCAGCGTTCAATGCAGTTCGGTCAGCTTGGGGATTTTTTTAGACTGGACCATGTCAGTCAGTTTTGGCCTTTGGGGGACATGGCACTGAGACTGACCGCGTACACTGGGCCCCCGCACCCAACTGTTTTGGGTCGTTCTGGTTGAATTCGGTCATGATTTTGATTTGGGCTTTTATCACATGGTATGGCATTAATTAATGATTTATGAAACCAAATAATTGAGAAACCCCAAGTCTCATAGCAAATCACACACATAAAAACAGAGAGTTGTGGTTGTTGATACACAGAGAGAGAGAGAGAGAGAGAGAGAGAGAGAGAGAGAGAGAGAGAGAGAGAGAGAGAGAGGTCTTACCCATGAGGCTTAGGCATGGGGTTGCCAGTGGCAGGATGATGAGGAGTGGTGGTATCTTTGGGGTGTGAGGGACCGAGAGGAGTGGTGGCCATAGTTTTGAAGAGAGGCCGAATGAATGAAATGTTAGGGTATGTGTTTTTTTAATTGTTTAAGTTTTTTGATAGGTTTGTTTGTTTGTTTTATTTTTTTTTTATTTTTTTTCAGTGAGGAAGATTATATTTCCTAAGGTACCTCTTTGTAATATATATATATATATATATATATATGCTACTTCATTTGATTTAATTATTTTTTTGATTCTTTTTCCCTCTCATTTCTTTTTTTATTTTGTTCCATCATTCCTTAAGTTCTATAGGTTTGATCCTGTAGAATCTGGCCCATTTTCTCTTTGAGTGAAAGGAACAAAATAAATAAGATTTCTTTTTCAGGTAAAATAAGAACAGCCCCCACATTCCAAGCCCCCTTTTTACCAGTTTGTGTATATATATATCTTTTTTTTTTGGGTAAACTACGTAATTGGTCCCTATCCTATACGCTATATTTCAATTTAATCCCTAACCTTTCAATTGTGTCAATTTGGTCCCTAAACTTTAAGTATTGTGTCAATTTAGTCCCTACTGTTATCTTTTGGATGAAAATTTATGATGTGTCTAATGGTCAAAACAAAAAATTAGCTTACGTTGATGAGACAATAAACTTAAATTTTATTTTGGTTGTTTGTCATGTTAGTAATTTTCATCTAAGATATAACATTAGGGACTAAATTGACACGACATTGAAAGGTTAGGGATCAAATTGACACGACATTGAAAGGTTAGGGATCAAATTGACACAATTGAAAGGTTAGGGATTAAATTGAAATATGGTGTAAAGGTTAGGGACCAAATATGTAGTTTACCCTTTTTTTTTTTTTTTTTTTTTTTTGAGATGAATGGCTGAAAAAATAAAAGAAGTAATGTATATATATGTGTGTATATATATATATATATATATCATTTGGTTGGTTTTAGTGCAAATTTGGTTTAAATTTTTTTAAAACTGCAACTGCAATTCTTGGTTACTTGACTGGGAAGAAAACCAGTCAATTTGGTCTGGTTTGGGCATTTTCGGTTGATTCATTTGGTTCACCGGTTTTTTCTACAACCCTAGTATACGCATGCATTAAAGTTCTTATGTAAATCAGGCAATGGCCTATAGGCCAATTGGCATCTGGATCTCATTAATATCTTTGAAATTTGAACCTATAAATTCCTTAAGGCTTCGTTTGGTATAGGAATGATAGAGAAGAGGGGGAAAAAAAATAATGGAGAAAAAGAAATGAGGAAGAGATTAATATTTTTTATCATAGTAAGTGTTGTAGGAGTGATTGAAAAGTGGGGAGAGAAAAGAAAGGGTCTTTTTTTTTTGGCTGAAAGAAAAGAAAGGGTCTTGTATTAATTTCAATTATATCCTTTTATTGAATTATTGTTGATAAATTTGAGGATTGTCAAATCACCATCCAATACATTTTCTTCTCTTTTTCTCTCATTCCAGGAAGATTAAAAATGATGGGTCTAGATTGAAAATTAAATAACACTCATTTCCTTCTACTTTCTACTTTATCAACTAAGAGAAAATACCAACCTATACGCCATTTTTCTGTTCACCTTCTTCCATCTTCTATGCCAAATGCACTAAAATTTATGTGGTAGAAGCACACCGTGTATGCCCAGCTTTTTATCAAAATAAGAGTGGTAGATTATTAAAATAATTTAAAATAAATAATAAAATTTATTTTAAAATTCTCAAAACTTTAGGTAATAGATTTGAACAAAGTTTCTCTCCAAACTAACTTTAAGTAATAGATTTGAACAAAGTTTCTCTCATATATTTTTATATTGAGTATGAATTTTGAAAATTTAACCGTTGGATTGCATGTTATTATTTTATTCTTCATACTTGCAAAATTTTAAGAAGATCAAAGATCAATTTCTGTGTCATCAAACAAACGTTTAAATTTCAAATTTTTGTAATCTAAAATTGTGTATAAAAACTAAATTTATTGATCAAATAGTAAATAATATCCGATTTGAACGGACTTTGATATGCATGTTAAGAACATAAGGAATATGAAATTTAATTGATTGTTAGATTTTCCAAATTCACAAAAAAAAAAGAAATATACTAGAAACTTTGTTCAATAGATTTTTAGTTGTAGTAGTATTATAAATTTGTTGAAACTTTATTAATTGAGTTTCACATATAGTAAATTATCTTAATCATTTTAATATACTATAACGAACCACATGGTGAAAGCACATTATGTGTAACACTTGCATTGAATTACATGATGTAAGCATGACATTTAAGATTGAACTTTTATTATATTACTAATTTTTAGCAAAGTGCTTTTCTTACACTCTTTTGAAATCTTACTTGATGATGTGGAGTGTTTATGGTCACTACTGATGTAACAGGCAACCTCACCTTATTATATCATGAACAGACTTTTGTTTGTGGTTACAAACTTAGATATAAATTAAAAATTGGTTTAATACGCATGAAAAAAAAATTATGAACAGACTTATTGCATTTTTTTTGTTGTGGAGTTCTATATTTTTATTGTTGAAACAAGTGGAGTTCTAATATTCCATCAGTCCTCTGTAGGTTTAGGCTTGGACTCCCTTTCAATGAAGGGAGAGCCTACATGGAGTATTTAAGGCTCCGTTTGTTCTGATGAGAAACATTTTCTGTACATGTGTATCATTTTTCTATCAATCATCATGTAGGCGTTGGTTAACATAAAGGGTGGTTGATACTTTTCTTTCTTAATAAAAAATAAAAAGAGAAATTTTATGTATGGTTCGATTTTGCTTGTACAACCATTAAACAAGGACACTTTCTTGATACTGCTTCTTTAAATTCTTATATCTGGTGAAGCAAAGAAGTACAGAATATGTTTACATTGCAGGGTCATGAAGTAAATTGTTGCTCATGGCGCTGCTGTTTGATTTAAATATGTGATTGAACTTGTTTTGGTTTGTCTTCATGGATAGTGGTTCTCTTTAGTCACTCTTTTTTCAACAAATAAAATTTTAACCTAAGAAGGAGGGACATGTTAGGGATGTAACTTTATCTTATGTGACCGTCTCATTGAGCGCCCCTCCCACAATGTGGGTCCAACTAAATATGAGAAGGGCGCTCCATGAGATGGTCTCAAGAGATACTTTCTTGCTAAGGACACAGTTGCACGTGTGTCTCTGTCTGGAGAATAAAAGAAACATTTTTATTTTGGACACAATCTAAACATGGGGCGGGCTTGACGTTGAAAAGTTCAAAAAAGAAAGAAAAGGCAAGTCTGAAATTGAGGAGTTTGATGTATGATGGCCTACAAGGTGATGTGGCAAAGTTCAGAGGACTGGATCTTGTACCCAGCCATCAATCCTAGAAGGTGGCAGAGGAGGCCCAACTTCCCCTGCTTCTCCCTCTCATTATGTTGTGAGTCTTGAGGAAGGGATTTTTGTTTTTGTTCTGCAGTGAGGAAAGTGAGATGGGGTTAAGGAATGGAGTAACAATGTAAGACTATTTAAGAGTAATAGTGGATGGACCAGGCCAATTGGTTCCATAAATACTGGGCCTTTTTTGTTTTTATTTTGTTTTGTTTTTAATCAAGGGCCTTTATTTTGAAGCACACAAAAATGCTGTGATATGGGTCTCCCCCCCCCCCCCCCCCCCCCCCAAAAAAAAAGCAGGATTTAAACGCATTTTAAACAAAATTTATCATAAGTTATACCCAAAGTATACAACATATATATTAATTGATTGTCACGTCCATGCTGTGTCCTAGTTCTTCAAGAATTGCCATGTCACCATGTCCTTATCATATTGTGTCCTGTGTTAGTATTTCTGCTTCTTAGGTTTTTCTAGTAGGCGGCCATTTTATGATGAGTTTGTGGCAATGACACATGTTCTAGTTATGAAAATTACAGTGGTCTTGTGCTTTAGTAAGATCGTTTATTATCCTTTGCAGGCAGAAGTGACTCAGAGGCTGAGTAATGCAAAGGAAGCGGCTAGTAAACCTGCAGCGCTGCAGAGTCATGAGGATCTTGCCAAGAAGCTTCAGGTATATAACGTTTTGCTATTATAGCCTTTGGTATTGTGTGCTTTGTTTTGTATTAAGTGGTCCTTAATAATTTATAATTATTTTAATCGAGTTAGATGATTTTGTTTTATTGGCTGTGCTTATATTATGAAGTCAGAGATAGATTTGTTTCTGTATGTTAATATGAATTCTCAAAAGTCAAGTAGATGCAGTGGCGGCTCTAGGAATTTTTTTGAGAGTGGTCACTAAGAAACTTAAATTATACAAAATCTAATAAAAAAAACTTCATATATTGACGACAAAAAAAACACACACACGCAAACACATAAGGTCTTACAATTTCTTTCTACAAATTTTTTTATTTTGAAATTGTTATATGATAGTCTCGTTATCTTTGTTGCAAGTTACATTTCTTTCAAAATTTTAGTTAAATATAATTTTTCTTGGAATTTTTCTTTTTGTTTGTAAGGACCTAATATATTGTTAAGGGGATCAAAGTTTAAGGATAAAATTTGGCTACAAACTCTCACTAAACAAATTAACATTGCTACATATTTTGAAAATCTAACAATTGAATTGCATGTTCTTTATATTCTTGAAACACATGTCAAATTTCATTTCAATCAGATGTTATTTACTATTTAATTCATAAACTTATTTTTTATGTATAATTTTAGATTACAAAAACTCAAAATTTATACATTTGATTGATAACATAGCTATTGATTTTTGATTTTCTTGAAATTTTGCAAGTATGAGGATATAAGAAGAAAATGTAATTAAATTGTAGAGTTGTAGCTTTAGTTTACAATCAAGTTTGTTGCCAAATTTTGTCTAAAGTTTAATTATATTGGGCCTAACAAAAATTTAGGATTGTCACAAAATTTTTTTGAGGATAAAAAAATCATAAAATTATAAAATCTATACATAATAGTTATCATTTTTTCCAATCTAGGGTGGTCCTGTGACCACCCTTGACTCTATGTGGAGCTGCCAGTGAGTAGATGCGGCATTAATTTTTATTCGTATGCATGTGGATCTGTGCATGTATTTGATTGCGATTGTTTTGATGATAATTGTTTCTAACAGGAGGAGATGGAAAAGAATCGAAGGGCATCATCAGGTAATCTTCTGTTATAATCATTGTCAATGTTATGATGTTAGCGTTGGCTGGGAAACCTTGGAAATAAGTGTGTTTGGGAAAAATTAAAAAACCAGCTTATTTTACTATTTAGCTTATATTTGCTACTATTTATGAGCCCTATTGTACTTTTTGGTACTATTCATAGGTCCTACTGTACTATTTTAGCTAATTTTTACATTTATTTACAGTACTTTCAGCAAAAGTTTTCAATTTCAGCAAAATAAGTGGATTCTAAATAGACCCTAAGTCTTGGGTATTTATTGGGATGTGGACCAACCTGTCTTGGGATTAAATTAATGAGTCCAGTGAAACCCCTATTAATGGATTTGACCTATAAAACATGAACACTTCATTTGGGTGTCGTACTCGATTGGGACACTTATGCATATGTGACCCTGTAAAAAAAAAAAAAAATGCAGGACACAACCCGTACATAAGAACAAGAGGAATCAAATGCCCTTTCACAAAACAAAAAAAGCATTCATGCTCTAAAAAGTAATAGTGTATTTGAAAATGAATCAATATCTTATTCTTGATTTGTATTCTAATTTTTAAACATCATTAATAGTCATGGATTTGTTTTATTATCCATTATTACTTTTAGTTTGATATATATTTAACATTATATGAAAAATAAATGCAATAAAAATATATTTAATATTTAATAATACCTATCAAAAAAAAATAAAAATATATTTAATAATTATTTAATAGACGTGTCCTGCTCTACTCGTGTCCTACTTTTTCAAAAATTGCCGTATCGCTGTGTTGTACCAGTACCCATACCCATTGCTTCTGATGGTGGAAGTGTATATCAACTTATCAAGTACTCATTTGAATGGTCTGCTTTCACAGTGTCCAAGTCTGATGGATCTGGGAGGCGGATGAAGGAAGTTGCCTGTCCTATATGCACTGTCCATTTGCAGGTCTGAATTCTTTCTTAACTAACCTTAGGAGAATATGACACTTCATTGTTATTAACTTTTTCTAATTCAGATTCCTGATATTAGCGTAAGTTCTATGTGGATTGTTGCAGGTCCAAGTTCCTAGCTCGGGTTCTGAGACCATTGAGTGTGGGGTTTGCCAGCATCCATTCCTTGTGAGTGCCCACTGATAACATGTGTCAGAGAAAGTGCTTCAATATCTGGAAACGATTTGGATTAGAATTGTTAATTAATTTTACTAATTGAGCTATGTTAATAATTTGGATTAGCATTTGTGTATTGTTTATCCTTTGTTTGGTTTTACACTTTGTTGACCTGATGTGAGCTGTTTTTACTGCGGTAGTGTATATTCAGTTTTTTCTTGTAAGCTACATCAAGTGGGTCGTCCATGGCTTTGTGTATGAACGCAACGGTTAAATCTTCATATGAATACATGTATTATATTATGTGCTCTATTCAATTGCGGATTCCTTTACTACCCATCCCCTTGGCCTTGTTGCACTGGCTCCACCTAAATGTGATTAGATAAATTGTTATTGAATTCATATTTTGAAAGTTTCATCATTAAATTACATGTTTAATATGTTCTTAATGTGTATGCTAGCCAATATTCATGCAAATCGGATGGTAATTACCAATTTTATGTGGTTTACTTTTGTACTCACCAAAAGAAGGTGATGTTCACCATTTTTCTGCTACCATTGGCAATTTCACCTTAAGGGGATGAGGCAGACCTAGTTATATCTATGTAGGAACCATTATCTTCATAACTTGTTAATGTGGCAAGTTTTAATTGGAGCAACATTATTTTTTATCTGAGTTTATCACTTTTTATTAATACATTTAGGGAAGATTTGAACTTTAAATGCCTCTATTGAAAACAGAATGTGTTAGTTAAGTTAAAAGGCTCTTGATTATTTGGGTTTTACCACTGATAACAATTGTGAAATTAGTTCTAGAAAATGTTGTTCCTATGCTTATTGGTTCATTTTAGCCGTAATTGCATTATAATTGAGTTTATTGGCGGGGTTGGTTTGGACAAAAAAAATATTGAGGTCAGGCCGTCCCAACTCCCAAGTAATTTTTAATTCGGTCCTGGCTTTCTGTTTGGCGTATGCTGTTTACAAAATTACAAATGCTTCCACGAAGGGTTAGAAACTTAGAATAGAACCTATTAACGAGACATGTTTGGCATTTGTGTGGTAAGAGTGATCTGGAGGATTGCCCAAGGGCGGGCACTGAGTGCAAAGGGTTGTGTTACACTGTTATGGGATGTTTGGTTTGCCGTGATGTTACATTACATTGTAGTATTATATTATTGTAATCTTATATTAATGTAATCTCAATACAAGAATACAACATTATATTGTTTAGGAAGGTAATGTGATATATTTTGTAATTTTAGATTATGGTAATGTTAGAAAAAATGAAATAAACTAAAAACCTTAATATCACATCAATGCAACATTATAATGAACTAAACGCCCTCTTAGTGTGTTCAACCATACAAAAAATTATATATGCTTTTTAAATCTAGTAGAGATTGGTCTCTAGATTTCCAGAATTCAAGTTATTTATTTTTTTTTTAAAATCAAGTGGCTCAATGCCTATATATCTGTTTGGTTTGGTTTGAAAATGGTATATGGTGTAACACGTTTCACATTTGTGGAGTTCACCTCTACGTAAGAGGAGGTACGCGATCCTTGGTTTGAGTTTCATCTCTCTTCATTTTTAGTTTATTTTTAAAAAATGTTATCACTTATGGTTCTTGGATGGCAATGGCTATATCATATTTCGCACTGGCCTATGATGGGCTTTGTTCAGCAAAAAAACAAAAAAAGAAGACGTTCGGGTTGACAATATCACGTGTCCCATTAATTTCTGCGTCCTTCGCTCTTGCTTAATAGTCGATGGGGTAACGTTGATATCCTTTATTTTTAACAGATTTTTTTTTTTTGAGAAGATTTAACAGATTATTAAATGGCCTAATATGCACAGTAAAATGGACTCTTAGTTTTAATTTATTATGGTAAAAAAGTCCCCTAATTCAATTGACATATATTTTAGTATTTATAACGAAGACATATGATAATATGATATAAATATCTTGGCTCTCAATTATTGATATTTATTTTTGATGTCGCGGAAACTATAAGGAAACAAACACGTTGTTTTTTGAATGGAAAAGAAACTAAACACATTAGATTCTGAATGAAAACCTCAAATCTACAAAAGGTCCCTTGAATCCATAAGGTGATAGAGTTCTATAACCTATTAGAAAAAAATAGACAAAGTTTGTATTTTTATAAATCTGAAAACAGAATTGTCCTGAAAGTTACAATATGTTTAAATAGTGAAAGAAATCTTAGGGCGGCTATAAAAACGCACAGAACCTTAATCCACGCTAATCACGTAATTAGGTGGCAAAATAGCTATTTTTGTCAAAAATAGCAAAATTTAGACAATTTAGATACTGTCTCTAAGGGATATGTCCCCAATAGACGGGACCTTATTATGACTTTTAAACTAAAAGTTATTAAGGAAAAAAAAATATTATTATAAATAGCAAAAACACTGTTTTCGTGTTCTTAATGAAGGAATTTTCCTAAATTTAGGCAATGCTCGAAGTTTCGAATCCGAATTAGAATGCTGTTTCTCTTCAACCTACCAAATTTCATGTAATTCTGACATCCTTGCCCTGATAGCCTATTGGCACCCCCTTGATCTTACACTGTGACTTCCGGCGTTCTTGTTGCTTTTAGAAAATCTATGCTGTCTGTTCTACATCAATTTTAGTTTTTTGTTTGGGAAAAATTAACTAGTGCCTAAAAGCATTGGTTAAAAATATATTTTAAAAATTTTTTTATGAAAAAAATTAAATTTTTTGATGATTTTTTATACTTCTCATAAAAATAGTCATAACTTTACTATAATAAATTAGGGAAATGCTAGCGAGTAAGGACACTTTTTAAGAATCCATTTAAAGAAAGTTTTTATGGGAAAAGAAAAAAAATCAATTAATGTTTTGATAGCTTTTTTCATTTCCTATAAAAGTGATGTTAAAATTTTTTTAAAATGGATTCTTAAAGAGTACTCTAAGGGCACTTGTTAGCATGGCTTAATAAATTATACACACAATTATTTATTTATTTTTATACATGGCATAGAATTAAAAGAAGAAAGAGGCCGGAATTGGTAAATGAAGAGCAAGGAAAGACCCTACGCCATCAAATAGCAGTTGTGTTCATCAAATAGCAGTTGTCTTTTTCTTTTGATAACCTCAAATAGCAGTTGTCTTTGTCAGCTTGGATGGGATCATTAATGTATTGCTGAAACTTTTAGGTGGGAGTTTGAAAGCAAAATAAAATAAAGACTTTTTTTTTTTTTGATAAGAATAAAGACTTACTATATATGAATCTATAAAACGGACAGGAAATGCTATTAATCAAAGCCACGTGCGTTGAGGTATGAGACAGTTCAACCGTAAGTGACGTACTGCTCACTTAACTCATTCCGTTGCTTTTGCATATATCAGTGTTATTGGGTACAGTATACATAAATTTCACAATATTCTTAAATTAGCATATTAGTATAAAAAAAATTAAAAATTATTGTGTGTCTATGTGTGAGTTAACATATTAATTTAAATTCTAATTTTTTTTGTATTGTATTCCCAACCTTACTATATATATATATATATATATATATATATACTTACACATGTGCGATGTACAACATTAAAAAATATAATATAAAATGATTTTTTTAATAGTATAAGGATAATAAAATACATAGTAAAATTAAAAGAACAAAGAAAGTTATTTTAACTTACATGTTGAATGAACATTATTGTGTAAATTGAATACAAATGATGGTCCACTAATCATGGTATGCTATGTGTTTGATTTTTTATTTTTTATTTTTCACTTCAAACTTCAGTTATTTTATATAAGGAATGTCAAATTAATACATGACAGATTATAATTAGCTTTAACATAAATTGAAACACAAAAATTAAATGGGACAAAAGATTTATATTCGTGTAGATTCAAGTTTTTATGGAAAACTAATGATTATGACATATTATTAACTATATATGTTAATCAAAGCTTTTTTATTTTTATTTTAATTTAAATTTTACTTTGCAATAGATTTTCATCTATAGTAAGCTACATTTAATATTTTTAATGTAATTATAATGAGTCATATGGTGAAATTATGAACCCACTAGACCAACTTCTAGTTGTCACCCTTTGCTAGGCAACTCGAGGGATGAATCATTAGACTCGTTCAACCTTTTTCCAGAAGCACTCTTGTCTACAGGAGCAATTTTATTCTCAGAGTTTGTGGCCCTAGTTTGTCTCCTCCGATTGCCCGCCTGGCTATGGGATTGATTGCTGCCATTGGTGATAGCTTGAGGGATAGAGAGAGTACAATTCCCATCTGAGTTTACGAGATGCACTAAATTTGCCAACTCAGCCACTTCTCAAATCTTGCCCGAGGAATTAATGCAATCAGAATTACTATGAGGCATGAAGTCAATATTGTCAAGTGTCGAATCATATTTCTTGAGATCATGGTCAATCTCGTGTTGTTTGGAAAGAAATAGATTTTCTGTAAACATCTCCCCTAAACTAGCTTAATTTGAACCCACTAGACCAACTTGAACCCAATTACATGAGATGTTTAAGGATTAACTAAATTACACCCAGTTAAGAATTAACCCTAAGAAGTTGGTCTAGTGGGTTCAAATTAAAACTTCTAGCTAACATTTTGAGGCCACCTTAAAGAGATTGGTAGTAATTTGTTTAGAACAATGGTGAGACTATATACACAATTAGGGGGCTACACACATAATCTGACACTGCCCCATCTGCTTCCGTATCCCTAGTGAGTAGTCATGCGGTCTTTTCGTGGTAATTCTAATAAAGATTGTTGTCCTATCACTTAATTATTTTGAATGGTGTGGTGATAAGATTTTTTGGCACGATGCCAAGATGATCACTATAAATGAAGGTTATCGTGGTTGAGCGACGTATGCTGCAAATATTGATGGCAACGCAACGCTAAATTAACAAGCTGCAGAGATATAAACGTGGACTGTGTTGTTATATCACCTGTATGAAAAAAGCTTCAACTTTCAAGTTCTTTCTTTTGGTATATACACACACTTCTACACACACACACACACACACACATATATAAATATATATATTCTTTGTCTTTTTGACATAATCCTTAGTTCATAGGGCATGTGATTAATGATGTTTAACCATTTGATTTGATGTTAATTAATAACTCGATCGTGTTGCTTAAATCAACCAAAAACATAAGCAACAATGCATTATGACTTATGGGGCTTCAAGCTTATACAAACTTTACATTGTGGAAATAAAAAACTATGCCTTTATTTGTTGTCAAGTCATCCTACAATACTCAATACTATAATCTATCATATCATATGTTTGGAAAATACTATGCTTTTACACGCTTAAATAACACTGTTTTTTTTTTTTTTTTCTTTTCAAAATATATGTAAATAAAATTGAAAATTCATGCCAAGGAAAAAAAAAAAAAATACATGCAGCATGAAACCAACTTAATATTGTGCCCAAATTCTCACTCGTCTTCCAAAGTTTCAACTTTAGAGTTCAGATTTATGGATAAATAACACACGCCCTATTAGGCTATTACATACAAAGCGGAAAATATTTTTAAACCGAAATGAAATCATGACACTACCCCCCTTGGACTTATTGTTCAACTATATATATACGTCCTTTACAGACGCGTGGACCCGTTTCTTTTAATTTCTACAAGCGTCAAATAATGCATAAAAGAGGCTAGAGCTAGCTAGCATTCAGAATACCAGCTGTTTTTTTGTTTTTTGGATGAACAGAATACCAGCTGTTAATTTTCACAGGACAAAGTTTTGATCCACTTTCAATAAATAAATATATAGTACCAACTGTCGTGGCGTGCTAAGATTAGCCCAAAGATTGAACACCGGAGCTGGTTCATCTTTTATTTATTTGAAAAGTTGTTCACCAAACATTCCACATTCTACTTTTCCATTAAAAAAAAAATTATACTTTTCTAGAGCAATTCGTTATTTTTTTCTGATAACCTCTCTAGAGCAATTCATGTAAATACGTCTCTAACTGATTTTTATGAATTCCCAATAATATTTTATAATATTATTTGGAGAAGTGTTACGTTTATAATATTTTCACAACACTTACATAATATATTATAGACAGTAAATAATTATTGGTTTTAATTTAAATCCACAATTTAAATTGATTTTTAGCTATCAGTAATAGGTAATAATAACTTGCTACTTAATATTTGTTGTGAAAATATTTTAAATGTCTCTTTTATTTATTTATGATATTAAAGGTGGTAGCTAACTAAACTTGAATTGTCATGTTCATTTCGTTTGGAGAAGGTTTAATGTGTTTGAAAGGCAGGTAAAAATTGGGGAGGTACTTTTTATATAGCCAAAAAAAGAAAGGGCGTCATTCTCAAAAAAAAAAAAAAAAAAAAAAAAAAAATTCAACAAACAAGAATTCTAATAAGCTTAAATAATAGTAACCAATACTCTTGCCTCTAACATATATTTGGTCATCATTATTTTAATTTAATGACCACTATGGTCCCCATTGCAACTCGATATTTTGGTAGTATTAATTGTCAAGTAGATAGAATTGATTATAGAGTCATTAATATAGAAAATAGGGTTGCTAGCCACTAGCTAGGTTTGGTGGCGGATGAGGATCCCTTGCCACTATTGCATTAAATCCTCATTTTTCAAATTTCAGCTAAGAATAGAAATTGAGTATAGATTACAGGAGGTGCTACTGAGTACTGATGGCTCATTTTTATAAGATTTCCATTCATGACGAAACTAGTCCCATAATACATCAGTTTAATATATATATATATATATATATATCTATATATCTCTATCTATCTATAGAAAGAGTGTTTCTCTAGAAGACTAGAACGGCCACGGGTACAAGACTTGTGACGTTATTATTTTTTTTGTTGTTGAGAAAAAACTAAGCATATTGGTGCATGATGTATATATAGATTAGTGGAAAATGTTTGTTTTACACAAGCAAAAATTATACTAAAATCGATTTAAAAATTACACTAAAATCGATTTTAGTGTAATTTTTAGTATAATTTTTGCGTGTGTAAAAGAGTGTGCAATAAAGTATATGTAATAAAAAATACTGTATATTATTATTATTATTATTATGTTTGTGTCCCGATACTCTCTAAAATATGCCTTAATATAAGTAATTGGAATGTGATTTTTTACAGTGTCGATCTCCCTATACTCTCTAAAATACCCTAACATATAAGTAACATTAATCCTGCCAAAAACAATAAGAAATGAGTACAAATAAAAAAGAAGTTAATTTTAATAAATTAAAAAATCAAAACTCTTTAAAATGAGGTTAAACTTAACCGCATTTTATTAAAAATTAGCATACTGTTTTTATTAAGAGTTAACAAATTGCAGTTATTTGTCCCCCCCCCCCCCCCCCCCAAAAAAAAAAAAAAAAAAAAACTAATTGCTATTATAAGAGATTTCTCCTCCATGATTTAGTTGCAGTCTATTAAACATATATCCCTATTTTTTTTTTTTGTATTTAGCAAGTTTATATTTTTGAAGTAACGTAATCTTTATATGTTACAATCCTTATCATGTAAATTCATTTATATTTATATAAATATAATACAAAATACTTACTACATCAAACACGTACACTTTTGTTCCAATTAGGTCAAACCTCAATTTTCTAAAAACTAGCACACTATCTTTAAAGTAGTTATCATCTTCTTTAATTATCATCTTGTATTGCAAACTTAACTAATTCACTTCATTTCTTTTTTTGTTTCTTTTGTGCCGTTTTGATTTTACCCCCCCACCCCCTTTTCAAACTTTAAACCATATTTGATATTTCTATTTGGGTTATGCTAACGAGTGTTCTTAGAGCACTCATTAATAATCTATTTTAGAAAAATTTTGATATAACTTTTATGAGAAATAAAAAAAACTGTTAAAATATTAATTACTTTTTTTTTTTTTTCATTTCCCATAAAAACTTTTTTTAAATGGATTATTAACTAGTGCCCTAAGTACACTTGTTAGCATTTCTCTTTCTATTTTTAAGAAAGAAGAGAATTTTTTTAATCCTCAAACTTCAAACTGTATTTGAAAATTTTTGATTACTTTATTAATTTTTTTTGATTGACCAAAAGTCTTATAATTCAATTGATTGACACTTTTAATGGTTTCAATGGAAACGTTTTGAATCAAATCATTTCTGCCTCAACCATCAAATTATTAAAAAAATATAAAAAAACTTATGATTGTAATAAAGTGTGCAGAGGAGCTAACATCAACTATATTGTTTATTACATTCACAAAAAAAAAACTATATTGTTTATTACAGAGTCATATAACATAGATTTTTGTACAATTTACAGCTAGATCAGCATATTTCTTGTGTGTGCGCATTAAATGACGCAGCGGTTCTATAAATTTTTATAATATATATACACAAAGGGTATAACCCAAATAAGACAAATACAAATCAACACTTCTTCTGTCACCTTAGTAGCCAAAAAGCAAAGATTCATCTAGCTAAAAAAAATGCAGTTCCTCTTTAGTCTGTCTTCTTTTTTTTCTTCGGCTATAGTATTGTTTAGTCTCATTGCCTTTGTTCTTTTCTGCAACACCAATGCTGTTATAAGGCTACCACAAAATGTTTCGGTGCCTGCAGTTATAGCTTTTGGAGATTCAATCGTGGATACAGGCAACAACAACCATCTGAAAAGTGTAGTTAAGTGCAATTTCGCTCCGTATGGGAACGATTTTAGTGGCAAAGTTCCAACAGGTAGATTCGGCAATGGAAAGGTCCCAGCAGACCTAGTAGGTATATATCTCTCTTTTTCTTTCTCTCTTTGCATTTGTGGTGGTCTTTTTTACATTGGGGTTTGTTTGTTTTCTATCTCTATTATGTTATTTGACTTGAAAAATTCAAACTTTAACATGGTCCTCGGTACAATTACAGTAAACAAGTAGAAAACCTTAAATCGCATGTAAATTTTTTTCTTTTATTAGAGGTTTTAGCGTATCATGGTAGGCAATTTTATACTATTGAGGAAAACTATCTATTTTTATTCATTACTCTGCTTTAGATCTTAGTTCCACTTCCCAATAACCAATCAATGGTGTCATTTTTTGCATGTGAGTGCATGAGTGATAGTTCTCGCTCCTCTACGTGCACTGCTTTCTCTGTTTGCCCTTAATCTTGGCAGAAGTTAGACGCAACTAGTCAAGTCTGCCCTTTTTTCTTTCTTTCCGTCTTTATGTTTTAGTTGAGAGAGAGTAAGAGATTCAGAGAGAAAGAGAGGCGACTTTAAATTGGGTTAAGGCAAAAATGTCAAAGAGAAATAAAAGAAATTCAGACTAAGTATTTCATTCATTATTTGTGTGGTATATGTTGGATTCTTAAAAAAAAAAAAAAAAGGTTTGTGGTCCATGAATTTTAGATATGGATTATTGTTGAAAATTAAAAATATTTTAATAAAATAATTTTTAAACGTGTGAAAAGAATTGTAAAACTTATTTTTAATAAAAATTTTTCTAAAAAAAAAGTTTGTAAAATGAATAGATTACGAGACCCACAGAGACACGCTTCTTCAATAAAACGCAAACGCAGATGCAAAGAAGTTCTATCCAGGTTTTAAGTCTAAGATGATAACGTTTTAATCCTAAAAAAACAAAGTAGCTGAAACAAAAGCTGGTCTTGACAGTCCATTTGTACCACAACTTGGCTTGCTTTAAATGCCTTGTGTGGTACTTGGGTAGTTGAGACCCAGTGTTGACGAGAGAGAGAATAATAATTGCTCTCTTCATATTCTTGCAATTTGCAGAGCGAGCATCAGATGAATCTATGATAATACATTATTCAATCCAGTGTCATAATTTAAATGACATCTTTTGATATTTTTAACAAATACTTTATATAGGGTTTAAATTCTCTTATAGTTGTAACTATCGCATTATTAATAAAAAGTACATATTAAAAAAAAAGCAATAATACTACATGCATTTTAATATAGCTCTTAAAAACACTAGCAACAATTTATATATATATATATATATATATATATATATTTATATATACACACACGTTCAAATTTATTTTATTGTCTAATTTTGTTTCAACTTTTAGCTGAGGAATTGGGAATTAAAGAGCTTGTGCCAGCATATTTAGATCCACATTTGCAACCTCAAGAGCTCAAGACAGGTGTATGTTTTGCTTCAGGTGGCTCAGGATATGATCCATTGACACCCAAAATAGTGGTATGCACATACAATTTTGTTACTTTCCTTTTGGATTTAAATTCTATAAGACTATTTAGAATACTCATACATGCACCATCTATTTTTTTTCCACTTCAAACTCTTAAAAAATTAAGTAATAGATAACTCCATATTGAAGATCACTGTAATCTATTCCTATTTACTTCAGTACTAAAAAAAAAAAATTTAAATAAAAAAAGTGTAAGTGAGCGTTTGGATAGGAATTATCCTGCGTTTCATGTTTCGTGTTTTCCCTCCTTTTTTTTTTTTTTGGATGCACACGCAATTGCTTTTAGGAGACAGTGCAATGTTTATGCACTGTTTATGCACTATTCATGTGACTTACAACTACTTTATTCAGAAAAAAAATTAAAAATGGGTCATACGGTACTATTCACATATTTAAAAATTATTTTACTATAGTGTTTTCAATTTTCAATTTTTAGCAAAATAAATTGTATGTAAACGGACCCTAAATCTTGATACCCTCCCAAATACAAATATAGGACTTGGGCTTTCTTTTTTGATGTCCAGGATTCTTGCTTTGGGTCCAAACCAAAGAAAAGACCTTTTGGATTTGGGAATGTCTAAGTGAACCATAGAATATAATGATGATGTATCTATCAAGAAAGTCAATTCCATACTGTACCGGCCGGTATATACCGTAGCGGCCAGTAATCTGGTACAGATAACCCCTTGTTTCGTACCGAAAAAAATACCGACTATACCGGCCGCGTACCGGCTATACCGGCAAAATCTGGCTGTTTCGGCCGGTAAATAGATACCGGGCCGAAACACGAAATGCTTTTTTTTTTTGGGTAATTTTGGCAGTTTTTTAAGGGTAGGATGGTGCAAATTTGAGTAAGCTAAGAAAACCCAGCAAAAAGAAAGAGAAAAATGAGAGAAAAATGAAAGAAAAATGCACAATTACTTTGCAAAATGAAGTTAGAATCACCTCATGCACTCACCGTATCTTTTTTCACTGAAACCAATGGCCTCTCACTGAATCTTGAGTGGTGATAGACGGTGGCATTTGAGAGAGGAGATGAAACTAGTGAGAGAGGTGAGGTGAAAGTGAAACTAAAGGAGATAGATCAGAAGTAAAAATAAATGAATGAATGTAATTTGAAAACTTAAGAGTGTTTAAATGTGTGAAGATAAAGCATTCTTGGAAATTGGAGGTAAGTGTCAAGTGAATAGGATAGGCTTGTGATGTGGAGAAGAAAAAAAAAAAAAAAGAAAACAAAATGGGAAGAGCCATCAATTAGGCCTGCCGCCTGCCTGTGAAGCATTAAAAAATAAAGGTGTGAAAGAAAATAAATTCAAGGTGATAAAAACGAGGGAAGGAGCAAATAATAATAAAAAATACATTGCAAAAAAAAAAAAAAAAATAAAAGATACTAAAAAGAGCGGAAGAGAATAAAAACTAAAAAAAAGTAGTAACAAATGTTGGCAGGGTACCTTGGCTTGTACATGTGCAACAACTTCAGATTTGAGTAAAAAAGCGATCTAGAATTTGCCTTATAAATTTTTTTTTTTAAATGTCTAGTCAATTAAACAAAAATTCACATTTATTGTTAGTTATATATATATATACATATTAAATATATAGAATAGTGGTAAATTTGAAACGGTACACTGGTATTGACCGGTATCCGAAATATATCGTACCGGTAGCTAAATTGGTACAGCCTCCAGTACGGTATTGACTTTTTGGTATCTATCGGCGGTGGGCCAGCATGCCTTTTGTTTTTTGTTTTTGTTTTTTTTTTTTTGGCATAATGGGCCAGCCGTCAGATTGGGTCTCTCCATTGTGTTATGTGGATTGTGGAGTACCTATAAAATTAATAAAAAAGATGCAGAGTCCATTTAATTTTGCTCAAACGAATCTAAGTGATTTATTTAAATACTAATACATATAGATAGTTTTATAAATAACATAAATTAATTGGATGAGATTAAGATAGTTAGCTAAACTTTGTCCTTTACTTATATGCTTTGTGCCTACTATTCTTTCTCTTATTCCAATTTTTTTTTTCTTCCAAAAGTCGGTCCTATCTTTGGACGATCAATTGAGAATGTTCAAAGAATACATAGGGAAGCTTAATGGAATTGTTGGAACGGAGAGGACAAAGTTCATCGTGGCCAATAGTTTATATCTCGTGGTAGCAGGTAGCGATGACATTGCCAATACATATTTTGTTGCTCATGCACGAGAATTGCAGTACGATATCTCTTCTTACACTTACCTTATGGTCAACTCTGCTTCCGAATTCTTAAATGTAAGTTTTTATCTCCTCAATTTAACGTCCATCACTCATTGGCTTTCATTTTTTATACTCATTATTGTTCCCAAACTCTAATTTTCCCCTACAAGAATAATCGTAGCAAAGGGAGTAGTACTATCATTGGTGGGTTAAAAAGTGATTTCAATGATATGTTCAGATTAGAAGTTAGAACCAGCTTATTACCTAGGATTTGTTATGAAAATATTGTGAATGTAACAATACTCTAATAACAACACTGATAGTCCCTATATCTCTCTGTAACTAATTGATGTGTCTTGTTATGTTTTTAAGCAAATATATGCGCTAGGGGCGCGAAGGATTGCAGTATTCAGTGCACCGCCAATAGGATGTGTGCCATCACAGCGAACACTGGCCGGAGGATTACATAGAGGGTGCGCAGATAAGTACAATGAAGCAGCAACGATGTTCAACTCAAAACTTAATGCGAAGATAGACTCCCTTAACAGGAACCTGCCCAACAGTAGGATTGTCTATATTGATGTTTACAGCCCTCTACTTGATCTCATTGAAAACCCTGAAAATCATGGTAAATCATTAATATTATTACTACTATTATATAAACATTACCATTACTATGTTTCATCAATGTGCCTTTCCTACCGTCTTGTTCATAATTTCCGATTTCTTCTTGTTTTTTTTAATATGTAATGCAGGCTTCCATGTTGTGGAAAAAGGGTGCTGTGGTACAGGGGATATAGAGGTAGCTATACTGTGTAACCCAGCATCTCCCATTTGCAAAAATGCGTCTGATTATGTATTTTGGGATAGTTATCATCCCACTGAAGCAGCATACAATGCCCTTATATCTCCACTCCTCCAAAAGTACCTCAGTAGCTTCTTCTGAGGCAACCAACATAGCCAAGTTTCTTCAAGTCGAATTGCACCACGTACTCTTATTTATTTCAACTGGCTCGTCTAAGTCATATTCTCAAGTTCAATGGCTATTCCGGCTTTTCATTCATGATATATAATTATATGTCAATTTAGAATTGGATTGTTTTCCCCCTACTGTTGTAACCATAGGTGGTCATGGTTTCCACAATAAAACATTGTGGTACGTACGGTATTAGTTTCTTACATGTGTGTTTCAATGAGTTGAAGTATGTAATATTATAGAACTATTTAAGTATTCTACGAATTTGGCTCCACTTTCTTTGTTTTTTTGACCCCTTAAAACACAACCAGATTAATCTAGTTAATTATCCAAGTGATTACTTAGTCAAATTATGCAGTTCTAGGTTAACACATATGAATCATATCATGTAAAGAGCGGAAAATAAAGACACACAATATGATAACCTAAGAAAACCAAACTGGTAAAAAATCTGGAGATGATTTAACCTAATTATCCTCAAGGTAAAACTGAATCCACTATGAAAGAATTGAAATTTACACAATAGCGATTTAGACTATTAACATCCTATTGCTACCTCGTGTAGAAAACTTACTACCACGACTTCATGATAGCTCCGAGTCCACGGACTACTTCTTTCTTGGATTCCTAGCAAGTACAAGCACTACCGCTTGTGTATCTTTAAGCTCTTGAATCTGCAACTGAATGATCACCAAGTTCTTGACATAATTTTGAACCTTGAAAACCCTAAGTATATGTGAAGGCAAACACCGTTAGATCTCATAGAAAATTCACACACACAGCATAAAGAGCAACCATAAAACGTGGTTAGGGTTTTCCCTTTTATACTTAAGGCAAAACATAAAACTTTACACGTCAAACGGGCTTAGGCTGAGTTGGAAATTCTGCAGAAAAAACAATCTGCACGAGCTTCAATCGGTCGAGTATAATTCTCGATCGATCGAGTTAGGCAGATATGCACAGTAAGTTCTGCAGTAACTTGATTTCAGCTTTATATAAAAACATAGACTTTGAGCAAGTCTAAACAAGACTAAAACGTTTTGATCATGATTTGCCAACATTACAAAATGAAATTCTAATACATTAGTTCCTAATTCCTTAGAACCTAACACACTTTACACATGCTATTTGCATTCCATCAAGAGGACGTAAATTGATTCCTTTTTCTTTGCTATGTTGCCTCAAACACGTGTCTATAACAAAAGCAATGCCTTGGATTAATTATAATTGGTTATCATTGATTGCCACAGTTCGTTTAATACCACACGGCATCAAAACAAAATTTCTCTTGCAAATATTCTCCTCAAGACAGAGCAAGGATTTTGGCTTTGTTTGAATTTGAGTAGTTCTATTTTTATTTTTATAAATGTTTTTTTTTACTCCTCTTGTCTTTGAAGACGCCCGTACAAGAATTGGCGTAAAAAATCAAAGGCTAATTGACCACGTTTTTGGTTGTCTTATGACAAAAATCAAAGGCTAGTTAACCAAGTTTTTGGTTGTCTTATGAAGAAGGATGTTTAATTTCAACTCTTGGATCAATCTAAGCCTTGTTTGGTCATAAGTTTTCAATATCCTTATCTTGATCAATCATGATTTGTCATGTTTCCATTCCAGATCAGTGTAGGTCTATTTAAGATATGGTATGAACCTAAATTGAGTCAAGAATAGCCCCAAACCACCTTGGTCAAACCCATATAATTTTGTTACCGAGAACCCTTTGACATCGATTAGCCTCTTCTAAGGCGTACTTATACTGTCGATCCATTTTTCAGTTGGAGATCCAAAATTTTTGACTGATTTGAGTTTGTTTCAGCCAGTATAGGTCTTGGTAAACTATAAATAAAAAGTTAAAGTACTTGTGTGTTTTTATAGTCCAATTCAAATTCATATTGAAAGCTTGGATTTGTGTAAATATACAAGAGTTTGTTTAGACCCCCAAATTAAAATTATGGCTAGATAGTTTTTACTCTAGCTTATACTAAGTGTGGAATAAGAGTAAAGAAATGCAAACAACCGTTATCACAACCCTAAGCCATATTCATCCATTATTAACAATAAAAGGAAAGCTTAAGAGTAGGGAAGAGATATGCAAATATAAGATAACATCGAGACATATTATTGAAGAGGAAACCGAAGAACTCAGCGAAAAACCTCTCAGCGACCCTCCAAGTCAAAATCGATCCACTAATGAATAAGCTGGAGTACACAAATAACAAAAGACCCTCCAAGCCTAATCTACCCAATGTACTAGAGCCCTCCAAGCTCTTGCTACCAAAGGACTTCTCGGAGTCTTGTCTTCACTAACTTTTCGGATCTCGCAATAGACCCTATTGCATCTGCCAAGCCTCACCAGCTTCTTTTGGCAAATTTCCAAAACTTCCCAAGCTCCAAAACATTCACTACACTCTGAAAATGTGTGGGTTGTGTTTGGGTACAAATCTCCTCTCAAGGTATGATAATGGGAGAGGGAAAAATAAGATGCTACAATGATTTCTCACTAAAGATGAGTAGCTCTCTCTCTAAAAGATGGGTGTGTTGTGTTGTAAAAAATCTATCTAGGGTTTTTCTCTCTGAGTAGCTTCTCTTACTTTTATGGGTAATGAAGGTATATATAGTATGGGAGAAGGGTAAGAAAGTCACACTTAAAATCCTCCAGACAGAGCGTTTCGCAGGTACCTTGCGAGATGGCCTGTCTCGCGAACCCAAAGCTTCCTAAGCTCCAAAACACTCACTACACTCTGAAAAGGTGTGAGTTGTGTTTGGGTACAAATCTCCTTTCAAGATATGATAATGGGAGAGGGAAGAAGAAGATGCTACAATGATTTCTCACTAAGGATGAGTAGCTCTCTCTCTAAAAGATAGGTGTGTTGTGTTGTAGAAAACTTATCTAGGGTTTTTCTCTTTTAATAGCCTCTTTTACTTTTGTGGGTAATGAGAGTATATATAGTATGGGTGAAGGGTAAGAAAGTTACACTTAAAATCTTTCAGGCAGAGCGTTTCGCTGGTACCCTCGCGAGATGGCTTGTCTTGCAAAGCACTCGCAAAATGCAGCTGGCACTTGACTCTTTTACTTCCAGCATGTGCTTCTCACGTGTCCTTTTTTGCGGGTTACTCTTCTTGCGAACTTCTCGCGAGCTAGTTGCGAAACTGCACTGATTCTTCATTTCATGCTCGATTCTTCACCAACTTACTACTAAACCTAATACAAAAAAATCCCACAAAATACAAGGAAATAATTTAATACACTTACAACACTTTTTGTCATGGAATAAAGCCAACATAAAACATAGTTGTAAATCACAACTTTACACATAACTCATGCCTAGACAACTTAAGAAGAAGGAACTCACTATAATCTTGACACCAAACTTGGTAGCTAGTTAATTGATTGAGACTATATCGATAGCCTCTCATTCGCTATTCTATTGATTGAGAATCGCTTATATTGATTCTTAATCAAGCCCATTAAGTCTTTAAATCCTTGTAATTTTGAGCCATATTTGCTAGAGCATAAAAGGACTACAATAGAGACGACTAAAATAAGTTTGGAGAGAACTGTGTTTGTACATATGGTGTTTTATGACTAAGTTCTCATTCACTATCAAATGAAATAAGATATAAAGATTAGTAATTAAAGTTGAAGCCACTAAATTCAACATATAAGTGCTGTTATGAAAAGCTTCGAGGTGGTCCTTGAAGTCTTGTTTGTACGAACGGAATCTAGAGAAGAAGAGTCTAACAAGGTTGGAGTTACATGTGGTCATATGATTAAGCCACTATTGGAGGTAGTATTATTATTAGGGTTACTTCCAAGGACGGACCTGCAGTCCCCCCCCCCCCCCCCCCCCCTAAAAAAAGCTAGTACCCCCCCCCCCCCCCCCCTCCCAAAAAAAAGCTAGTATATTAAATTTTCATCCTAATAGCACCCCCCAATTAAAAAAAAAAGAAAAAAAACTGGTATACAAATCAATCTGAAAAAATCACCGACAAACTCTCATACAAAAAAAAAAAAAAAAACCGACAAACAAAATAAAAAAATAAATATGGACTGAAATTTGAAAACCTAAATTACAATTCTCAAATTTTTACCCTAACCTCACTTTTTCTCCACTCAACCTCATTAAGCATCAACGCCTCCTCCAACCATCACTGTTGCTACTGCTATTCTTTTCCTCAAATCAGATCCGGAGTCTGGACTGTTGCTGCTACTGCTCCTCCTCAGATCCTTGATCACAGTCACACACGGTAAATCTAAGAAATTTCTCTCCTTTCTTAAGTTCATATTTTTGTTTTTTTGTCTTTGCTATATTGCTTTGCCTAGTGCCTTAGCCGTTTGCTCTCTGCCCTCTGCCCTCTGCCCTTTGCGTTTTTTTAGGGACTGTGGACCTGTGGTTTGTGGTGACTGTGTTTGTGAGTTGTGGCTTTTATTGGACTGGTGTGTTCACTGTGCTTGTGTCAATGTGTGGACCGTAGACTTAGTTTATGTTTGTGGCTTTGTATTGACTATTGAGTATTGACTACCATGTAAAGTGTAATTGTTTGTGGCTTTTTCCTTTTTGTGATTGTGTGGACCGGTTTTAGAAGTGTTTGTAACCTTTTTTTTTTTTTGGTTTTAACTATAAAAAAATAAAGTGGGACCAGGACAGTACGTAGGATGTGAGTATTGAATTGTGATGGTAAATTTGTTATTTGTGAGAGTAGTCTTTGGTGGTCACTGTTTTGTCACTTGTGAGTACTGTTAACTGTGAAGACTAGTCTTTGGTAAGCCATAAGTGACTTTTTTTTTGTGACCAATTAGCCAAGTCTTTGGTCTAATTGTTTTGGTTTTATCAAAAATTTTGTCTTTGTCACTTTGTGTGATGTAGCTAATATTAGTAATATATATATATATATATATATATGAACTTGTGAACTTTGTGTTTGTCACTTTGTGTGATGTGGCTAATATTAGTAATATATATAAACTTGTGCTTGTCTGTTTTTGGATTATTTTGGTTTTAGATTTTTTTTTTGTAGGATTTTGTTGAATATGAAATAGGTGTTAGTTTTTATTTTCATAAAAAAAAAAAAAAATTGTTTTAAGCTTTGGCCCTCCCAGGTTCAAATTTTGGTTCCATCCCTGGTTACTTCTATTGAAAGAACTTAAATTCTACTAGTAGATTTGTTTCCTTGAGGGTTGGTAGTATATCCCAAGAGTGTTTTCCTATTAGGTTTTTCACTTCATAACCATATTGCCGTGTCATTTTTTTTTTTCACTTGATTTGATTGCCAATATTGTTGTGTGACATGATTAATAAAAACTAAGCGTGCTAATCATAATTAGTTAATTACTTGATTTGAGGACCCAAAAAAAAAAAAGGCTTAAAATTGAATAAAGTCAACAGCTGGGGTCTAAATTTTTTCCATATGTGTGTGTGATTTTTTTTAGTGTCTACCTTCCTCTTCTCTCCAAAATCCTCTAACATAAAATTAACATTAATCAAACTGAAAAATAAGAAATGAGTATAATTAAAAAAAAAAAGAAAAAGAAAAAAGAAAAGAAAAGAAAGAAGGTAAAGTTAATATAGTAAACAGAAAAAATTAAAAATTTTCAAAATGAGGTCAAAACTCATTTTCTTAAAAATTACTATTGTAAGGACCCGATTTGAACTTCTAGCCCAAAAGGTGTATGGACTCAAGCCCAAAAAGCCCAAAATAATAAATTTGTAGAGAATGTGTTGGAAAACTGGGTTTTAGTGAATTAAGTAACAAGTCAATGGATTTTGATGACAAAGAAAGAAAGATTATAGACGTTCACTAAAGAAAAACGTCATCGGCCAAATCCGAGGAGACTGATTCTTTTATATTGCTTTTGAAGCTTTATTACAAATCTGGTTCTAGGTTGCTATATTATTTCTTTCTTGTTTTTCCGATCCCCCCTCCTTCAGGGGTCTCTTATATTATATATCTCCATCTCGGTGATCTTGACCTTTCATTTGTTGATCATCCAAGCCACCACTTGAGTGCCTGTCCCATCAGACACCCCTTCTGACTTTCTGTGAGTTGTGGTAGTTAAGGCAGCACTGTTTAGGGGTTTTCTCCACATAAATGCGGCTAGAAAAGTAGTTGCAGTGCATTAAATGCGGTGGTAACAGTTTTTCCTTAGGTACCTCATAGCTTCCACTTTTTGGTACACTCGAGGTGTACATTCTTGTCACTGGAGTTTCTTAGAAGGTAGTTTTGATCAATGGGTTTCATATTTGGTCCGTGTTTAGCTTGTCCGAGGAGGTATTCCTCCTCGGACCACTTTCCCAGTCATATCATGTTCATGAAGGTCTAAGCTTTAAACAACTAACTACTGCTTAATCGTGCTTGGATCATCCATGTTTTCGGTCAAGACCAACGGCCCAATACCGGATTTGGGCCTTTACCCCTACAACTAGCATTCTATTTTTATTAAGAGTTAACTTATTACGGTTAATTATCAAAACCCAAAAGCCAATTCCCATAAAAAAAAACTAATTGGATTATTAGATCAGATTTTTCCTCCATGATTTAGTTCCTGTCGAACGCCAAGTTTCTAAAATAACTTTTATATTAAGAGCATTTATCATCTCTTTGTATTGCAAACTTAACTAATTCAGTTCATTATTATTTCTGTTTCTTTTGTGCTGTTTTGTTCTTTTGCAAACTTCAAACCATATTTGACAATTCTATTTTAAAGAAAGCGACAAAAAAACTTTCTATGATTCTTTCTCATGATTCTGAGTTTCTGACCGTAATAAAGTGGAGGGCCAACATCAACTATATTGTTTATTGGATTTTGTTAATGTGGGCCGGGCACACAATAATTTTTATTTTTGAAATTTTTTTTTTAGGAATTAATAAAGTATTGATAAATTTTTTCAATTTTCGAGAAAATGTTTCGAAAGAAAGATGACTTAATGTGTGTTACCCTTGTTTATTAATTAAAGAGTCATACGTGTGTGAGAGAGAGAGTGTGTAATTTAAAGGGAGCAACCCGACTGAGACAGACAAATCATCACTTTTTGTGTCACCGAAATTGAGAGCAAGCAAAGATTCGTCTAGCTAAAATAATGCACTTCCTCTTTAAAAAATTGTCTTCTTCTTCTTCAGCTATAGTATTGTTTAGTCTCATTGCCTTTGTTCTTTTCTGCAACACCAATGCTGTTACAAAGCTACCAGGAAATGCAACCCTTCCAGCAATTATAGCTTTTGGAGATTCAATCATGGATACGGGCAACAACAACCGTTTAAAAATTCTAGGAAAGTGCAATTTTCGTCCGTATGGGGGAGCTTTTATAGGGAAAAAACCAACAGGTAGATGGACCAATGGAAAGGCCCCCACAGACTAATAGGTATCTCTCTCTCTCTCTCTCTGTGCATTTCTGGTCTTGGTCTTTTTCCAAAGGGGTTTGTTTGTTTTCTATCTCTATTCAAAGTATGCCAGAGGCACAAATATTAACATGGTATACGGTAAAATTACACTGATTTTTTTTTAGAGAGTTTCAACCTATGACGTCCGTTTTTAATGAATAATAATAGTTCTTTATCATCACACCAAGATACCAATCGGATTTTGATATAGATAGGGATTGAACTTTAGATTTCTTATTTAACTATCAGAGACTTTACCAGTTAAGTTAACTGGAATCCACTAAAAATTACACCGATTTGACAAAAAAAAAAACAAATTTCTCTCATGTTTTTCTTTTAAAAGGTTTTAGCGTCGGGGTACGTAGGCAGACTGATCCTAGCGAGCAAACTTTCTATTGTTATTCATAGGAAAAAAGTTTAGATGACAAAGAAATTTATACAAACTATTTTCATTCTTGTTGTGTATGTATATGAATATAATATTGTAGAGACACTCAAATTTCAAAAGACTAAACTTAGGGTCCCGTACTTACATTTAAGGTCTGGGCTGATACTGAATGCTTGGGATTTTATATCTGTTAAAAGGATGTTTTATAAAGAGATTTACTTGACTGAATTGTATTTTATAATTCTATTTCACCTTTCAGCGGAGGAGTTGGGAATTAAGACTGAATTGTATTTTATAATTCTATTTCACCTTTCAGCGGAGGAGTTGGGAATTAAAGAGCTTGTGCCACATATTTGGATCCACACTTACAACCTCAAGATCTCAAGACAGGTATATGCTTTGCTTCTGGTGGTACTGGATATGATCCATTGACAGCCAAATTAGTGGTACATTCAATTTTGAGCATTTCTTTTTTGGATTTAAATTCTATAGAACTATTTAAGACTCTCAAATTTACACTATCTAGATCATTCTCATTGGGTTATGCATAACCCACTAAAATGCAAAATAGATAATACTATTCACACACAAAATGCACAAAAAGCACCTACATCCAGTGAGCTAAAATTCAAATAATTTATGCATAAGCACTCTAGCAACATATAAAAAAAAATTATTCCTCTTTTATTCTCTCCTTTTCTTCTCTCTCATACTTTTAACATTAATTGTAAAATAAAAATGAGATGTAGGGTATGTTATAAAAGTGAGTATTAAAAATAAATAAAGTGGCGTTTTGGTGAGACAAATTTTTTTTTTTGGTATAAATTAATGGGAATGCACAATCTTTTTTCCACTTCAAAATTTTAAATATTATGGAATAGATAACTGTACTCTAACCCTATTATATTAGTATTACTACCGTAAAACAAGAGTTCGTACTACATCTCAAAGGAAAAAAAAAATGAAACAAGGCTAAATATCTTTATTATTTTTTATTTTCTTGAGTGGGCCAGAATTCCGGCTTTTGGTCTAAAGAAAACGACCTTTTGGATTGGGAATGGCTCTTAGTGGCAACATCGGCAATGGGCCATCAAATCTATAATAACATCTATTGCTAACTATGTTTTATGGTGGTAAGGATTGGCTAGATTAAGATTGTGTCTTCTAAAAAAAAAAAGATTGTGTTTATATTTGTGAAAAAAGAAAAGAAAAGAAAAGAAAAGAAGATTGTGTTTATACTTGGAGTTATCTATTCTTTAATTTAATTAAAAAGATATGATGTCATGTAATTAGATGGTATAAATATGTGGTTTAATAGCTGTTTTTTTTTTTTTTTTTTTCTTCTTTCAAAAGTCGGTCATATCTTTGCCCAATCAAATAAAAATGTTCAAAGAATACAAAAGGAAACTTAATGGAATTGTTGGAGCGGAGAGGACAAATTTCATATTGGCCAACAGTCTATTTTTCTTGGTAGCAGGCAGTAACGACATTACCAATACATATTATGTTTCTCATGTACGGAAATTTAGCTACGATCTCTTTTTACACTGACCTTATGATCAAGTTTGCTTCCGGAATCTTAGAGGTAAGTTTTCATCTCCTCAATTTACATTCCATGACTCATTGACTTTATTTTTCATACTCATTATTGTTCCAAGGCTGTAATTTTCCTACAAGAATAATCTTATTAGAAAAAGGAGTGAGAGTTAGAATATATGTGCTTAGGGGCCAAAATGGCAAAATACCCATTTCTTACAAACTTTCCAGCAAAATGCTTCATGTTTGAAATTATTTAGGAATATGCACTTGTTTTGAAACTCGATTTTCTAAAAATCGAGTTTCAAAGGTAAAACTCGATTTTTGGACAATCGAGTTATATCGAAATGAAACTTAAAAAAAAAAAAAAAAATTGTGGAACTCGAGTTCCATTCAAGGAACTTGAGTCCATGGAACTTGAGTTTCTAGTAAGGAACTCGAGTAACTAAAGTTCTTTGAATGGAACTTGAGTTCCACATTTTTTTTTTTTTTTTTTTTTAAGTTTCATTTCAGTATAATTGGATTGTTCAAAAATTGAGTTTCAAGATAGAGGTATTTCTCTAAATAATTTTAGACAGGGAGTATTTTGCTGAAAAGTTTGTGAGAAAGGGGTAAAACCCCATTTTAGCCTATGTTTAGGTAAGAAGATCTTTTATTCATTATTCTCCTCTTTCTTTCTTTCTTTCTTTCTTTCTTTTTTTTTTTTTTTTTTTTTTTTTTTTTTAAATTACTTATGATTATTAAAAAGAGAGAGAGAGATAAAAGTAAACGCCTTACCTTATTATACCAAAGGGCCAAAATTATAGAAATAATGGAAAATAATGGGTTTTGTTAATAGGTGTCTTTAGGAAAATTGTTAATAAAACATTTTAGAAAAGTTTTGACACCACTTTCATGATAAATATAAAAAGCGGGAAATTATTGTGTACTCCTGGAGTACCATAAATGCATACTCCTTTCTTTCACATGAATGGTGGGTACCACTAATTAAATTCATGGTGAGACCCACCATTCTTGTGAGAGTGGGGAGTATGCATTCGTGGTACTCTAAGAGTACCTAATAATTTTCCATAAAAAGCTATAAAAAAAATTAATTATTTTTTTACTTTTCTCATAAAAAGTTTCTAAAAATATTTTTTAAACCAATACCCTTATAAGTTTTGTGGTATGTATGGTATTAGTTCCATACTTCCATACATGTGTGTTTCAATGAGTTGAAGGAGTGTTTATACTAAGATTACAGAACTATTTAAGTAAATTCTACAAATTTGGTTTGACTTACACATGTTACTTGCATTCCATCAAAAGGACATAAATTGATTTTTTTTTTCTTTGCTATGTTGTCTCAAACGCATGCACGTATGTGTGTGTGTATACATATATATATATATATATAACAAAAACAATGCCTTTGATCAAGCACAATTAGTAATTATTACCATGTACACAGTTCATTTTATCGGAAATTATTGTGTACTTCCGGATTATCATAAATGCACATTCCCTCATTTCACATGAATGATGGGTCCCACTAATTAAATTCATGGTGGGACTCATCATTCATGTGAGGGGGGGGGGGGAACTATGCATTTATGGTACTCCGGGAGCACCTAATAATTTTCCTCATTTTACACTAATTTTTATTTATTTATTATAAATACAATAAGATTTGAATATATGGCATCCATTTCTATTATTAGGCTAAGATAACAGTTAGTTTTTGGTGTAAGTGAGTTTTGAACTACCCTATAACCTTTATTTGATAATAACAAGAGATGTTTGTATGAATATAACTTAATAAATAAATAAAATGAAGTTCATAGTTTACAAAAAATAAAAATAAATTAAATAGTGATAGTTCACAAAAATTTTACTGCACCTCTGGATAATAAAAAAAGAAAAAGAAAAAAAGAGAGGTCATCAGTTTTGTTGAGAAATTTAGACCCCGGTTAATAGAATTAACAAGTTTTAAACTCAAGTTGTTAATTAGATTTATTATGAATAAACCTTATTAAAACAAATAAATATCAATATCATGCACATTGAAATAGTAAATAAGATAAGATATGATGACCCGGGAAAACCAATGAAACAAACTAGTTTCACAGTAAAAAACCTAGGGGAAACCTTCCCGAAAAGCAATTCACTATAGTAAATAGAAGTTTCAGATCTAGTACAAAACTTTTGTCCTTAGACTCTACAATCCCCGTAGATGAACTTACAGCAGAAACCTTCTACTGCTTTAGAATCTCTAAACTCTTCAATATATGAATACCACCATTTTGTACGAATTCCAGTATGTGACTAACTCCAGCAACTTGAAAATGTTGTTGGGTGCAAAGTTCTTCACTTCATCAATAATGAAGATCAAGAAGTGATAGGCCAAGAATGTATTGACCCATTGTGATGAATTAACAAATTAATTAGCTAAGTTAATTAATTAATTCAATTAGCATGCAATACACGTGGTAGTACAAACAAATCACAAAATAACTAAATGCAGTGAAAATTAAATTGATATAGTGATTTGTTTACGAATGGGGAAAACCTACGCTACAAAAATCCTACCGGGTGATTTTAAGGTCACTACTCCCGAGAATTCACTATTATCATAACAAGCGGTTACAAGTAAAAGAATTTCAATACCTTATACCAACCTACAGTTGAACCCTTACCTCAATACCCAATTGGACTTATTCTGTAGTGACAATCTCTCCTTTTATTTCGCGGATCCGATTAAGCAGCTTACTCACCAACTTAAGGAAGATGTTGGCTGCAAGTTCTTCAGTTCTTCAACACAATGAAGATCACAAAACTCCTTGGTTACAAAACCCTACGGTGTACAAACACAGCAGCTTCTTCAAGAGAAAGATGAACTAGGAAAAATTCTGTTTTCGATCACAATTTGCATGAACATAATTTTGCTTCACACTTGCGCAACCTTTGACGGCCCTTAAAAAAATCCTTATATATGTTTAGGGTTGTGAGAAAAGAAAGCCTAAACATGTATTCACGGATTGGATTGAAATCAGCTTTGAAAATTGAATTTCATAAACCTCGATAGATAGCTTATCTATTGAGCTAGCTGTCGAGAATCGTGCTTCAGCAGCTTTTTTTAAACCTTGATAGATCACAAAACTCCTTGGTTACAAAACCTTACGGTGTACAAACACAGCAGCTTCTTCAAGAGAAAGATGAACTAGGAAAAATTCTGTCTTCGATCACAATTTGCATGAACATAATTTTGCTTCACACTTGCGCAACCTTTGACGGCCCTTAAAAAAATCCTTATATATGTTTAGGGTTGTGAGAAAAGAAAGCCTAAACATGTATTCACGGATTGGATTGAAATCAGCTTTGAAAAATTGAATTTCATAAACCTCGATAGATAGCTTATCTATTGAGCTAGCTGTCGAGAATCGTGCTTCAGCAGCTTTTTTTAAACCTTGATAGATACTAGCTGTTGAGTTTTAAAATCTAGCACTTCTTTACTTGTTTTTTGGATAGACTTGCATGGCTTTAACGCTTAATTTTGAAATCTTGTTCCTTGAAGCATTAAACACATCCTAGATCTACCCAAATATAAGTAAATTGCGTTTTGTCAAAGGATTAATCAATTTTAATTTGACATATGTTCCTAACATTAAATCACATATGTCCTAACAAGAAGTACTTGGTTACAAAACCCAAAAGCACAAAAGACGCAGTAACTTCTAGCAGAGAGAATAAGGCACTGGTCACTTTTTGCATGTGTTGTCCATGTATAACGGCCTTTAAAATAAACCTTATGTATGTCTAAGGTTATGAGAAAAGAAACCCTACACATACATGTCAGCACGAGCCAAAAATCAGATTTGGAAATTCTGATTTCGTAGATCTTGATAGATTCAGCTTCTGTCGAGCTTCGTTCTTAAGTCTCGATAGATACTATTTCTGTCGAGGTATCTGTCGAGCTTTATTGAATAGTTTTTTTTTACTTATTTCTTGGTCTAATCTTCATGGCTTTAATACTTGGTTTGAACAACATGTTTCTTGAAGTACTAAACCCATTATAGATCTACCCAATTACAAGTAAAATGCATTTTATCAAAGGATTAGCCAATTACATAAAATATGTCCCTAACAATCTCCCCCTTTGACAATCTGTGACAAACCACAACAAAACAAATAATCATGAGAGAAGTCTTAAATCACTAAACTCATAACCACTTGTTGTATTACAAAATAAATCTATCCCTATTACAAACTTTTGAAAAAATTTGCAAGAAAAGAGTTCATGACATGATAGACTTTCACAACCTGTCTTTTTTAAACACTTAAACAAAACTCATCAAGGCATCATGTGTGAAACAAAAATAAGGATTGCGTACATAAAGAAACATGTGTATAAAGATAGAAAAGAAACAACACATGTGAAGGTAGGTGAAGAAAACATACACCATCATCATATATATAAAAATAAAGTACAATGTATGTAAAAAAATGGTCACAACACCGATATATAAGAAGCTAAAAGAAGCTCCTAAAACAACAAGGAGGTAAACACTTCCCTTAACAAGATGAAACACAACTCCCCCTTACAAAGACATGTATCTCTCCTCCTAACATGTAGAACCTTAAAAGGAAACCACATATTCTCCCCTTTTTTGTCATGATTGACAAAGGGTACAAGAAGTTATAAAACTTCACCCAAGAAACATAAAGATGATCAAGGGGAAACCGTATAAATGCATGGATGTAATGAAACAAGATGCTATGGATGACAAGATAATAGAAAGATGCAAAGCATGTGAAAAACATTGCATGCAAGAGGGTCTTGACAGATTGAGAAGCTGTCGAGCTGGTAGAGAGAACATAAAATTATCTCGATAGATTGAGATATGTGTCGAGAATCTATCGAGAAGCTACCCAGAAATCTCGATGGATCGAGAATTTGTTGAGAATGTATTGAGCAGACAGAAAGCACAGAAAATTGGCTCGATGGATCGACCTAGCTGTTGAGAAGCAATCGAGGTCAAATCCAAAGTCCTTGATAGAAGAAACTTGTGTCAAGCTGTTGTCGAGAAGGTATCGAGCAGCTGTCGAGAAGACAGAAGCAAGGTTTTCGAAGGGAGGAAAAACACACAAGATGAATGCAACAAGATAGCTACTTAAACAAACATCCAAGCATCATGTTAAGCACTCAAACACAACTCAAATCTAGATGCAAAGCATTCTAGAACAAAAAACACACACACACACACACACACACACACACACAAGTCTAAGCAATTTTAATTTTCGAAAACAAGTTATGACATTTTAGCAAGCATATATTAACACATGTATACCTTGTGATGGCCAAATCACTTTGTACCTACACATGTATCAAAGTAGCAAAGAGTTTGCGTGTTGTGTGTGAAACATAGCAAGAGTGCATAAGTGTCTCATATTATGAAGATTTGAGACATGAGAAAATCAAACACACTCACACACAATCATAATTGTTTAATGGGAACTATTACCTTCGAGGTACATCCTATAACTCCCACATCTCCTAGAAACATGCTTGCAACCATATAAAAAGCATTTTGATTCTTTTTGCTTTTATTTTTCTTTACATATATTTTTTTTTAATCATAGCATGCATAGGCATATAAGAAAGAAAAGAAATACCCAATTATGTAATCCAAAATATCACAATTTTGCTATGCTGAAGCACACATATGTTATATATGATTGGTGGGCTTTAATGGTGAGATGGTTATTTATGCCTTTCTCTTAAGATTTTCTAGTCTTTTCTAGTCTTTCCCGTAAAAATGAATGATATGAGTATGAGATATAAGAGATAACTTAATCTTACTCATCACAAATATGAGCCACAAAGCTCACTTGCTTAGTTGTGCATAAAAATGCTCATCTAAGCTACAAGAGATACAAAATTAAGAAACTTTGTTTCAATGGCCATTACCAACATACACAAATGCACACTGTTTTTGTATTTTTTTTTTATTTTTCTTTTTTATTTTGAAAAAGAAACAAAATAAAGATTAAATAACCAAATAAAAACAGACAAACAACATGAAAGCATGAAAAATGCAAATGCATGAAAACATGATTCCAAAAGTAGATAAGAAAGCACGCAAAGAGAGTTCTACTTTAAAAAGAAAGAATTAAAGCATAGAACAATAGAAAAGACAATTAAGTTTTAGGCTCCTTTCTCATTCATACAGCGCGAGTCTTTGGCCGTGAAAATAAAAAGGCATGTGTCTTGTTGAGTTTCGTTCTCAAGTCTCGATAGATACTATTTCTGTCGAGCCATTTGTTGAGTTTTAATAAATAGCTTTTCTTTACTTGTTTCTTGGTCCAATCTTCATGGCTTTAATATTTGGCTTGAACAACATATTTCTTGAAGTACTAAACCTATTCTAGATTTACCCAATTATAAGTAAAGTGCATTTTGTCAAAGAATTAGCCAATTACATAAAATATGTCCCTAACAAGTTTAACATGTCCTTATATCTTGATTTGTCATATTTCCATTCCAGATCAGTGCAAGCCTATTCAAGATCTGGAATGAACCTAAATTGTGTCAAGAACAGACCCAAACCACCTTGGTCGAGCCCATATAATTTTGTTTCCGAGAACTCTTTGACATCTATTGGCCACTTCGAAGGCATACTTATACCGTCGCTCCATTTTTGGGTTGGAGATCTAAAATTTTTGACTAATTTGAGCTATGTATCGGTGAGTATAAGTCTATAGTATGTAGGTTGGCAATTTGTAAATTAAAAATTAAGTCTTGTATGTTTTTATAGTCCAATTCAATTTTATGACTCATATGCCTAGACAGCTCAAGAAGAACGAACTCACTATATTGACACTAAACTCGACAGTTAGTTAATTGATTGAAACTATATTGACAGTTTCTCAATCGCTATTCTATTGATTGAGAGTCGCAGATCCTGATTCTTAATCAAGCTCATTACGTCATCCAATTTTTATAATTTTGAGTCATATTTGCTAAAGCATAAAAGGACTGTAGAGATGACTAGAATAAGTTTGGAGAGAACCGTGTTTGTACATTTATAGAGTTTTGTGACCGAGTTCTCAGTCACTATCAAATCAAATAGGATCAAATGATAGGTAATTAAAGTTGAAGCCACTAAATTCAACATAGAAGTGCTGCTATGAAAAGTTTCGAGGTGGTCCTTGAAGTCACAAATGGGTTGTTTGTATGAAAGGAATCTAGAGAAGAAGAGTTTATCAAGGTTAGAGTTGCATGTGGTCACGTGAGCAAGCCATTACTGCGAGTAGTATTAAGGTTACTTCTATTTAAAGAACTTAAATTCTATTAGTGGATTTGTTTCCTTAAGAGAGTTGGTAGTAAACCCCTATAGAGTTTTTACTATTAGGTTTTTCACTTCGTAACTATATTGCCATGTCATTTATTTTTTGCAATTGATTTTTTTGCCAATATTGTTGTGTATGTGGCATGATTAATAAAAACTAAATGTACAAATTATAATTGGTTAATTAATTGACTGGCTTTAAATTAATTAAAGTTAACAACTGGGGTCTAAATTTTTTCCATGTGTGTGTGATTTTTTAGTGTCTCCCTTCCTCTTCCCACCAAAATATCCTAAAATAAATATAACATAAGTCATACTAAAAATAAAAAATGAGTACAAAATTAAAAAAAAGAAGAAGAAAGAAGGTAAAGTTAATATAGTAAACAGAAAAAATTAAAAATTTTCAAAATGAGCTCAAAACTCAGTTTCTAAAAAATTACTAGCATACTATTTTTATCAATGTTTAACTTATTATGGTTAATTATCAAAACAGAAAAGCTAATTCCCCTTAAAAAAAAAAAAACGAAAAAACTAATTGGACTATCTATAAGATCAGATTTTTCCTCCATGATTTACTTGCGATCGAATGCCAATTTTCTAACATCTTTTTTCTAAATATTAAGAGCAGTTGCCATCTCTTTGTATTGCAAACTAATCGTAATTCAGTTCATTATTATTTTTGTTTCTTTTGTGCTTTTTTGTTCTTTTGCTAACTTCAAACCATATTTTGATATTTCTATTTTAAGAAAGCGGGAAAAAACTTTCTAGAAATATGATTCTTTCTCATGATTCTATGTTCCTGACTGTAATAAAGTGGAGGGGCTAACATCAACTATATTGTATATTAATTAAAGAGTCATATAACAAACGTATTTGATTCAAACGTATAGTGTTTGTTGCACATACTTTTTGGAACTAAATTTGTGAGTTGAAGATATGGTTTCTAAAATCGTGTAACAGTTTTGATCTTTCTATAAATATATATATTACGCAAAGGGAGCAACACAATGAGACGGACAAATCATCACTTTTTGTGTCACCTAAGTTGAGAGCAAACAAAGATTTGTCTAGCTAAAACAATGCACTTCCTGTTTAAGAAAATTTTTTCTTCTTCAGCTATAGTATTGTTTAGTCTCATTGCCTTTGTTCTTTTCTGCAACACCAATGCTGTTATAAAGCCACCAGGAAATGCAACCATTCCAGCAATTATAGCTTTTGGAGATTCAATCATGGATACGGGCAACAACAACTATATAGAAACTGTAGCAAAGTGTAATTTTCCTCCGTATGGGAGAGATTTTGTAGGAGGAAAACCAACAGGTAGATGGAGCAATGGAAAGGCCCCCACTGACCTAATAGGTATCTCTCTCTCTCTGTGCATTTGTGGACTCGTCTTTTTCCAAATGGTTTTGTTTGTTTTCCAACTCTGTTCAAAGTAGGCCAGAGGCACAAATATTAACACAGTATACGGTAAAATAACACCGATATATTTGACCAAAAATACAAGTTACTCGCATGTTTATATGTTTTAGTGTGTCACGGACCTCATGGTACGCAGGCAGACTGATCCTAGCGAGGAAGCTTTCTATTGTTATTATTCATGGGAAAAAGGTTTAGATGATAAAGAAATTTAGACAAAGAATTTTCATTCATTATTTGTATTGTAAATGTATATGGATATAATATGGTAGAGACACTATTTTAAGATACTAAAACATTGGGTCCCTTACTTACATTTGAGGTCTGTGCTGTCCAAACAATAATACTGAATGCTGTTAATTAAAACTTAAAAGGATGTTCTATTAAGAGATGTACTTCTGACTAAATTGTAATTTATAATTCTATTTCACCCTTTAGCGGAGGAATTGGGAATTAAAGAGCTTGTGCCACCATATTTGGATCCAAACTTGCAACTTCAAGATCTCAAGACTGGTGTATGCTTTGCTTCTGGTGGCACTGGATATGATCCCTTGACTCCCATTTTAGCGGTACATACAATTTCGTGCATTTCTCTTTTTTGGATTTAAATTCAAAAGAACTATTTAAGATTCTCATATTTACACTGTCTTGACACAAAGAAAACGACCTTTTGGATTGGGAATGGCTCTTAGTGGCAACCTCTGCAATGGCCAATCAAATCCAATAATAACATCTATTGCTAACTATGTTTTATTGCGGTTAAGGATTAGTTAGATTAAGATTGTGTTTATACTAGTGAAAAAAAGTTGTGTTTATACTTGGAGTTATCTATTATTTAATTTAATTAAAGTAATACGATGTCATGTGGTTTAACAAATTTTTTTTTTTCAAAAGTCGGTCATATCTTTGCCCGATCAATTAAGAATGTTCAAAGAATACATAGGGAAACTTAATGCAACTGTTGGAGCGGAGCAGACAAATTTCATCTTGGCCAACAGTCTATTTTTCTTGGTAGCAGGCAGTAATGACATTGCCAATACATATTATCTTTCTCATGCACGGGAATTTATGTACGATATCTCTTCTTACACTGACCTTATGATCAAGTTTGCTTCCAAATTCTTAAAGGTAAGTTTTCATCTCCTCAATATATACTATCCTTGACTCATTGACTTTATTTTTCATACTCATTGTCATTCCAAGACTACAATTTTCCCACAAGAATAATCTTAGAAAAAGGAGTGAGAGTTAGAATATATGTGTTTAGGTTGGTTGGCTTTTGATTATGTTTTATTCACTATTCTCCTTTTTTTCAAATTACCTATGATAAAAAGGAGAAAAGTTACTGGTAATAATAGCAAATATTAATAATAACACTAACATTTCAGTTCTTATCTTTCTCATTATTATGTATTTAAGGAACTTCAAGGTCTAGGGGCAAGAAGGATTGGAGTATTCAGTGCACCGCCACTAGGATGTATACCATCACAGAGAACTGCGGCCGGTGGATTACAAAGAAATTGTGCAGAAAAGTACAACCGAGCATCATTGTTGTTCAACTCTAAACTTAATACCACAATAGACTCCCTTAACAAGAACCTGCCAGATAGTAGGATAGTCTATGTTGATGTTTACAACCCTTTTCTTGATATCATTGAAAACCCTCAAAATTATGGTAAATCACTACTATTACTACGATTAATCATTATTACCAACATTATTTATATGCACTTTCGATCTTCTTGTTCAATTTTTTTTGAATTTTTCTTACTTATTTTTTGGTTCTAATATACAATGCAGGCTTCCATGTTGCAGATAGGGGGTGTTGTGGTACAGGGGACATAGAAGTAGCTGTACTATGTACATTAACTCCCACCACATGTGTAAATGCTTCTGATTATATATTTTGGGATAGTTATCATCCCACTGAAGCAGTATACAGGACCCTTATTTCTCAACTCCTCCGAAAGTACATCAATAGCTTCTTCTGAGGCAATGGAAATGACTAGCCAGGTTTCTTCACGTCGAATTCCACCACTCCTATTAATTTCGACAATTGGTCTGTGTGGTCATATTCTCAAGTTCAATGGTGATTTCTAATTTTCATTCATAATATGGATATGAAAAATAAACATATATTTGTAAAGTTTAGAATTGGATTGTTTGCCTTTTTGTATTCTAACTCCTAAGCTGGCAATGATTTCCACAATAAAGTATTGTGGTATGCTCGGTATTAGTTCTATACATGTGTATATGTGTTTCAATGAGTTGAAGGAGTGTAAGATACTAAGATTACAGAACTATTTAATTATTCTACAAATTTGGTTCGACTTACACATGTTATTTGCATTCCATCAAAAGGACGTAAATTGATTCTTTTTTCTTTGCTATGTTGACTCAAAACACATGTATATAACAAAAACAATGCCTTTGATCAAGCACAATTGGTAATCATTACCATAGTTCATTTTACAATTTTTTATTTTATTTTATTTTATTTTTTATAAACACAATAAGATTTGAATATATAACATTTGTTCCATGATAATTTTTCTTTATTACTGGGTAAAAATACCAATTACTTTTTTGTATAAGTGAGTTTTGAACCTCATGTCCTTTATTTGACAACAAGAGATTTTTTTTGGGAAGATAAAAACAAGAGATGTTTGTATAAATATAACTTAAGAAATAAAATGAAGTTCATGATAGTGGTGGATTTCACTTTTTGATGGAGGAGGAGAAGCTATTGATAGACTTATTAGTGAGTTGGTGACTTGCAAAAAGAATAAATAGGCCAACTGAAGTGTATGAAATAATGGCCATGAATATGTCAAATAAATATAAACTAATGGGTATAAAAATATGGGTTTAATATGGTTTAAACTTGCTGTAACTCTCGAAAAAGACTCTTAAAATGAGTACAAATTTATGGTCAAAATTTGACTTAAAAATTAATGGGGAAATAAATTAGAAATATTATTTTTTTATTAAAACATTCTAACAACATCCCACTCATTTTAATTAAAAAAAAAAAATTAGTGTATATACATATGGGTAAAAGTAAAACATTATACATAATGAGGGTTCCAATGACTTGAACTCTCGCTTAGTGAGGCAGTGGCACTTGTTCTAGAGACAGTAGTGAACAATTGTCTTGAACTATGCTTGCTTTTGGGAAACAAGGTGTTGCATCACATGTCATGATCAAGCACATTGCAATGAACTTCTAAGCTAACACATTAATAGCCATGTGCATGCTAGATCTTAGCTTTTATGAGTGATCTAGAGAATTATCCCAAATTTTCATAGAAGCCACCTCACTTTGTCACTCATATGCAAATAGGTGGTGTTAGGTTCTAAGTACTTAGGAACTAATGTATTAGAACTCTAATTTGTATTGTTGGCAAACCATGATCAAAACAGGTTGCTTAGTCTTGTTTTAGACTTGCTCAAAGTATGTGTTTTATGTAAAGTTGAAATCGAGCTGTTGCAAAATTCATTGTGCATTTCGGTCTGGCTCGATCGATCGAAAGTTAGACTCGATCGATCGAAAGTCGGCCAGAATGTTTTTTTTGCAGAATTTCCAACTCAGCCCTAAGCCCATATAACGTGTAGGATTTTATGTTTTGCCCTAAGTATAAAAAGCAAACCCTAGCCACGTTTTTTAGGTTGCTTTATTTTGCTGTTTGTGTGAATCTCTTGTGAGATCTGAGAGGTGCTTACCTTCATACAAGCTTAGGATTATCAAAATGGAGATTTCTTCAAGAGATTGATGATCATTCAGTTGCTGCCATAAGAGCTTAAAGATACACAAGCGAGTGTGCTTGTACTTGTTGGAGAATCCAAGAAAGAAGGAGTCCGTTGTCTCGGAGCTTGCACGTGGTTGTGTCAGTAAGCTTTCTATTGATGGGTAGCAATAGGATGTTAGTGATCTAAGTTGTTATTGTAAAACTTCGATTCTTTCATTAGTGGATTCAGGTTTACCTTGAGGTTAGTTAGGTTAAATCTTCCTTAGGTTTTTTACCGGTTTGGTTTTCCTGGGTTATCATATCTTTGTGTTCTTTATATTCTGCACTTTACATTGATATGATTATATGATTGTGTTAACGTAGATTTGGAATTTGAACTAAGTAATAACTTGGCTTATTAACTAGGTTAATCCAATTGTGTTTTAAGGGGTCTAAAAACAAACAAGTGGTATCAGAGCAGGTTGCTCTCTTGTTGTAGATCTTTTGATTTTTGAGCTGATCCTTGACTCTTGTTGTCATAGAACACAGACACTCTCTAGTTATTCCTCCTCACTTTGATGGGAATAATTATGCTTATTGGAAAGTAAGGATGAAAGCATTCTTGAAATCAATTGATGAGAGAGTTTGGAACTTCGTTGAATACGGATGGGAGAAGCCCACTACTCCTATTAGTGAGTGGCAAACTTCTCAAAAAGAAGCAGCCGCATTCAATAGCAAAGCTATGAATGCTATCTTTAATGCTATTTCTATGGAGGTGTGAGGGATTTCACAATTCGCTCCAATACCAATGGGCTTGATTTGCGATCGAATGCTATAAAAGATTTGTGCCCCCTCATCCTTCACCGGTCGCTGGATGGATCGGTAAGGCACACGGTCCGACATGAGGAATTTAAAAGAATCTCTAATGTTGAGGTTGCTCACACTGTTTGGAATATTCTCCAAACTGTGCATGAAAGTACAAAGGCTGTCAAAATTAATAAGTTACAGCAATTAACTACTAGATTTAAGAGCATTAGGATGTCTGATGATGAATCCTTTGATGAATTTTATGCTAAACTTAATGGCATTGTTAATTTTGCATACAACTTGGGTGAAATCTATGATCAATCTAAAATTGTTAGGAAGATTCTTAAATCTTTAACTGAAAATTTTAGACCCAAAGTGACTGCCATCACTGAGAGCAAATCCAAATCAATGGCTCTTAAGTCAGTTGATGATGTTGACGTTGGTGGATTTGATGATGAGCTCTCTGCTACAGAGATTGCTTACCTTGCCAAAAACTTTAGGAATTTCCTGAGAAATAGCAATAAAAGGGCAAGAGGTAAAAACATTGTTGAACCTATAAACTTTAGGAAGAATGATCCCACTAAGGTTAACAACACTGAAAAATCTAAAGAAAAAGTAGGTCAATCTCCTAATAATTCTATGCGTCCTCAATGTTTTGGATGTTAAAGGTATGGTCACATGAAATCTGAATGTCTTACATACTTGAGTTCTAAGGGTAAGGCTATGGCTGTAACTCTTAGTGATAATGAAGTTTTCGATGATGAGTCTGGTTCTGACAAGGAAGGAAACTTTATTACTTTCACTGCTACTGCTGTAGTTAATGAAAGTGTGTCTGTTGAAGAGAACCCTTCTGATGGGGAACTCTCTGAGGATGCAGATCTTCAAGAAGTCTACAATAAATTTTGCAAAGTTGCTACAAAGGATGCTATGAATGTTGATCTTGGCTTGAAGAAAATTGCTTCTCTTGAGCTTGATAAGAAAAATTTGCTTGTGAAACTGTTTGATGCTAATGAACTTTTGAACAATGTGAAACTGAGAATATGCTTTTGCTTGATAAAGTTAAGAATTTGGAACTTGATTTATCTGTTACTAGATCTGCTAGTTCTAAATTTGATCATATGCTGAGTGTTCAAAAGTCTCCTTCTGACAAATCTGGATTAGGTTTTGTTGAAAGCATCTCTGTGTCTGCACCCCATTCCACAAACTTTGTTCCTTCTTCTTCCTCTGAACCCCCTGTGAGTGAGGTTGTGAGTGAGACTGCTAAACCTGTAGAGGTCACACCTCCTAAGAAGATTAGGGTTAAAGTTACATGGTAAGCCCGCTTGGGTTTGTCATTTTTGTGGAAAGTCTAGGCACATTCGTCCAAACTGTTACAAGCTGCAAGCTGCTAAGAGAGCAAATAAACAAAAAGTACCTGTGCCTTAAGTACAAGATCCTATGGTACTCATTGGTGAATTGGTAAAGGCTCTAAACCTTCATTCCAATCCTGGAGTTGGAAATCATTCCCATGTGAATATGAACTTCAATGCTTGTGGTGCATCTAAAAAGCTTTGGATGCAAAAGACTCAATCTAATTGAGTCTTTTTGACATAGTCCTTGTGCTTCATTGCTCTACTCTTTGTGACTATTGTTCTTTGATTTTTGGTTTTCTTTGTTTCTAGGATTTGTATTACACAACATTCATGCATTTCATTCTAGGACTGTTTTTGTTTCTTCTTTTCAAAATTGAAAAAAAATGGGGAAAAGGGAAGAAAATTGTGTTTTGTATTTATTTTCTTGGTTTTGAAAATAAGGTTGGTCAATTTATTTTCACATTACATGTCTTTGTACCTTGTTTAGCTTGGATGAGCTTATTTATTGCACTTTACTAGTTGAAACTTTGTAGTGCATGTTGTGTGGGAAAGATGTTTATGGTTTTTGATCACTTTATCTTGATCTTGAAATCACATGTCTTTGACTATCGGACTTGATCCTTTTGAGAAAGGCATAAATAATTATCTTACCACTGTTCACTAGCCAATCATGAATACCTTAGTGCATATCGTAAGATTTTGTGCTCGAGAAAGTGTAGCACATGCACAAAAATAACATAAGGTGTAGCCTCGGTTTAAATGCTTAAAATTGGTGTGTACATTATTGGACTTAAAGTTAAATCAAACAACTAAAATTGATGTGTACATTATCCCGGCTATTTTAATAAGTTTCTGATTAATTAAAATTGGTGTGTACATTATGAGGCAAATCAAGAAACTTACATGATTGCAAGCTTATGATCTAGGAGATGTGGGAGTTATATGATGTAACTCTTTAGGTGATAGTCTCTTTTAAATTCTATGTGATAAATTTTGTAGACTTTGTGTTTGATTTCTATTCACATATCACCTCACATGTATCTCAAACTTTTGCTAGTTGCACACACTACACAAGTTACTTTTTGCTAAACTTTGTACATGTTATTGTATGTGTTTTTTGTTTGACCAACCAAGTTTGAAAATACCTTGAGTTTTATGCAAAACATATTTGATGCTTGAGAATTTAAAGGGAGAATGTTTGAAAATCTTAATTTTGGGAAAATTGGGTTTAAAATTTATGTTTTTGAAAAACATTTCATCTCATACTTATGCATTTTATTCATAAAATTCAATGCATTGAGGAGTTTTTGCACAAAATTTGCTATGTTTTTCAAAAATGTGTTTTTTCTAGAATTTCGATTGATCGAGACTGTTTTTCGATCAATCGAAATTGCGATTAAAAATTTAAGTGAGCCTCTGTCTGTTTCAATCGATCGAACCTAAAATTTCGATCAATCGAAAATCATGAATAAGTTTTTTTAAAACTGATTTTGACTTGTTCAAACTCACTTTTCAAAAGCTTTTCAAACTTTTCTCTCTCTCTCTGAGTCGGACAAGGCTTAACATCAAATTTTTGTCGTTTTCCTCCGTTTCTTTTGCAAGGTTTTTCTCTTCAAAGGCCGGTAAGACCATATTACCCCTCCTTTTGCTTTTATTTTCAAGTTTCATGCATTTTTCATGCATTTTTATTGAAAATTTCAAACCTATGCATAATTGGGGTTTTTGTTGATTTAAGCCATATTTCTTGAAATTGATCAATGGGTTTTTGTTGGGGGATGTTTTAAACATGTTCTTGATGGTTTGATTTGATCAATTTTGTGAATTGTGAAAAATTGAAAATTCTAGGGCTTGAATGTACTCGAATTGGGGATTTTGTTCAAATTGGGTTTAATTGGTGAAATTGGCTTGTTGGATTGATTAATTTGATCATAATAAACTGTTCTCTAACTTGTGTGATGATCAATTGGTCAATTTATTACAAATTGAACAAGTGTTTTTTCAAAATTTTGGGGTTTTTGTTATAAACTCTATGCTCAAGCCAATTTTGTGATTCTAAACTCAAATTGAACTTGTTAACACTGCATTAGAGCATGCATCATGACATTTATCTATTCATGCATCATATAAATTGTTATTTCTATATTGTTTTGTGCTAACTTGCAGTCTGCCCTTAGTTTTGTTTTGTTTTTGTTCTTTTTGGTTTTGTCCTTGTGTCTTGTCCTTACCCTAGCACAATGCCTAGGAAGACTAGAGCTAATAAGTCTGCACCCTCTCCTTCTACTCCTTTTGACCGTGAGAGGTTTCTGAGTGAGAAAAACCAAGAGCTCTTTGACACACTGAATCTTAAGAGAAAATTTTGGGCTGAGCGTAAGGTGTTATTAGATGAGTTTGATCCAGCCATTAGGGCTAACTTTGAGTGTTGGGACTGGTTACCTTTGATGGATTTTGGTCATCCACCTTCAGCTACCCTGATTAGAGAGTTCTTCTCGAACATCTCTATATGCGTCTATGATTCCAAAACTTTAGTAAAAAGTTGGATACGAGGTGTAGAGTTCACTATTACTTCTAGAGTGGTGGCTGATGCTCTTGGGGTACCGTTGGTCTAGCACCATGACATTTATCTGTTCATGCATCATATAGATTGTTATTTCTATATTGTTTTGTGCTAACTTGCAGTCTGCCCTTGGTTTTGTTTTGTCCTTGTGTCTTGTCCTTACCCTAGCACCATGCCTAGGAAGACTAGAGTTAATAGGTCTGCCCCCCCTTCTTCTACTTATTCTTTTGACCGTGAGAGGTTTCCGAGTGAGAAAAACCATGAGCTTTTTGACACAATGAACCTTAAGAGAAAATTTTAGGCTGAGCGTAAGGTGTTATTAGATGAGCTTAATCCAGCCATTAGCGCTAACTTTGAGTGTCGGGGCTGGTTACCTTTGATGGATTTTGGTCATTCATCTCTAGCTACCCTGATTAGAGAGTTCTTCTCGAACATCTCTATCTGCGTCTATGATTCCAACACTTTAGTAAAAAGTTGGATACAAGGTGTAGAGTTCACCATTACTCTTAGAGTGGTGGCTGATGCTCTTCGGGTACCGTTGGTCTAGCACCCTGTCTATCCCTATGATGAGTCTCCTCCCTTGGACTACATCATGTCTTACATCATTAGGTCTTCTATCGAGTGGGGTTTTGATTCTCGGATCACCATTGCTGAGCTTACTGAGTTGCGCTATCTTTTCTTTAGGATAGCGTGTCATTCCTTGTGGCCTATTTCTCATCTGCACACCATTCTTTTGGAGCGATGTGCATTTTTGTTTGGTTTTGTTACGGATGCTTCCATTAGTTTTCCTCATTTGTTTCTTCGTTCTTTGAATGAAGTTTATAGGAGTTCTTCTATCGCTCATGCTCTTGTTTATCCTATTTTTATTCATAAGATTTTGTTGTATCTTGGTTTAGAGGATTTCCCCGCTTCTGAGCCTGTACACGTTGTTGCTCCCATAGGTGCCTCTTTTCTTAGGCAGAAGGCTGCTCATATGAGAGAAAGCTCTAAACGCCCTCGTGTTGAGCCTTCTGGTACCGCACCCCCTTCTTCTTCTATAGGTCTTATTGTTGGTGAGGCGTCTACTGATCCTGTTGCTACTGCTGCTGCTATTCCTCCACCATCTACTTTGGATGACTTTGACATTCGTCGTACGTTGGAGACTGTCATGACCGTTCAGGCGGCTCATGGTCAGATTTTGGTGGACATGCTTGATGAGCTTTGTGCTTTGTGAGTGGATTTGGTGCATCTTCGACGTTCGCTTTCGCCGCCTCCTTTTGATGATGGATTTTGATTACCCTTTGGCATTCCGTCACAAAAAAAGGGAGTACATTTGGAGTAGATTTTGGACACTTGTAGAGATTTTTGGAGTTAGGGGGAGATTTTTGTTCATTGGAGCTTATGGAGTTGTATTGATTGTATCTAGGTGCTTCACTGTGTATGTATCATTTTTGGCTCTTGATGTATTGGGCTATTCATGTTAGGGGGAGATACTTTGTTATATATGTTTCTTGTTTCATTGCTTAATGATTTATATTTATGAGTTATTCATGATATATGTCTTTATTTTGTTTTATGTGTGTTAAGGGCCATTTTTTATGGAATCCGAATAGAAGAAAGAAAGCCCAACCCAGCAACACAGGCAGCAAAGGAATGACAAATATGAAGTAAAACCATTAAACTCAAGTGACAAAAATAATGGATCATAGGCCCATAATATAAACAAATGGGTTTTGAGGAGGAAAATGGGCTTAAAGAAGCCCGAAAAGAGATAAATAACACCTATGGGCAGTATATGATGTAGAAAAATGAGAATGGGCCATGGTAGGCCTAAAGCATTGTAAACAAAGAAAGTAAGGGGTTAATGGCAAGCCCGTAAACCCTAAAGATGAGAAAAAGAAAATTGGGCTGAAGAAGCCCAATGAAGTTAGTAAAAGCTTATAGGAATATAGAGTTAGTAAATGGGCCAAGGAAGCCCAAAGAAAGCAAATGGGCTGGGGATGCCTAAGGGAAAACAAAAGGGACGCTGGAGCCCGTGAGTAGGAACACTAGTGGCCATGTTGAGTCACTAGGGGAAAGAGTAAACAGTAGGCCTAAAAAAGGCCCAGCAAGAGTAAGTCATTACGGCAGGAATGACAAGTGATGTGGCAGGAAATTAAGGCAATCAAGAAATGGGCTGCAAGAAGTACAAAGCCCAGCCCCTAAGGGAGCGAGAAATCAAAAAAGCAGTTCATAAAGAGTTAAGAATGGACGGCAGACAGTGCAGGTAAGCCTCCAGACCACGGCGGACGCATGAGCAGCAGGCAGACTTTGGACACATGTGGAAGGCAGGCACGCACAAGGCCCAGACTTTACCAGCCTGTACCCAGCCAATATGAGACATGGTAAGGTAGTGGGTCAGAGGTAAGAGGGGGTGGTTTGGTGGTGGGGAGAGGGGAAAAACCTATTCGGGGTTCCTGCTCAAACTCTTTTGGGGAATACGTTCTGCTGGGATGACATACCTCCCAAAAGAGGAAGGCTGAGTTGGAACCGCCAAGTGCATGCCGTGAGGTATAGAGAGAGAGAGAGAATCAGCACCGTGGCAGGAAGAGGTGCCACGGCAGACTAACAAACAAAATAGTTGTCTTTGTCTGGTAATGGGGAGTGGCACGCAGATGGAACGGTGATAGTTGACAAGTACACCCAGACCAGACAAGACAAAGGTAGTTAGGGGGTAGAACAGTAAAATCCGGTCATAGTAGGCACTATAAAAAGAAGCCTTTGCCGTGTACAGGAGGGGGGACAGAGGGAGAGGGAAAACAACACACAAAAGGAGTTATAATCGAAATAGAGAGAAAATTATAAAAACAAAAAGAAAAAAGAAAGATAGAAAAAGAGAAAACTAAAAATAAAGAAAGAAAGAAAGAAGGAAAAAATAGGAAGGGTTAGTCCGGCATGCACCGATAGGTTTCTTTCCCTCTCTTCATCTTAAAATCCTGCTCTCTGCCAAGAGCAAAAGAGGTTCCTTTGAGCACTAGCCATTCAGGTCCGTTTCCCTCAAAATGATCAATTTCCACGGTAGGATTTATCTGGGAGATTGATTGTGTTGAGAAGAAGCGTTCTTTCCTTTTCTGGGTTTGCTTCTGCGGACTAGACTTAACTTGATTTCTTATCTCTTCTGATTGACTTATATATATTATTCTACTCCATTGTTTCTCTCTGTAAATAGTTTATCATTATTGCGATTATGTTGCTTAAATAAGGATCATTTGGTCATTCCTTATTAAACAGCCAAAATACTCTATTTCGTTATTACCATATATGTCTGCCACAACTTGTCTGAAATAGTTTTGTCTGCCGCAAGCACACTCCTGGCAGACGAGGCATAGTTTGTGCACAAGCCGGCCCAAATTGAGTTGCAGTTGGATCGGTCTCAACTCCCTCACTCAGAATACTTGGGCCTATTACCGCAGGAGGCAGCCTAGCCCAACATAACAAAAAAGGCCCCTACAATGTGAAGTCTAGAATTTATTTTTATTTTACTTGTATTTTCCACACATGCGTTTATGCGTTTGTTGAGTATTTTAGGAAATACAGGTTGATTCAGTCGTGCTGCTGTCTACACTTGCAACTGATGGATAGTAGTTAGGTTGAATTTTTTAAATAGGTATTATTTTTGTAAAGGGTTTTTAATTGTAACTTTGAGCATTGTGTTTGTATTTTTGTCACAGATTGCCAAAGGGGGAGTTTGTTAGGTTCTAAGTACTTAGGAACTAATGTATTAGAATTCTAATTTGTATTGTTGGCTAGCTATGATCAAAACAGGTTGTTTAGTCTTGTTTTAGACTTGCTCAAAGTATGTGTTTTATGTAAAGTTGGAATCGAGCTGTTGTAGAATTCATTGTGCATTTCGGTCTGGCTCGATCGATCGAAAGTTAGACTCGATCGATCGAAAGTCGGTCAGAATGTTTTTTCTGCAGAATTTCCAACTCAGCCCTAAGCCCATATAACGTGTAGGGTTTTATGTTTTGCCCTAGGTATAAAAGGCAAACCCTAGCCACATTTTTGAGGTTGCTCTATTTTGCTGTTTGTCTGAATCTCTTGTGAGATCTGAGAGGTGCTTGTCTTCACACAAGTTTAGGATTATCAAAAAGGAGATTTCTTCAAGAGATTGATGATCATTTAGTTGCTACCATAAGAGCTTAAAGATACACAAGCGAGTGTGTTTGTATTTGCTGGAGAATCCAAGAAAGAAGGAGTCCGTGGTCTCGGAGCTTGCACGTGGTCGTGTCAGTAAGTTTTCTACTGGTGGGTAGCAATAGGATGTTAGTGGTCTAAGTCATTATTGTAAAATTTTGATTATTTCATTAGTGGATTCAGGTTTACCTTGAGGATAGCTAAATTAAATCCTTCCCAGGTTTTTTACCGGTTTGGTTTTCCTAGGTCATCATATCTTTGTGTTCTTTATATTCCGCATTTTACATTGATATGATTATATGATTGTGTTAACCTAGATCTGGAATTTGAATTAAGTAATAACTTGGCTTATTAACTAAGTTAATCCAATTGTGTTTTAAGGTGGGTTTAGTTTATCAAGAATGCTGCCGTAATTAAGATATCCAACTCATAAGAGTAATAGCTCTTATTAAGAGTTACGATAACTCAACCTCTTAAAACTCGATTTTTGGACAATCGAGTTATAGTGAACTGAAAATTAAAAAAAAAAAAATTTTTGGAACTCGAGTACCATGTGAAGTACTCGAGTTCCAAAAAAAAAAAAAAATTCTAAGTCCATGTTCGCTATAACTCAATGTTCCAAAAATTGAGTTTTACATTTGAAACTCGATTTTTAGAAATTGGGTTTCAAAACAGGGGCGTTTCCCTAATTAGTTTCAAACATGGGGCATTTTGTTGGATTTTTTAAAAAGAAAAGGAAAAATCCCATTTTGGCTTGAATATACGCCGCGCAATATCATAGGGATGAACACTGAATAAATATTACTGAAAACATCCACAAATTTTAACAATCTATGTGTGGGTGAGAAAGCCCAACGCCATATGTTGGGCCTGAGGCCCAGTTCAAATACGACTCTCTGTCCGAAGAGGTTAAAAGTATCAATGCTTTGCCATCCTGGTGGAGGTGCAACCCATAAGGGACAGATGCACCGTCCGAAGACAACCTAGTTGGGCCGAAGGGACCTTACCCAACGGAGCTGCCCAGAACTTGATCGAGTAGATATGTTGAAGATCTCCCTGCCAGGGCTGAGCTTCGGGCATGTCCAAATGCGTAGCTATCATGAAATATCTTACTAATAAAGCTGCCACCGCCACATTTAATGCACTGCAGCAACTTTCCTGGCCGCATTTATGTGGAGAAGACACCTGAACAGTGTATCTTCACCCACTACCACTCACTGTGGGTTAAAGCAAACGGCTGATGTGACTAGTACTCAAGTGGGCGCCTAGATGGAGGACAAGTGTGCGGTGAAGATGGGAAAAGGGTGTATATATAAGGGAAGCAAGTCTCACAGAGGGAGGGGGGAAAAATTGTATTAACTAAGTCTTGAAATAGTAAGCCTCTTCGGACTAAAGGGACTTTTTCTTGTTGAATGCCTGACTCAATCATTTTTTTTTTCATTATTGGTTTTGTTTATCTGGACCGTTGCTAAATCCTCCACTAGCCCAGTTGTTTAAACCCATTCTCTATAAATTTATTGTTGGGGGATTTGTTGGGCTCACCAGACAGAGAGTTGGTGCCTGGCCCAACAAATTTGGACCCTACAATTGGCGCCGTCTGTGGGAAATAGCTTGGGAAAAGGTGGAAGCAACACCTCAAAAGATGGCTGAACCAAGGCAACGACCAGCTGAGTCCAGGTCATCTAAGCACACCGATCCCTTTCTTCATCTGGAACGGAGGCAGGATCGTGAGGGAAGTGTACACACCGCACGTGACGATCAAAACCAGTCGCATGGGGAAAGCCACATGTCCCATGCAGAGAAGAACAAAGACATGCAGAAGGAAATAGACAGGCTTAAAAGGGAGTTGCGCCATGCGAAAAGGAAGCGCAGCCCCTCGTATTCTGATGAAGATTCTGAGGACGAGAGGATGCAAGGGTACTTGAACCTGGTTAAGTCCCTGCAATCAGAGTTTGAATATTTTAACCTGCAACACATCCCCAGAAGTGGCAACTCACACGCAGACTCTTTAGCCACCCTTGCCACCTCTTCGGCGCAGGCATTGCCAAGGGTTATCCTCATTGAGGACATGCAGGGGCCTACGGAAGTAAGGAAAAAGTCACTCCAAGTTCATTGCGTCGGAGCCGACCCATGCTGGATGGACCCCATCATCAAGTTCTTGAAAGACGATGCGCTGCCTGAAGAGAAAGGGGAAGCGGACAAAATACGCAGAAAGGCTACGAGGTTCTGGCTGTCTGCGGATCAAAAGCTGTACAAACGATCCTATTCAGGCCCGTATTTGTTGTGCATGCGCCCCGTGGCGGCTGAGTCATTGTTGGAAGAGCTGCATGAAGGGATCTGTGGAAGCCATACTAGAGGGAGATCCTTAGCTCACCGAGCCATCAGCCAAGGCTATTGGTGGCTGAATATGCAAAGAGAGGCACATGAGTATGCTAAAAAGTGCGACCAGTGCCAACGTTTTGCGCCGAGCATACATCAGCCTGGAGGTACCCTTAATCCACTATCCAGCCCATGGCCTTTTGCTCAGTGGGGGTTGGATATCGTAGGCCCATTCCCTAAAGCAGCAGGGAACAGGAAGTATTTGCTGGTCGGAACGGACTACTTCACCAAGTGGGTAGAAGCCGAACCTCTGGCAAATATCAGGGACGTAGACGTAAAGAAGTTCATTTGGAAAAGCATCGTCACCAGATTTGGAGTCCCCCATACCCTCATCTCGGACAACGGGCTTCAGTTCGATAGCAAAACTTTTAGGAGTTATTGCAGTGAGCTGGGAATCAGAAATAGATACTCCACCCCCGCCTACCCCCAGGGAAATGGGCAGGCCGAAGCTGTTAATAAAGTCATTGTTTACGGGCTAAAGAAGAGGCTGGACAATGCGAAGGGTAGATGGGTAGAAGAACTACCCCACGTGTTGTGGGCATATAGGACTACGCCTCGTAGGTCCACTGGGGAGGCCCCCTTCTCAATGACCTATGGGGCTGAAGCTGTTATACCTCTCGAGACTGGATTCCCTACCCACAGGACTAGCTCCTTTGACCCAGCCAACAACGATGGGCAGCTGGAAAAGAGTTTGGATCTGATTGAAGAACGAAGGGAAAACGCAATGGTCCGACTGGCGCATTACCAGCAGAAACTCAAACAGGGCTATGACGCCAATGTGAGGTTGAGACCCCTTGAGCCTGGTGATTTGGTCCTAAGGAAGGTGGTAGGTAGCGCAAAGAATCCAGCATGGGGAAAACTGGGGCCGAATTGGGAAGGTCCATATTGCATCACCTCGAGGGCCGGCATTGGAGCATACTTCCTAGAAGACCTGGATAATCATGTAGTGCCCAGGCCGTGGAATGTAAATAACCTCAAAAGGTACTACTATTAAATGAATTCTTCTCTCAGTCATGATTGCATTTTGTTATGATAGATTTTCTCAAGTGTTTAAACTTAAATCCAGTCATGCCTGTAGTCCTCGGACCAGATGATTTGGGTTAGTTAACACTCCCTTACGATTTTCTCAAGTGTTTAAACTTAAATCCAGTCATGCCTGTAGTCCTCGGACCAGATGATTTGGGTTAGTTAACATTCCCTTACGATTTTCTCAAGTGTTTAAACTTAAACCCAGTCATGCCTGTAGTTCTCAGACCAGATGATTTGGGTTAGTTAACACTCCCTTACGATTTTCTCAAGTGTTTGAACTTAAACCCAGTCATGCCTGTAGTCCTCGGACCAGATGATTTGGGTTAGTTAACACTCCCTTACGATTTTCTCAAGTGTTTAAACTTAAACCCAGTCATGCCTGTAGTCCTCGGACCAGATGATTTGGATTAGTTAACACTCCCTTACGATTTTCTCAAGTGTTTAAACTTAAACCCAGTCATGCCTGTAGCCCTCGGACCAGATGATTTGGGTTAGTTAACACTCCCTTACGATTTTCTCAAGTGTTTAAACTTAAATCCAGTCATGCCTGTAGTCCTCGGACCAGATGATTTGGGTTAGTTAACACTCCTTTACGATTTTCTCAAGTGTTTAAACTTAAACCCAGTCATGCCTGTAGTCCTCGGACCAGATGATTTGGGTTAGTTAACACTCCCTTACGATTTTCTCAAGTGTTTAAACTTAAATCCAGTCATGCCTGTAGTCCTCGGACCAGATGATTTGGGTTAGTTAACACTCCCTTACGATTTTCTCAAGTGTTTAAACTTAAATCCAGTCATGCCTGTAGTCCTCGGACCAGATGATTTGGGTTAGTTAACACTCCCTTACGATTTTCTCAAGTGTTTAAACTTAAACCCAGTCATGCTTGTAGTCCTCGGACTAGATGATTTAGGTTAGTTAACACTCCCTTACGATTTTCTCAAGTGTTTAAACTTAAATCCAGTCATGCCTGTAGTCCTCGGACCAGATGATTTGGGTTAGTTAACACTCCCTTACGATTTTCTCAAGTGTTTAAACTTAAATCCAGTCATGCCTGTAGTCCTCGGACCAGATGATTTGGGTTAGTTAACACTCTCTTACGATTTTCTCAAGTGTTTAAACTTAAATCCAGTCATGCCTGTAGTCCTCGGACCAGATGATTTGGGTTAGTTAACACTCCCTTACGATTTTCTCAAGTGTTTAAACTTAAACCCAGTCATGCCTGTAGTCCTCGGACCAGATGATTTGGGTTAGTTAACACTCCCTTACGATTTTCTCAAGTGTTTGAACTTAAATCCAGTCATGCCTGTAGTCCTCGGACCAGATGATTTGGGTTAGTTAACACTCCCTTACGATTTTCTCAAGTGTTTAAACTTAAACCCAGTCATGCTGTAGAGAGGGAAAATTCCCGACCTATCACAAGCTGACACGTCACATTACCAAGTCTACAAAATACAGCCAATCACAAAGCGCCACGTACTGCTGCTAGGTTTTACTATTGTTGTTCAGAAGCCAACAGAAGTTTGCCAAGTGTCATGTAAGAACCAATCATGCATCAGCTCGTGTAAGCGATGACCCAAGCGACCTCGCACGTGTAAGCGATGACCCAAGCGACCCTGCATGTGTAAGCAATGACCCAAGCAGCCTCGCACTTGTAAGCAATGACACAAGCGGACCAATCAGATTGTGACATGTGTCGCCAATCAGACTCCGCCACGTGTCGCTCATCCACCCCAAAACTCCTATAAATAGAAGCCTTCCTGAGACATTTAGGAGGACACCAAGCCATCTGAAGCACAAGCAGCATCAGAGAAGATTCAGAAGCACAGAAGCTCTGCCGGAACCAAGCTCTAAAGCCTCCAAGAACTTCAAGAACTTCAACCTTCGAATAAGAAGAACATTCGAAGAGAAATCATCAAAATCATCCGCCTAGATCCAAAAGTCCGCAGGAATCAAGCCTAAAGTGTCCGAAAACATCAACAAACCACAAATCAGTGAAGCTCTACGGATTCAAGCCTCTAAAGCCCCGAAGAACTTCCACCACAAATCCAAGAACACGAAGAACACATGAAGAACACGAAGAACACACGAAGAACACGAAGAACGTGAAGAACAAAGGATTTCTAACAAGCTCATAGCCAGAGATTCATTGTAATTCCGTTTTAGCAATCTTCGATCCATCCCTCAACCAAATTGAAGGATATTTTGTGTTCAAGTCACAATCACATTACCACAAATCCAAATCAATAAGTCTTGCAAGGAGATTGAATCAGAGGATCACTCTTTTGTAAACACAGAGAATTACACCACAATCATCAATACAAAATTCGCACTTGTGACACTATTTTACTCGTTTGATTTATTTCGAATTGAGAAATTTAGTCGTCCACATATTCTGGCACGCCCGGTGGGACATCTCTGCCTTTCATCTCATTCTCCTTCAAAGAAAGAAATCAACATCACCTTGCTACCAGCTTCAATGGCCTCTAGCAAGAACATTCAAGCTTCAACAATAGCTACTCCAACTAAACTTGGTACGGCTACCACTAACAACTACATTGGTGCAATCAATTGTAGCCAACCTAAAGCTCATAATCAACTTCAAATTCAATCAACCAAGGAAGCCAAGGTCCAGACAATCATCTCCTTAGACCTTCTCACAAGAAACAAGGTCATCAACAAGGACATTTCCACCTTGGAACACCTCAAGTATGGGGGCAAATCCCCTTCTTCCTTCACAAAAAGTTGGTTACACGATTTCTCTCCCATCAAAGGGAACCAAAAAGATGAGATTTCACGTACTCACTCCAATCCATTCTCTTCTCCATCATCTTGGGAAGTTGTATCAGTCATGATGACTAACGCCTCTACCATGGAAGAAAAGATGGCTGAAATGGAGCAAAGGGTTGTCCTTCTCACTAAAGCACTTGAAGATAAGGACCTCCAAATTGCAACTTTAATGAACAAACTTGAAGTACAAGACCTTGGTGAATCAAGCCATGGTCATAAATTCACATCTGCGACGAATGACGAAGGGAAAGAAACTCAAGACACTCCTCAACAAGAACAATCTACTTCGGTTGCTTCGTTATCAGTTCAACAATTGCAAGACATGATAACGAATACCATTCGAGCACAATATGGAGGTTCTTCTATAAGTTCTCTCACATATTCGAAACCCTATACAAAGCGCATCGATAACATGAGGATGCCAAATGGGTATCAGCCCCCCAAGTTCTTGCAATTTGATGGCAAAGGAAACCCTAAGCAACACATTGCTCACTTTGTAGAAACTTGTGAGAATGCAGGGACTCAAGGAGGCCTTTTTGTAAAGCAGTTTGTCCGTTCATTGAAGGGGAATGCCTTTGATTGGTATACAGACTTAGAACCCGAGTCAATTGATAGTTGGGAACAACTTGAAAGGGAGTTCCTTAACCGATTCTACAGCACACGGCGCACGGTAGGCATGATGGAGCTTACCAATACCAAACAATGGAAGGATGAGCCCGTCGTTGATTATATAAATCGATGGCGTTCTTTGAGTCTAGATTGCAAGGACAGACTTTCTGAAATTTCTGCTGTAGAGATGTGCATCCAAGGCATGCATTGGGGACTTCTTTACATCCTTCAAGGGATAAAGCCTCGAACATTTGAAGAGTTAGCAACTCGTGCGCACGACATGGAGTTGAGCATTGCTAACCATGGAACTACAAACCCTCCCATACTTGAAGAAAGCAAAAAGGAAGTAAGGAGGAATGATAGGAATGCAAAAATCAGCCTCAAAGACCCAATGGTTGTTAACACTACCGAAGTCAAGGTTCCAAGAAGAGGAGCAAATGCAAATGAAAAACGACTTGAAGGATGGCAAAAGAATGAGATGCGTCGTTTGACTTTTAAGGAGCGTGAGCAAAAAGTATATCCGTTCCCCGATGAAGATGTGCCAAATATCTTAGAACAACTATTGCAGTTGGAGCTAATCGAATTGCCAGAATGCAAGCGGCCGGAAGACATGGGGAAAGTTGATGACCCTAACTACTGCAAATATCATCGCATCATTGGCCACCCAATCCAAAAATGCTTCGTCTTCAAAGAACAAATCATGAAGCTTGCCAAAGAAAACAAGATCGATCTAAACTTCAATGAAGTTGTCGGGTCAAACCATGTGACCGTTGCTTGTGATGTACTTCCAACTCTCAAGCAGGGGGCAAACACCAACCAAGCTTACAAGTTGATCAACAATGATGATGCAAGGATCGGCCCCATCAATGGGAAGTTCCTTAAACACTTCTATGCTTAAACATCGAGGAGTGCTCCTTGGTAAGAGTTTAAACTGCCCACTGTAACGCTGCAAGAGTCCATGATGTCTTTCCATTATCTCTGAAAGCGTACCAATAAGAAGGAATTAATCCCACTCTATGTCACCAATTGCTAGTGTGGCGTAGTGGTTGGATGCCCAAGTCGCCCTTGAGAGGTCTCGGGTTCGATTAGTGGTGATACCCATTATTACACACTGAAACCCCCTTTTTGCAAAAAAAAAAAAAAAAAAAAAAAAAAAAAAAAAAAAAAACCAAAAAAAGAAAAAAAAAAAAAGAAAAAAAAGAAAAAAGAAAAGAAAAAAAAAACAAAACAAAAGCAAAGAAATCATCCAAAAAGGAAATATCAAAAAGAAAATATCAAAAAAAATCATCAAGAAAAAAAAAATTATCAAAAAAAAATTTCCTTTTGAACTACGTGATGACTTGATCCCTCTCCGGGGTACGTAGGCAGCTTAGTACTTGTCACTAAGTTCAGTCACATGAAAAGAAGAAAGATTGTCAGTCTGGCTTGAAGAATCTTGCAATGGTTGTCAATATGCTTTTAAGGCCCCTTTGGCCAGCAAGGCATTGCTTAAAGACAGTCAACTGCTCAATAGGATGATCGAAGGTCGTTGTAGTCGAAGATGAAGGCTGTAAGGCGTTGATTTTTGGTTGTGGAGCAAAATAAAATCTTCAACATCTTTTGCAAGAAATGAAGTCTGCATGGCATTGGCCATCTTCTATGGACATTCTCCCACGTCTCTGAAGTATGCTTTGCATCACGTATCTCCTGGGGGCATCTTCTTGTACCTTGCAAGTATAAGCTACATCATCTCCTTTCTGAGTAGTGTCGTTTTACATCATGTCTCTAAAATTTGGATGACGTCAACTTCCTCCAGAATGATGATTGATTATATATCCGAAGTCGGTGTTGCATCATCTCTCCTCTATGGGCATGTTCATGCAGTGTCGAATTCTTGGTGGCATGTTCTGACATCTTCAAAGTATTGGCACCATTCTTTCCCTCATCTTCAACGTCTTGTTGGCATCTTTGAAATCCTTAATGTCTAACTACAGTGCTATGCACCTCGATGTCTGAGCTATGTTGCCTCTGAAAATTGATGCTGTTGTAGCTTTATTATAAAGGCAAATATGGCTGCGACTTCAAATGCGAGTGCAAGTGCTAGTGTGGAGTGTTGTCATGGCTTCATGACAAAGATGAGCGTTGGCACGGCCTCGATGCGAATAAAGTGTTGACATGGCTTCATGGCAAAGATGGATGTCGGCACGGCTTTGGTGCAAATGAATTGTTGACATGGCTTCATGACTGAGATGAGTGTTGACATGGCAAAGATGAAGGTTGGCACGGCTTTGGTGCGAATAAAGTGTTGACGTGGCAAAGATGGATGTCGACACAACTTCGATGCAACCGAAGTGTTGACGTGACTTCACGGCAAAGATGGATGTCAGCACGGCTTTAGTGCAAATGAATTGTTGACACGGCTTCATGGCTGAGATGAGTGTTGACATGGCAAAGATGGATGTCGGCACGACTTCGATGCAACCGAAGTGTTAATATAGCTTTATGGCAAAGATGAAGGTTGGCACGGCTTTGGTGCGAATAAAGTGTTGACGTGGCAAAGATGGATGTCGACACGACTTCAATGCAACCGAAGTGTTGACGTGATTGCATGACAAAAACAAGCAACAACAAAGAACTTGTCAGTAAAAAATCTCATGGCATGTCTCAACCAAAAAAAAAAAAAAAAAAAAAAAAAAATCAAAGAAAGAGAGAGCTTCAATTGTAATTTCTAGCCTGTGAAAAAAAAAAAAAAAGTTAGTACAAATTAAGCATGTTAAAAATAAAAAAAAAATAATAAAATAAAAAAAATAAAAAAGAGGAAGAAGAAAAGGCATAATTTCTCAAACTTAAGAGTATTATGCTACTCATGAAAACTCTGCTTGTGCAATTTAGTTCATGCCCGGATGGCCTTATATAGAGAGGTTTGTGGAGTTCAAAGTCAGATTTTGCAACTCAAATGCACTCAAAGTAAAAAAAGACTGCACCAAATTTTGAAATGAGGGAGGATGTTCAGCCATGGAGACAGAAAATATTGGCTCATTACCTACCTCACAAATGTGAATCCTGGCACCATCCTGTCAGAGCAACCACCGCAAAATTAGACAAAAAAAAAAAAGCCATAAGTCCAACAAAGATCCGTGGCTTTCTCATTCAGAATTGGGAAAATACAGACATCATTTCATGAAACTGAAACCGCAGAAATCTCAAACGGCCCTCGATCTACAAAACCCAAAAAGATGATCAACCACAGAGCCACCACGCGCCTTCACGCGCCGCACAAAGCTTCGGAGGGTCGCGGCCTCCTCCTTCAAATCTGTAAAAATCTGCTCATCAATTCAGAAAAAAAATCATACCACTAGATTCTACGGCCTGCGATCTACCAAACCTGAAACTTTCAGGCCCAAACGATGAGCCACGCGCCTCCACGCGCCTCCATAAGATCCGGCGTTCAACTCACGCGCTGCCACGCGCCTCCCTCAGTCCTCACGCGCTCGCACGCGCCGGGCTTCTATCCCACGCGCCACGCGCTGACACGCGCTACACGTGCCACACGCCTGCCCTGTGACGTCATGGCTGACGTCATTCCCTACTGACCTGACCCGTTTGACCGGACCGGATCGGTTTGACCCGAAAATCTGACCCAGTCCGAACCTTAAAAAAAAAAAAAAAAAAAAAAAAGAGAAAAAAAAATTTTAATAAAAAAATACTTTGACCAAGTTTGACCTTTGACTTTGACCAAAAAGTCAAAATTTTCAAAAGGAGCTTGTCCCACTCAGTTTTTCGAGTACATTCCGATTTTGGGATCCGTTTCTTCATTCGAAGCTCGGAAATTGTGCAAACGTCCAATTTCCAAAAAGTTGACTTTTGCGTAAATGTTGATCGGAAGTCAAAATTTTTAAGATGGACCTATCTTGCTCAATTTTTCGCGTACATTCCAATTTTGGAGTCCGTTCCATCATTTGAGACTCAGAAATTACATGAATGACCCAATTCCAAGATAGTTGTCTTTTATGTTGAAATCGACCCAAAGTCAAGAACTTCAAGCCAGACTTGTCTTGCATAGTTTTTCGTGACTTAGAAATCACCAATTTGACTCACATCTCTGAAGTACTGACAATGTCCAAAATTAAAGCTCTCAATATCAAAATTTGAGATTCATCCATTTAGTTTGGATCCCCTCAAGATTATTCTCCAGACTTCATCAAGGCTTCCCTTTCAAAAGTACAAATAAACTCTCACAAGGGTGTCTTGAACTTAAAATCACATCAGATCACCTGTCCAACCAAACATTCCCACTTACCGTTCGATGCCTACCTGTCGGGAATCTACCATTCTCACCAAAAATTCTCAAACTACCATTCTCAAATACCCATCTACCATTCTTCGTCTTTCCATTATAAATAGAAGGGCCGGACTCATCAAGAACTCATCAAGAAAAACACACTGAGTCATGAAATGAAGATTTGCTTCTTTCAAAATTTCAAGTCCTCCTTCTCATAGCCATTTCTCACTATGGCCTCATCATTCTCAACTCTTAGCAACCAATATTGCTTCATAATCCGTCTGAAATCAACCTTTTCATGGTTCGGTAGAAACCTTTTTCACAACATCATTGTAGTTTTGAGCTCCAAACAAACTTTGTTTCTCCACTTAACGACTACATTTGTCCATAAAATTTCTCATAACATAGCCCGTATCATTGTTCCTTGTAGTCTCAGATCTACCTAATCAAGAGGTCTAAGGCCAACTGAATCTCTCGTACCCTAGCTCAAGGAGCTTCCTAATTGCTTTGAGAACTCCTTAGTCCTCTTCAAGTTGTTTAGTCTTACAGCAAAGGTAGAGGTTCGGAACAAACATCTTTCATTTTGTTGTGCTTTCCCAACAAGTGTCAATAGATGAAGATGGTAAAAAAGTGTTGGGGTGTCCTACAAATTATCTTTCATCCAACACTTGAAACAACTTCCAAGGTACCAGCTCATCAGAATTCAGCCTTTGGAGCCGGTAAATGGTCGCCAGAGCCTTATTCCATGTCCCAACCACAGTGGGATCCAAAGATCATCGTTGCTGGTACCTCAAAACACACTTTCTGGAATTACTCCAATTTAAATTTAGCTTGAAGTATTTTAGAAGGTACTCTTCTGAAATTACTTCAACTTATCGTCTGTCGGTCTGGTCCCATTACACAAGCACATTCAATGACTTACCGTCAGACCCCAAGCAACATACAGTCAGTCCCGAATCCAAAGTTGTACTTCCCAGAAACATCTACACCAGGGGATCCTCGACATACAGGGCCAGTGCCATGGTGGTGTATGTTTCACCCATTCGCTTTGCTTCATCCCCGTCTTCTTCACCACCAACATCAGCATCACCAAAATCCCTAAACTTCTGAAATTACCTCAGCTTAACTTGAGTGAAACAATTACACATGCGCATTCAACCACATTCCCACATGGCCTCGCCATAATCCGAAGTATACTTTTCTGAGATAACTTCACCGGGAGTTCTTAAAAACACGAGGCTAGCTCCATGACTCTGCATGCTGTACCCAGCCACCATACTCGCATCCTCCCCATCTTCTACACCTTGTGATCGCCACCAACGATCCAAAACATACTTCTGAAGTTACTTCAACTTAACCTCTGCTGAGAAGGCTCAGTCATGCGAGTACATTCAAATACTGGCAGACCCCTTTTCGGTCTCATCAAATCCTTTCATATGGGTGGGTCTACTCCTCGGAAATTATCTCATCCTGTTGAAAGCTCCACCACCTTCAATTACTTCATTTGAAGAGCCAAATGTAAAAATCTATTTTCGAAACTCATTCCCACACCACACTCTGAAACTGTGTGCGTGAACGAGTCTCGAGGGGGCATTTGTAGAGAGGGAAAATTCCCGACCTATCACAAGCTGACACGTCACATTACCAAGTCTACAAAATACAGCCAATCACAAAGCGCCACGTACTGCTGCTAGGTTTTACTATTGTTGTTCAGAAGCCAATAGAAGTTTGCCAAGTGTCATGTAAGAACCAATCATGCATCGGCTCGTGTAAGCGATGACCCAAGCGACCTCGCACGTGTAAGCGATGACCCAAGCGACCCCGCATGTGTAAGCAATGACCCAAGCAGCCTCGCACGTGTAAGCAATGACACAAGCGGACCAATCAGATTGTGACATGTGTCGCCAATCAGACTCCGCCACGTGTCGCTCATCCACCCCAAAACTCCTATAAATAGAAGCCTTCCTGAGACATTTAGGAGGACACCAAGCCATCTGAAGCACAAGCAGCATCAGAGAAGATTCAGAAGCACAGAAGCTCTGCCGGAACCAAGCTCTAAAGCCTCCAAGAACTTCAAGAACTTCAACCTTCGAATAAGAAGAACATTCGAAGAGAAATCATCAAAATCATCCGCCTAGATCCAAAAGTCCGCGAGAATCAAGCCTAAAGTGTCCGAAAACATCAACAAACCACAAATCAGTGAAGCTCTACGGATTCAAGCCTCTAAAGCCCCGAAGAACTTCCACCACAAATCCAAGAACACGAAAAACACATGAAGAACACGAAGAACACACGAAGAACACGAAGAACGTGAAGAACAAAGGATTTCTAACAAGCTCATAGCCAGAGATTCATTGTAATTCCGTTTTAGCAATCTTCGATCCATCCCTCAACCAAATTGAAGGATATTTTGTGTTCAAGTCACAATCACATTACCACAAATCCAAATCAATAAGTCTTGCAAGGAGATTGAATCAGAGGATCACTCTTTTGTAAACACAGAGAATTACACCACAATCATCAATACAAAATTCGCACTTGTGACACTATTTTACTCGTTTGATTTATTTCGAATTGAGAAATTTAGTCGTCCACACATGCCTGTAGCCCTCGGACCAGATGATTTGGGTTAGTTAACAATCCCTTACGATTTTCTCAAGTGTTTAAACTTAAACCCAGTCATGCCTGTAGTCCTCGGACCAGATGATTTGGGTTAGTTAACACTCCCTTACGATTTTCTCAAGTGTTTAAACTTAAACCCAGTCATGCCTGTAGTCCTCGGACCAGATGATTTGGGTTAGTTAACACTCCCTTACGATTTTCTCAAGTGTTTAAACTTAAACCCAGTCATGCCTGTAGTCCTCGGACCAGCTGATTTGGGTTAGTTAACACTCCCTTACGATTTTCTCAAGTGTTTAAACTTAAATCCAGTCATGCCTGTAGTCCTCGGACCAGGTGATTTGGGTTAGTTAACACTCCCTTACGATTTTCTCAAGTGTTTAAACTTAAATCCAGTCATGCCTGTAGTCCTCGGACCAGGTGATTTGGGTTAGTTAACACTCCCTTACGATTTTCTCAAGTGTTTAAACTTAAACCCAGTCATGCCTGTAGTCCTCGGACCAGATGATTTGGGTTAGTTAACAGTCCCTTACGATTTTCTCAAGGGTTTAAACTTAAATCTACTCATACGTGGTGTCCTCGGACAAGATGATTTAGGTTAGCCGACACGTTCGCGTTACTCGTCTAATCTGGTGTTTGGTGGAATATGCAAACTTAAGCAAAATTACGTCAACTGTTATTGCCATAAGGTATTGTTTAGCCACGTATAGAAGATTACCATGATTCTGATTTATCCTTAATTATCAAACTATGATTGTCGTCCGTAATGGCACAACCTAACAAACACCACAAAAGCAACAAGGAGCAAAAAAGAGTCCATTTCATTCATTAAAAAGATAATTTCGTTACAAAATGGATGACAAAGGGTCCTAGCTGTTACATAAACTAAACATCCTAAACCTTGTCTTGAGGCACTGGATTAGGCTTTGGCAGTTCACCCGCATCTCCGGTCTGAAGAGGAGCCTGACTTGTCTCAGCTGGGGCTGGAAGATCCTGACCGGCCGAGGGAGCTTCCGAGGCATCTGGCAGGTCGCATATATCAGGATGATAATAGATGCTCTCGGGCTGCCTTAGGGCAGACTCTGCGGGGACTCCAGCCGCATCAAGGCATTTGCCCCATGTTATTTCACAGTAGTCTCTACACACTTTGGCAAACTCCTCGGTCAGCCTAGATTGGGTCTCTTGCACCCCCAGCATGTAGGCAGCCTGTTTCTCGGCCTCAACGGCTTCCTTGGCCAACTGAGCGTCCTCCTTGGCCAATTTAGCAGCATCCCTGGCTTTGTCTAGCTCAGCCCGCAACTCTTTCACCACCGCCCTCTCCGTTTCCAGATTGGTCTCGGTAACGAATAGTTGCTGTCGCTGATCCTCGGCCTGCTTCTCGGCATTCTTCAGGCCTGCCTCTACATTTCTCCTCGCTTTCACCTCCTCCTTCAGGTCCTCGGAGATGCGGGCGCAGTCGTCCTTCGCCCTGCCCAATGCCTTCTCCACCTCCTCCCTGGATCGAGCCTCAGCCTGCACTTTAATATCTTTATCTTTCACCCATTCTTCGGCCACGTAAATTTGCTGGGCGATCTGCATGGAAACCAAAGAATTTTACGTTAAGTCGCGAACGCTCATAAAGGCTACAAAATTACCGCTTATCTCACCATGCCTAAGTCCCTCTTTAGGGACAAAAAGAGCTCCTGTTCGCTGAAGCGCCGATAGGACTCCATGTCCTTCGGAATGAGGAGGGGCTTCTCCAACGCCTCTGCTATGCGCCCAGCTTTCCCTCCTGCATAGTTACGCAGGGAGGCATCGCAGGGGATGGTCGCGCCATCCAGTGTGAGCTTCGGAGACCATGTCTGAGCCTTTCGCCGCACGTCTGCGGCTAGGTTCTCTTCTCGGCTCTCAGTAGAAGAAGCCCGTTTGCCCCTCGTATCATGGGTCTTCTGCTGCTTGGGGCCCTTCGGAGGGACCACCTCCCCCTCCTCAACCTCAGTCACTTCTGTCACCACCCTTTTCTTCTTCAGATCAGGTAGCGCTTTTAGTCCAGGATCTCTTGGAGCTGGAGGAGGGGGTGGTGGTGGAAGATTGACCCTGGGCTGGGATGTGCCAGTACCCTTGGCCACATCTCTCGGCTTCCTGTTTTTCAGCAAGTTCGATAGGCTCTGCATGTCCTCTTCTTCTGAGTCGTCAGGCACGGCTAGGTTTAGAATCGGAGCAGCTGAGTGCCTGTCAAATGCTTCGTCGGCAGACAAAATTTGAACTTCCTCTGAATTTCCCTCTTCAAACTTGAACTGGTCGATTTGCTCGTCAAGCGAAGGGGTCGATGAGGCTACTCTCTCTCTCTTTGCCTTTGACCGAAGAGGGACCTGCTGAACAGGTTGAACAAGCAGGGGGATACCCTGAGGATTGGGGTGTGGCACTGGGGCGAGGTCGAAGGGGGCCAAAAAGTGTTTCCGAGCCACGTCAATGCGGTTGATGCGGTGATCCCCTTGCGTTATAGCGTTGCCGATCGGCTGGAGTTCAGACTTCGGAGTATAGCCGAGAATGAGTGGAACGGACCTGAGTTGTCCGTCTTCACTTACGAAAATCTCCGACCGAAGGAGGTAGTTCAGAGTCGCGGTGTTTGTGAGGCTTAGTCGAGGAGCTACGTGATTCCTATCTGCAAACATCACAACAGAACTGTCAGAAGATTGAAAGAGGACAAAGGAAACTCCGAATGGTAGAAAACAAAAATGTTAGAGAATCTCAATGGGGGATGTCCCACCTGGCTCTCCTCGCTGGGTTGGGCAATGAATTCCATCATGCCATGCGCCCGAGACGATCAGATAATCGTCCATCATCCCTTTATTAGACTTGGGGAGACAGGAGAGAAGTCTGACGACATCGGATCGGGACCTTAGATAGTATCCCGCCCCCTCTTTGGTACGACACTCATACATGTGTACCACATCGTGCCAGGTTAGTCCCAATCCTAAGTGGCGGTTTAAGTCGTCAACTGCCCCTAAGATCCTAAACGTGTTAGGCGCGCACTGCTCAGGACTAAGTCTATGGGCGGTAAGGTAGCCCATGGTGACTGGACCCATGGGGATGGTCATCCCCCCCTTCAAGAAGGCGATAATGGGGATAATGACTTCGCCCACTTCTCGGTCCAATAGCAACCCCTCTGTGGAGCAATACCTCAGGCCTACTTCCTGAGGAATGCGATATGTCGCCCTAAACTTCTCTATCTGGGAGGGGTTCTCCACTAGGTACTCAAATCTACCCATTGTTAACAAGGTTAGAGGAAGGGAAACACGAAACGGCGACTGGAACAATCTACCACGGGCCGAAGAGGCAATCTGAATGTAATACGAAAATCTCGGGGAAAGAACTTACGCAGAATCGAATCGGAGGATGAGCTTTGGCCTCGCGGGGAGATCGTAGCGGATTCTGGAACGGGTTGAAGCAGACGACAGGAAGGGCTTTGAGAGTCTGAGCGCTTGATTTCGCTGGGAGTTCTGAAGTTTGCAAAATGAGAAGACAATCCCCTCTGGGACTTTATATAGTGGCAGGTAAAGTGGTGGGACTTGTCCCGCCCGAAATTTTGAAGAGAATCTTGTTCGTTGATTTGAAATGAGCCGCTAGATTTCAGGGATAAGACGCCGCCTGGAGCAATTAATGACGCCTCGGAAACGGCGCGACAGCAGCGGTTATAAAGAAGGCGCCTAAATTCATGCGCACACACGTGTGGAGTCAAAGTTCAGTTCCCTCATTTGTCAAAAGATCAAAACCCCACTTTTTCTCTTCGGATGCGAGGTAAAAAGTGAAATTTTGAGGGGCTATTGTGGGTGAGAAAGCCCAACGCCATATGTTGGGCCTGAGGCCCAGTTCAAATACGACTCTCTGTCCGAAGAGGTTAAAAGTATCAATGCTTTGCCATCCTGGTGGAGGTGCAACCCATAAGGGACAGACGCACCGTCCGAAGACAACCTAGTTGGGCCGAAGGGACCTTACCCAACGGAGCTGCCCAGAACTTGATCGAGTAGATATGCTGAAGATCTCCCTGCCAGGGCTGAGCTTCGGGCATGTCCAAATGCGTAGCTATCATGAAATATCTTACCAATAAAGCTACCACCGCCACATTTAATGCACTGCAGCAACTTTCCTGGCCGCATTTATGTGGAGAAGACACCTGAACAGTGTATCTTCACCCACCACCACTCACTGTGGGTTAAAGCAAACGGCTGATGTGACTAGTACTCAAGTGGGCGCCTAGATGGAGGACAAGTGTGCGGTGAAGATGGGAAAAGGGTGTATATATAAGGGAAGCAAGTCTCACAGAGGGAGGGGGGGAAAAATTGTATTAACTAAGTCTTGAAATAGTAAGCCTATTCGGACTAAAGGGACTTTTTCTTGTTGAATGCCTGACTCAATCCTTTTTTCTTTCATTATTGGTTTTGTTTATCTGGACCGTTGCTAAATCCTCCACTAGCCCAGTTGTTTAAACCCATTCTCTATAAATTTATTGTTGGGGGATTTGTTGGGCTCACCAGACAGAGAGTTGGTGCCTGGCCCAACAAATTTGGACCCTACACTATGAAAATAATAACTTCTGTAAGCTCCAAATAAATAATTGTATTTTAATCCTCTGTTTTAATTATAATGTACAAAGTTTCCACCTCAACCTAAATTATTGATGTGGTGTGTCCGAGGATTGAGAAGGATTGGATTAGGGAGTAGATTGCTTAATCCACCCCCGAAGAGATAAACGTGCTTTGTGGATTTCACCCACCTGAGGATGGAAGCGTAATTAAGATAGTTGGCATCTTATGATGTTCTAGGGTAAGGAGAAGGGGTAGCGACGAAGGCAAGGAAGAGAGAGGAAATTTCCTGGAAGGAACACTATCCTCCTCCGCATTGAATGCCCTGCACCAACCTTATCAACTGCATTAATGAGAAAATGACCCCTGAACAGTAACTTCATAGCTAGCAGCCATTTTCACCCCCTTCAGCAGAGTTTTGATGGGGCAAGTATCCTTTGGAACGCTTGGAGGCATACAGATGGAGGGCTAGGATGTAAACAAGGGGCATATAAAAGGAGGGGAGTCTCCCAGAAAAAGGGACGGATATTCCTATAGATGAAATAGAAAAAAGAGAAAGTGAACAGTGCTTTATCTGGTGTAGAACTCAAACATTATATATAAGAAACTAATCCTTGGACTTCACCGAGGAGAGCTTGTTTTCTCATTCTCTAATTATGTCATTCCTTTATGTTATTCTAGGCTCTTCGGTCTTAAACTTGAACCTAGTTTAGAATTGTACTTGAAATATTTTCTCACACTCTAAAGAAATTCTATTGTTTGGGCTTGGTTTGAAGGATAAGATATCACTGTTCTTAGTGGGCTTGAGCTTTATTTTTTGAGTATTTACAACTGACATGCCCCTATTCCCAAGCTTAATTGAACAAACAAATTATAGATATGAAAATACGGCATAACTAAAAAAGTCATGAAAATGTCCATTATTCTAAGAGTTCCATGTCAATTTTTTATTTAAGAGATAGTTTTAAGTTATAACGTCTACTCTTAATAATTACTTTTTATTATCCAATTAAGACATAAATTATTTTTTTTTTTTTTAAGATAGGTGGGGATTGAATTTCAAATCTCTTATTCAATAACAAGGATACCACATTGACTGAATTATCTAATTATCCACTACTTTTTCTGTAAGCCTTGTGGCCTTGTGGGAATAATGGAATTAGACGTGTCACTGGGCAATAGTTTACTGGTGAATTGTTTATATATCAGTAGTACCCTTTTAGATATATATTACTTAAAACTCTTTCTCTTTTTCTTTTTAGCAGCTTGTGTACATCTTGCTCGTACATATCTACAAAAAAATTCTTGATACCAACCTCAGGAAAAGGTAGCACATGCATCAACCACAACTATTCCTTCTGTCCGTATACAAATTAAAAACCCACCAATAAGTAGTTGGGAATTTGGATGCCGAGAAGCAATCACGACAGCAAAACAATTTCATGATCATCACTACAGTGATCAACAACTGACAGTTGGATGAAATTACGTACCAGCACCACTGAGTTAACTTATTGCTACTCCGTGGTGCATTGGCCAAGGCTAATCGTAGATACGTCATATTTATATATTTTATTTTATCGCAAAAATAAAAAACAACAAATAAGTCATATAAGTCTATAAGAAAATAAGAAACTATATAGATAATTTTGATAAAAAAAAAATTTACACCCGGTTTATGTGGTAAATTGTTAGTCATAAGTAAAAAAAAAATGATATAGTCAAAGTGTGCATTTGGTAACTGATTATAAGTTAGCTTTTTTGCTTAAATTATTCATGATTTATCGTTCTCATACTATTTTTTGTCTCAACCTTATTTTAAATAATCTATTTTTCAGCTTTTTAAAAATAAGCTAACTTTTAGTCTTAAATAATTCCCAAATGGATACTAAATGTTGAATATACTAGTACGGATGCGGAAGTAAAAGCATAAAATATAGAACACAATAACACATAAGGGTTACGTGGTTCAGCTTAATAGACTACATCCACGGAAGAAACTCTAAAGGGTTATATCAATAACATATTAGAGTATAGTATAAATCTTGTGTTACAAATGATCCATAACATGTGTATATATAGTAGACTAAACCTAAATTAATAGACTTCTAGTATAAGTAGGAGACTTAACTTGTACACAAAGTAAAATTAGGTTTGGGCCTATGCTAATAGGCTAATATATCTCTAACACTAAATATGTACTCAATACTTGTACCACATTGAAAAAGAAAAAAGAAAAAAAAAAGAAAGAGAACCTCAGTAGTGAACGAAAAAAAAAAAAAAAAAAAAACTTGTATAAGAGAACATCATTAAATAAATAAATATGCCCTACCACATTATGTTTTGTGATAGGCTAAGAATGTATTGACCATTTGTGATGAATTAACAAATTAATTAATTAATTCAATTAGCATGCAATAAGTGTGGTAGTACAAACAAATCACCAACTAAGTTAATATGAAGCGGAAAATAAATTGACGCGGTGATTTGTTTACGAATGGGGAAAACCTACACGGCAAAAGTCTCACCGGGTGATTTTAAGGTCACTACTCTCAAGAATTCACTATTATCACAATAACCGGTTACAAGAAAAGGAATCTCAGTACCTTATACTAACTTACAGTTGAACCATTATCCCAATACCCAATTAGACTTGTTCTGTAATGACAATCTCTCATTTTCGATCACGGCTCCCAGTACGTGACTAATCAATTCGATGCACGGATCCAAGTACGTGACTAATCACCAACTTGAGAAGGATGTTAACTATAAAGTTTCTTCAGTTCATCAACACGATGAAGATCACGAAGTTCCTTGGTTACAAAACCCTATGGCGTACAAATGCAACAGCTTCTTGAAGAGAAAGATGAATTAGGGCATATGTCTCCGGTCATAATATGCTTGTGAAAAATCTTTGCATCAAGTTGCACTCACTTGCATCAGCTATGACGGCCCTTAAAATAATCCTTATATATGTTTAGGGTTGTGAGAAAAGAAAGCTCAAACATGTATACACGGATTGGATGAAAACAAGAACTAAAAATTTGATTTTCATAAATCTCGATAGATAATCTATCAAGCAACTGTCGAGCATCGGACAAAGACTGCCTTTTAAACCTTGATAGATGTTATCTATCGAGCTAGCTGTCGAACTTTAAAATTCAACACTTTTTCATGACTTTAACACTTGGACTTGAAATTTTGTTCCTTGAAATATTAAACACATTCTAGATTTACTCAATTACAAGTAAAAAGCATTTTGTCAAAGGATTAGCCAATTCTATATTGACATATATTTCTAAAATGATTTACATATTGCAAGGTTGAATTTAATCAACAATTTTGTTGGCTTTATTCCGTGCCAAATTTACTTGTAATTTAGCATTTAGAAACCCTGTATTTAGGTGGGAATTTTGTAAGGGTAGTGTGTGAAAGAGTGCGAAGAAATGCTCAAGATTGTGCAGTGAAGCAGGGACTCGTGACTGGATCTCGTGGGTGGCTCGCGACTAGCAAGCCGCTAGAAGTTACACATGAGTGAAGCATGCAGAGTAGCTAAACCGTCATGCTAACTGTTGCACTACAGCACAAAAAGTCTAGACTGGCCATTCAGTTAGCTTGTAGCTTGAACTCGCGACTCAGTTAAGTCGCGAGGCCAAGTCGCCAGTCAGCTCTGTTTTGGAAAAATAACTCTTCGCATTCCAAACACACACAACTATATAAAGACCTTTATACCCACCAAATGTAGAGAGCTTCCAGAGAGAATTTTAAGAGAGAAACTCTAGAGAAAAACAAGATTGACTCATCCACAATCTTTACATAAAGACTCTTCAAATTTCTTTACTCTCACACTCTCTATTATTACATCCTTGAGAGGTTCTTAGTCAAATCATTTTCTCACCATACCCATATCTGTGAGAATGTTTTTTTTGGTGCTTTGGGAAGTAGTTAAGAAGGGATCAATTCATATTGGTTGATGCTATGGGCTATAGCGGAATCCGATAAGCTAAAGAAGATAAATGTTCGGCGTAACCTTGTTGAAGCAAGAAGCTTGGAGGGCTTAGGTACATGGATAGATTAGGCTTTGAGGGTCTTCTGTTGTTCATGTATCCCAATTTTATTCTTTAGTGGATTATTGATCGCTTGAAGGGCGGCGAAGAGGTTTTACGCCGAGGGCTTCGGTTTCCTCTTCGATAACATATCGTTGTGTTGTTCTTGTGTTTGCATCTCTCTTCCCTTAATCTTTGCCATTTAATTTCTGCTGTGGATGTGATTTTATTTGGTTTAGATTGCTTATCAATTCTGTTATAAGTTTATGTTCATTTTCCGCATATACATTGTTTGATATTAAGTTTGAATTGGTAATTTATAAATTGGGGTCTAAACGTTCATTGTGTTTTACATACATATTAAACATTCACATATGTCCTAACATTTTGATTCAGAAAGACGATTATCATACTATATTAAAACATGATAGTATAGAATTCGATAGTTTTATATACAAAACGCAGAGTAGATAATTGTTGGATATGTCCCATAGGAAATTAATTAAATTACGTTCAATCTCTGTTTCAAACATATTAAGGCTTTATATATCTTCGATACTTCCCTGTCACGAAGCTGACATTTCAAGAACGAACCCGATAACAGTCACGACTCACGAGTCAAAATCCATTAACAACAAACTACCACAAATCTTATCAATGTGCCAAACGCAATTGGAAATTTGAATGCAAATGAAAAAGGACGTGACATGAAAAAGAAAACCATAGTAAAGATATGCATATATACCCGGAATGGGTCTACCAAATTCAAGAGATAAAACTTGCCTCGTGTGCACCATGTCCGAGTAAAATTTTACGTCACTTTTACAGTTTTCGTAGGGAATATATATGAAATTCTTAGATCTATAAAATGTTGGTAAGGCTTTATGTATCTTCGATACTTCCCTGTCACGAAGCTGACATTTCAAGAACGAACCCGATAACAGTCACGACTCACGAGTCAAAATCCATTAACAACAAACTACCACAAATCTTATTAATGTGCCAAACGCAATTGGAAATTTGAATGCAAATGAAAAAGGACGTGACATGAAAAAGAAAAACCATAGTAAAGATATGCAGATATACCCGGAATGGGTCTACCAAATTCAAGAGATAAAACTTACGTCGTGTGCACCATGTCCGAGTAAAATTTTACGTCACTTTTACAGTATTAGTAGGGAATATATATGAAATTCTTAGATGTATAAAATGTAAAAATAGAGAAAAAAAAAATGGGCCCAAAGAAAACAATCACACAAAATAATATTATATGATTCAACAATTTGCCTATGTGCACAGAATAGAAGTAATTTTACCATTCATAAGAAAAATACAAGATGTGGCAATACATTTTTTTTTCCCCTCTCAAAACAACACAGAAAACCTTAATCTAAAAATAACGGTATTTCTATTTAGCACAGAGGATTCACAATGTGCTAAAAAAATAGACCAAAATCAGTCCAAGCCTCAAAAGATCTCACATTAAAAATCGTAGCATTTTTATATCAGGTCAGCTCATAATTTGGATTAAATACAATTAGGCTCTACATAGCCCAACAGTCTCAACATTGTCAACACTTTTAATACATATCCATCACAACAATCCACCATCAAGCATAAAAAATAAAAAAATAAATAAAAAAAAAGGTTTTGTGTCGCAAGAATATATATGTAATATATAGGGTCTATTTGGGATTCGTTTATTTTGCTGAAATTAAAATTTTTTTGTTAAAAGTACTGTAGATAAAAGCAAATGTTAGTTGAAATAGTATAATGAGACCCATAAAAAGTACCAAAACGTACAGTAAGACATATAAATCTTTAGAAAAAATAAACTTAATAATAAAATAATAAAATAAATTGACAAAAAATAAGCTAGCTAAACAAACACATATATTCTTGCGACGCAAAACAATTCTCAGCAGAAAAAAAAAAAAGCGACACAAATTTCCACAAATTTCCATGCATGGACCACCCATGTAATATATATGACATGGACCACCAGTGGTGCTATATATGAATGAAACTGTAATGAATTCTTTACCAAAAAAAGAAAAAAAAAACTGTAATGAATTGAAATTGAATCATGGACCACCCAATTAGGAAAAAAAAAATAAAAATAAAGTTTGATGTACAACGGTACTATCAAATGCCCGACGCAACCTACACTCTAGCTGGGCAATCAATAAAAGGAACTCGTGTCCAATCAAAAAATAAATAAATGTGGGCCTTCCTTCTTCGCGCGCGCGCGCGCGGGGGGGGGGGGGGGTGGGGGTGGTGTGGGGAGAGAGCTTAGGGACCGTTTGTTTTTGTGTTTCTATCACTCATAATTCTATTTTTTTCACACATAACTTTATTTTCATTATTTATAACTCAAAAATGGTGAGATCCACGAAAAGAAAACTTGTTTGGATTTGTTTTCAAGTTTTGTTTCTATAATTCAATTGTCTAATTTTTGAGTGATGAGTTATGAAAACTGAAAACACATTTTAATATGTTTTGGAAACCCCACATCTTAGTATGTTTTGGAAACCCTTCGGCCGCAACCTTTTTTTTTTTTTTTTGAAACAGAACTGAGTTAAGGTGCCAAACGGGTGGGGTATAAGAAATTGGGGTATTTTAAGTGATGAGTGATGAGTGATGAGTGACAAAAATTGAGTGAGGAGTAATGAGTGATGAAAAAAAAAAAAAAAACCAAACAAAACCTTAATTACATAAAAGAGAGAGTTTGGATGAAGTTGCAAGGTAGGGAATGAAAGTTATTATCTTAGACTGAGCGTGAGGTGTTACTAAAGTCAGTGATCCAAGCTATCCCAACTTTTACTATGAGGTGTTTTAAATTACCTTTGGGTCTATTTCACGATATAGAAGCACTAATAAAGAAATTTTGGTGGGGATAGTGGGGAGATCGAAGAAAAATACATTGGCTGAAATGGAATGAGTTGACAAAGTCTAAGATGGAGGGTGGAATAGGCTTCAGAGACCTGGCTAGGTTTAATGACTCGTTATTGGCAAAACAAGCATGAAGATTACTTCATAATGAAAGTTCTCTTTTTTATAAAGTGTTCAAAGCTCGCTTTTTTCCTGATTGTTCTATTATGGAAGCAAAAGATTCAAGGTCTGGTTCCTATGCTTGGACTAGTATTTTGAAAGAGAGGGATGTTATTCAGAGAGGTGCCTATTGGCGAATTGGGAATGGAAGATTAATAAAGGTTTGGCAGCACCATTGGCTATCAATAAAGCACCCACCAAAGGTTAGTTCTCCGTTCGTGATATCTTTGGAAGGGATAACAGTTGAAGATTTGATTGATCCTGAGTCGAGACAATGGAATCATGAGCTGATTGATGGAATTTTTGTACCCCAGGAAGCCAAAATAATAAAGAAAATCCCTTTAGCAAGAGTGGGGGCCGATGACACTTTGTACTAGCCTTTCACTCATGATGGGAATTACTCATGTAAATCGGGCTATCGATTTCTGAAATCATAATCGGAAGCGGAGGGTCAGGATGTTAAGCCAAATCTTGATAAGGAACTTTGGCAGGGTGTATGGTCTCTACATGTCCCAAATAAGGTGAAGAATCTCTTGTGGCGAGCTTGTCATAATTCTATGCCTACCAAAGCTAACTTGGTACGTTGGACTGTCATTAATAGCCTCACATGTAATTGGTGCAATTTAGCTCCAGAGGATCAACTTCATGCGCTTTGGTCGTGTTCAAAACTTGATGAGGTATGGTCGGATTCTACATTATGGGGTTTTCGTGGGATTACACAGTTTGGGACTTTCAAGGAACTAGCAATATGGATTTTCTAGAAGCAAGCTAGTCTTGATCTTTTTGCCATGATAGTGTGGTTTGTCTGGACTCAAAGAAACCAAATCAGGCTTCATCAACCTTGTTGCAGCACCCACCACATGGCCTGGGTATCGAAGGAGCGCCTTGGGGAGTTTCATGCAGTTCAACTAATACCAAAAACATGAGTTTCACAACTGTTAACGTGTATAGTGTTGTGGGCTTTAAGCCCAACTAGATTACCTGTATAACACACATTTTTGTACTACATTCTTACTTGTACTGCACTCATATTCCTCTTATATAAAGGTATTCATGTATATTCTTTCACTAAGAAATACAATAATACAGATTTCAGTATTTCTAACATAGTATCAGAGCCACTGCTCTGACCTTTTCTTAGCAGTCTTGTCTTTATTGGTGTTACTCCATTCTCAACATCATTTCCGCTGTCACAACAGTTGCCGTAGCCTCTTGACCGCGTTGACTTTGACTGGACCGTTGACTTTAACCTTTAACTTTTCTCTAGGGTTGACTTTTTGCAGTCCAGGTGTTCCTTACCCAGTTTTTCGTGTAGATTTCATTTTTGCATATTTTACTTCTAAATGAAGAATAAGGATAGGCCTTCTTCTTGTTGCAATAATCGTTGCCGACAATCCAGTAAACGTTTTTGCAGTTTTTGCAAACGTCTTGGCCACAATATTGAGACTTGCTATCATCGCAACAAATTAGCTGTTTCAATTTCTGCTGCTACTATAGCTAACACTGAGAGTGTCTAACCAATGGCTCCCGTCTCTGCATAGTCTCAGTCTTTTGGATCCACTTTCACCATTTTCAAAGATGACCTTATAAACATCATTGCCAATGTTATTTGTATGGTTGGTAATGCATCTTATTCCTCTTCTCTCTCTGCTTTATCTGGTATATCTCCTGCCTCTTGGCTTATGGATTCTGCTTATTGCAATCACATGACATCTCACTCGTCTTTATTTTCTGACCTTAAACTTGCACCCCACCCTCTTAATATTTGCACAGCAAATGGTTCCACAATGTCTGGTCATAATATAGGTTCCGTTTCGACCTCCAACCTCTCGGTTCTTAAGGTCTTTAATGTTTTTTTATACTTCTTACAATTTATTTTCTTTAGGACAATTAGCTGAGTTGGGTTATCGCATTATCTTTGATTATTCTGTGTGTATTGTGTAGGATCCGAGGACGGAACATGAGCTTGGTACCAGTCCCAGAACTGGGCGTATGTTTCCTGTGGACAACCTTCGTCTTCCATTTGTTGTTGCAACTGCTACTGTTTCTTTTATTCCTTCCCTTTCACTTTGGCATGCCCGACTTGGTCACGCATCTTCTTCTCGGGTTTAAGTATTGGCTTCTAGAGGTCTGCTAGGTTCAGTGTCTATAGAAAATTTCGATTGTGTTTCATGTCAATTAGGAAAACAACTAGCTTTACCTTTCAATACTAGTGAATCAATATTCATTGATATCTTTGACCTTGTTCATCTTGATGTTTGGGGCCTTCCTCTGTCTCTAGTATTAGTGGATCTCGATATTTTGTTATCTTTGTTGATGATTAATTTCTCTATAGCTGGATTTTTCATATGAAACATTATTCTGAATTATTGCAAGTATATTGTAATTTTGCAAAAATGGTTAAAACTCAGTTTTCCAAACGCATCAAAATTTTTCGATCTGATAATGCTCTTGAATACACTCAATATGCTTTCCAAGCTATTTTGCATTCCTATGGCACTGTTCATCAACTAACTTGTCCAGGTACCTCTCAGCAAAATGGTAGAGCCGAATGAAAACTTCGTCATATTCTTGACACTGTTTGTACTTTCCTTCTCTCTACCAAAGTTCTTGCTCATTTTTGGGGCGAAGCTACACTTCATGCTGTTCATGTTATTAATCGCATTCCCAGTCCTGTCATCTAAAATCAAACTCCATATGAGCGCCTTTTTGGGTCATCTCCAGATTATCATCACCTTCGCACCTTCGGTTCTACCTGTTTCATTCTTCCTCAGTCACATGAGCATAACAAACTTGAGCCTCGGTCAAGGCTTTATTGTTTTCTTGGCTATGGTGAAACTTAAAAGGGGCATCAGTGTTATGATCCTGTTTCTCATCGTCTTCGTATCTCCCGCAATGTTGTCTTTTGGGAATATCGCCTCTTTGTCAAGCTCTCTCACTTCTGTGCCTCCTTATCTTCCTCTTATTTCTTAGATCTTTTTTCAGATGAGGCACATATTCCTTCTGTAGCTACTCTTGATCCTCCTGTAGTTGCTCCTGATTCTTTTGTATACTTCTCTGTCTAACCACCAGATATCATTGATTCCTTTCCTAGTTCACCCTTTAATGAACAGGTGGAAGATGAACAGGTCGAAGACGAGCTACCCAACCCCAACCCTGAGCTTGGGTCCCTTCCTCCTGCTTCGCCTGAAGATCTTGCACAAGACATCCCACCTTGTCACTCAACTCGGGTAAGATCCATTCCTGCACATTTACTTGACTATCATTGTTATATTGCCCTTACTACACTGCACGAGCCTTAAACCTATTGTGGCTTCCACTGATCCTTTATGACATATTGCAATGAAAGAGGAACTTGATCCATTATCTAAAAACCATACTTGGGATTTGGTGACACTCTTCCCTGGGAAATCTGTGGTTAGTTGTAAGTAGATCTACAAGATTAAGACTTGTTCTGATGGGTCCATTGAGCGCTACAAAACTTGTCTTGTTGCAAAAGGTTTTACACAGGAGTATGAGATTGATTATGAAGAGACCTTTGCTCCGGTTGCTCGTATGGATGTCAAAAATGCATTCCTTAATGGAGATTTAAGTGAAGAAGTTTATATGCAATCTTCTCCTAGTCTCTCTGTTGAATCAAATAAGGTTTGTCATCTTCGATGTGCACTTTATGGCTTTAAACAAGCTCCACAAGCTTGGTTTGCCAAATTTAGCTCTACCATCTCTCGCTTGGGTTACATGGCTAGTCATTATGATTCTGCCTTATTTCTTCGTCGCATTGACAAAGGCACTATTTTACTTCTCCTGTATGTGGATGATATGATCATAACTGGTGATGATCTCAGTGGTATTCAAGAACTCAAGAATTTTCTCAGTTAGCAGTTTGAGATGAAAGATCTTGGACATCTTAGCTACTTTCTGGATCTTGAAATCACTCATTCTATAGATGGACTTTATATTACTCAAACCAAGTATGCCTTTGAACTCTTGTCTCAAGCTGAACTCACTGATAGCAAGACTGTTGACACTCCAGTTGAGTTTAATGCGCATCTAACTCCCTCAGGGGGGAAACTATTGTCTAATCCCTCCCTTTACAGACGCTTGGTTTGCAGCCTAGTTTATCTCACTGTCACTTATACAGACATTTCCTATGTTATTCACCAGGTGAGCCAGTATTTGTTTGCTCCACGATCGACTCACTATACTATTGTTCTGCGCATTCTTCGATACCTAAAATGCACTCTCTTCTATGATCTTTTCTACTTTGCTCAGTCTCCTCTTATTCTCCGTGCATTTTCTAATGCTGATTGGACAGGAGATCCCATTGATCGCAAGTCCACCACTGGTTATTGCTTTCTTTTTGGTTTTTCTCTGATTTCTTGGTGAAGCAAGAAACAAACTCATGTGGCCTGCTCTAGTACTGAAGCAGAATATCGTGCCCTTACTGATACCACATCTAAGCTATTTTGGATATGATAGCTTCTAAAAAACTTAGGTGTGTCTACATTCTCTGCTACTCCTCTTTATTGTGACAACTAGAGTGTCATTTATATTGCTCACAATGATGTCTTCCATGAACGGACTAAACACATCGAGATTGATTGTCATTTTATCCATTATCATCTTGTCCATGGTGCTCTTAAACTGATCTCAGTCTCCTTTAAAGATCAACTTGCAGGTATCTTCACCAAGTCACATCCTAAGGTTTGCCTTCGTACTTTGGTTAACAACCTCAAGTTGGTCTTACATCCACCTTGAGTTTGAGGGGGGCTGTTAACGTGTATAGTGTTGTGGGCTTTAGGCCCAACTAGATTACTTGTATAGCACACATTCTTGTACTACACTCTTACTTGTACTGTACTCATATGTCTCCTATATAAAGGCACTCATGTATATTCTTTCATTAAGAAATACAATAATATAGATTTCAGTATTTCTAACAACAACCACGTGTGCGGTGGAAACCATACACTCTTACTTATACTGTACTTATATGCCTCCTATATAAAGGCACTCATGTATATTCTTTCACTAAGAAATACAATAATACAGATTTCAGTATTTCTAACAACAACCACGTGTGCGGTGGAAACCACCTCCTAAAAATTTGGCTAAGATAAATTTTGAAGGAGCCATTTTTTCCGAAGCCAATAAGTCTTGAATTGGCTTGGTGGTTCGGAATAGCCAAGGCTTGGTGTTAGCTTCTTGCTCGCAGTAATTTCCACAAGCTTACTGTCCTTTGGAGATTGAAGCTATGGCCACCGCTAAAGCTTTCCAGTTTGCATGTAAGATAGGTATTTCTAATGCTGTTTTGGAAGAAGATTCATTGCTGTTGATTTAAGCTCTGAGATGTGGTACTAAAAATATGTCCCCTTATGGTCTACTCCTTGAAGATGTCCAAGTTTGTTGTACTTCATTTACTCAATTACATTACTCATATGTTAAGAGAGAAGATAATAAAATTGCTCATAGTTTGGCTAGATTTGTAGTTAATGTACCAGATTTTTTTGTGTGGATGAAAGATGTTCCATCACAGTCTACTTCTATACTTCATATTGATTTAGTCGGTTTTTCTCAATTTAAGCAGAGTTGTCTTTTCCCTAAAAAAAATTAAATAAAAGGAATTCGTGCATAATGGAAACGTACACATGGTCTGCAAGCTCAGCATCCTTGTAAAGATAATGGTAGATATGGCAAACTAGCATTAAAAATTCTTTTATTATTATTATTTTTATGGAATTTTTTTTATTAAATTTAATACAAATAGAAGAAAATGGACTTCAGGTTGACAATTAACTTTAAATTAAAATATCAACAATTATGAGCATAATTTTGTTTTTTTTGTAATTCAATAGTTACAACAATTGGGGGGTTTTACACCCCAATGTTAATACTCAAAAGATGGCTTTACTCGAGTATGGGTACCTAAAATTTTTTGTCAACTATGAATAGTATGTAAGGTTGTATATATACAACCTTAGTGTTAAAAACATGTATTTTAATGGATTGAGAGAGGAAGAGAGGAAAAAAGGGAAGAGAGTGATGGGAGAGAAGAGAGAGAATTGATTTGTTTATATTATTTTAATGAGTTGTATGTAAAAATAAAAATTGAGATGTTGAGTGAGTTGTAAAATAAGATAGTAAAATAGATAAAATAGGTTTTGAGGTTGTATAATAGACACTTTTTTGCATCCCTGGATGCTAATGCTTTAAGTAGCATGGAATAACTTGTAAGCGACACAAAAAGCCATTTTAGTTACATAGGTGACAATGTTTGCAAAAAACATAAACACGAGAGAAATGATTTTTGGAGGAGATTCTTTCATACTAATGCTAGCTCTAATGAAAAATAGATTAGACTTGTCCACACTTAGATTGCATTTGGACACTTGAATTTGGATTTTAACTTAAAGGATTTGGGATGCTTGATTCTGTATCTACATATATTAAAATTCCTTATTTGGATCAATTGTTTACATAGAAGGATTTGAAATTCTAAAATTTTAAATCTATTGTTTGGATGCTATAAAAACATATACCTTTGAATTTGAAATCCTCACTCTTCCAAAATGAACAAAATACCCTTAATAGGGGTATTCAAGTCATTTTGTTTGGTTTTGGGAGAATGATATTATTGCCATTTTAGAGGTTGGAAGGTATTTTAATCATTTGGAGCTTTTAAGAGTATTATAGCATTTTTTAGTTATTTTGGGAGAGTATGTTGATCATTTGAAAGGTTTGGGAGTATTTATGCCATTTTAGAGGCTTGAGATATTTGAGTCATTTTGGAGCTTTTAGGGGTATATTGTTCATTTTTGTGATTTTAGGATATTTTAGTCATTTTAATGGTTTGGATGGTATTTTGGTCATTTTGAGTTTTTGGGGTATTTAAGTCATTTCTTATGTTTTGGAAGCACTTTGATCATTTGGTGTGCGTTTGGGAAGCGCGTTTTGCGCTTCCCAGACGCGTTTTGCGTTTTGCAAATTTTTTTTTTTTTTTTTTTTTTTTTTTTACTTTTCAGCTTTCCCAGACCATTTTTCACTGTTCATCACTGTAGCGGCTACTGTTTATTGAACAGTAGCCGCAAACCTTGACTTTTCAACCCAAAATTACTGTTCACGGACCCACAATTTTCACTTTTCAGCAATTTTTTTTATTAAAAATGGGTCCCACGGTACTATTTACACATTTAAAAATTATTTTGCTACAGTGTTTCAGTTTTCAGTTTTCAGCTCTATCCAAACGGACCCTTGAAAGGTTTAGATTTTAGAGTATTTTAGCCATTCTGAAGTCTTAGAGGTATTTTTATAGTTTTTGAATATTCTAGTCATTTTGCAGTGTGGTTAGGGATTTCTAAACTTCAATGGGGTTAGACGGTAAGATTCAAAATCCTTAGTAAATTTGGTCAAATTCAAATCCTGACTTTTAAAAATATCTACACCAAATTATTTGAATTTAATAACTCATATCCAAATCCACGTTACATAAATTCTTCTATTCAAGGCACCACTAGGAAAGACATTCTCTAGATCACCAAAAATAAATAAATAAATAAATAAAAGGCAAGACATTCTCCCAAAAAAAAAAAAAAAAAAAAAAAAAAAAAACACTTCAAGTCATTTCAAGATCGGCACATTGATTTATATTCTCCAAACGTGTTAATCCCCCTTTCCATATTGTCAGTCATTTCATGTCCAATTTTCAATAGTCAATATCAAATTCAATGCTTTTGTCCTTACAGCTGAGTGGAGATTTTTATGTGATATTGTAGTGGCACTTTGATTATGCACTGAAAATTATTACAAATTTACTACTCGCTGGCACAAATTGAAATAATAATATGTTGTTCTTAATCAAAAAAAAATAATATTATGTTGTTTGGCTATACTTAAAAATCATTATAGGAAAAAAAAGGAGCCATAAGAAGAGCACATGGCCAAGAAAGATAGTGTCGGGGAAGAAATCAGAAAATGGTCCAAAAATAGGGATAGACACTTAAATTTGTATGTAGAGCTGTGCTCGAGCTTCAAGCTCCTTGTTTTTCTTACTTTTTTGCCTTTCAATCAAATTTGTTGACTTTATCGGATTAAGATATTTCTAACCTGACATGTCGAACCAATCCACATTAGTTGGATTGAGTCAAGTTGGCTTGGTGAAACGTGTTAAAATATATTATACTTCGTAAAAAATTAAGCTTTCATTACAATTCATATAATTTGTCTAAATTATATTTCAAATTTTCATATTCATTCGAAACAAAATTTTAAAATACCAAAATTAAATCAAATGAAATTAAAAAAAAAAAAACAGTATAATAAAATAAACTTATATATATATACATATATATGGTAGGTTTGATTGAGTCTAATAGGTTGAAAAACTATTGATTTGAACCCTATTTGACCCAATGTTTCAAATAAAATTCTTACTCATAAAAATTTATATTTATGAAATGACCATCATGCAAAGAATACTCAGAGGTAATGCATACATTTACTTATTTAAAAGCTAAAACTTCTTTCAGTCATTATAAACATTATTTTCTTAGTTATTACAATTTACTACTCATTCGTTCAGGTACGTTAAGATGCAAGATAGTGATCATAATATCTTATAATGAGTAAAAGATGGTTGGCTTATAACGAGAACACCATATGATCTGGTTCCATTCCACCTTCATAGGTGGCCTAACCAAATTAATACGTGTCGAATAAATTGTTATGACATTAAATGACGAGTTGGTTGGACATGTGAGTTAATTTTTTTTTTTTTTTTTTTGAAAGGGGACAGGTGAGTTAATTAAACCATTGTTTTGGAAGTATTTAATTCTCAACTGTCTGATAGCAAAAAATTTGGTTAAGTTTTCAATTTTTTTTTTCCTAACCATTAGACAAAACTCAATCTTTGAGATTACTCTGGTTAAATATATTAACAACACGATGTATTATACCATGTTATATGTGTTAGAGCATATGCGAAATGAGAAATATAGAATAAGAATATCAAAAACACGAGGAATACGTGGTTCAGTTGCTTGTCCGCCTATATTTACGGAGAAAACTTTTAGAAACTACATCTTTATTATGTAAAAATATAGTATAATAATCTATGTTATAATGAACTTTAACATGAGTACAAATAAGAGTAGACTTGAACCTATTACATTGAGTTAATATATCTAATATACCTCTAACAATCCTAAATAAGAATCCAGCTACCGACTTCAGAGTGTAAATATAAAGCATAGCAGTTTGTTTTGTGCAATAAATAGCATTAATACTCTGTTGATATTAAAAAAAAAAAAAAATAGCATTAATAGCCGCCTTTATGGTTTTGTACTATAAACTGAATGGAATTCATTTCATTTCGTTCATAACAAAAAAAAGTCATTTCATTTCCTTATATTCTTTCATTTTAAATTCGAAATTGAAAGAATCCCTAGAAGAGAATTCTAGAGCAATGCTTCACTTAAAAATGGAACATTTTTCTTTATCAACCAAGTTCTTCTTTCTTTCTTTTGTTTTTGCTGTTTTGTGTAGCTCAGAAGCTGTTATTCAGATACCAGATAATGAGACAGTTCCAGCAGTCATTATGTTTGGAGACTCCATCGTTGATACAGGCAACAACAATGGTCTTCCATCAGTGGTGAAGTGTGATTTTCCTCCTTATGGGAGAGACTTTAATGGAGGAATGCCAACGGGAAGATTTTCAAATGGAAAGGTTCCCTCGGACTTCTTAGGTTATTTGAAAACTCTCTCTCTCTCTCTCTCTCTCTCTTTTCTAAAGCTATTTCACTACCATTTTATAGGTCATGGTGACATGGTTTGACGAGATAAAGATTTAAAAGTATACTTTGAAACTTCATATTTAATAGCTTTGTGACTATTCTATGTCAAACCATTTTTGTTGGTTTTTTTTTTTTTTGGGCTTCAATAGAAATATTAGGGTTTAAATCTTCTCGTTCCACTTAATATATACATATAAACTTTTTCACTAATTACTAAATCTAAGATTCTCTATAAACTCTTTGAGATTTCACATGAAATCAATGAAATTATAATTAATGCATCTTTAACTCCAAAAAGTGAGGAAACATGTTTGCTCTCCGAAATCCACGTCCAAACGAGTTATAGCGTAGGAAAAATAAGATTGTGGTACTCAATGGGTGCATGTCTAATATATGAACGGAAAAGCATAAATTATCAAGTCATCTTCTTAGGTTGTTGTTGTCTTTCTCTCTTTATTTATATATATATATATATTTATTGCCTTTAAATATATAAGAAATGTTATATTCACAACATTTTCATAACAAATTTTAAGTGGTAGGTTATTATTTGTAGTTATAGGTGGGCAAAAATGTAATATTTAGGTTATGTATTCAAATTAGAATCAATAACAACTTACTACTTATAATTTGTTATAAAAGTGTTGTGAAGTTATTGTTCATGTAACATTTCTATAAATATATCTGGTAGATAAACTCTTTCTATAAATTTCGTTTTTAAAAAAAAAAAATTGGCCTATAATAAGAGATTTTATTGGCCTAACATGTATTACAACACAAGATATAAAGGCTGTATAGTAAGACTCCGATTAACACATAATCTATACAATTTTTATTATTATTATTTTTTAGAATAAAATCTATACAAGAAATTCACACTTAAAGACGGGGTGTCCGAGAGTCCTACCTACATTTTTTTTCCTTTCTCAAAAAAAAAGAAAAAAAAAAAAGAAAAAAGGAAAAAAAAAAAGGAGGTAGGACCCTTCCACACCTCGTCTCCACGCAAATTTTAAAGGAAAAAAAATGGAAGTAGGACTCTTCGACACCTCGTCTCCACGCATATGGACCTAACACGTTACGAAAGTAACGAAACTATATTTTTTTGCTGAACAAAGAAACTATGGTTCGTTTGATAGAATATTTTAGTAATATATTTTCAGTTTTTAAACAATATTACACGTATTTTTATATATTTTTTTACATATACATATTTCAAAAAAATACAAATAATATTATTCAAACTACTCTACCAAATAGCCTTATACCTTTATGCTATTCTAGAATATCTAACTGTTTATTTTTCTAAAAATAAAAAATAAACTTAAAAGTTTTTCATTCTAAGAAAAAAACAAATTTTTTTTTTAAAAGTTATTACACGGGGAGACCATCCCTACCAAAATCCAAGCCGAATCAATGTAAAGATCTTCAACATTAAAAAATTGAACCAACTGGCTTTATTTCATTTAAATGCTGGAGGTGAAATACTGAAATTCATGAATTGAATTCGTTTTTTATTTATTTATTTATTTGGTATGTATTCAGAAAAAAAAATATGTAAAAAAAGTTTCTGACATCGATGACAATTGTCAGGCTTGGTTTAGTGACTTTAGTCTAAAGTCCATATCTAACCTCAATTCGTGCTGACACACAAGCCCAGGTTCATTTATTGTGATTTCGATGAGTCAAGAATTTATGATCCCATCAAACGTTTTTAACGTGTACGATTGTACCAAAGCATTTATGTTACAAAAATAAAGGCAGGATTGGTTAGTTAGTTTGAGTAATGTTATTTGAGTGTTTTTAATATATATATAGGTAAAAAAATGTGTTGGAATGTGTAAAAAATTATTTAAAATGTGAAAATTGTTGTTTGAGTTAGTTAACCAAACGGATCCAAAGACATGTGTATTTAAATAATAGTTTTTAATTTTTTAAAAAATATGTGTAAATAAAAAATATGTTTAATATTATTTAAAAATTAAAAACATGTGAATAATCAAAATAAAAAATATTACCATTTACATGCTTTCCTACAAAATTTATTCGTTCCAGTGAACAATTGGTATCAGTTCACTTGTTGGGAAGACGACACTTTTGGAAAGGACTTTGATTCAGAATTATAATATATTGGGTTTAGATATTTTTAAGATATTTGTTAATAAATTATTTTATCGAAATTTTGGTATTATTTTTACATAAAAATAAAGTATTATAAAAAAAAATCATTTTTTTCCTATAAATTTTTTTTAAAAATATTTTATATAGGTTAACAATACCTTAAAACGATCTCTTAGAGCTGTCAGTGCATTTCTTTTGTCTCATTTTAATCAAACTCTTTCAAATCAATAATGATAATAAAAGTTTCAAGATTCTGTGTTTGGACTTAATTATGTCATATTAATTTTTTAACTCTTTTATTTATTTTTTATATACGAGACTTTCACTCTCACACACACGCATATGCCTAACTGTAACATTACAGGCCTCTAATCCAATCAATGGTTAGCCTCTCATAGCAGAAAGTTTCCAAATATAAAATTCATTGGGATTTGTAGGTCAAGTGTGAATAATTAAATCGAAAATTTAAAATTGTAATTTGGAAGCATATGATTTCAAATCGTTGAACCAAACGAGTCGAAACTCCTAAGTTTCAAAATCCTAAATTGGTCATTGTGTTCCTTAGAGTTGTTCTTTTTATTTTCATCATTAAAATAATTCAATATGTAATATAATTTTTCTTCTTCCCCTCCCCTTTTTTTAGTGGAAGAATTGGGAATTAAAGACCTCCTACCAGCTTATAGGGATCCAAGTTTGCAACCCAAAGATCTCTTGACAGGTGTAAGCTTTGCATCTGGTGGCACAGGATACGATCCTTTGACACCTCAAGTAGTGGTATGCACATTTTAGACTCTCATTTCTCTTATAGTTCGATAGTTACAATGGTGATGAAAGATTTAAACTCTAAACGTCTTCGCTATAAATACTAAAAAGTGTCAGTTGAACTATAAGACTCTTATTACATTTTAAAAGGATTAAAAAAAAAATCATTATATAATCATTTTTTATATGATTCATTGTTTTTTCTTATACTTATTTTTCATTTTTTGAGTACATATAGTCAGCCATACCACTATCTGAGCAATTACAAGATTTCAAGCAATACATAGGCAAGTTGAAAGGAATTGTTGGAGAAGAGAGAACAAACTTCATATTAGCCAAAAGTGTAGTTTTTGTGGTGGCAAGCAGCAATGACATTGCCAATACCTATTTTCTTACTGGAATAAGGAAAGCCGAATACGATATTCCATCTTATGCTGATCTTTTACTCAATTCAGCTTCTAATTTCATCAAGGTAACTTTATCTTCTTTTTCTTATATTTCCCCCTTACAATTGGTGATATCCAAGTTCACTAGTGACATAGGCCCAAGTTAACAAAAAGGTATTTCATGCATTTGATGTTATAATCTTTGCTTTCACAACCACACACGTTAAAAATGAGAATACATGTATCAAATATAAATGATAATTATTGCAAGTTAATTTTTATTCTTACCTTAATAACAATTAACACCTATATATATATATATATATATAATATAGTGGTACCAAGGTGGAATAAATGATGTTTTTATTTTTTTTATATATAAATAAAAAATTAAGGAACTGTATGGACTGGGGGCACGAAGGATTGGTGTTTTCAGTGCACCACCACTAGGATGTGTGCCATCACAGCGACTTTTGGTTGGAGGTTCCGAAACTGAGTGTGCAAAGCTGCCCAATCAAGCATCACAAGTGTTCAATGATAAACTTTCTAGGGAGTTGGGTTACCTTAACAACAATTTGCCTAATGCAAAGGTGGTCTATATTGATGTCTACAACCCCATACTTGATCTCGTAACAAATCCAAAGAAATATGGTACTATTCCTTTCTCCTTTATAATTTTAAACAGTTTTTTTTTAATTTTTTTAATTTCTAATTTCTAATTTTATCTTATTTAGGATATCTAATATTTGGTATATTGTAAAATTCAGGCTTTGAGATTGCAAATAAAGGGTGTTGTGGCACTGGAACTGTAGAGGTAGCAATACTGTGCAACCAATTAGACCATCAGACTTGTACCGATGACTCTAAGTACGTGTTTTTTGACAGTTATCATCCTACAGAAAAAGCTTACAAGATAATTGTCAATCAGCTCATTACAAAATATATCTACAACTTCGCTTGAGATTGATGATTTTCCTCAACTCTCAATTAATTATCAACCAGACTTAGCAAATTCTTTTTGCTCTTATTGCAATGGGGATCGTCCTTTTTTCTTTATGAAATATTATTGGAAGTTGTAACAATTAATTAGTTCTGAAAGTTTCATTGAGCTTGACCCAAATAAAAGGGATTAGGTATTGAGTTGGGAGTGCCAATTTGTGGATACGGCCACGTGACGCCTCTCGGGAAGGGTTTTTAAGAAAAAGAAAGGTTTGATTTCGGGAGTATTTTTTTATTAGAAAAATCATGAGTCTTAAAAAAAGTTGAAGAGTCGCCACTTATTTTTTTTTTTTTTAAGGAAAACAAAACAAGAAATAAAAACATTTTCTTTTTTATTTGATTGACTCAATGGATAAGGAAAATGGTCTACGTCCACCAAGGATACGTCCACCAAGGATAAGTTCGGGGGTTGAATTACGCCGTGGGAAGGTATGAGGCAGCCTTGCACGCCCGATATGTCTACCGTTCTCTACTAAATAAGTAAGGACTATTTGATGTTCAATTAATCGTTCAATGGGGCACAATATTATTAATCGAATTCATTACACCAAATCAAGCAAGTAGTTGATTTTATGGCATGGTGGCCTAAAGCTAAATCATAAGACAAGATAACAATAAAAAAAGGAAGCAACAAGTTAATAACAAAACAAAATGATGACAAAGAAATTAACTGTTAGGTTCTAAGACTTTAGGAACTAATGTATTAGAACTTCAATTTGTATTATGTTGGCAAACCATGATCAAAACATTGAGTCTAGGTTTAGGCTTGCTCAAAATATGTTTATTTGTAAAATTGAAATCGAGTGATTGCAGAATATTGGACCAAATCTGCAAGGCTCGATCGATCGAAAATTAAACTCGATCGATCGAACTATGTGCAGATTTATTTTTCTGCAAAATTCCAGTTCAGCCCAAACTCTACTTAAACGTATTGGGTTTCAAGTAAAACACTCCTATATATAAAGGAAACCTTAAAACATTTTTAAGTGATTTTTAGAGAGATTAGAGTGCATCTTGTGCCTCTTTTTGTATTTAGGGTTTTGTACCCAAAAAGCTCTCTAAGGTTGCTTTCTATGCTGTGTGTGTGAATCTTCTGTGAGATCTAGAGGTGTTTGCCTTCATACATACTTAGGGTTTCCAAGGTTCAAAATTATGTCAAGAACTTGGTGATCATTCAGTTGCAGATTCAAGAGTTTAAAGATACACAAGCGGGAGTGCTTGTACTTCTTGGGAATCCAAAAAAGAAGTAGTCCGTGGACTCGGAGCTATCATGGGGTCGTGGTAGTAAGTTTCCTACTCGAGGTAGCAATAGGATGTTAGTGGTCTAAGTTGTTATTGTGTAAACTTCAATTCTTTCATAGTGGATTCAGTTTTACCTTGAGGATAGTTAGGTTAAATCATCCCCAGGTTTTTTACCGGTTTTTTTTTCCTGAGTTATCATATCTTGTGTTCTTTATTTTCCACACTTTACATTGATATAATATATTTGTGTTAACCTAGATATGATAATTTGACTAAGTTAATCACTTGGTTAATTAACTAGGTTAATCTGGTTGTGTTGTAAGGGGTCTAAAAACGTACATTAACAAGCAGGTCAAGGAATTGATATAACAACTACTATAAAAAGCATGTGTAAACTTAAACTCTTCCAAGTCATGATCTGAGCAACATGAGACGATTTCATTTTAAGGGAACTAGTGAGATTATACTTTTTTTTAAAGAAAAGAGTGGGGCTTAATCAGATTAACTTGTGACTTGGTTTTGATTTGAAGTAAAAAAAAATAAAGTATATTTTTATTTTTGTTTGTGGAGGCCGAAAACATAAAGGTTATTGGAAGCAAAGTGGGTCTAGGCAACTTGTAGATTAGCTACGGTGTGAAAAACTGTCTTTATCAAAAGCTTTCAATACATGGGTACACAAGAAGCCACATGCTAACATGATTTAACCCCAATTTTGACTTTTAACTTTCTTTTATTACAACCAAGCTTAGTTCTTTGGTCACAAGACAACCCAAGCTTCAAGCTTTAACATTCAGTTTGAAAAGAACATACCCAGCAAGACATCCAAGCTTCAAACGACTAAAACACGCAAGTATAAAGAGTGGAAAGGTTGAAAACATACCCAACAATTCCTTGGACGAGTTTGATGATGACTCCACTGAGACGAATGGCAATGACAATGGCGTTCTCTGAAGGATGGTCCTCCCAACACCACGACGCTCCACCGGTGATGGTTGACGGAGAGGTATTGAACTAGTTGTGTACAGTGTGGGTCGGGCTAACAGTAGGAACTTGGATGTTGGTCTTGTTCATTTAGGGCCAGATTTGTCCCCCGTTAGGACTGGGTTTTCTCCTAAGAAATTTCAATCTCTCAATGTTTTTTTTTTTTTTTTTTTTTTTGTGTTTTTTTGAAAGCTTTTTGAAAATTAGAATGCAAAGAGGTGTAATGAGAATGATTTTAGGAGATAAGGAAAAGACGGGTACATCTTAGTTTTGAAGTCCAGTGAAAATGGTGTCTCCCTTTTTTTTATTTTATTCTGTTCTGTTAGGTTCTAATAATTTAGGATCTAAATGTATTAGAACTTCAATGTATAATGTTGGCAAACCATGATCAAAACTTAGAGTCTAGATTTAGGCTACTCAAAGTGTTATACTGCATGATTTATTGGTGTAAATCTGTAGGGCTCGATTGATCGAAAATTAGACTTAATTGATCGAAACTCGTGCAGATTATTTTTTCTGCAGAATTTCCAACTCAGCCCAAGCCCATATGACGTGTAGGGTTTTATGTTTTGCTTCAAGTATAAAAGGAAAAACCCTAGCCACGTTTTAGATGTTGTTGATATGCTGTGTGTGTGAATCTTCTGTAAGATCTAGATGTTTTTACCTTCATACACACTTAGGGTTATCAAGATCAAGATTGATGTCGAGAACTTGGTGATCTCTTTAGTTACTGTTTTAAGAGTTTAAAGAAAACACAAGTAGGAGTACTTGTGGTTGCTGTGGATCAAGGAAAAAAAATAGTCTGTGGACTCGGAGCTGTCTCGTGGTCGTGGTAGTAAGTTTTCTACACAATGTAGCAATAGGATGTTAGTGGTCTAAGTCTTATTGTAAAACTTCAATTCTTTCATAGTGGATCTGTTTTACCTTGAAGATAGCTAGGTTAAATCTTCCCCAGGTTTTTTTACCGGTTTGGTTTTCCTGGGTTATCATATCGTTGTGTTATTTACTTTTCCACATTGTTTGCATGATATGATTTGAATGTATTTAACCTAGATCTTGTTAATGGACTTGTTAATCAACTTGGCTTAATATTAGGTTTACCAACTTGTGTTTTAAGGAGTCTAAAAACGTACAAGTGATATCAGAGCGGGTTAGCTCTAATATTTAGATCATTGATCTAAGAGTTGATCCTTAACCCCTGTTGTCATGGAACACAGTCATTCTCTTGTGATCCCACCTCACTTTGATGGGAACAACTACGCCTACTGGAAAGAAAGGATGAAAGCATTCCTGAAATCTATTGATGAAAGAGTTTGAAATTCCGTGGAATATGGATGGGAGAAGCTGACTACTCCTGTAAGTGAGTGGCAAACTTCTCAGAAAGAAGTAGCCGTTTTTAATAGCAAAACTATAAATGCTATTTTTAATGCTTTTTCTATCACTACAATAAATGTATTTTGAGCGACGAAAATTAGTGAGGAAATATTTTTTGTCGCTAAAAATACAGCTTTAGTGACGAAATTATAACATTTAGTGATGAAAATTATTTTTTATCGCTATTGTGATCTGAAAAATGGGCACCAGCGGAGGGAAACTTTGGCACAAGCTTAATTAATCTATAGCAACGAAATATTTCGTCGCTAAATGTTGAAATTTTTAGTGACGAAATATTTCGTCACTGTAAGTATTGCTGTGGATAGTATTAGGGACGAAAATCTTTTCGTCGCTATAAGGAAGAATTAGCGACGAAAATAGTCATCACTAGAAATGATAATAGTTTTGCACATCATTGTTTTAGCAACGAAATCAAAATTCGTCACTAAAAGTATGCTTTAGAGACAAAATATGAATTTTGTCTCTAAAAATATTTATAAAATCTGGGTTTTTTAGTGACAAAATTGACCTTCGTCACTAAAAACTTAAAAGCCTAATATCTTTTGAGACAAAGAGGAAGCAATAGCGACAAAAAAATTCATCGCTAAAGACCACTATAAATACTCCCATTAGTACGTCACACCGAGCTCATTTCAATACCCAATTAACCGAGCTCATTTCAGTCAAAAAAAAAAAAACCAAGCTCGACCCAAACCAAAAATACCTAGATTTTTAGAGAGCCAACCGTAGTATTGTTTTTATATTTGTGCAGATTTCTTATTGGTGGCTTTTAAGAGATTTACTTTTGGCATTACTTGAAGACATATGAGGACATCTTCCGTTAGTTCTAATTATATTATGCTACACCTTTTGTATTGTTATAAAACATCTTGAGTTATTGTATATGTTGCAAACAATTATTGTATGGAAGGAGTTTGAATTGGATACTTTTTTACTTGTGGAATGTATCGATCTTTCTTTATAAATGTGTTGTTGAAATAAATGTATTATTCAAATGTGAGGTTTTAATAATGTAATAACTGGTTATAGGTTAATATCAAAGCCATGAAAAAAATAAAAACAGAAAATAAGTTTTAGTGACGAATTTTTTGGTCACAAATATAGCAACAAAAAATTGTTTTAGTGACGAAATATTTCGTCGCTAAATGTAGCAAAATTTTGTAAGAAATGGTTTTAGTGACGAAAATTTTCGTCACTATATGTGCTTGGACTTTCTTAAAAATAGTTTTAGTGACGAGCTTTTTTGTCATTATATGTACCCGAAAATAGTTTTCGTGACGAAATTATTTATCACTAAATATGATTTAATAAACTAAAGTGTTTTTAGTGACGAAATATTTTCGTCACTGAATGGTGTTTTTAGTGAGGAAAACATTTAGCGACGAAACGTTTTCATCGCTAAAAGTTTTTTTCAAAAAATAAAATCGGACTTTTAGTGACGAGGTTTCAGCAACGAAATGAGTTTCGTCACTAAAAGTCCGATTTCGTCACTAAAGGTTCTTAGTGACGAAAAACTGGACTTTTAGTGACGAATTTTTTCGTCACTAAAAATACATTTGGTTGTAGTGTTTATATCCCAAGACTTTATTATACATGCAACCCCTTCATAAAATATTCGTAGTAATACAAAATCATGAATGTAGATTGCCACTTTGAAGATTACTACATCTTAATCCTTGAGTACCCGGTTTAATTCTTTAAAGTTATTCATCATATATTTATGAAATCTTATTTCATAAATATATACTTTAGTAATTACTTATCAAAGTGGTTAGGCCTAACTCTCTGAATAACTGAACCCATTAAACTTATCTCAAGGAAATATTTATATCTCCGTTAAGAGATTATGAATTCCATCTTGAGAATATATGTTCCATCAACACAAAATGTGGCTGCCTAACATACTGAGATTTTGACTATTACTTTAGATCTCACTCTTGATATATCAAAGCAACCTACACTCCATGATTAGGTCCATTATTCTCTCAGGATTAAAAGTTCATATAAATAGAAGTCGTGAGATTTATTATTCATTTGGCAGTCGTTAGGAGAATAATAAATCTCACAGTGGTCCAGTTCAATATGTCTTAACTCTTAAAACATGTCAACATATCAACTAGAAGTCTCCACTTCCATGATCAAGACAAATCATCTTAGTTGATATGTTATAGTCTTCGGAGATGAAATACCCAATTTCATCACCGACTACGAACTAAAATTCTGAGTTTACAAAGAACTTGTGATTTATATCTTCTGTGACTTTTCACATAAATCACATACTATACATCTCATGGACTATATGATAATGTCCGAATATTCATGTTACCATTATTTTAGATAATAATAAAACAAATTTATTAATCACAACACTAAGTCATACATAATGTCATATATAATAACGTACATAGCATCATACAATAGGATTTAAGGGCATTAATCCTAACAATCTTCCATTTGCCCTAAAGACTATTATGCACTAATTTAACTCCCATTCCTTTCAAATGTGACTCGAAAGTCCTTTGAGGCAAGGCTTTGGCAAAGGGATCTGCTAGATTATTTGCACTTTTAATCTTTGCCACCACTACATCTCCACGAGCAACAATGTCTCGAATGATGTGGTACTTTCTTTCAATGTGCTTTCCTTTCTTATGATTCATTGGATTTTTGGATTGTGCAACCGCTCCACTATTGTAGCAAAATAATGTAATAGGAACTTGCTTCATTCTCACTACACCAAGATCAGAAAAGAATTTCTTGAGCCAAACAGCTTCTTTTGCTGCTTCACAAGCAGCAACGTACTCAGCTTCTATGGTGGAGTCCGCAATACAAGATTGCTTAACACTCCTCCAAGTTATGGCTCCACCTCCCAAGGTGAAAACACATCCTGAAGTGGATTTTCTGAAATCTAGATCTGATTGAAAGTCTAAATCTGTATAGCCAATGAGAATTAAATCCTCACACCAGTAAACAAGCATGTAATCTCTCGTTCTCTGAAGATACTTGAGAATATGCTTTACAGCTTTCCAATGTTTTGGTCCTGGATTTGATTGATATCGGTTGACCATGCCAACTGAAAAACAGATATCTGGTCTAGTACAAAGCATGGCATACATGAGACTTCCTACTGCAGAAGCATAAGGAACTTGTCTCATCATATTTTCTTTCTCTTGAGTCTTAGGTCTTTGGTCATCAGACAGAGGAACTCCATGTCTGAAAGGAAGTAATCCCTTCTTGGAGTTTTGCATGCTAAACTATTCTAGAACCTTATCTATATATCCAGCTTGTGATAAGCCTAACATCTTATTCTTGCGATCTCGCTAAAACTTGATCCCTAGAATAAGCATGACATACATGAGACTTCCTACTGCAGAAGCATAAGGAACTTGTCTCATCATATTTTCTTTCTCTTGAGTCTTAGGCCTTTGGTCATCAGACAGAGGAACTCTATGTCTGAAAGGAAGTAATCCCTTCTTGGAGTTTTTCATGCTAAACTATTCTAGAACCTTATCTATATATCCAGCTTGTGATAAGCCTAATATCTTATTCTTGCGATCTCGCCAAAGCTTGATCCCTAGAATAAAGTTAGCCCCACCTAAGTCCTTCATATCAAATACAACCAAACCTTTATTGATGACATTACCCCTACATCATTCCTAATGAGTAGAATATCATTAACATAAAGCACTAAGAACATTACTACCTTATCTCGATGTCTTTTGTACACACATGGTTTATCAAGGTTTTGTTCAAAATCAAATGACTTGATTGCTTGATCAAATTTGATGTTCTACGACCTAGATGCTTGCTTAAGTTTATAAATGGACGTTTTCAACTTGCATACTATATCCTCTTGGTTCTTTGCTATGAAACTTTCTAGTTGCATCATATAGATTTTTTCTTTAAGATTGCCATTTAGAAAAGCAGTCTTGACATCCATTTGCCAAATCTCATAATCATAATGAGCAGCAATGGATAAGAGAATTCTGATATATTTAAGCATGACTACTGGCAAAAAAGTCTCATCATAGTCAATATCTTCTTTTTGTGTATACCCTTTTGACACTAGCCTTGCTTTAAAGGTTTCAACCTTTCCATCTACCCCCTACTTCCTCTTGTAAACCCATTTGCAACCAACAGGTTTAATGCCATTAGGCGTCTTTGCAAGATCCCAAACATGATTGGAATACATTGAATCTAATTCATATTTCATAGCTTGGACCTAATGATGTGCATCTATATCATTCATTGCCTCTTCATAGGTGTAGGGATCTGATTCAGCCTCTTTTGGGATAGCTTCATAAGTTTCTCCCAAACCTATAAATTTTATAGGAGGCCGAACAATTCTCCTACTATGATGAGGCACCTGTGTACTAGTAATCTCATGAGTAATGTCTTGTGGTGTATTTAATGCATCCACATTATCCCTAGTTTCATGCATTGGTTATTCTATTACAGGTTCATTCATTTTAGTCAATACAACTCTACTTCTAGGAGTAAAATTATTCATATAGTCATTTTTTAAGAATTTAGCATTTGTACTAACAAAAACTTTGTTATCCTTATGACTATAGAATAAATAACCCCTAGTTTCTTTTGGATAACCTACAAGCAAACACATTTCTGATTTTTGTTCCAACTTATCAGGCTTCCCTTTTAACACATGCACTGGACATCCCCAAATGTAGAGATATCTCATACTAGGCTTATGCCCACTCCACAATTCCATGGGTGTTTTGGGAATAGATTTTGATGGAACTAAATTCAAAAGATGTATAGCTGTATTTAAGGCATAACCCCAAAAAGAAATCGGTAAAGTTGAGTAACTCATCATGGACCTAACCATTTCCAAAAGAGTCTTATTCCTTATTTCTGCTACACCATTCTGTTGGGGAGTTCTAGGTGCAGTCAATTGGGATACAATCCCATTTTGAGTTAAGTAATTCTTGAAATCCCCAAGAAGGTATTCGCCACCATGATCAGATCGAATGACCTTTATGCGTTTACCTAATTGATTCTCAACTTCAACCCTAAACTCTTTGAACTTGTCAAAGGCTTCAGACTTCCGTTTTATTAGGTATATATAACCATATCTTGAGTAATCATCAGTAAAAGTGATGAAATACTCATAACCTCTTTTTGCTTGGGTTGACATAGGACCACATACATCCGTATGAACTAATTCAAGCAACTCTTGGGTTCATCTACATTTTGCATTAAAATGTCGTTTTTGGTCATTTTGCCTTCCAAACAAGATTCACAAATTGGAAATTCATCAAAGTCCAATGGCTCTAGGAGTCCATCTTTGATCAGTCTTTGAATTCTGTTTGGATTAATATGACCCAAATGCAAGTGCCAAAGAAATGCATCATTAGTAGAAGGAAACTTTCTCTTTAATGATTTTACACGAGAGTCATTATCTAATTTAGAATTATATAATTCATGCTTATCAGGAGTTAAAATATAAAGACCATCAACAATATTGCCAGAACAGATAAACATTTTACCTTTTTTATTACAATATTGTCTTTCAGGATAACACAATATCCATGTTTACCCAAATAAATTGCAGAAATTAAATTCCTATGAACATTAGGTACATATAAACAATCTTCCAATATTAAAACCCTAGACTCAAAGCATAAATTAAATACTCCAATAGCCACAACCGGAATTCTGCTCCCATCAGCCAAAGTAAGAAACAATTCCCTCTCATTAAGCTTTCTGGTCTCCTAGAACCCTTGCAAAGAATTACAGATATGATTAGTACAATCTGAATCCATACACTAGGAATCCGTGGGATTTTGTACTAAACATATTTCAAGGAGGAATGAACTTTTCATACCCTTATTATTGGCAGCCTTGAATTTTGGACAATTCCTCTTCCAATGTCCTTTCTCACCACAATGGAAACACTTTCCTTTGATCTTCTTTCCTTTGTTGGCAATCCCTAAGGAAATTTGTTTGCCATCTTGCTTGATGAAGTCCTTCTTCTTCTTCTTACCCTTGCCTTTCGACTTAGGTTGAGAAGTAGAAGTTTTAGCCATATTAGCATCAACATTAGAAGTACCAAGAATGCCTTCCACCACTACCAATTCATTCATTAATTCAGAAAAAGAATAAATCTTTTTGCTCATATTATAATTGAGTCTAAATTCCTTGAATGATTTCGATAGTGACTGGATTATCATATCCACTGGGGATTCTCCATCATTATCGGCTTCTAAAACTTCTAGTGTATTCAGATTAGAGATCATTGTAAGACAATGCTCCCTTACTGAACTGCCTACAGTCATTTTGGTTTTATAAATTTTCCTTATGGTTTCTTGCCTTGCAGAACGGCCTTGCTCACTAAACATCTCCTTCAGACTTAGCATAATGTCCAAAGCTAGTTCTACATCCTGCATTTGATGCTGTAGAACATTTGAGATAGATGCTAGGATGTAGTACTTGGCCATCTCATTAGATTTCTGCCAACAATCATATCACTGTTTTTCCTCAAGAGGAGCATCTAATGAAGGAAAGCTAGGACATGGTTGAGTAAGCACATATTTATGCTCTTCAGCTGTAAGAACAATGTCCAAATTTCTTTTCCAGTCAACATAGTTGGATCCAGTCAGTTTGTTTTGATTAAGAATAGTAACAAGTGAGCTAAATGATGTCATGATCAAATCTGAAAATAATAAACATGAATATAATAAGTAAACTGGACATTATCAATTTAGCATATAAACATATAGTATGGAAACTTAATAAAATCATAATATAATATACGCAATGACAACCTAATCCCATGTTTAAAATTCCTTGGAAGCAAGTAAATTATAAACACTATGATTGATTGAGAACTTTTCTCATTATTAGTGCTATCATGATAACTCTTATCAAACACTAATAACATGTCGTATTTCCTTTAGCCTCTAAGTAATAATGACATAGCTCCGAAGGGAGGTTAACATTAAACTTAGTCTATTGTACACTATTGACTGAATTCTATGTGAATAATTAAGTAACTCTACGGTAGCGTGGTTGTTCTTAATGTAAAAACATATATCATCCATCATTAAGAAGTTTAATTTGTAGTTCCATGAATTAAACACCCTCCAAAGGGAGCAAGGCATATACGCCAAAGCGAGGTACTTAATCACACTACTATAAACCGACAATGGAGGACGTGAGATGCAACCCTTGTATCTCTCTTCCACTAGATATTTTAAATTCAAGAGAATCTCTAATGTCGAGATTGCTCATACTGCATGGAATATTCTCCAAATTGTGCATGAAGGCATAAAGGCAGTTAAGATCAATAAGTTGCAGCAGTTAACAACTAGATTTGAAAGCATTATGATGTTTGATGATGAAAGTTTTGATGAATTCTATGCTAAGCTTAATTATATTATTAATTCTGCTTATAATTTGGGTGAAATCTATGATCAACCTAACATTGTTAGGAAGATTCTTAGATCCTTGACTAGAGATTTTAGACCCAAAGTGACTGTCATTACTAAGAGTAAGGATGTAGACTCTATCTCTGTTGACGAACTTGTAGGAACCCTCCAATCCTATAAGTTAGACCTACCCAAGACAAACAAATCCAAATCAATGGCTCTTAAGTCAGTTGATGATGTTGATAGAAATGGATTTGATGATAAATTTTCTTTTACAGAGATTGCTTATCTTGTCAAGAACTTTAGAAACTTTCTTAGGAACAACAACAAAAGGGCAAGAGGTAAAAACAATGCTGAACCTAGAAATGTTAAGAGGAATGAACCCACTAAATTGAATAATACTGATAAACCTAAAGAAAAAGTAGGTCAAACCTCTAATAATTCCATGGGTCAACAATGTTTTGGTTGTCAAAGGTATGGTCATGTGAAATCAGAATGTTCCACATTCTTGAAATCAATGGGTAAAGCTATGGCCGTAACTCTTAGTGATGATGAAGTTTCTGATCATGAGTTTGGTAGTGATGAGGATGGAAACTTCATTACTTTCACAGCTACTGCTGTAGTTGATGAAAGTGTTGTGGTTGATGAGAACCTTTCTGATGGGGAACTCTCTAAATGTGCTGATTTGCAAGAAGTTTATAATAAACTTTACAAGGTTGCAACAAAAGATGCTATAAATGTTGAATTAGGTCTGAAGAAAATCAATTCTCTTGAGCTTGATAAGAAAAATTTATTATTGAAATTGTTTGATGCAAATGAATTGATTGATAAGGTGAAGACTGAAAACATATTGTTGCATGATAAAGTTAAGAATTTGGAACTTGAATTATTTGTTGCTAGAGAACAAACAAATAGGTTTACTAGTTCTAAACTTGAACACATGTTGAGTATTCAGAAGTCTCTTTTAGACAAAATTGGTCTAGGTTTTGAAAATAACATCTCTGTGTCTTAAACTCATTCCACAAATTTTGTTTTTTCTTCTGAGCCCCCCAAGTGTGAAATTGTCAAACCAGTAGAAGTTACACCTTCTAAAAAGATTAGGGTTGATCTCAAAGAGTCTAAGCTTAAGACTCCTAACCCTCCTAAGGACAAGTTGCATGATAGGCCTGTATAGGTTTGTCATTTTTGTGGAAAGACTGGACATATTCATCCAAACTGTTTCAAGTTGCAAGCTACTAAATAAGTAAATAAGCCAGAAGTACTTGTGCCTTAAACACAAGATCCTGTGGTACTTATTGGTGAGTTGGTAAAGGCTTTAAACATTTATTCCAATCCTGGAGTTGCTCATCATTCTAATATGAATAATAATTCCAATGCTAGAGTTGCACCTAAAAGGTTTTGGATGCAAAAGACTCAATCTAATTGAGTCTTTTTGACATGGTCCTTGCGTTTCATCTTTCTACTCTTTGTGACCATTCTTCTTTGTTGTTTTGTTTTCTTTGTTCTTAGGATTTGCATTGCATAACATTCATGCATTTTATGATAGGTTGTTTTTGTTTTTGTTTTTCAAAAAAAAAAAAAAAAAGGAGGAAAATGAAGGAAAAATTTGTTTTGCATCATTTTTCTTGGATTTGTAATCAAGGCTGATCATATTATCTTTACATAATATGTTTATGTACCTTGTTTAGCTTGGATGAGCTTATTTTACTGCACCTTGCTAGTTTTAGCTTTGTAGTACATATTGTGTGGGAGTTGTTTATAATTTTTGATTACATGATCTTGATCTTGAAGTCACATACTTTTGATTGTAAGGACTAAAAAATTCTAAGAGAAATGCATAAATAACCATATCACTATTGTTTACTAGCCAATCATGAACACCTTAGTACATATTATATGATTTCGTGCTTGAGAAAGTGTAGCACATGCACACAATAAAAAACATAAGGTATAGCCTTAGTTTAAATAATAAAATTGGTGTGTACATTATTGGGCTATAATAAATTCAAAATTAAATAAAACTGGTGTGTACATTATAAGGCAAAACAAGAAACTTATATTATTGCAAGCTTGTTTTTTAGGGGATGTGAGAGTTATATGATGTATCTTTTTAGGTGATAGTCACTTTCAAACTTATGTGATGAATTTTGTAGAAATTATGATTGATTACTGTCTACTTATCACCTCGCATGTATCTTATGCTAGTGCTAGTTGCACACATTACACAAGTTATTCTTTGCTAAACTTTGCACGTGATATTGTGTGTGATCGTGTTGTGGCCATTCAAGATTAAAAATTCTTTGATTTTAATGCAAAATGTGTTTAATGATTGAGCTTTGAGGAAAAATTGATTGAAAATCTAGTTTTTGGGAGATCTGGGTTGAATATAAGTGTTTTTGAAAAACTTTTCATCTCATGTTCATGCATTTCATTCATGAAACAATGTGCTTTGAGAAGTTTCTACATTAAAATGCTTTGTTTTTCAAAAATATGTTTTTTCCAGATTTTTGATCGATCGAACCTGTTGCTTGACCGATCGAAAATGCGATAAAAGCTTTGGTTACAATTTGCCTAGCTCGATTGGTGCTCGATTGGTGTTGGATCGATCGAAGTTGCTCTTCGATCGATCGAACCTAATTTTCGACCGATCGAAAATTAGTCAGTGAGTTTTTAAAAAGAATTTTCTCTCACCTGTTCTTCACACTATTCAAATATTTTCAAAAGCTTTTTGACTTCTCTTGCTCGACCGATCCAAATCTTAGCAAAGTTTGTCGTTTTCTTCCAAAATTTTCGCAAGGTTTTTGTCATCTAGTACTTGTAAGTCACTGTTAACCTTTCTTTTTCAATTTTTTTCACAATTTTCATGCATTTTAGTTGAATTTTTTGAACCTAAGATTTTTGGGATTTTTTTTTTTAAGTTGTTTTTTTTGTTTTTTTTTTTTCACATTTAATCAATGGGTTTTTATCTCTAAATAATATTAACATCTTTCCCATGCTTTAATTTGATTAAATTTGTGATTTGGGAAAATTTGAAATTCTAGGGCTTGAAACTACATGAAATTAGGGATTTTGTTCAATTTGGCTTAATTTGGTAAAATTGACTTGTGTAATTGATTAATTATGTCATTATATGATGGTTTCTATCTAGTGTAATGATTAATTACTCAATTTGGTTAATTTTTTGAAATTGAATTTTTCAAAATTTGGGGTTTTTGTTCTAAACCTTTTTGTTTAAGTCAATTGTTGGTTCATAAAGTAAAATTGAATTGTTTTCAGTGCATTAGAGCATGCATCATTTGTTCATTCATGTCATGCATTATATAGATTGCTATTTTCTATATTTTGTTTCTCTCTAACCTTGTCTAATGCAGTATGCCCTTAGTTTTGTTTTCTTTCCTTAGTTTCTGTTTTTTTCTTTCCTTTCCAACGCTTAGCATCATGGTTAGGAAGACTAGAGCCAATAAGAAAACCACCTCCACCTCTACCTCTACCCCATCCTTCGATAGTGAGAGGTTTAGGTTAGAGAAAAACCAAGAAACTTATGAGAAGCTGAACATATTTAGATCTGTTTGGGCTGAGAGAAAGGTGATTTTAGATGAGTTAGATCCAGAGATTAGGAGGAACATTAAGCGTAGGGGTTGGTTACCTTTGTTGGATATTTCTCATCCTCCTCCGGCTGCCTTGATCAGAGAGTTCTACTCGAACCTCTCTATCCACTCCGATGATTCTAACACTCACTATGTGATGAGTTGGATAAGGGATGAAGAGTATGTCATTACTCCTTCAGTAGTGACCTCTGCTCTTGGGGTACCTTTGGTATGATAGCTAGTCTACTCTTATGATGAGACCCCTCCTTTTGATGACATTATGTCATATCTCACTGGTACTTCCATTTAGTGGGGTACTGATCCTCGTATCACCTCCCATGAACTTACTGAGATTCATTATTTGTTTTTCCGGATTTCTTGTCATTGTATTTGGCCCATCTCTCATTTGCACATCATTCCTATTGAGAGATGTGCATTTTTGTATACCCTTATGATTGATGCTCCTATGTGTTTTCCGTCTCTTTTCATTCTTTCCTTGGTTGAGGTTCATAGGAGTAGCTCTACAGTACATGGTCATTTCTTCACTATTTTTATACCTAGGATTTTGTTATATCTAGGTTTAGAGGATTTTCCCGCGTCTGAGCTCGTACATATTATAGCTCTCATAGGTACCACCTTCCTTAGGCAGAGAGTAGCTTAGATGAAAGCTAGCTCTAAACGCTCTAGAGTAGAGTCTTTCACAGGTTCTACAGCTCAGCCTACTTCTTTAGATGACCTTACTGCTGAGGCTTATGTTGATCCCACAGCCGCTGTTGATCCTCCACCTTCTGCTTCCGGTGATTCATCCATTCGAAGTATGTTGGATACTGTCATGATCGTTCAAGTGGTACATGGACAGCTTTTGGTGGATGTGCTCACGGAGCTTCAGGCCTTGCGTGTGGATTTGGCGAGTGTTTTATGGTCTTCTCCACCACCTCCTTTTGATGATGAGCCTTGATTGCCCTTTGGCAATTCGTCACAAAAAGGGGGAGTACATATTGATGGAGATAGGGGGAGATTTTGAGTTTTTGGAGCTTTGGAGCTTTAGATTGTATCTAGGTGCTTCATGATGAATTTATTTTTTGGCTCATGATGTATTTTATCTTGATGTATTTTTTTATGGGTTGTATATGTTAGGGGGAGATACTTTGTTTTATGTTTTTATTTCTATTATTATTGTTTCTTGTTTCACATGTGCTACATTGGCTATTGATTTATATTATGAGGTTATTCATGATATATGTCTTCTATTTTTCTGTTTTGTGAAATCAATAATTTATTTTGTTATACTTGTATTTTCCACACATGTGTTTATATGTTTGTTGAGTGTTTGAGGAATATACAGGTTTATTCAGTCGTGCTGCTGTCTACACTGGCAACTGATAGATAGTAGTTAGGTTGAATTGTTTATTGGGTTGTTTTGTAACTTTGAGCATTTCAATTTTGTTATGTGTTTTGTCACGGATTTCCAAAGGGGGAGTTTGTTAGGTTCTAAGACTTTAGGATCTAAATGTATTAGAACTTCAATGTGTAATGTTGGCAAACCATGATCAAAACTTAGAGTCTAGATTTAGGTTGCTTAAAGTGTGTTTATTTGTAAAGTTGGAATCGAGTGTATTGCAAGATTTATTGGTGTATATCTGCAAGGCTTGATTGATCGAAAATTAGACTTGATCGATCGAAGCTCGTGCAGATTGTTTTTTTTTTTTGGCAAAATTTCCAACTCAGCCTAAGCCCATATGACATGTAGGGTTTTATGTTTTGCTTCAAGTATAAAAGGAAAAACCCTAACCACGTTTTAGATGTTGTTGATATGCTCTGTGTGTGAATCTTCTGTGAAATCTAGAGGTGTTTACCTTCATACACACTTAGGGTTATCAAGATCAATATTGATGTCGAGAACTTGGTGATCTCTTCAGTTGTTGTTTCAAGAGCTTAAAGAAACACAAGTAGGAGTACTTGTGGTTGCTGTGGATCAAGGAAAGAAGTAGTCTGTAGATTCGCTGTCACGTGGTTGTGGTAGTAAGTTTTCTACACGATGTAGCAATAGGATGTTAGTGGTCTAAGTCTTATTGTAAAACTTCAATTCTTTCATAGTGGATCTGTTTTACCTTGAGGATAGCTAGGTTAAATCCTCCCCAGGTTTTTTTACGGGTTTGGTTTTTCTGGGTTATCATATCGTTGTGTTATTTACTTTTCCGCATTGTTCACATGATATGATTTGAATGTGTTTAACCTAGATCTTATTAATGAACTTGTTAATCAACTTGACTTAATATTAGGTTAAACAACTTGTGTTTTAAGGGGTCTAAAAGTGTACATGTTCTCTCGCAGTTCCCCCCCCCCCCCCCCTTTTCCTCTTGTTATTTCTATCTTTATATGGTCTCCCCTTTTTGTTTTTCAAATTCAAAATCCATGCACCCACTATTTGTTTTTGTTTGCACACACCCTATGCACTCACTGAAACAGTGGAATGACAACCAAGACAAAAATCGTGCAGAGGAGGGCACGCTAGACTTGCATAGTGTGGGAGGTGTCTGTCCACTGTACCCAAAATGTACGTCTCACTGTTCTGTTTTGTTTTTGTCCTTTTCTTTTTTACCACTAAAGCTAGGTTTGCCAATTTATTTGAAATAAAATGCAATTGTTTTTAAGTTAAATTAACAGAAGGAGCTTGAGAGACAAAACTTGATCTTTTTGGATATAACTTTCAAAAATTGAGGATTTTGTGGAAAAAGGAAAAAAGACAAGCGTGCATGGATTAAAAATTGTTGCTTCAAATGCACTTAAAATGAAGATTGAAAATTAAAACTATAAATAAATAAAGGAGTTGAAAAATAAAAACGTGTCAAATGAGAGAGAGATTAGAGAGTTATGCACATCATTCAATCAATTCATCATTGGGGGGACACATGCACAAAATGTATGCATTATAATTGAGGAACGAAAAAGGGTGTCTACACAATTATGTGAAGCAAATTAATTTTAATAGTCTTAAATATCACATCCAATAAGATTTTGTATTTTTGTAAAGACCCAGTAATATAAGGCCCGTTTGGTTGAAGATTTCTAGTGTCGTTGTTTAAAATGATGTGAAAATTGTGGTTTAAAAGGTACTATGAAAACACGTGTTTATAGTATTCATAAAGCAAAAAATGTGTTTGGTATCATGTTTCAAATAACATATTTCAGTGTGTGAAAAACATAATTGTGTTTTTGATATGTGTGTGTGTGTTTTTTAAAATTGACAAGTGGGCCTCCTGGTTGGAATTGAAGAATGAAGTTTTATGTGTTGTCTAATCAAGTGTACCCCATGTTTTTCAAAATATTTACAAAAACACCATTGAGCAACGTTGTTTAAAATCTAAAAACTGGTAAGAGGATTTTTCCAAATTCAGTGTTTAAACACCCTAAATTGAGCAACGTAACTCAAACACTCCTAAAAAAACACCCTTATCAAACGCTTTTTTTTTTTGAACCACAGTTTTCAATGTTTAAACACTAAAAACTATTGTTTGGAATCACATACCAAATAGGCCCATAGTTGTTTAAGCGAACAAAACTAGTCATTGATCAGAGAACTATTTCTAAACTTCATAGTCCAAAATGGTCCTTTACTTTATTCTAATGGAATAAAATGGCGAATGTCGCATTTGAATCCATGAATGTTGTCAAGGCCTAGCCAGTACACAGTTGTATCCTATCAATATGTGGGTAGGATTAATCATTCAAATAGTCTCCTAATTAAATTCCAAACTAGTAAGTGGATCGTAGATGTAGCTATCTACAAGACGTTTTCTTCTTCTTTGATTATTTTTTGGGAAGAAAGTAATCAGATTTTCATTGAAAATAGCAAAAAAAATCATACAAGATCGATCTTGGAGAAGTACGTACAGAGTTTAACTCAGGAGGAATAGTAGACTTTGAGTGGTCTTGTCTAAGTAACTCTCTCCCCCTTGCATTTTTTGAAAAAAATATATTAAAAAAAAAATGTTGTGGCCGTATGGGTTAGTGTGTTACAGCCATGCTACTTCTGTTTTTTGAAAAAAAAAAAAAAAAAGGATGCATGTCATTGTTTGAGTCACTGATATAGTCAATCACTGTGCAAGATTTTTTTTTTTTTTTTTTTTTTCTCTTTTGATCCCAGCCACACATGTCTTTTCTCCTCCAACTCAGCTGCTCTCATTTCTCTTTTTTACTCATTAGACTTCTTCTCCTCTCAAGTCTCACACAATCACACTCTCGCCTCTCAGTCTCAGACTCAGAACTCAGTCATCACTCATTAGCTAGACAGCTACCTTCATTTCTCTTCCAAACCTTAATCCCACCTAACAAACATTAGTTTTTCGCTCTCAATCTCAGGCTCTCACCTAACCATTTTTCTTTTCTTTTTTTGCTCTTAGTTAGCCACATCATGTTTCTTCCAAACCCTAATCCCGCCAAACAATTAGCAGTGTTTCCCTCTTAATCTTAGACTTTCAGGCTCCCACCAACCATTTTTCTTTTCTCTTTTGCACTCAGCCACATAATTTTTTTTTCCATACCCTAATCCTGCTGAACAAATAGTAGTTTTTCCCTCTCAAGTTCTCAATATTAGGCTCCGACCTAAACTTCCCCTATTTAAGAACACAAGCTCTCAGTCTCAGTCTCAAGACTCATCTCTAATTCTCAGTCTCACTCTCTCACAAAGAAAGACTTTCCTCTCAAGGTCTCACGAAATTCCTAATACCTAAGACAGTTAATCTCCTTTTCATCTCCGTTCTCCACCGTGGCTCTGCCACTATGTAGTTCTATCTTTGGTAACCCTAACCCCTGCTTTGTTTTAGTTTTATTTTATGGTCATTAAATGTTTCTTGTTGATTCTATTTTTTTTTTTGTGTGTGGTTATTTTCTTGTAATTTCAGGGGTAATTTAAAAGATTTAGCTTCAGCCTAGTAAAGGAATAAATCTCGAAGGCTTAAATAGTTCCTGGGTATTTTCTCATACTATTTATATTTGTTTTGAGTTCACAATTTTTTATTTTTTTTCTTTTTTGTTTGATTTTCTTGTAAGGATTATTTTTTATTTTGTTTTTAATAAGTTTTTAGACCCCTTAAAACCCAATTGGATTAACCTAGTTAATTAGCCAAGTGATTAACTTAGTCAAATTATGCAAATCTAGGTTATCACAATCAAACAATCATATCAATGTATATAGCAGTGGAAATATAAATAACACAAAGATATGATGACCTAGGAAATCACATCGGTAAAAACCTGGGGAGGATTTAACCTAGCTATCCTCAAGGTAAACCTGAATCCACTATGAAAGAATCGAAGTTTTACAATAGCGACTTTGACCACTAACATCTTATTGCTACCCACCAGTAGAAACTTACTGACACGACCACGTACAAGCTCTGAGACCACGGACTCCTTCTTTCTTGGATTCTCCAGCAAGTACAAGCACCCCCACTTGTGTATCTTTAAGCTCTTATGGCAGCAACTGAATGATCATCAAGTTCTTGAAGAAATCTCCTCCTTGATAATCCTAAACTTGTGTGAAGGAAGCTCCTCACAGACATCACAAGAGATTCACACAAACAGCAATATGAGCAACAAAGACCTTAGAGAGGTTTGGGTACAAAATCCTAGATACAAAAGAGGCACTCTCTTCTCTCTCTTAAAAGTCTCTTTAAAAACGTGCTTAGGATTTCCTTTATATACTAGGAGAAGTAGATCTGAAACCCTAATTCTTAATGGGCTTGGGCTGAGTTGGAAAATTCTGCAGAAAAACGTTCTGCTCGATATTCGATCGATTGAGTCTAATTCTCGATCGATCGACCCAGACAGAATCGCACACTCAATTCTGCAGTTAACTCAATTCCAACTTTACATAAACAACATACTTTGAGCAAGTCTAAAACAAGACTAAACACCTGTTTTGATCATGGTTTGCCAACAATACAAATTATAGTTCTAATACATTAGTTCCTAAGTACTTAGAACCTAACCGTTTTTAGTTCACCATGTTGTGTCAAACTTTCATGTTTGTGTTTGATTTTTTTTTTTAGTTTTAGTGTTTTTTTTTTTAAAGGTTCACTCATGTTGTTTGTTGTTTGGTTTTGTTTCTAGGGTTCAAAGACTGTAAATTTATTTTTTGATCATCATATTGATGAATCATATTGTTGTGATTTGAGTTTTATATATATATATATATATATATATATATATAATGTTTCTTTTTAAGGTTCACTCATGTTGTTTGTTGTTTGATTTTGTTTCTAGGGTTCAAAGATTGTAAATTTATTTGTTGATCATCCTATTGATTGATTATACTATTGTGATTTTAGTTTATTATATCATGCTAATATATTGTGATTTTAGCACTGAGAAAGCTGCGTGTATAGTTTTTGTTTACTAATATTTTATTGAAATTAGTGTATGACTGCGTGTTTAAGTTAAAGGTTGCTTGCATAATTTATTTGTTGTTGATTCCTTAATTACTATGTATATGTGATTGTTATTTATATTGATGTAATTAGATCATGGCTGCTTGTGCTTCTTCTTCCACCCCTTCTACTGAGCCTACTCCTAGTTCATGTGCTGAGGCTAATCAACCAAATACACAATCTCCTATTCCACCATCAGGTGCTGCACCCTCGCAAACACAAACTGAAACTCAACAAATTAACTACTATTAATGGTGGTAAAGAGCCTTCTAAGATATGAGACAATTTCTCTAAAATAGAGGGATGTGATCCCCTTTACCCTAAGTCCCAGTGCAACTATTGTAAAAAGATTTATAATTGTCATCCAAAAAGAAATGAAACCTTTGCCATGTGGTCTCATATAAAATCTGGTTGTAAGAAGTACCCCTATAGGCGTGATAAAAGCCAAACCACCTTGAGTTACCAAAGTAAAAAAAAAAAAAAAAAAAGGGAGAGAAAGGGTGGCAATGAGTTGGTGTTGAGGAAGTTTAGTGTGGAAAGACTAAGGATGGCCTTGGCTAGGATGATAATTGTTGATGAATACCTTTTAGGTTTGTTGAGCATGGCGCGTTTGTTGATTTTATGGTAGAGGTAGAGCCTAGGTTTGAAGTTCCTTCTCGGGTTACTGTTGCAAGGGATTGTCTTAGACTTTACATTAGGGAGAAGGAGAGTTTAAGAAAGGTTTTAATGGCTGGTCAAAGGGTGTGTTTGAAAATAGATACTTGGACTTCAATCCAAAACCTTAATTACCTTGGTTTGACTACACATTATATTGATGTTGATTAGGTTTATCATCAAAAGATTTTGAATTTCTGCCTAGTACCTGATCATAAGGGTGAGACCATTGGTCGGGTGGTTGAGTCTTATTTGCTTCAATGGAGGATTGATCATATTTTTACAATTACTGTTGATAATGCAAGTTCAAATGATGTGGCCATAGAATATCTTAGGAGGAAAACAAATGATAGGGTGGGTAGCCTTTTGGGTTGTGAGTTCCTTTATATGCGTTGTTATGCCCGTATTTTGAATTTAATTGTGCAAGATGGGCTAAAGGACCTTAATGAGTCAATTGTTAAGGTTCGTAATGTAGTGAGGTATGTGAAATCCTCTCCTAATAGATTTGAGAAGTTTAAGGCATGTGTTGAAAAAGAAAAAATTCAAAGCAAAAATTTGTTGTGCCTTGATGTTTCTACTAGGTGGAATTCAACTTACTTGATGTTAGAAAGTGCACTAAAGTTTGTGGTTGCATTTGAAAGGATGGAGGAAGAAGATGGGCATTTCCTTCGTTATTTTGAGGATCCATCTAGCGGTCCCCCTTGGTTTTTAGATTGGGAAAATGTAAGACTTTTTACAAAGTTTCTTGGCATGTTCTATGAGGCAACTTTAAGATTTTCTGGTTCCTTGTTTGTGACTACTAATGTGTATTTCCATGAGCTTGTCAGTCTTCAAGACCAGTTAAATCAATTGTGTAATGGTAGGGGTGATCCTTTGTTAAAGGGTATGGCACGAAGAATGAAATTGAAGTATGATAAGTATTGGGGAAGTGTTGATAGGATAAATCTGATGTTGTTTGTGGCTATTGTGGTTGATCCTAGATATAAATTGAAATATGTGAGGTTTTGGTTTAAGCAATGGTATGACAAGGAAAAGGCTGACAAGGAAAAGGCTAATGAGTTAGGATTGAGAGTTAGGGAAGCTTTGAATAGATTGTACAAGCACTATAGTAGAGCATTGGGGACCCCATGTGGTGCTAGTGCTAGTGGGACTAGTGAGTTTGGTAGTAGTGAGGTTGCTTCCATGTCCTCCATGCTAAGTGGCTTTAGTAGTGCAGAAGAGAGGATGAAGAGGTATAATAACATTTACAAACAGCACTTAGCTAATGAGGATAGTGTAGAATGCAAATCTGAATTGGACCAATACTTGTTAGAAGCTAGTGTAGATCCAGAGAAAGAAGGGTTTGATATTCTTGATTGGTGGATGGTGAATTCTTTAAGATATAGGATCCTTTCTCAAGTTGCCCGCGATGTTTTGGCAATTCCTGTCTCTACTGTTGCATCAGAATCTGCATTTAGTATAGGGGGTCGTGTCTTGGATCTTTTCCATAGCTCATTGTCTCCCAGTATTGTTGAAGCTTTGATTTGTACACAAAATTGGTTGAGGTCCAAGGATTCAACTGAACCAATTAACCTACGAGAGGCAATGGATGAAGTGGAAAACTATGAACTTGAATTGGGTAACGTGTTTATGTTCTTTTCTAATTTTTTTTTTCTGCTTTTGTTATTTATAAATTCTCTTGTATTTTTTTTTTGTTATTTATTTATTTGTAAGTTATTATTTATATACAATTTGTTTTGTTCCCCCCCCCCCCCCCCCCTTTTAGAGCTTGCACCAAAACCCATTGTGGGTACAAATTCTGTTCTTGACTGATTTGGAAGGTGGGGGTGTTTTTTGGACTTAGCTACCTAAGGTAACTTAAAAATTTTATGTAATTTGCTTATGTTTGTTGGTTGTTGTTTGTAATGGTGTTAATTGTCATGTATTACTTTTTACTTTCTACTTATCATTATTTTTTGGGGATTGACATTGTAGAGATGGAGTTTTTTGTATATGATAACTTGGAGTTGGAGTAGTTGGCTGGTTGATTGCAAAAAAATTTTGTGGTTGAATTGCTGACTTAATCATGGAGAGGGCCAAATTAGGAGTATTTGGGTGCTTGGGTTGCTGGCTTGATGCTTCTTTGCTACTCTTTGCTTTATTTTTGTTTACTAGATGCACACGACAACACAAGCACTGAATGAACACACTATTAGTCTTAGTAGACTAGACTGCCCCCATTTTTTGTGAAAAATATGTAGCTGTGTAGTGTACCAATTGTATATTTTGGTCCAACATCCATTATGTATATTTGTATAGTGCTTCTCAAGCACTACTTGACTATTTTGTAGTGCTGCACTACTACTCCTTGGGGCTGTGCTGCTGCTTATATTTGATGTAATTACTATGATAGAAATATTAATGTTAGTGTTGCTGCCATGCTGGAATTCTCTTGTTATGGTTGAGACTTGATACTTTATAATTGTGTGTTTGATTTGGAATGTTGTGACAGGTTTAGATTTATTAATATGTGTTAATGTATTTAATAAATACATGTTTAATTTGATAGGTTGAATTTAAGTTGTATTATAGTTGAGACTTGATTCTTTATAATTGTGTATTGATTTGGAATGTTATGAGTCTGGTGACAGGTTTGGAGTTGTCTTCTTGTGGTTGAAACTTGATAAAGAAATGCTTAGTTAAAAAGAAGTCATAATGGGCTTAAAGTGTTATTTTTTAAAAGCCTAAAAGCCCAAAGCTTAGAATAGGAATTTTTAAAAATTCAGCCCATATAACCGAACGAACCGCACCGAACCGCTAAAATTAACCGCACATTTTGTAGACCGGTTTTTATCTTTCAAAAGTGAGGTGTGGTTAAGCATAGGATGAAACCACACCCTATAGGTATGGTGCAAAAAACCTCTCCAAAAATGACCGAACCGAACCGAACAGTGTACAACCCTACATATGACAATTCCTCAACTATTTTAGCACCTAAAAAAATGGAACAACATGGCTATGAGATGTTCAATTTCTATCAATGTTGATAGAGGAAGTAAGTACTAAGTAGTCGAATTTGATAGAGGAAGTAAGTACTAAGTAGTCTGTTGAATTATGTCAACATTATTTGTATATTTTGAGGTTGAGCAATCTGACCAGGAAGTCCCAAGCAAACTTTTGTATCGGTTACGTTACATGATAAGACATATAGTATGTTATATAAATGCATATAATAATATAAATATATATATTTATTTATAAGAATAATATAAATATTAGATATGGGATATGAGATATTTTTACATATATATGTAATTATATTAAGTTATTATTTTTAATTTTTTTCTCAAAATTTTATAACTAATTTATTATTTAAAATTAATATAATAAAAACAAATAATTGGATTCATGTTGAAAAAAATAAAATAATTTTGATAAAATAAAATAAAATAAATAAATAACTTCTTCTTTATGAGTACATTCACATGATAATCTTTTCTTTTTTCTTTTTTTGAGAAGGTATTCACATGATAATCTAGTTATTACTTATAACAGACAATGCACATTAATAATATATTAATAATTTAACACAAAGTAATTAAGAAATACCTGCACTACCTTAATTTCTTAATATTAAAGAAATTTAGGTTACTAAGCTAACATTTTTGGGAAATATTTAATGCGTTAATCCTTTTGAGGAGTTTATTTAATACAAGAGAAGTTAAAATGAGATTTAACGTCAAATATATTTCTTTCACTCTTGAAGTTTCATTGCGTTACAATAATACAATTAACTTCTTCTTTACTATTCTCTCTGTGAGAGTTTAAATACAAATAATTCAGAATTCAATTGAGATAAGAAAAACTAAAGCATTCATCAGTAGAAAAATTCACCACTCAAAATTTGTAAAAGTGCCTTCTGCATCTTCATTTATACTTTTCATACTACAAGCTTTTCTAATTTTCTGCACCACAAAAGCTCAAGTAAGTCGGTTTGTGTACAGCTTATTTGGTTAATTATTAGCTTTTATATATAACTTTTTAAAATATCATTTTTTTTTTTTTGGCTTCTTCAAAGTATAAGTATATACTTATAAGTATAAATAAAAATGCAGAAGGCACTTTAGCAAAAATTTAAATAAGCTAATATCAAATGCACACAGACAAATGTAACAATTCATCCTCATAATAAATAAATTACATTAGATTAGATGTGTCATTGTTATATGCTTTGATAGAATGACACATCATTATTACATGCATCCTCTAGAGTGAGGAACTTTTATAATATAAATAAATTAGATTAAATATATTTGATGTAACAAAAAAGTTATAAAAAAAAAAAACTTTCAAATCTCTTTCCAAATTGTGATACATAGGCTAAAATGCAAATTGCATCTTCTAAATTTGACCAAAATTTATTTCAATCATTTAACTTTATTTTCATTCAATTGAGTTCTCTAAGTTTCAAATTTATTTAATTCAAGTTGTGGGTGTAAAAGCCCAACGTCATGTGTTGGGCCTAGAGCCCAATCCGAATACCACTATGCATCTGAAGAGAAGAAAGGGGTTAGGAAGGAGTCCTGGTGGAAAAAATGTACTTGAAAATGAGCGAGAGGAGCAGTCCGAAGAGAACCCTATTGGTCCGAAGAGGTTATTCTCCTCGGATCCCCAAGGAGCTTGATCAAACAAATATATTGAAGGTCCGAATGATCTTCCCAACTACTTCCACGACAAGGACAAACTTTGGGCGTGCCTAGAGATGATAAGAACAGAGAAATATCTAAAAGGAAAAGCTGCTACCATCGCATTTAATGCACTGCAGCAACTCTCTTGATCGCATTTATGTGGAGAAGACCCCTGAACAGTGTAATCTCAGCTACCACCACTCACGGAGAACTAAAGCAGATATCTGATATGACATGTACTCAAGTGAAGGTTTAGATGAGGAACAGGTGGACGGTGATGATGAAGTAGAAGGAGAATATATAAATGTAATAGGCCTCTGGAGAGAGGGGACAACAAAAAAGGGAGAGAAAAATTTGTAAAAGAGAGCTAAGCATTGTATCCACTTTTCAATCAAGAACAATCCTCTTCGGATTTGAGTTTATTACTAAAGTTTGTTCTTTTGTCAATTGACTGTTGCTAGATTCACAACCAGCCTAGCTTTTTCACCCACTATCTACAAATTCATTGTTCTGGGTTCATTCTGCTCACAATCCTGATCTTTTGGGATTGGGCCACGAAAATTGGACCCTACACAAGTATTTTGTCCAATTATGTTAAAAATTTTCTCATTAAGTATGCAATTAACTAGTGAAAAAAATATTTTGAAAAAACATTATCACATAAAATATCTATAAAATATTTTGATTATTTTTTAATGGCAATTTTTTAACAAAAATGGAAAAAAAAAAAAAAAAACTTGAATTGAATAAATTTGAAATTTAAAGAATTCAATTAAACAAAAATAAAGTTAAAGAACTGAAATGAATTTCAGCCAAATTTAGAAGATATAATTTGCATTTTAGCATACATTTTTTTTTAGATTAGATATAATTAGATGTTTATGGGAAGAATTTTTTATTTTGATAAATACAATAAAATTTCAACATATAACATCAATTACATGATTAGACATAAATTAGATGTTCACGAGAAGAAATTTTGTATCTTTATTATTGTACTTTTGGGTTTCTTTCCTAACTGTAATACATTTATATGAGAAAAAAATTACAAAAATAATTTTAAAATTTTACTTAATTAATTAATTATTTTTTTTATTGGGAATAATTCATAAAGTTCTTTTATATTTTATGTTTTTATTTATACTTTTTATGTAAAATAATATTAGTATACTTAAATCACATGTTATGTACTATATTCTTTATAAGTCATATGAGTATTATATGAAACACTTTTTTTAACCATTTGGTTTCAATATATTAAACAAGATTGTGATTAAATCAATTATAAAGTGTAGATACTTGATTAAAAAAAATTATAAACTAAATGACTATATATATATATATATTATCACCACTTGAAAAATATTTTGGAAGAATTGTGAATTAATTTGTTTGTGTGTTAACTATAATTATAACATAAAAAATTATAAACTAACAATAATTTATACTTTTTTTTTTTTGGGTAAATGAAGATCATAACATAAAACTAAGCAAGAACAAGTCTATTACAAAAGGAAGCCTCCTTATCAGCAAGAAGGAGGCTAGCCACCACAGGCGGTGGACACAAAAAAACAACAAAATTAGAAATGGAGCTCCCCCCAAATCTTGCTAGCAAGTCCACGCATTGATTAGTCTCGCAACCTCTTGTTGGGAAAGGCAGCTAACCGTTTCCTACAATCAGATAGTAAAGGTTCCATTAAAAAGATTTGCCTTCTTGTTATTCATTAGCATGACAATGCTTAAGGCATCCATCTCAACAATCAGGTTGTCAAGCCCAAGCTCTTTGGTGATTTTAAGACTGTCATGGAGAGCCCATAACTCAACTATGGAGTTGCTGGTGTTTCCGTGGGCACTTGCATAACCTCTGACCCAATTTCCCTGGTGATCTCGAATTAATCCCCCTCCCCTTGCCTTACCCGGGTTTCCTAAAGTAGACCCGTCTGAGTTGAGCTTCACCCAGCCTAAAGGAGGCTTTTCCCAAGCCACACGGATCACCTTCTTCATTATGTTACACCGAATCTTAGCCCCAATAGAGAAAAACTCAACACTTTCTTTAATACACTTCATATGGATCATATTATCCACAATACCTGACCTGAATAGAAAAGAGTTATGAGCTATCCACAAATGTCAGATTCCTATAGGAAATATAATCTTCCACGGTATGCCCAAATGCTTTGAGACAACCCCAGTGGTACAGTTCGTCTCCAGCCACTTCTCAAATGGTTGATCAAAAGTGTATAATAGACCTTAAGGCACCTTGAGTTTGCGCCATAAGTCTTTAGCAACAATACACCTTCTTAGCAAGTGGTCCACTGATTCATTACCCTGGTGGCACGTCGTACGTAAAGGGTTGAGGTTTAAACCTCTTGAACCAAGGACTTATCTAGTGGGTAGGCTATTATGCGAGCACAGCCACATGAAGAATTGAACCCGTGGGTGTGTATCAGCCTTCCAAATCCACGACATGGAGGAAGAACCCAAGTTCAAAGGATTTGAACCCATTGCTAACAAATATGCAGATTTGAGAGGAAAAAAAATCATCCTTAGAAAATGCCCAAGTGAGTGAATCTTTGGAATCTTGGTTCAATGCAAAAGGAGTAGCCTTGATTAAACTCAAAACCTGATCCGGCAGCTCGAAAGAGACGTTGCATTCATCTCCATTGAAACTCAGGTCTACCCCTTACTACACAGTCAGTCGTTCTTCATCTCGGGTAAAAGGTCCTTCAATGAAATTGCGAAGCAGACCACAGGGCAGCCAGAAGTCCTTCCAGAAGTTAATTGATCTTCCATTATTGACAGTCCACTTAAGACCTTTAACATACATTGGACTACCAACTTTGCAAGCAGCTCATATTCTTGAGCATGGCAAATTCCTACCTCCTCCGTTAGTCTTTTAGTGGATAAATATTTGGCAGTCAGCATCTGAGCCCAAGAGGCCTCATTCTCTGATGCCAATCTCCAGCAAAGTTTCGCCAACAATGCTTGGTTCCTGTGTCCTGTTTGGAATAACCCCAGCCCTCCCAGCTCCTTAGGTTGCGTAACTATTTGCCAATTAACCATGTGCATCTTTTTCTTTTCTTCAGTGGAGCCCCACAAAAAAATTCCTCATTTTCTTATCAATAGCATTACAAACTTTTATAGGATGAGCATGGAATTACATATAATAGTCCGCTATAGAGGCTGTAGCTAACTTAATGAGCACCAACCTCCCAGCTCTTGATAGAAGTCTCGACTTCCACCCTATAAGTTTAGCCTGAATCTTTTTAGCAAAAAAGTTAAATGCATTGCCATTCCTTCCGTGCTGTAAGAGAGGAAAACCAAGGTATCTACCCAAATCCGAAGTTTCAATGATCCCCATTTTGTTACACAGCCTCCTTTTTCTTCTTCTAGCAACATTCGGGGAGAACAAAATGTGAGATTTAGACTTGCTTACTTTCTGCCCAGCAAGGTTGCAAAAGTTATCAAGCACTTCCCTGATTGCCTCACAGTTCTTGGAGTTTGCTTTAGCAAATAACAACAAGTCATCTGCAAAGAAGATGTGCGACAAGCTGGGGCCATTCCTAGATGCCTTAATAGAATCCCACCTCTTCTATTCACACAAACCCGAAATCTGAGCACCCAAAAACTCCATGCACAGAATGAATAAATAGGGAGATAAAGGGCCGCCTTGCCTTATTCCATGTGAGGGCTGAAAAAGGTCCATCTCACTTCCATTGATCAAGATAGAAGTTGCAATTGACGAAACACAACTCATTATCAACTTGACAATATTTTTAGGAAGGCCAAAGTGCTCAAGAACCATCTTAATGAAACTCCATTCAAGGAGATCATAAGCTTTTTCAAGATCAATTTTGATAATCATGTAGCCATCTTTCCCTTTCATACCCTTAAGGGAATAAATGACTTCTTGTGCTATAATCACATTATCCGCACTTCTTCTCCCCTCAAGGAAGGCAACTTGCATAGGCAATACAAGGGAGGGCAAGAGAGGTCTAAGCCTTTGCACCAGAATTTTTGAGACAATTGTATACACCGTATTGCATAAACTGATGGGTTTATAGTGACCCACAACTTCAGGCCCTGATTGCTTGGGAATGAGAACAATTAGAGTCTGATTGAGGAAGGCAAGTATCTCATACCTCTCAAAAATGCCTCTGATTTCTTGACTAAGTCCCTAACCAAAAGCCAAAATCTCTAAAAGAAACCCGCATGTAACCCATCAACACTAGGGGCCTTATAAGGCTTCATAGACTTCAAAGCTCGCCATATTTCCTCATCTGAAGGGATAAGATCTATAGAGTTAGCTTCTTCTTCATTTAGACTAGCACACCAATCAGAACTCCGAGGATGCTCGAGAGGCCAGCAGCTTTGTTTAGACTGATAAAGCTTTTTAAAGTTAAAATGACTTCTTTTATTCCTTCCAAATTGTGAACCCAATTTCAATTTTCATCTTGAATGCTAGTAATTATATTTCTACTTCTTCTGGCAAGCGTGGATTGATGGAAGAAGGCCGTGTTTCTCTCTCCAAAAATAACCCAGTTAGTTCTTGCTTTCATGGCCCAAATTTCCTCCTCAAGTTGTAAAATTTGGTTATACTCATCAACTATCTGTTCTTGAAGATTAATGAGGAAGGTGTTGGGTCTATTGGCAAGGGCTTTTTGTATACCTAAGAGACGGTTCAGAATCTTCTTTTTCCTCGTGAACACATTACCAAAAATTTCTCTATTCCACTTCTGAGCACTCGTAGTGAATATAGATATAGCACCCTCCAAGTTCTCTTCCAACCTTGTCCAAGCATCTCTGACCACATCCGGGAAGTCCTTGTGACTCAACCATACAGACTGAAAATGAAACGGCCTACTCGAAATTGGCCCAGTGTCTGGGTTGAGGTTAAGCAACAAGGGGCAGTGATACGAGTTAATCCTGGCCAAGTGAGTGACGTTTGCTTCAATGAAATAAGCCCTCCAGTCCAGATTAACCCAAGACCTATCCAGTCTGCACTGAATCAGATTCCCAAGTTCTCTTTTATTTGACCAAGTAAATTTAGGACCTGAAAAACCCAAGTCCATCATCTGACACAGATCTATGCATTCAAGAATGGCATTGACCCTTCTCAAACTAATGGGATTCCCCCCAGATTTTTCCTCTTCTGAAATAACTTCATTGAAATCTCCCATAATGGCCCATGGAAGATTATGCAAGGAAGCAAGCATTTTTAAATTTTCCCACAACACACATCTTTCAGCAAACCTAGGACTAGCATAAATAGCACTAATTATCTAGTTAAAGGTTTGAGATCTTACTCGGATAAGAACGTGAATTTCCTGCTCCGTCGCTGCAAGAACATCCACCTGGACTAGGTCAGACCTCCAAAGCATCCAAATGCCACCAGTAAAGCCAATAGTGTCTGCGAATGTAGTGCCATCAAAAGGCAAACTCTCTATAATTTCATCTGCTCTTGCACCAGACAATCTAGTCTCAGTGATCACCATAAGAATAGGAGAGTGTCAAGCAACAAGATCCAAAACTATCTTCCTGAATTGGGGCTTCATAGCACCCCTACAATTCTAGACCAAAATATTCATGATTTTATTTGGGCACGTGACAGTATCAAAATGGGACAGTGAGGAGCCCTCCTCAATGTCTCTCAACCTCCATGCTTCCAAGAGTTTCATCCTTAACTCTAGTCTCCCCCTAAGCAAGTTGACCAAGTGTTTGATTACCCCCATCGTGCTCTGTGAAGCTTTGATGAGCATGGTCAAGTTGATCATAGGCTCTACGAATTGCATCAACTTCACCCTGTGAAGATTCTCCATCATCAAGCATTCTATCAGCCTGTTCTGAAGTATCTTTCTCTTTGTGATGACCGGCTGTGTCCACTCAGCTTCTGCCTTCGCCAAGATCTTTCTGAAGTTGGCACCCTTGATTCTGTTATTGACAGTCCTGAGCAGATCACTGGAGGGATCGGCACCGTTGGTCTATCTGTCCGGAATCTCCACCAAGGATTCGGAGTGGTCACCCATGCTTCGTCTTTCATCGGCAGCCACCCCAAACTCCTGCTTGTCTCCATGAGTGGAAAAAGGTTTTCCAAGCTAACATCAAATCCATCTCGAACCATCCCTAAATCTCTGTTGGGTCTTGCCGTATCCATTTGATTGTCTCGTCCCTTATTGGGATGATTTTCCCTTTGTAGCAAATTGCCCAATTTTCCCTCCTCTCCATTTCGGCTAAAGCTCTTGTTTCTTCTAGGCGTTTCTACGTCCTTCCCTTTAATTTTATCATGTGGTTTAGTTGGGCTTGAAAAAAGAAAAGGAGTGGAACTCGGCCCACACTTGTTCAGGAAGCCCGATCCCACACCAAAGGAAAAAGGTCTTTGAATTTATACTTTCAACTTTGCCTCCCTTGCACTCCACTTAATTATAATTTTTATAAATGTATTTCTTGATGATATAATTCTTGTATAAGTATAATTATAGTTATAATCAATATACTAATTGTGGGGCCCTAACACATTAACCGCACTGGCCCACATCATATCCGGCCCAGGGCCCACGCCGAGGATGGTTGGGGAGGGCCCAAGTCATCCAAGAGCCTCGCCGAGGATACACCTGTCCTCGGCGCACCGACGGTTGGTAAGGGGAAAATATCCCACCAATATTCTGGCCGTCTTAATGAAGATGTGACCAACGGACCCAGTCGCCTCGGTTACCTCAACTAATAGGAAGTCTGTGAAGGAGGCTGAGAACTAACATAAAGCCTGTAAACTACAGATGATGGGACAAACTCCTGTACACAATGATCAGATAATTGACAAGTGGATGGTCAAGATCAACGAAAATAAGACTATATAACCAGTAAGACTCAGAAAGTTAGGAGGAAGATCCGTTCGAAAGAGGGAGGCCCTCGGCTTGAGCCGAGGATAAATATTCCTTATAAAACACTTAGCCAAAGGGGGGATGAGGGTCCGAAGGACTGGGCCAAAGAAAACATGATTCTTACAAAATTCCCCTAGTTCGATTCGTTTAGAGGGATCCGCCATAAATTTCAGATTAACCGTTGTTTGCTTGTTAGATGCCTAGTCCTTCCTACCCATTCTCTACAAAATTTTATTGTCTAGGGTTCATTACATTTTGAGTCCTTACAATTGGCGCCGTCTGTGGGAAGGACTTGTGCATTAGCGGCACAATGGCTGGGGTAAAGAAAACAAAACAACAAATCAATCGAGAACAGATTCAGATCTATACAGTTTTCAACAACAGTATTCATCCGGCGGTCTACAACAACAAGAAACAAACGCAAAAAAAAAAAAAAAAAAAAAAGGCAACACGTGAAACAAGTCTACTTCTTTTATTCATATATGAAGAAAAATTACATCTTTTACAAGTAATGTCCAGGGGGCTTGTTTTAAAGCTAACTATAAAGGCAGACGCTTGACAAGGCCGGCAGAGGAGCCAATAAAAGAAAGCAACGATGGCAGAAGAACGAAAGATAGAAAAGAAGTAGGGAAAAAAGAGTAAAAGAAGAGATGAAGAACAAATATCAGAAAAGAAGTGAAGGACGAGAGGAGGAAAGAAGAGAAAGAAGGCTGGATGAGAAGCAAGAGAAGAGGAAAAGAAAAGCGGATGGCTCGTTGAGGAGCAAAAGAAAGAAGAGAGAAGAAGGATTGGAAGAAAGGAAAGCTACATGGAAGGTGGAAGAGGCCGCGGCACAGGACGGTTCCGTTTTTGGGTTCCGCCTGGTTCCCCTCCCACCCCCACTGTAGCTGGCTTGGGGGGTCAAAGACCTAAACCCAAGAGAGGGAGGTTACGTTCTCTCCGGATTCTCCTCCAGGCGGTGAGGAGGGCTCCGTCTCCGGTTAGGTTGAAAAGAAGGAGAATCTTCGGATCTCCCCTACACCCATCCCAGCGTGGCGGCCAGGGTTGGAGTGCCATCCTCGGCTCCTGATAGGGGTTGTGCATCCCTAGGATCGCCCTCTCCAAGGGCCAACTCATTCGAAGGGGCTCAAGCGGTTATGTTTGGCAGAACCTTTTTGGGTGATACTTTTGGGAGGAGTTTACGATGGATATTTGTCAAGTGTGAAGGAGAAGGCTGCCCTAGAAACGCTTTATATAGAAGGAGGGATATTGATGAGTGCCAATCTGCCATAAATCCCAGGGAGAAATTTTCGGAGGCAATAATGCCGCCCCAACTTCCAAGGGGCTTGCCAACCGTTAGATCCTCGTAGATCCATGGCCGGTATTAATGAGGAGACGCCTCATTAAACAAGAAGGCACCGAAGCGTCAGAACGCGTCACTCGGACAACCCAGGAGACGCCTCGTTATCTGAAGAGTCCCACCAAACGAAGAGGCAAGACACGGCAAGGTCTTATCCTCCACCAACTCCAGCCTACATTTATTATTATTATTATTATTATTCTGCTTGAAGAATGTGATTATTTAATGCTTATTGTAAATTATAGCAACATAGAATTAAACGGCTACGGATAAAGAGATGAAATAGATAAAATGAGAAAACTAGGTACTGGACAGAACCAAGGCATTGCATGGTCCTCGGACCCAAGCCTCTGGGGAAACCAGATACTTCAGATGATGATAAAATGAGAAAACTAGGTACTGGACAGAACCAAGGCCTTGCATGGTCCTCGGACCCAAGCCTCTGGGGAAACCAGATACTTCAGATGATGATAAAATGTGAAAATTAGGTACTGGACAGAACCAAGGCATTGCATGGTCCTCGGACCCAAGCCTCTGGGGAAACCAGATACTTCAGATGATGATAAAATGAGAAAACTAGGTACTAGACAGAACCAAGGCATTGCATGGTCCTCGGACCCAAGCCTCTAGGGAAACCGGATACTTCAGATGATGATAAAATGTGAAAACTAGGTACTGGACAGAATCAAGGCATTGCATGGTCCTCGGACCCAAGCCTCTGGGGAAACCAGATACTTCAGATGATGATAAAATGAGAAAACTAGGTATTGGACAGAACCAAGGCATTGCATGGTCCTCGGACCCAAGCCTCTAGGGAAACCAGATACTTCAGATGATGATAAAATGAGAAAACTAGGTACTGGACAGAACCAAGGCATTGCATGGTCTTCGGACCCAAGCCTCTGGGGAAACCAGATACTTCAGATGATGATAAAATGTGAAAACTAGGTACTGGACAGAACCAAGGCCTTGCATGGTCCTCGGACCCAAGCCTCTGGGGAAACCAGATACTTCAGACGATGATAAAATGTGAAAACTAGGTACTGGACAGAACCAAGGCATTGCATGGTCCTCGGACCCAAGCCTCTGGGGAAACCAGATACTTCAGATGATGATAAAATGTGAAAACTAGGTACTGGACAGAACCAAGGCCTTGCATGGTCCTCGGACCCAAGCCTCTGGGGAAACCAGATACTTCAGATGATGATAAAATGTGAAAACTAGGTACTGGACAGAACCAAGGCATTGCATGGTCCTCGGACCCAAGCCTCTGGGGAAACCAGATACTTCAGATGATGATAAAATGAGAAAACTAGGTACTGGACAGAACCAAGGCATTGCATGGTCCTCGGACCCAAGCCTCTGGGGAAACCAGATACTTCAGATGATGATAAAATGAGAAAACTAGGTACTGGACAGAACCAAGGCCTTGCATGGTCCTCGGACCCAAGCCTCTGGGGAAACCAGATACTTCAGATGAAAAAAATGAGAAAACTAGGTACTAGACAGAACCAAGGCCTTGCATGATCCTCGGACCCAAGCCTCTGGGGAAACTAGATATTTCAGATGACAAAACGAGAAAACTAAGTGTTAGACAGAACCTAGGCATTGTATGGTCCTCGGACACAGCCTCAGGGGAAACTGACCACTTAAAATGAGAAAACTAGGTACTAGACAGAACCAAGGCCTTGCATGGTTCTCGGACCCAAGCCTCTGGGGAAACTAGATACTTCAGATGACAAAACGAGAAAACCAAGTGTTAGACAGAACCTAGGCATTGTATGGTCCTCGGACATAGCCTCAGGGGAAACTGACCACTTAAAATGAGAAAACTAGGTACTGGACAGAACCAAGGCGTTGCATGGTCCTCGGACTCAAGCCTCATAGGGAAACCAGATACTTCAAATGATAAACTTCAGATGATAAACAAGAAGATCAGGTACTGAGCAGAATCGAGGCATATGATCCTTTAACTCAAGCCAGCAGAAAGATCACTTCCTTATAAAATACTAACACAGTAAGAAAAGCCGAAGTCTCGCACGGTCCTTGGACCCAAACCCATATGAAAACTAGTCACTATAGGGAGATGTGCACCACAAGATGAACCGAGATATTTGTGCTAGCCACAGATTTAAGCCGTCAACGAGAAACCTCACCACAAGTGAAAACCAAACGATGGCGAGCATTAAGGTCGTTGCGAAACTTAATCCTACCTCTCCTAGGGGAATGGGCAAGGAAACAATCCTCGAACGGGCCTTCTGCGCCAAAAGAGAGCAGCGAAAACAGCAAAAATAGTGATAACACTGACGGAGGGGTAAGACTCGGCAGAGCACGAGAATGCGCTGAGGAATTCAAAATCCTCCTCCCCGCCCAAAAGGACGGGCAGCAGAATTTTGAGGGGCTATTGTGGGGCCCTAACACATTAACCGCACTGGCCCACATCATATCCGGCCCAGGGCCCACGCCGAGGATGGTTGGGGAGGGCCCAAGTCATCCAAGAGCCTCGCCGAGGATACACCTGTCCTCGGCGCACCGACGGTTGGTAAGGGGAAAATATCCCACCAATATTCTGGCCGTCTTAATGAAGATGTGACCAACGGACCCAGTCACCTCGGTTACCTCAACTAATAGGAAGTCTGTGAAGGAGGCTGAGAACTAACATAAAGCCTGTAAACTACAGATGATGGGACAAACTCCTGTACACAATGATCAGATAATTGACAAGTGAATGGTCAAGATCAACGAAAATAAGACTATATAACTAGTAAGACTCAGAAAGTCAGGAGGAAGATCCGTTCAAAGGAGGGAGGCCCTCGGCTTGAGCCGAGGATAAATATTCCTTATAAAACACTTAGCCAAAGGGGGGATGGGGGTCCGAAGGACTGGGCCAAAGGAAACATGATTCTTACAAAATTCCCCCAGTTCGATTCGTTTAGAGGGATCCGCCATAAATTTCAGATTAACCGTTGTTTGCTTGTTAGATGCCTAGTCCTTCCTACCCATTCTCTACAAAATTTTATTGTCTAGGGTTCATTACATTTTGAGTCCTTACACTAATCATTTTCATATGTCAAAATTTATCTGAAAAATTCAAAGAAATTTGAGGATTAAGCTAAAAAAAACATAAGTGCTGGTGTACTAAAAAAATTAGAGCTGGTCCATTCCCCACTAGAAAAGCATTGGCTGGATGGTACTCGTGGGGAGAAAAGTAGAAAAGCCACGAAGGCTAATTAGAAAAAAGAGTTATGAGAAAAAAATTTTGGGAAAAAAATTATGACAATTCATATATTAACAACTGTTATTGACTTTCAAAGTTTCAATCGACATACTTTAGTGCTAGAAATTAGGGGGATATTACATTTTACCGCCTTAAACTATACCACCTGGTTATACTTTGCACCATAAACTTTTTGAATACACATTTTGCACCATAAATTATAACCCTTGTTACACTTTAGACCCTGACGTTAAGTTTTATGTTAACTTCGATGGAAAATATGGCACTAATTGAAAAAATCTAATTTCCATTCTTTTCAATACTTTAAAAATAAAAGATAAATTATAGTTTACTACCCTAGACTATAATCTTGATTACACTTTGCACCATAAATTTTGAATTTATATCTAAGTTAACAGAAAACTTAATGTTGGGATGCTAAGTGTAATAAGGATCATAGTTTAAGGTACAAAATATGCATTCAAAAAGTTTAAAGTGCAAAATATAATATAAGGTATAATTTATGGTAGTAAAATTTAATTAAATTTTATTTAAGTTACAAAAAAAAAATTAAATTTTATTTATTTTGATATGCACGTGTGTGTTTTAATCTAAGTTTTAAAAAAAGTACTAATCTCTTTTTCTATGTTTTAGACAAAGTACTAATTTATTAATACTTATAGTGACGCTTGGAGTAAAAATTTCTGCACTTCTGTAATTTAAAAAAACAAAAAGAAAAAAAAAAAAAGAAGGGTTTCTGGCTCTGGTTTGTTGGCGCTACTTGAGCTCCTATGCTACGGAAAAATAGAAAAGCTTCAAGTATGAAAAGTATGAAGAATATAGAATAGCGAAGAAGTAGTTTATGGTAAGACAATGAAAGTAACATTCTCAAAAATATTTGAAGGCACTAATACATTTAATAATATCCCCAAAAATGTTAGCTTAGTAATTTATATTATTTTAATATTAAGAAATTAAGATAGACCTAGGGTATTTCTCTCCAACTTTCTGTTCGGTAAACTTAATGTATAACCTTGTCTTAATAGATTATTAATGTACATTATCTTCTTTCTTCTTTCTTCTTTTTTTTTTTTTTTTTTTTTTTTTTTTTTTTTGTGATGATATAGGAGAATTTAACTCAGATTAGTTGCACGTCGTAAAGCATACAGTACAATAATTAATCAAATTTCTACAGGTAGTTAATCCTACCGGCTGACTTGCCAAAACCAATTACTGAATAATCTAGAGGCTTTTCACCCCTAACGAGCTAAACAATTTATCCTCGTACCTGGAAAGTTAATGTGCTTAATTGCTTATTCCGTTATAAGGAACTAGCAAATTAATTAATGTCATGTGAATGTACTCAAATTTTTTTTTTTTTTTTTTTTAATGAGAGAGAGAGTTTCAACCTATGATGTCCATTCTTGATGATAACTTTTTATCATCAGACCCAAGACACCAATCGATTTTTGGTGTAGGCGGAGATTGAATTCCAGATCTCTTATTCAACCATTAAAGACTTTACTAATTGAACTAATTAAAACCCACGACTCAAAGCTTAATATATAAAAGTTGGATTCTCATGATTAGGGGATGCTTGCCATGGTGACATGTGTCACTTTGTCAAAGCACATGTCTATTACATTTGTCAAAATTCTTACGATCCACTTTATTGTGAGAAAGACAATAATAAAGATACTTCTATTTTTTTTTTTTTTTTTGGTGAAACAAACACATACACACAAGGGAGAAAGAAAGAGATTCTAACATAAAGGCACACCAAGACTCCACTCAAAAGCCATGGTAATTTTTAAGGGAGGGTGGGACAAGTTATACTTCCAACAAGATACTCTCTTAAGCAATATGAGACAATTACCTTTTTTTTTTTCTAAACAAAAAAGACACTTAATATCTTCTCATAAGCATCTAACCATATCTAATCAAATTAAATGTCTCACAATTTGGAAAGATGTTAATATATATATATATATATATATATATATATATATATATATTTGTTATTGTTTTTTACTTTTTTATCACATGTATAATTTAATTTATTTATATTATAAAACCTGGATCCTATTACAAAAGTTTGATATCCTTACCACTAGATGATGACGAAGTGACATGTGTCATTTTCTTCCCATAAATGTCTAATTATTTCTTCTTCTTCTTCTTTAGAAACATCTAATTATATCTAAGAAAAAAAATAAAGACACTTAATTTCTTCTCATAAACATTTAATTATATTTAGTCTAGTTAAATCTATCATAATTTGAAAAGATATCCAAAAGTATTTTTTAGGATAAACTACAAATTTGGTCCTCAACTTTTATGCCATATGTCAATTTGGTTCTGAACCTTTCAAATGTGTCAATTTGGTTCTTGACTTTTTAATATTGTGTCAAAATAGTCACACCGTTAAGTGATGGATGGAAAATACTAACGTGACTAACAGTCAAAATAAAGTATAATTTTTTTATGTCACATAGACTACCATGTGTACTACCACATTAGCATAAATTAAAAAAAAAAAAATGTAGACCAAACAAAATCCCTAAATCGTCCATAAATGTTTTTAAATCAAATGGGTAATTGTTAAAAAAATTCCAATCTTTCCATCAGAGTTTCAGGGAGAAAAGAAGAAGAAGAAGTAATACCAAAATCAATGAAGACATGGATGAAGAACAAAATTGGAGTTTTTTTTCTTTACAAAAAAAAGGGTTTCTTTTCCAGTATTTTCTTTGGAACCAAATGCAGTAGAATCAGTACCTAAAAAACTTGAAAAGGCAGATATGGAAGGTGAAAACGCAAGGGTAACAGAGGTAGAGAGAATATTCACTAAGAAAGGAGAAAGGGGAGATCTAGACCATCAAATAGTCTAAGCCTCTAGTTTAGTCCTCATTGTGACAGACCCAACAAGTAGTCTCACCTCTATGTACTCACGCCACAACTTTACAACAAAACCTAACAGAAAAATTGGGCTATTCAACTTACAACCATAAACAAAATGACATCATTGCACGCCTCTTATATTAGGCAGTCCCCACCAAATGATGGACAACAAATTTCGGGACAGTGATTGTGGTTTGTGGGTTATAGGAGGCCATTGCAAAAATAGGCATACAGAGAGAAAGACAGTAATCCGATTGTTATTTGATAGATTTTTAGATATCTTTATTTTTGTTTGAAGTATTTTGCAAATGGTGACGGTAGATTGAGAGATTCCGTTCTTTGGCAAGGCGAGGAGATGGGGATTGATTAAGGATGGGAACATAGAGAGAGATTTTTATTTTGTATTAGTTTAATCTTTAATGATGTGGGAATCTAAATGTCAATTAATGACATGTTTTTTTTTTTTTTTTTTTTTTTTTTTTTTTTTTTTTAATGTTCTGCTGATGTGGTAGTTAGCACTTATGTAGCAAAAAAATGATACTTTATTTTAATTATGGACTATTTTAACCCAATATCAAAAAGTCAGGGACCAAATTGACATATTTGAAAGGTTAAAAACCAAATTGAAATATGACGTAAAGATTAGAGACCAAATACGTAATTTACCCTATTTTTTATCTTACTTAATTTTTTCATCACATAATTTTAAAACTATACATACGTAGCAAGAAATATATGACATTTTTCTAACATTTAGATATTGAGTTTTTACCATAAGTTTTAAATCATATCACATTTATATATATGAATAATGTATTTTTTTTGTGCTTTGTTTTTTTTTTTTTTTTTTTTTTTTTTTTTTTTTTTTTTTTTTTTTTTTTTGAGAAGGTTTTTTTGTGCTTTGTTAGAGATAGAGAAATTAGATGCAGGTTATAAAATATTACCTATCTATTAAATTAAGACTGTGGCTCCCAAAACAAATTTCCTAGCTCTATCATTAATTGCACCAAATATAACTTGAACTTAACTCTAATAATATACATATTAGACATAAGATAATATCATCATTGTATATTTACAATTTTTTTTTGTACAGGTATATATAAAAATATTTAGTTGTATTAAATTATTTTAATTTATATTCATTTAATTATATTAAATTAATAAAATTGAAATAAATATTAGATTCATGTCGAATAAAAAATAATTATATTAATATATATTGATGAGTACCTTCACATGACATTAATCTAGTTCTATACAGTAGATAATGCACATTAATAATCTATTAACCCGAAATAATCCATTGTGAAGTTTCTTTTTTTTTTGGGTGGTTTCTAGTTTCTACACCAAAAGTTGGTAAGGAATGACTATTCACTGTAATAAAAACATAACCAAATTATTGAATAGCTAAACCATATGAATAATTATCACATTACAGTCCTATTATAGTCTACCAAACATGGCCTAACAATTTTGGAAAAATATTTAGTTAATTTAATGCATTAATGCTTTTAAAGAAATGATTTAATATGGTTGACCACCATCAATTGATAGAAGTTCAAATCAGATTTAATGTAAAATTTCTTTCACCCTTGTAATTACCATTAACTTCTTTACTATTCTATCTATGAGAGTATAAATACACACAGTTCGGACTTCGTTTAGGCCATGAGAAACTAAAGCATTCATTCCTAGAAAAACTAAGGGCATGTTTGGTAGACTGTAATAGGCACTGTAATTTAATAATTATTCCTATGGTTTAGTTATTCTTTAGTTTGATTATGTTTTTATTACAAGGAATAATCATTCCTTATGAATAACTATTCTTCAAAATAGGGAATAACTATTCCTCTTTAAAAGGTTGTATTAGCTATTCCTTAGTAAGTGTAATAATTTCAAAACTTAATATATTTTTAAGTAAAAAAACTTTCCATATACATCAAACAATTATAAAAATAAAAAATCATAAAAAAATAACACATATCTCTCTTAAATTTAAAAATAACAAATTTTAAGGAAATATAATTGTATGAGTAAGAAATTTCCTAAAATAAATGTTAAGTTTCATTCTAATGTTATAACTCACAACCAAACTAATGAATAGGTTTAGTTATTACATTACAACACATTTTATTTATAATAATAAAGATTACAATTCCTGTCGTAATCCTTATTCAGTATACCAAACATACTCTAAGTACTCAAAGTTTGTAAAAATGGCTTCTGCATCTTTTTTTATACTTTTCATTCTTCAAGCTTGTGGTTGTCTATTTTTCTACACCATAGGAGCTCAAGCAAATATAAAATTTTTGGCGATTTTCTCGTTTGGAGATTCAATCCTTGACACAGGCATGAATAATAATCTGCCTTCAGGTAGGTGTAATTACCCTCCATATGGAAGAGACTTTCCGGGAAAAGTTGCAGCGGGAAGATTTTGCAATGGGAAAATCCCTTCAGACTTGATAGGTATAATATCATAAACTCTTTTACTTACCAAACAACATTCTCTCTCTCTCTCTCTCTCTCTCTCTCTCTCTCTCTCTTATGTGTTGGGTTATATATTGACCTCAGTTAATTAATTCAATTATCCAAGTTGATTAATTAGGTCAAATTACATGTAAATTTGTGGAGGCACAAGGCAAAAATACTATTGAGTGATTAATCAATTCAATTACCCAAGTTGATAAATTGACACTGTGATTTTGTTGACTAATAGAAAAAACCTCTCACAAGAAAAAAACATCACCGAATAATTTTTAGATCACCACTCTCAAGAATCACTAATCAAAATCAAGAGATTATAAGTACAATGAATCTTACCCCAAACCTAACTTATCCCAAAGTATTATTCTACAGTTGAATCCTTACACCAATCCCAAAATGGTCTTGATTTTGTAGAGACTTCTTCCCTTTGCATGGATCTCAGTGCGTGTCTAACTCCTAGCAACTTGAAGCTTATTGTTGGATGCAAAGTTCCTCAATACACTTGTAGAGAATGAAGCACTTGGTCACAAAATCCTAAGGCACATAAGAATGCAGTAACTTCACAATAATTGTATAGATTCTCTAATTGAGTCTTTGTGTATGATGACGACTTTAAAATAAACCTTTTATATCCCCTAGAAGTTTAGTGAATGAAACCTTAAAAGTCCATGTCATCATGGGCCAAAAAATAGATTTGGAATTTCTGGATATGCAAAGCTCGATAAATTGAGTAGTGTCGAAAGGTATTAATGTTCATTAAATCTCGATAGATCGAGTTTGTGTTGAGCTTGTATCAGGGTCCACTATTTTCAGCTTTTCTTATTTCTTTGTGCAGTCTCATGTCTTCAATAATACCACTTGTAATTTTTCTTAAGAGACATACTTTATGATATTCTAGAATTCACTTAGAACTATCCAAATAAAAGTAAAGTGCATTTTGTTAAAGGATATGCCAACTACATAAAAATATAACTCTAACATCATGCATGATGCATGATGCACGTTTTATATACTATGTATAGAAAGTTTTTGGTTCTGCTTTTGAGTTCTAGTGTCCAAAAAATTCTATGTATAGTTTATGTAGATTTTTGTTATTTTAGTTGAAAGAGCCTTTCAAAAAACAATCTAAATTACAATAATTATTAAACTATAGGGATGAAAGTAATGCACTCAAAACTTTAAGGTTTAATTTGAAAATAAGATCAAATTGTTGTGGTTATTCATCCATTTTATATTCCTTTTAGCAGAGGCATTGGGAATTAAAGATACTGTGCCAGCATATCTTAAACCAGATCTTCAAAGTAAAGATCTCCTAATTGGTGTAGGCTTTGCTTCTAGTGGCTTAGGAATTGACCTGTTAACATCTAGTAAACTGGCAACTATCTTATATCTTTATTTATTAAACAAACTTTCAGTTGTCACATTTGACCGCATTAAGGTTTGGACTAAAATCAAATTGTTTGGATTTTGTCAAAAGTACTTTTATCGATTTCATTTAATTTAAACTTTAGGGATCAAAATGTAACAATTAAAAAAATCATGGTACGAAATTGTTATTGGATGGAATCCCAAGGAGGTAATATGTTCAATCAAAACATGCAAAATAGAATTTGAACAAAACCCTAATAATTTTATTTTAGTCCAAAATTAGCGGTGAAATATAAAAATTGAAAGTCTTTAAACTAAATTGTTACCTAGCAGAACCACAAGACAAGGGATATGATGCCCCCCCTCCCCCCTCTCTCTTTTATTCATATTAATTGTAAAGAAATTACGACATTTGTTGGTTTTCAATTAATCTAGAGGATAGTATTTCAACTTCTGCCCCTCCATGTTTTAGGTGATGGAATCCAATACCCAAAACACGAGACAACAAAAAATCCGATTACAAGAGCTGAATTAATATTTTCCTTAATCTAATAATTACACATAATTTACTGTGCTTTCACAATTCTAGGCTTTCTTGCAATTTAATTGTTTTGTTGGAATCAGGGAGTTGTGGCAATGTCCCAACAGTTACAAACTTCAAGGATTACATAGGGAAGCTAAAAGGGGTTGCTGGTGAAGAGAAAGCAAAAGCCATTATAGCCAACAGCCTTGTTCTAATGTCAGCAGGCAACAATGACATTGGAGTATCATATACTGCTGGTTCGAGGAAATTACAGTATACTTTTCCTGCATATTGTGCTCAATTGGTTACCTGGTCTACCACTTTTTTGGAGGTAAATTTCTTTCATTATGACTCATAAAGGCCCTAAGTAACTTTTTAGAAAAGAAAAAAACCTGGAACCACAAACTATTATACAATTTTTTTTTGCTGTAAGTGTAATACAGCAGAGTGTAAGCGATGAAAAAAAAATAGTATGTTCATGTGCACAGTTGTGACAAAAAATTGTGTAATAATTTGTGATCCCGTAACCATTTTTTTAACCAAGTATATGCCATGCACTTCATTAAAAATCTATTTTTCTAAGAGATAACAAAGAGCACCAAGCACCTAACCGTATCAAATATAAATTTGTGAAGCAATTGTATGCACTGGGGGCTCGGCGATTTGGTGTTCTTAGTACTGTAGCACTTGGATGCGAGCCATCAGGAAGAGTTGCAGGATCTTGTTCAATGACCGCAAACATAGGAGCACAAACGTACAATAATCTGCCAAAAGCGGGAATAGCCTCCCTTCAAAGCAAGCATTCCGATGCAAAGCTGGTCTTTTTCGACATCTTTACCCCTCTAGATAATATCGCCAGTAATCCTCAGCAGTTTGGTAAGTGTTATTATTATTATGTCTTAAAAAATTGGTAATCATTTACCTAAACTTAATGCTTTTGTTTTGCCATCATTCAAGGCCAATGAGCCTATATGGAAAATACTAGAACTACAACCAAATTTTAATCGGAAATGTTGAAGGTAGTACAAATTTAGATCACCCTTCATCCCTTGTTGTAACTATTGCATAATTGAAGGTGAAAAAAACAAAAGAAAAAGAAAAAAAAAAAAAAAGGCTTATAAACCAACCTGGCAATGTATCCAATTGATGTCACTTCAATAATATGATAAAATATTGATAGACTACTATTCTCATAAGAGTAATGCTATAATCACAAACTATTTTACAACATTTTTAAAAAATATTAATGTGGCTAACTTCTTATTGGTTTTCATCTAAACTTACCATTAATATTACTTTTTCATTTACTAATAATCACTCACAATATCAGCAGTTTGTAAAAAATTTTGTAAAAGAGTTTGTATCTCTAGCATTATTCTTCTCATAAAGGTAATGTAGATATTTATTTATTAGTTATTAAAGTGGCAACAATATCATATTTTTTGTCGCATTAATTTGTGTAGGGTTCAAATTTGTTGGGCTAGGTACCTACTTTCCGTATTGTTAGCCCAACGAATGCCCAACAATAAATTTGTAAAGAATGGGTTAAACAACTGGGCTGGTTATGGATTTAGCAACGGTTCACACAAACAAGTAGGTTAGAGGGTATTTAACAAGAATCTCTTTGGTCCGAAGAGGCTTAACATTTATAAACTTTAGTGAATACAATTTTTCTCTCCCTGGTGCGTGAGGCCTGTTTCCCTTATATATACACCTTTTTTCTCATCTTCACCGCACACTTGTCTTTCATCTAGGCGTCCACTTGAGTATTAGTCACATCAGAAGTTTGCTTTAACCTGCAGTGAATGGTGGTGGTTGAGGGTGCACTGTTCAGGTGTCTTCTCCACATAAATGCGGCCAGGGAAGTTGCTGTAGTGCATTAAATGCGGTGGTGGCAGCTTTATTGGTAAGATATTTCATGATATCCACGCAGTTAGGCATGCCCAAAGCTCAACCCTTACAGGAGAATCTTCTGCGTATCTACTTGATCAAATTCTCTGGAGGTCTGTTGAATATGATCCCTTCGGACAGGCCAGATTGTCTTCGGACGCAATGTCCGTCCTTCCCTAGTTGCATTTTCACCAAGAGCGCAAACCGCTGACCCCTTTAACCTCTTCGGACGGGAAGTTATTTTCGATTCGGGCCCCAGGCCCATCATATGGCGTTGGGCTCTCTCACCCACAATAGCCCCTCAAAATTCCAATTTTTCCCTCGCATCCGAAGAGAAAAAATGGGGTTTTGACCTTTTGACAAACGAAAGCATTGAATTTCTGACTTCACACGTGTGTATGCGCATGAATCTAGGCGCCTTCTTTATTACCGCTGTTGTCGCGTCGTTTCCGAGGCGTCATTAATTGCTCCAGGCGGCGTCTTGTCCATGGAATCTAATGGCTCGTTTCAAATCCAACGGACGAGATTCCCCTAAAAATTTCGGGCGGGATAAGTTCCTCCATTTTGCCTACCTCTATATAAAATCCCAGAGGGGGTTGTTTTCTCACTTTGCAAACTTCAGACTCTCCAGCGAACTCAAGCGCTCAGACTCCCAAAGCCTTTCCTGTCATCCACTTCAACTCATTCCACAATCCGCTACGATCTCCCCGCAAGGCTAAAGAACATCCTCCAATTCGATTCTGCGTAAGTTCTTTCCTCGAGATTTTCGAAATCTATTTAGATTGCCTCTTCGGCCCTTGGTAGATTTTCTCCAGTTGCCGTTTCGCGTTTCCCTTCCTCTAACTTTATTAAAAATGGGTAGATTTGAATACCTAGTGGACAGTCCTTCCCAGATAGAGAAGTTTAGGGCGACGTATCGCATCCCTTAGGAAGTGGGCTTGAGGTATTGCTCCATGGAGGGGTTATTAACGGACCGAGAGGTGGGTGAAGTAATAATCCCCATTATCGCTTTCCTGGAGGGAGGAATGACCATCCCCATGGGTCCAGTCACCAGAAGTTATCTTACCGCCCATAGGCTTAGTCCTGATCAATACGCACCTAACACGTTTAGGATTTTAGGGGCAGTTGACGACTTAAACTGCCATTTAGGATTGGGACTAACCTGGCACGATGTGGTACACATGTACGAATGTCGTACCAAAGAAGGAGCGGGATACTATCTAAGGTCCCGATTCGATGTCGTCAGACTCCTCTCCTGTCTCCCCAAGTCTAACAAAGGGATGAAAGACGATTATCTGATTGTCTCGGGTGCCTGGCATGATAGAATTCATTGCCCAACCCAGCCAGGAGCGCCAGGTGGGACATTCCCCATTGAGGTTTACTAACATTTTTTTTGCTTTCAGCTATTCGGACTTCCCTTCGTCATATTGCAATCTTTTCTGACAGTTCTATTGCAATGTTTACAGATAGAAACCACGTAGCTCCTCGGCTGAGTCTCACGAATACTGCGGCCCTGAACTACCTTCTTCGGTCGGAGATTTTTGTAAGCGAAGACGGACAGCTTAGGTCTGTTCCCCTCATCCTCGGCTACACTCCGAAGTCTGAATTTCAGCCGATCGGCAACGCGATAACACTCGGGGATCGCCGCATCAACCGCATTGATGTGGCTCGGAAGAACTTCTTAGCTCCCTTCGACCTCGCCCCGGTGCCCCATCCTAATCTGCAGGGTATTCCAGCGCTCGTTCAGCCCGTTCAACAAGTTCCCCTTGAACCGGTAGCAGAGGAAGAAAGAGTTGCTTCTTCTACACCTTCACTTGACGTGCAAATCGACCAATTCAAGTTTGAAGGGGAAACCTCGGAGGAAGTTCAAATTTTGGCTGCCGATGAGGCGCTTGATAGGCAGTCAATTGCTCCGCTCTTAAATTTAGCCGTGCCAGACGACTCTGAAGAAGAAGATATGCAGAGTCTAGACCAGTTGATGAAGAATAGGAGGCTGAAGGTCGCGGCCAAGGGTACTGGTACATCCTAGCCCACAGTCAATCTTCCACCACCCCGTCCTCTTCCTCCAACCCCAAGAGATCCCGGTCTAAAAGCGCTGCCTGATCTGAAGAAGAAGAGGGTGGTGACAGAGGTGACAAATGTTGAGGAAGGGGAAGTGGTCCCTCCGAAGGGTCCCAAGTAGCAGAAGACGACCCATGATACGAGAGGTAAACAGGCTTCTTCTACTGAGAGCAGAGAAGAGAACTTGGTCACAGACGTGCGATGAGGGACTCAGGCGTGGTCTCCGAAGCTGACACTAGATGGCGCAGCCATCCCATATGATGCTTCTCTCCGAAACTACGCTGGAGGGAAAGCTGGGTACATAGCAGAAGCGCTGGAGAAGCCTCTCCTCCTTCCGAAGGACATGGAATCCTATCGGCGCTTCAGCGAACAGGAGCTCTTTCTGTCCCTAAAAAGGGATTTAGGCATGGTGAGATAAGTGCGTGTTATTTTGTAGCCTCTATGCGCATTCACAACTTTACATAAAATTCTTTGGTTGCCATGCAGATTGCCCAACAAATTTACGTGGCCGAAGAGTGGAATAAAAAGAAAGATGTTAAAGTGCAAGCTGAGGTTTGATCTAGGGAGGAGGTCGAGAAAGAATTGGGAAAGGCAAGAGACGAGTGCACTCGCATCTCCGAGCAGCTGAAGGAGGAGGGGAAGGCAAGGAGGAATGCGGAGGCAGGCTTGAAGAACGTTGAAAAACAAGCCGAAGACCAGCGCCAGAAGCTATACACCACTGAGATCAATTTGGAAACAGAGAGGACGTTGGTGAAAGAGCTTCGGGCTGAGCTAGACAAGGCCAGGGACACTGCTAAATTGGCCAAGGAGGACGCTCAGTTGGCCAAGGAAGCAATTGAGGCCGAGAAGCAAGCTTCCTACCTGCTGGGGGTGCAAGGGCCACCTGGGCCAAAGGCCTTGATGCAGCTGGAATCCCTGCAGAGTCTACATTAAGGCAGCCTGGGAGCGTCTACTATCATCCTGACATATGCGAGCTGCCAGATACCTTGGAAGCTCCTTCGGCTGGTCAGAATCCTCCAGCCCCAACTGAGACAAGCCAGGCAACTCTTCAGACCGGAGATGCGGGTGATCTGCCAAAGACTAATCCAGTGCCTCAAAATAAGACTTAGGATGTTCAAATTGTGTAATAGCTAGGACCCTTTATCATCTATTTTGTAACGACATTACCTTTTTGATGAATGAAATTGTTTACTTTTTGTTCCTTGTTGCTTTTGTGGTATTCGTTTGGTTGTGTCATCACGGCCAACAATGATAGATAGTTAAGGGTAAACCAAAAACATGGTAATCTTCTAAACATGGCTAAACAAAGCCTTATGGTAATAACAGTTGACGTAATTTAGTTTGAGTCTGCATATTCCGCCAAACTCCAGACTAGATTAATAAGATATAAGTTTAAACACGTGAGAATCGTTAAGGAGTGTTAACTAACCCAAATCATCTGGTCCGAAGACTACAGGCATGATTGGATTTAAGTTTAAACACGTGAGAATCGTTGAGGAGTGTTAACTAACCCAAATCATCTGGTCCGAGGACTACAGGCATGATTGGATTTAAGTTTAAACACGTGAGAATCGTTAAGGAGTGTTAACTAACCCAAATCATCTGGTCCGAGGACTACAGGCATGATTGGATTTAAGTTTAAACACGTGAGAATCGTTGAGGAGTGTTAACTAACCCAAATCATTTGGTCCGAGGACTACAGGCACGATTGGATTTAAATTTAAACACGTGAGAATCGTTAAGGAGTGTTAACTAATCCAAATCATCTGGTCCGAGGACTACAGGCATGATTGGATTTAAGTTTAAACACGTCAGAATCGTTCAGGAGTGTTAACTAACCCAAATCATCTGGTCCGAGGACTACAGGCACGATTGGATTTAAGTTTAAACACGTGAGAATCGTTCAGGAGTGTTAACTAACCCAAATCATCTGGTCCGAGGACTACAAGCATGATTGGATTTAAGTTTAAACACGTGAGAATCGTTGAGGAGTGTTAACTAACCCAAATCATCTGGTCCGAGGACTACAGGCATGATTGGATTTAAGTTTAAACACGTGAGAATCGTTGAGGAGTGTTAACTAACCCAAATCATCTAGTCCGAGGACTACAGGCATGATTGGATTTAAGTTTAAACACGTGAGAACTCAGCATAACAAAATGGCATCATGACTGAAGGAAGAAATTCTTTTAATAGTAGTACCTTCTAAGGTTATTTACATTCCATGGTTGGGGCACTACATGATTATCCAGGTCTTCTAGGAAGTATGCTCCAATGCAAGCCCTTGAAGTGATGCGATACGGACCTTCCCAGTTTGGCCCCAGTTTCCCCCATGCTGGATTCCTTGCGTTACCTACCACTTTCCTTAGGACCAGATCACCAGGCTCAAGGGGTCTCAACCTTACATTGGCGTCATAGCCCTGCTTGAGTTTCTGCTGGTAATGCGCCAATCGGACCATTGCGTTTTCCCTTCGTTCTTCAATCAGATCCAAACTCTTTTCCAGCTGCCTATCGTTGCTGGTTGGGTCAAAAGAGCTAGTCCTGTAAGTTGGGAATCCAGTCTCGAGAGGTATAACAGCCTCGGCCCCATAGGTCATTGAAAAGGGGGTCTCTCTAGTGGACCTCCGCGGCGTAGTTCTATATGCCCACAATACGTGGGGTAGTTCTTCTACCCATCTACCCTTCGCATCATCCAACCTCTTCTTTAGCCCATTAACTATGACCTTATTAACAGCTTCGGCCTGCCCATTTCCCTGGGGATAGGCAGGGGTGGAGTATCTATTTGTGATCCCCAGCTCACTGCAATAGCTTCTGAAAGCTTTGCTATCAAACTGAAGCCCGTTGTCCGAGATGAGGGTGTGTGGGACTCCAAATCTGGTGATGATGCTTTTCCAGATGAACTTCTTTACGTCTACGTCCCTGATGTTTGCTAGAGGTTCAGCTTCTACCCACTTGGTGAAGTAGTCTGTTCTGACCAGCAAGTACTTCTTGTTTCCTGCTACCTTAGGGAATGGGCCTACGATGTCCAATTCCCATTGAGCAAAAGGCCACGGGCTGGATAGTGGATTGAGGGCGCTGCCTGGCTGATGTATGTTCGGCACAAAACGTTGGCACTGGTCACACTTTTTAACGTATTCATGTGCCTCTCTTTGCATATTTGGCCACCAATAGCCTTGAGTAATGGCTCGGTGAGCCAAAGATCTTCCTCCAGTATGGCTCCCACAGATCCTTTCATGCAATTCTTCTAACAGTGATTTAGCCGCTTCGGGATGCATGCACAACAAATATGGACCCGAGTAGGATCGTTTGTATAGTTTGTGATCCTCAGACAACCAGAACCTGGTAGCTTTTCTCCGTATTTTGTCCACTTCCCCTTTTTCTTCGGGCAATGCATCGTTCTTCAGGAAGTTGATGATGGGGTCCATCCAACACGGGTTGGTTCCAATGCAATGAACTTGGAATGCCTTTTTCCTTAACTCCGTAGGTCTCTGCATATCCTCGATGAGGATAACCCTTGGCAATCCCTATGCCGAAGAGGTGGCAAGGGTGGCTAAAGAGTCGGCATGTGTATTGCCACTTCTGGGGATGTGCCGTAGGTTAAAAGATTCAAACTCGGACTGCAGGGACTTAGTCAGGCTCAAATACCCCTGCATTCTTTCATCTTTCGCCTCAAACTCTCCCAACACTTGGTTGACGACTAGCCTTGAGTCCGAGAACACCTCAATTGACTTTCCTCCCATCCTTCGTACCATATTCATCCCCATCAATAGAGCCTCATATTCTGCCTCGTTATTCGTTGCTGAGAAATCTAGCCTTAATGCTTTTTCAATGGTAATTCTTTCTGGGGATATCAGCACTAGCCCCACTCCTGAGCCTCGCTGATTCGATGCGCCATCTACGTACACTTCCCAGGGCAAGGGGCCCTGTGAAGAAACCATGCCAACGGTCTTTCCTTCAGTGCCCAGCATTGGTGTCACATCCTCTAAATGGGGCTCTGTGAACTCGGCGACCAAGTCAGCAAGGACTTGGCCTTTCACTGACGTGCGAGGCATGTACTTGATATCAAAAGCCCCTAGTATCGTTCCCCATTTGGCAATCCTTCCTGTGTAGTCTGCACTTCGGAGTATTACTTTGAGCGGAAGCTGGGTGAGGACTATGACGGTGTGAGCTTGAAAATAGTGAGGCAACTTCTTCGTTCTGAGTACTACAGCTAGGATGGCCTTTTCTAGTGGCAAATAACGAATTTCAGCTTCCTGAAGTGACTTGCTTACGTAATAAACTGGTTTTTGCACACCGCAGTCTGTTCTGATCAGTACCAAGCTTACAGCATTAGGAGCCACAGCGATGTAAGCAAACAAGACTTCGTCTGGCTCGGGACTGGACATGATGGGAGGTCTAGCCAGGTACTCCTTAAGTTGCCGAAAAGCATCCTCACATTCCTCCGTCCATTCGAAATCCTTCCACTTATTAATCAATGAAAAGAAAGGCCTACACCTGTCTGCCGACCTAGAAATGAATCGGTTAAGGGCAGCGGTCATCCCAGTCAGCTTCTGAATTTCCTTGGGGTTTCGAGGAGCTTGCAAGTTCTTGATGGCCTTTATCTGATCGGGGTTGACTTCGATTCCCCTGTGAGTGACCATATACCCTAGGAACTTGCCTGATCCAACACCGAACGAAAACTTGGAGGCATTCAAGCGCAATCTGTGTCCCCTTAGAATTTCAAAGACATCTCTAAGGTCCCCAATGTGTTCGGCTATGATCTTGCTTTTGACCACCATGTCGTCAATATAAACTTCCATGCTTTTGCCCAGCTGTGGCTCAAACATTCTGGTCATCATCCTCTGATAGGTAGCCCCTGCATTTTTCAAGCCGAACGGCATTACCTTGTAGTGGTAATTCCCCATAGGGGTTACGAAAGCTGTTTTCTCTTGATCGGCCAGAGCCAGAGGTATCTGATGATAACCTTGAAATGCGTCTAAGAAACTCATCCGAGGGTGTCCAACAGTAGCATCAACTAGTTGGTCTATCTTCGGCATGGGAAATGGATCCTTCGGACAAGCTCTATTAAGATCGGTAAAGTCCACACACACCCGCCATTTTTCGTTTTTCTTTTTTACTACCACCGTGTTAGCCAGCCATTCGGGATAAAAGATCTCCTTAATAGCTTCTGCCTGCTTGAGTTTCATCACTTCATCCCTGACCGCGTCAGCATGTTCCCGTGACGGACGCCGGAGCGGTTGTTTCTTGGGGATAATGGTGGGATTAACGTTTAGATGGTGGCAAATGAACTCTGGACTTACTCCTGGGGCCTCCGCGGAGTCCCATGCGAATACATCAACGTTGGCTCTGAGGAACTCTATCAGCTCTTCCTTCTCCTGAGGGGGCAGCATGGATCCGACTTGAAAGAACTTCTCTGGGTCGTTATCGACAACCACCCTTACCAAGCTCTCACACTCTGCCTCTTCAGCCAGGGCTTCGGTGTCCAGCACCGATGGCCTTAATTGCTACAACTTTTCGTTACAGTCCGAGGGCTCGGCCTGAGGTTGGTGCTGGATAGCTGCCATTAGACATTGCCTAGATGTAGACTGATCTCCTCGGATTTCCTCGACTATTCCTTCGGACGGATACTTAATCTTCTGATGGAGTGTGGATGATACGGCCTCGAGGGTATGAAGCCAGGGTCTGCCCACAATAGCAGTGTAGGGTGAGTAGGCATCCACCACTATAAAATCTACCTCCACCGTCTCAGGTCCGGTTTGCACAAGTAGTCTGATTTAGCCCTTTGGAATGATCACTTTACCATTGAAACTGACTAAAGGGGAACTGTAAGGAGTCAGGTCTTCGGGGGATAAGTTCAGCCCCTTATATAGGTCTGGGTACATTATTTCTGCGGCGCTGCCCTGATCCACCATCACCCTCCTCACGTCGTATTCACCTATTCTCAGAGTGACTACCAGGGCGTCATCATGCGGCTGTATAGTCCCGATTTTGTCCTCATCCGAAAAGCCCAAAATTGGAACCTCCGTCCTGTGTCTCTTCGGCTCTCTATTCACTCTTTCCGGGGGCATCCGGGCGACCGACAATACCCTGGATGGGCAAGATCCCGTCCTTCCTGGTGCGGCAAAAATAACATTGATTGTCCCCAAGGGAGGTTTTACAGAATCACCTCTCCTAGGCCCCGCGTTTGCTTGATTTCCCTGACCGTATGAGTGGTGTAAAAGGTGCTTTAACCTGCCCTCGCTGACCAGCTGATCCAGATGGTCCCACAGGCTCCTGCAATCCTCCGTAGTATGCCCATGGTCAAGGTGATATTGACAATAAAGGTTGTGGTTGCGCTTTTCAGGGTTTCCGACCATCTTGTTCGGCCTTTTGAAGAACGGTTCATTTTTTATTTTATCCAGGACTTGGTGCACTGGCTCACGAAAAACTGCACTGACTGTCTGAAAGCTCGCTGTGTCTTGTCCGACCCAATCCTTTCTCGGCCTGTTGTGACTCTGCCGGTCCGACCTGAAATCCCTCCTCTCATGAGGGATAACCTTATCCTTTCCCTTGCTCTGCTGTTGGTCTTCTTCTACCCTTTTGTATTTGTCAATCCTATCCATCAGCTGACGTATACTAGTGGGGGGTTTGCGTGTTAGGGATGTTCTCAAGGGGTGTTCAGTGGGGAGGCCCAGTTTAAAAGAGCTGATGGCCACCAATTCGCAATCTTCCTCCACCTCATTGTACGTCTCCCAGAACCTATCTGAATATGACTTCAAAGTCTCACCCCCTTTCATGCTGACGGACAACAGAGAGGCCACGGATTGCGGAACCCTTCGGCAGGTGACGAAACGGGATCCAAAAGCCTGAGTTAGCTCTTGGAAAGAGCTAATAGTGTTTGTTTTCAGACTATCAAACCACCTCATGGCTATTGGTCCCAAACTGGATGGAAAAACCTTGCACATTAGGGCCTCGTCCCTGGAGTGAACTGTCATCCGCTGGTTAAAATGACTCACATGTTCCACTGGGTCGGTCCGGCCATTGTAGATGGTGTATGTGGGCTAGTGGAAACGCCGAGGAAGTTTGGCACCCTCGATGTTACGTGTAAAGGGAGATTTAGAGATTTGATCTAGAGCTTTGCTCATAGCATCATTCCCTGCGCCCCGTGGGAAGGGGCTCTGAGGGTTTCTCTCACGATGGTACACTTCCTCATAGGGGAAGGGTTCACTGGCTGGTGTTAGAGATTTCCGCCTGTAGTCGTCGTCTCGCTCGTCCTCAGAATCCTCATCAGAGTATGAGGAGACGCGCTTCCTCTTTGCATGGCGCAGCTCTTTTCTTAGCCTTTGAATCTCCAACTGCATGCTTTGGTTTTTCTCCGCATGGGACATGTGGCTCTCTCCATGTGATTGATTTTGATCGTCGCGATTGGTGTGTACGCTGCCTTCACGATCCTGTCTCCGTTCCAGATGAACAAAAGGATCGGTGTGCTGAGATGATCCGGACTCCATCGGATGTTTCTTCAGTTCAGCCGTTTCTGAGGTGTTGCTCCCACCTTTGCTCAAGCTGTTTCCCACAGACGGCGCCAATTGTAGGGTTCAAATTTGTTGGGCCAGGTACCAACTTTTCGTATTGTCAGCCCAATGAATTCCCAACAATAAATTTATAGAGAATGGGTTAAACAACTGGGCTGGTTATGGATTTAGCAACGGTTCACACAAACAAGTAGGTTAGAGGGCATTCAGACTAGTATTTAATAAGAATCTCTTTGGTCCGAAGAGGCTTAACATTTATAAACTTTAGTGAATACAATTTTTCTCTCCCTGGTGCGTGAGGCCTGTTTCCCTTATATATACACCTTTTTTCTCATCTTCACCGCACACTTGTCTTTCATCTAGGCGTCCACTTGAGTATTAGTCACATCAGAAGTTTGCTTTAACCTGCAGTGAGTGGTGGTGGTTGAGGGTGCACTGTTCAGGTGTCTTCTCCACATAAATGCGGCCAGGGAAGTTGCTGCAGTGCATTAAATGCGGTGGTGGCAGCTTTATTGGTAAGATATTTCATGATATCCACGCAGTTAGGCATGCCCAAAGCTCAACCCTTACAGGGGAATCTTCTGCGTATCTACTTGATCAAATTCTCTAGAGGTCTGTTGAATATGATCCCTTTGGACAGGCCAGATTGTCTTCGGACGCAATGTCCGTCCTTCCCTGGTTGCATTTTCACCAAGAGCGCAAACCGCTGACCCTTTTAACCTCTTCGGACGGGAAATTATTTTCGATTCGGGCCCCAGGCCCATCATATGGCGTTGGGCTCTCTCACCTACAATTTGTAAGTCTTTTTATAGTAAAATTTATAATAGTTTAGAATTTTCATATAATAAAATTACTTTTTCTTTTTTTTTTAATTGATGAGACTTATCTATAAAGTTTATGCACATACATACATATATACATATATATATATATATAGTATCCTACTGTTTTGTTCTCAAAAGTTAAAATATCAATTTTTAAAGTCTATGTAATATGATACATTATAATTGAACTTTATAGCGTCAATTTGGTGATACATTTCTAATTTGTGACTATTCTTACAATTTCAGGCTTTCAAAATGCAAAATTGGGGTGTTGCGGTGGCGTTGGTTCATGTCTTCCATTTACTACACTCGTTTGTCCAGATGCTTCTACCTATGTCTTTTGCGACTCTCCACCCCGTTGAAAAAACTTACAGAATAGTTGTCTCTGATGTACTCAATAAAACCCTTTCCAGTTTCTCTTGAAGCAATACTTGTTTTCTGGTGTTCGTTGCAGCAACTCTCTCGCTTGGTGTTTACAATAGTTGCGAGCATAATAAGGGAGAGGTTTTAAGAAGGGAACATTAGAGTGGGAAGCTTTGTTCTGTTAGCAGTGTCAATGTTTGAAATAAATTGTTGCTTGTTATTAGGAGTAGTTGTTTAAAGTTGTGAACTGATAAGGTACCAATGGGTACGTCGTAGTGTTTGTTGTTTTAGTAGGGAAGTTGTTTTATGGTTCTGTGATGAATAAATTTTATAGTGATTCGTTTGAATAAAGCATCTGAAAATACTTATCCACTTATCTAGTGGAGGTCAGAGATTATCTCAATTCTATCCCGTCTTTATTATCCTGTTTTCATCAATTTCGGTCAATATAAGAATGAATTGGGTAAAACTTGAGTTCAGCGTCTAATTTTACTAGATTTATTGAGATAGTGACACTTGTTTACTTTTAGTCACATGTTATTATATTTGTTAGGTTCTAAGGTCTTAGGATTTTATGTATTTAGAACTCTAATTTGTAATGTTGGCAAACCATGATCAAAACCATGTATTTAGTCTTATTTAGACTTGCTCAAAGTTGGTTCATTATTGTAAAGTTGGAATCGAGTGGCTGCAAAAGTACTTGGGACTTTCGGCCTGGCTCGATCAATCGAAGAATAGGCTCGATCGATCGAAAATCGCACAGGTTGATTTTTCTGCAGAATTTCCAACTCAGCCCTACTTCATTAAACGTTTAGAGTTTTATGTTTTTACCCTAGGTATATAAACAAAACCCTAGCCACGTTTTTTAAGGGACTTCATATTGTATTATTACTCATACATTGCGGTTTTGTGTGAATCTCTTGTGAGATCTTAGAGGAGCTTTCCTTTACACAAAATTTAGGGTTTTCAAGGTAGAGATGATTTCAACATCTTGAAGATCATTACAGTTGCAACCATTGGAACTTAAAGATAAACAAGCGGGGAGCTTGTAGCTGATTTAGGAATTCAAGAAAGAAGTAGTCCGTGGATTCGGAGCCTGCGCGTGGTCGTGTCAGGAAGTTCTACTAGTGGGTAGCATTAGGAAGTCGAGCGAGGAGCTTGTAGTCTTTTTGTAAGAATTTCAATTCTTTCATAGTGAATTCTGGTTTGCCTTGAGGATCGGTGGGTCAAATCCTCCCCAGGTTTTTCCGTGTGGTTTCCTGGGTGATCATATCTTGTGTTCTTTATTATTTCCGCTGCTTTATATGTTTTATATGCATGATATGATTATTTGATTGTTTTAACCTAGAATTGTTTAATTTGACTAAGTAACAACTTGGCTAATTAATCTAGGCTACGCAATCTGGTTGTTTTTAAGGGGTCTAAAACCGTTCAAGTGGTATCAGAGCAGGTTGCTCTTTTGTTTGAGATTTTTTTATCTCTGAGCTGATCTTTGACCCTGGTTGTCCTGGAGCATGGACACTCTCTGTTTGTTCCTCCTCACTTTGATGGGAACAACTATGCTTATTGGAAAGTAAGGATGAAAGCATTCCTGAAATCCATTGATGAGAGGGTTTGGAATTCCGTTGAATACGGATGGCAGAAGCCCACTACTCCTGTGAGTGAGTGGCAAACTTCTGAAAAAGAAGTAGCAGGCTTCAATAGCAAAGTTATGAATGCCATCTTCAATGCTGTTTCAATGGAAGAATTTAAGAGGATCTCAAATGTTGAGATTGCTCATATTGCATGGAAAATCCTCCAAACTGTGCATGAAGGCACAAAGGCAGTTAAGATAAATAAATTGCAACATTTCACTTCTAGATTTGAAAGCATTAGTGTCTGATGATGAATCTTTTAATGAATTCTATGCTAAATTGAATGATATTGTTAATTCTGCTTTTAATTTGGGTGAAGTCTATGATCAACCTAAAATTGTTAGGAAGATACTTAGATCTTTAACTGAAGACTTTAGACCCAAAGTAACTGCCATCACTGAAAGTAAGGATGTGGACTCCATCCCTGTTGATGAGCTTGTAGGATCTCTTCAGTCCTATGAGTCTGACCTACCTAAAGTAAACAAATCCAAATCAATGGCTCTTAAGTCAGTTGATGATGTTGAAGGTAGTGGATTTGATGATGAGCTCTCTGCTACAGAGATTGCCTATCTTGCCAAAAACTTTAAAAATTTTCTTAGGAATACCAACAGAAAAGCAAGAGTTACTTACACTGCTGAACCTAGAAACTTTAGGAAGAATGATCCCACTAAGGTTAATAACTTTGAAAAACCTAGAGAAAAAGTTGGTCAATCTTCAAATAATTCTTTGGGTCCTCAGTGTTTTGGCTGTCAAGGGTATGGCCATGTGAAATCTGAATGTCCTACATTCTTGAGGATTAAGGGTAAAGCTCTGGCTGTAACCTTTAGTGATAATGAGGTTTTTGATGATGAGTCCGATGGTGACGAGGATGGAAACTTCATTGCTTTCACGGCTACTGCTATAGTCAATGAAAGCATATCTGCTAAGGAGAACCCTTCTGATGGGGAACTTTCTGAAGATGCAGATCTTCAAGAGGCCTACAACAAACTTTGCAAAATTGCTGCAAAGGATGCTATGAAAGTTGAACTTGGCCTAAAGAAAATTGATTTTCTTGAGCTTGAAAAGAAAAATCTGCTTGTTAAACTGTTTGATGCAAATGATCTTTTGAATAATGTTAAATCTGAGAACATGCTTTTGCTTGATAAAGTTAGAACTTTGAAACATGATTTATCTGTTGCTAGATCTGTTAGTTCTAAACTTGATCACATGCTGAATATTCAAAAGTATCCTTCTGATAAAACTGGGTTAGGATATGTTGAAAGCATCTTTGATTCTGCACCCCATTCCACTGTCTTTGTTCCTTCTTCTTCTTCTGTACCTTTTGTGAGTGAGGTTGTGAGTGAAACTGTTAAACCCCCTGTGAGTGAGGTTGTTAAACCTGTAGAAGTTTCACCACCTAAGAAGATTAGGGTAGACTTAAGATAATCTAAACCTAAGGAGCCTACCAAATCTAAGGACAAGATGCATGGTAAACCTGCTTGAGTTTGTCACTATGAAAGTTGAACTTGGCCTAAAGAAAATTGATTTTCTTGAGCTTGAAAAGAAAAATCTGCTTGTTAAACTGTTTGATGCAAATGATCTTTTGAATAATGTTAAATCTGAGAACATGCTTTTGCTTGATAAAGTTAGAACTTTGGAACATGATTTATCTGTTGCTAGATCTGCTAGTTCTAAACTTGATCACATGCTGAATATTCAAAAGTATCCTTCTGATAAAACTGGGTTAGGATATGTTGAAAGCATCTTTGATTCTGCACCCCATTCCACTGTCTTTGTTCCTTCTTCTTCTTCTGTACCTTCTGTGAGTGAGGTTGTGAGTGAAACTGTTAAACCCCCTGTGAGTGAGGTTGTTAAACCTGTAGAAGTTTCACCACCTAAGAAGATTAGGGTAGACTTAAGATAATCTAAACCTAAGGAGCCTACCAAATCTAAGGACAAGATGCATGGTAAACCTGCTTGAGTTTGTCATTACTGTGGAAAGTCTGGACACATTCGTCCTAACTGTTTCAAGTTTCAAGCTGATAAAAGAGCAAATAAACCAAAAGTGCCTGTGCCTCAAGCACAAGATCCTATGGCACTAATTGGTGAATTGGTAAAGGTATTAAACCTTTATTCCAATCTTGGAGTTGGGAATCACTCTAATGTAAATAAGAACTCCAATGCTCGTGGTGCATCTAAAAAGTTTTGGATGCAAAAGACTCGAACTAACTGAGTCTTTCTGACATGGTCCTTGTGCTTCATTGCTCTATCCTTTGTGACCATTGTTCTTTGGTTTTTGTGTCTTTTTTGTTCTAGGACTTGCATTGCATTACATTCATGCATTTCATTCTAGGATTTATTTGTTTTCTCTTTTAATAAATAAATAAATTTTAAAAAAAAGGGAGAAAAGGGAGAAAGCAAAAACTATGTTTGACACTATTTTTCTTGATTTTTGAAAACAAGGTTGGTCAATCTTTTTACACATGTCATGTCTTGTGTACCTTGTTTAGCTTCGATGAACTTATTCATTGCACTTGACTAGTTGAAACTTTGTAGTGCATGTTGTGTGGGAAAGATGTGTGTGGTTTTTAATCACTTTTTCTTAATCATGAAGTCATATGTTATTTGACTGTCAGACTTGATCCTTTTGAGAAAGGCATAAATAACCATCTCACCACTGTTCACTAGCCAATCATGAATACCTTAGTGCATATCATAAGATTTTGTGCTCGAGAAAGTGTAGCACATGCACAAAAAGAACATAAGGTGTAGCCTCAATTAAATTAAAACAGGTGTGTACTATTAGGCTTGATGCCAATTCACTTAATTCAAACCGGTGTGTACTATTAGGCTGAATGCCAATTCAAATATAAATAAGAGGCAAAAATGTAAGAAACTTACATGATTGCAAGCTTTTGTTCTAAGAGATGTGGGAGTTATAGGATGTAACTCTTTAGGTGATAGTCTCTTTTAAATTCTATGTGATGAATTGTGTAGACTTTGTGCTTGATTGCTATTCACATATCACCTCACATGTATCTCAAGTTTCTGCTAGTTTCACACACTACACAAGTTAATCTTTGTTAAACACTGTACATGCTAGTGTGTGTGTTTTTGGTCTGACCAACCAAGTTTGAAAATATCTTGAGATTTGTGCACAACATATTTGTTGCTTGAGAAAATTAAATGGGAGAATGATTGAAACTTGTTTTTGAGAAAATTGGGTTTAAAAATTTTGGGTTTTTGAAAAAGCATTCCATCACATACTCATGCATTTTGTTTTCATTGTTCAAATGCTTTGAGGAGTTGTTTTCAAAATTAGATTTGTGTTTTTCAAAACTGTGTTTTTTCTCAAAAATTTTGTGAGCCTCTGCCCATTTTGATCAATCCAGTCTGATTTTCGATCGATCGAAAAAGTGCTCTAAATTGTTTCAAAATGCCTGTCTCATTCGATCGATCGAATGTAATTTTTGATTGATCGAAGATCGTGGAAAAGCTTTTTTAAAAGTTCAGATTTGACTTTTTCAAAATTCTATTCAAACTTTTTCAAAACTTTTTCTTTCTCTCTCCGACGAGGCAGGCATCACAGTCAATTTTTTGTCGTTTTCCTCCAAATTTTTTGCAAAATCTCTCTTTCCTCAAGCCGGTAAGACTCTTTTACCCTTCCTTTTGCTTTTATTTTCATGATTTCATGCATAAAATCATGCATTTAATGGAGATTTTCGGACTTTGCATATTGGGATTTTCTGATTGATTCAAGTTTTATTCTATGCAATTGATCATTGGGTTTTTGTGGGGACACATCATCTACATAAACCTTACCTGTTAATTTGATCAATTTTGAGTTTGGTGAAAAATTGAAAATTCTAGGGTTTCTATTTGATCCGAATTGGGGCTTTTGTGAAATTGAGTTGAATTTGATGAAATTGGCTTGTTGTGTTGATGTAATTAGGCATTATAATCCTTGTGTTGTGTTTTGTAGCGCTTAATTCATCAATTTGTTGCAAAATTTTTCAAGTAGTTTTCAAATTTTTAGGGTTTTTGTTAAGAAACTCTATGTTCAAGCCAATTTTGTGTAATTGAACTTAATTTGAACTTGTTTACTGCATTAGTTCATGCATCACAACATTGTTATTGTTCATGCATCATATAGATTGTTATTCTATTGTTTATTGTTCTAACTTGCAGTCTGCCTTGGTTTTATTTTTATTCTTTTTGGTTTTTCCTTGTGTCTTTGTCCTTTCCTTAACATCATGACTAGGGAGACTAGAGCCCGTAGGACTATTCCCTTTCCTTCTCCACCCCTGCCTTCCTTTGATAGTGAGAGGTTCCCTAGTGAGAAAAACCAAGAGATTTATGAGACTCTAAACCTTAAGAGGAGAGTTTGGGCTGAGCATTCTGTCACCTTAGATGAGGTTGATCCTGCCATTAGGGCAAACTTTGAGCGTAAGGGCTAGTTACCACTGCTGGATGTTTCTGATCCTCCACCTCTAGTTATCCTGATTAGAGAGTTCTTCTCGAACATCTCTATCCGCTTCTATGATTCCAACACTCTTGTCAAGAGTTGGATATGAGGCGTAGAGTATGTCATTACTCCTACAGTAGTGTCCGATGCTCTTGGGATACCTTTGGTACAGCACCCCGTCTATCCTTATAATGAGTCACCAGAGTTGAGTGATGTCATGTCTTACATCACTGGGTCTTCTATCCAGTAGGGTTTTGATCCTAGGATCACCACCGCTGAGCTTCCTGAGACTGTCTATCTCTTCTTTAGGATAGCTTGACACTCTCTTTGGCCCATTTCTCATTTGCACACCATTCCTCTCGAGAGGTGTGTCTTCTTATACGCTCTTGTCACTGATGCTCCTATCAGTTTTCCTTATCTTTTTCTTCGTTCTTTGAACGAAGTTTATAGGAGTTCATCTACTGCTCACGCTCTTGTTCATCCTATCTTCATTCATAGGATTTTACTTTATCTTGGTTTAGATGATTTCCCTTCTTCTGAGCCCGTTCATGTGATAGCTCCCATAGGTGCCTCGTTCCTTAGATAGAGGGCTGCTCATCTTCGACCTGGCTCTAAACATGCTAGGTCTAAGCCTTCTAGTTCCGCACCCCCCTTCTTCTTCTACAGGTCCTGCTTGTGAGGCTGTTCCTGATCCTGTAGGTGCTGCTGCTGCTGCTGTTCCTCCACCTCCTGCGGCTGACTTCAATGTTCGCCGTACTTTGGAGACTGTCATGACCGTTCAGGCGGCTCATGGTCAGCTTTTGGTGGACTTGTTCGATGAGATTCGTGCTTTGAGAGCAGATTTGGTGCATATTCGTTCATCCTCACCACCTCCTTTTGATGATGGCCTATGATGTCCTTTGGCATTCCGTCACAAAAAGGGGGAGTAGAGTTTGGATACTTGTAGAGGGGTTTTTGTTGCCAGGGGGAGTTTTTGTTATTTTTGAGGAGCTAGTGGAGTTTTTGTTATTAGATTGTATCTAGGTGCTTCACTATGTATACTTTCTTTTTGGGCTATACTTGTTGGGAAATACATTTTTTATATATATGATTCTTGATTCTATGTGTTCACTATTTATTGATTTATATTTATGATTATTCATTGATATATGTCTTTATTATGTGTTGTGTGAACTTTCAAGAATTGTTTATTTTTGGTGTATCTAACATAGGGGGAGAGTTAGATTACATATCTGTTTATTTACTGTTTTTCTGTCACACATGCGTTTATGCGTTTGTTGAGTGTTTCAGGAATATACAGGTGCATTCGACTTGGCTGCTGTCTACACTTGTAACTGATGGATAGTAGTTAGGATTGAATTTGATTTATGAGCATTACTTTTTGTAAAGGGCTTTTTATTGTAAATTTTGAGCATTTAGTTTGTGTTTTGTCACGGATTGCCAAATGGGGAGTTTGTTAGGTTCTAAGGTCTTAGGATTTTATGTATTTAGAACTCTAATTTGTAATGTTGGCAAACCATGATCAAAACAATGTATTTAGTCTTAAAGTTGTGAACTGATAAGGTACCAATGGGTACGTCGTAGTGTTTGTTGTTTTAGTAGGGAAGTTGTTTTATGGTTCTGTGATGAATAAATTTTATAGTGATTCGTTTGAATAAAGCATCTGAAAATACTTATCCAGTTATCTAGTGGAGGTCAGAGATTATCTCAATTCTATCCCGTCTTTATTATCCTGTTTTCATCAATTTCAGTCAATATAAGAATGAATTGGGTAAAACTTGAGTTCAGCGTCTAATTTTACTAGATTTATTGAGATAGTGACACTTATTTACTTTTAGTCACATGTTATTATATTTGTTAGGTTCTAAGGTCTTAGGATTTTATGTATTTAGAACTCTAATTTGTAATGTTGGCAAACCATGATTAAAACCATGTATTTAGTCTTATTTAGACTTGCTCAAAGTTGGTTCATTATTGTAAAGTTGGAATCGAGTGGCTGCAGAAGTACTTGGGACTTTCGGCCTGGCTCGATCGATCGAAGGATAGGCTCGATCGATCGAAAATCGCACAGGTTGATTTTTCTGCAGAATTTCCAACTCAGCCCTACTTCATTAAACGTTTAGGGTTTTATGTTTTTACCCTAGGTATATAAACAAAACCCTAGCCACGTTTTTGAAAGGACTTCATATTGTATTGTTGCTCATACATTGCGGTTTTGTGTGAATCTCTTGTGAGATCTTAGAGGAGCTTTCCTTTACACAAAACTTAGGGTTTTCAAGGTAGAGATGATTTCAACATCTTGAAGATCATTACAATTGCAACTATTGGAACTTAAAAATAAACAAGCGGGGAGCTTGTAGCTGATTGAGGAATTCAAGAAAGAAGTAGTCCATGGATTCGGAGCCTACGCGTGGTTGTATCAGGAAGTTCTACTGGTGGGTAGCATTAGGAAGTCGAGCGGGGAGCTTGTAGTCCTTTTGTAAGAACTTCAATTCTTTCATAGTGAATTTTGGTTTGCCTTGAGGATCGGTGGGTCAAATCCTCCCCAGGTTTTTCCGTGTGGTTTCCTAGGTGATCATATCTTGTGTTCTTTATTATTTCCGCTGCTTTATATGTTTTATATGCATGATATGATTATTTGATTGTTTTAACCTAGAATTGTTTAATTTGACTAAGTAACAACTTGGCTAATTAATCTAGGCTACGCAATCTGGTTGTTTTTAAGGGGTCTAAAACCGTTCAATATTAATGGGTCTCGTGCATTAGATGCACGGGACTCAAGTCAAGTTCAAAAGAATCATATTTTCTGCGTAACATTGTTGTTCTTAAATGATATAGTTGAATGCAATCTTTTTTTTCCATACTTTAGAAGATTTTTTGAGGTCCAGGCCTTCACTTGAAGAGTGTGAAATAAAATACAAGAGCCCGCTTCCTAGTTTTTGACTCTGCTTAGTGTAGTCACATGCCTACCACTTCTGAGTACCTCACAGTTAATCACACACTCCCATTATCTTGCTTGTTATATTCCAAGATAAAGTTATGGTATTTACAAAATTGTATTGATGTAACAAGAACAATTGGGGACATAATTTATCATGGGTTAGTCGTGCTTGGTGTCAACATGTCGAGTGACTCTCAATCACATTGGGTTTGAAAACTTCTTAATCGTTGTTGATTAATAAGATGTGGGTTATTGACTGGTATATTTATGTCGGCAAGCAGATGATTTTGCTGGTTATCTTGTGTTAGGACATATGTGATTTGATCTTAGAAACATATGTCAATATTTTATGTAATTGGTTAATCCTTTAACAAAATGCACTTTACTTGTAATTTGGTAGATCTAGGATGTGTTTAATGCTTCAAGAAAAAAGGTTTCAAGTTCAAGTGTTAAAGTCATGCAAGTCTGTCCAAGAAACAAGTAAAGATGTGTTGGATTTTAAAACTCGACAGCTAGCTCGATAGCTAGTATCTATCGAGATTTAAAAAGCTGCTGAAGCCCAAAACTTGATAACTATCTCGATAGATACCCTATCTGTCAAGATTTATGAAAAACAGATTTTCAATTCTGTTTTGCATCAAATTCGTGAGTACATATTTAGGCTTTCTTTTCTTACAACCCTAAACATATATAAGGATTACCCTAAACATATATAAGGATTGTTTTAAGAGTCGTTAAAGGTTGCGTAAGTGTGAAGCAAAGTTTTGTTCATGCAAATTGTGACCAGAGACAAAATTTGCATTAGTTCATCTTTTTCTTGAAGAAGCTGTTGTGTTTGTACACCTTAGGGTTTTGTGACCAAGGAGTTTCGTGATCTTCATCGTGTGATGAACTGAAGAACTTTGCAGCCAACATCTTTCTCAAGTTGGTGATTAAGTTGTGTATTGGGATCTGCGCATATATTGATTAGTCACGTACTGGGAGCCGTGTATTGAATAGGAGAGATTGTCACTATAGAACAAATCCAATTGGGTATTGGGGTAAGGGTTCAACTGTACATTGATATAAGGTACTGAGATTCCTTTACTTATAACTGTTTGTTTTGATAATAGTGGATTTTCGGGAGTGGTGACCTTAAAATCACCCGATGGAGTTTTTGCCGTGTCGGTTTTCCTCATTCGTAAACAAATCACTGTGTCAATTTAATTTCCATTACATTTAGTTAATTGGTGATTTGTTTGTGCTACCACGCGTTTTGCATGTTAATTAAATTAATTAATTAACTTGGCTAAATCAATTTGTTAATTTATTACAATGGTCAATACATTTTTGGCCTATCATCTGATAGATGTCGACGATCAAAGGTGGATATTACACATAAGTTTCTTCGTTGACGTATCATGCGGTTGAGTGAAAAACACGTTATATTGAATAAATATTTTTTAATAAGTATTCTAATACATATAACAATTCCTCAACTATTTTAACACCTAAAAAAATGGAACAACATAGCTATGAGATAATCAATTTCTATCAATGTTGATAGAGGAAGTAAGTAGTCAAATTTGATTAAATTTATAAGCACAGTATAAATTGGGGGCTAGGGTATAACAGTGTATTGGTTTCAGAATAGTTAAAATACTTTTAAGTTCCTTTAGGTTAATGTAAAAGTGCGTCTCCATAAACTTCAAAAATGAAGGATTTAGTGATTTGGAAAGCTAATTGAATTTTTTTTTAGTATTTGTGTTTTAATATAATATAGATTTTGTAATATGTGATTTTTTAAAGTCTATGTGCATGGCCGTGGGGTATTTTTTTTAAGAGAAAAACCTTATAAAAAAAGGTCATTGATCTTTTATTTATTTTTTAATTTTTCGAGAGTTGCCAATCCTCCATAAAGATAAAACATTTGTTTCAAGGGTCATGTAGGTTGTGGAAATTTCTGTTTCAAGGGAATTTGTTTCAAAGGTTATCAAGAACCATTTAGACCTTCAAAGTAAACTTTTTAAAGGGCTTTTAATACTTTTTTTAAGGGCATTGACCCTCGGGGGATAAAAAAAAAAAAAAAAAAAAAAAAAAAAAAAAACCTTTGTTTTAATGACATGACATTAATCTTGTTCCTTATAACAGACAATGCACATTAATAATATGTATTTTTTTTTTTTTGGTAAGATAATAATATATTAATTTAACACAAAGTAATTAAGAAATATACCCAGACTACCTTAATTTATAAATATTAAAGAAATACAGGTTACTAAGCTAACATTTTTGGGGAATATTTAATTAGTGCGTTAATCCTTTTGAAGATTTTATTCAATGCAAGAGTTTTTTTTTTTTTTTTTTTTTTTTTGAGAAGCATAATGCAAGAGAAGTTAAAATCATATTTTAACGTCAAATTTCTTTCACTCTTGAAGTTTCATTGCGTTACAATTAACTTCTTCTTTACTATTCTCTCTTTGAGAGTTTAAATATACACAAACAATTCAGAATTCAATTGAGCTAAGAAAAACAAAAGCATTCATCACTAGAAAAATTCACTACTCAAAATTTGTAAAAGTGCCTTCTGCATCTGCATTTATACTTTTCTTACTAAAAACTTTTCTAATTTTCTGCACCACAAGAGCTCAAGCAAGTATGTTTGTGTCCATTGTTTGGTTAACTTTTAGTTTTTATGTATAACTTTTTAAAATATCATTTTTTCCTCACTTTTTTAAAATATAAGTATATTTTAGCATACTTTTTACAAAAAGCTAAATAAGCAAATAACAAATGCACACAAGTAAATGTAAAAATTCATCCTTACAATAAAACTCAGCTGAGCGAAAGTAAAGTTAGGAAAAACTCAGAAGGTGAATTTTTACATTTACCTGTATGCATTTGTTATTACCTTATTTAGCTTTTCGCTGAAAATATGTTAAAATATATTTATACTTTGAAAAAGTGGGGAAATTTTTTTTTTTTTAAAGTTATACATAAAAGCTCAAAGTTAACCAAACAATTAAGCTGGACACAAACGGACGTACTTGAGCTCCTATGGTATAGAAAAATAGAAAAGCTTGAAGTATGAAAATTATAAATGAAGATGCAGAAGGAATTTTTATAAACATTAATTGAACACTGAATTTTTCTAGTGATGAATGTTTAAGTTTCTCATAGGCCAAATGAAGTCTAAATTGTGTGTATTTATATAAACTCCCACAGATAGAATAGTGAATTAGTAGTTTATGCCTTTATGGTAAGGCAATGAAAGTAAGATTCTCAAAAAATCCTTGAAAGCACTAATACATTTAATAATATCGCCCAAAAATGGTTGCTTAGTAATTTATATTGCTCTAATATTAAGAAATGGACAAAGTTTGATAACAATTTTGGTTATAATCTAAGACTACAATTTCATTCACTATTTTTTTTATTGAATGTAAATTTTGACATTCACTATTTTTTTTATTGAATGTGAATTTTGACAAATTCAGCATAAGATTACATTTTCTTCTTATATCCTATTTTCTTCTTATATCCTTTATTCTTATAAAATTTTTAGAAGATTAAAGATCAATAGTTATGTTATTAATCAAATATTTAAATTTGAAGTTTTCTAAGTTTAAAATTATATATAAAAAATAAGTGTATGGATCGAATGGTAAATAACATCTGATTGACACAAAACTTGGCATATGTGTTAAGAATATAAAGAAAAGTCAATCCAAAAATTAATATTTAAAATATGTAGTCATGTTAGTTTCTTCTAATAGGTGTTGTACCCTTAGACTGTAATCAAGTTTATAACCAAATTTTGTCCTTAAGAAATTAAGGTAATCCTCATTTTGGGTATTTCTCTCCAACTTTCCGTTTGGAAAACAAAACTGTAGATATCACATTTTGTACCCTTTACGACTTGGACTCCCGTTCTCCGTTGTGTCCACAGTAATGGATTACTTTGTGTTAATAGATTATTAATGTACATTATCTTTTTGTTAATAGATTATAATGTATCATACCCCTTATTAATGTACATTAGTTACACGTTGCAAGCATACTGTACAACAATTAATTAAATTCCTATGGACAACTGACCCTACTTGCCAAAACCAATTACTAAATAATCCAAGGACTTTTCGCCCCTAAAGAGCTAAACAATTTATCCTTATGCTTGGGAGGCTAATGTACATTATCTGTTATAAGGAACTAGCAAATTAATGTCATGTGAATGTACTCAAAACTTAATATAATTTTTTTCTTTCATGAGTCTATTTTTTTTTTATTATATTAGTTTTGTTCCTTAAGTAAATAGTAATACTTATTAGAACACACACGAAAATAGTAATATTAGTATTTTAAACCAAGTTTATAATACATTATTTTAACCAAAGTACACAATTATAAAATGGCCTAACCTTTGTAGCTGTAAATTGGAGTTATAAACAACGGTTTAAAACACTAATATTACTATTTTCGTGTGTGTTCTAATAAGTATTACTGTTTACTCAAAAAAAGAAAGGGGTGTTTATCCCACATTGGTTGTATGTGTCTAGTGTATTATATTAATTTAATATAACTAAATATGTGTAAATATACAATAAAGGTATTATCTCCTGCCTAGTGCCTAATATTTATATTTATATTATTAATTATATGCTTTTAGCGCCAATTTATTATATAAATAACCATATCCTATATATATATATATATATATATATATATCTTATCTTAATTTAGTTATAATTATATTTATATTATAAAAGTTTGATTCTCACGATTAAAGGATGCATGCCACGGTGACATATGTCATTTTGTCAAAGCATATATGGCAATTACATGTGTCAAAAGGCTTATAATCCATTTTATTGTGAGAAAGACAATTAATCTTGTTTAAAAAAAAAAAAAAAAAACTTAATTGCTTCTCAAAAACGTCCAACTATATCTAATCTAGTTAAATGTCTCACAATTTGGAAAGAGGTTCAAAAATCATTTTTTGTTATGGTTTTTAACTTTTTCGTTACATATACTATAATTTAAAATACATTATAAAAGTTTGATCCTATTATAAAAGTTAGATCCTTACCATTAGAGGATGTATACAATGATGACGTGTCATTTTGTCAAAGAAATGATGTGTCATTTTCTTCCCATAAACGTCTAATTATATCTAAGAAAAAAAATGAAGACACCTAATTTCTTCTCATAAAAATTTAACTATATTTAGTCTAATTAAATCTATCATAATTTGAAAAGAAAACCATAGGAGTTTTTATTTTACTGTAATTTTTCATCACATAATTTTAAAACTATACATACGTAGCAAGAAAATATATATGACATTCTCCTAACATTTAGATATTGAGTTTTTACCATAGGTTTTAAATCATATCTCATTTATATATATGAAAAATGTAGTTTTTTGTGCTTTATTAGATATAGTGTAATTACATACAGGTTATAAAATATTACATATCTATAAAATTAAGGTTAATTGTAGCCTCCCAAAAACAAATTTTTTGGCTCTCACTGATTACATCAGGTGTAATTTGAATTTAATTCTAATAATATACATATTAGACATAAAATAATATCATCATTGTATATTTACAATTTTTTTGTGTGATGAAGCATATTTAAAAATAATTTTTTATATTAATTAAATTATTTTATATTCATCTAGTCATATTAAATTAATAAAATTGAAATAAATAATTAAATTTATGTAAAATAAATAAATAATTATTTTAAAATATATTGATGAGTACATTCACATGACATTAATCTAGTTCTCTATAATAGATAATGTACATTAATAATCTATTAACCGGAAATAATTCATTATGAATTTTCTTGTTTTTGGGGTTTCTAAAGGGAAAGTTGGAGAAAAAATACCCTCAAGGCACATTAATACTAAATTACATTTTTACTCATTTAGTTATATCAAATGTTTTTTTTTTAGAAACTAGTTATATCAAATTAATAACATAAAAATAATTTATTAGATTCAAGTCAAAAAATAAATAAGTATTTTAAGTTATGAGTACCTTCACATGACATGAATCTAGTTCCTTATAACAGGTCATGCAAATTAATAATCTATTAAAACACAGTAATAATCCATTGTGAAGTTTCTAAATGTAAAGTTGTAGAGATAATACCTTAGGAGTTAGGATGAGGACTACCATAATTTCTTAATATTAAAGAAATATAACCTACTAAGCTAATATTTTTGGGGAATATTTAAATTAATTTAATGCATTAATGCTTTTAAAGAAATGATTTATTACGATTGACCACAATTGATAAAAGTTTTAAATCAGATTTTGATGTCAAATTTCTTTCACTCTTGTATTTTCAATGTCTTACCATTAACTGCTTGTTTATTATTCTATCCGTGAGAGTATAAATACACACACTTCAGACTTCATTTAGGCCATGAGAAACTATAGCATTCATCACTAGAAAAAATCAGCACTCAGAGTTTGTAAAAATGGCTTCTGCATCTTCATTTATACTTTTCATACTTCAAGCTTGTGCTTGTCTATTTTTCTGCACCATAGGAGCTCAAGCAAATAAAACATTTTCGGCAATTTTCTCATTTGGAGATTCAATTCTTGATACAGGCATGAATAACAATCTTCTCTCAGGTAGGTGCAATTACCCTCCATATGGAAGAGACTTCCCGGGAAAAGTTGCAACGGGAAGATTTTGCAATGGAAAAAACCCCACAGACTTGATAGGTATAATATCATAAACTCTTTTACTTACCAAACATCTCTCTCTCATGCATGATGCATATTTTATGTACTATGTATAAAAATTTTCTGTTTTTGCTTTTGAGTTCTACTGTCCAAAAAATTTTAGGTATAGTTTACGTAAATTTTTGTTATTTTTGTTGAAAGAGACTCTCAAAAAAAATCTAAAAATTTTAGTTGAAAGTGACTTTAAAAAAAAAAAAAAAATCTAAATTATAGTTATTTTTAAACTATAGGGTTGAAAGTAATACCTCAAAACTTTAAGGTTTAATTTGAAAATAACACCAAATTGTTGTGGTTATTCACCCATTTCATATTCATTTCAGCGGAGGCCTTGGGAATTAAAGATATTGTGCCAGCTTATCTTAAACCAGACCTTCAAAGTGATGATCTCCTAACCGGTGTAGGCTTTGCTTCCGGGGGCTCAGGAATTGATCCATTAACATCTAGTACACTGGTATCTATCTCTTATATTTATTTGTTTGGACATTAATGTTTTCCCTTTTTTAATTTGGATCTATCACAATTTAGTATACAAACTTTCAATTGTTACATTTAACCGCATTATGATTTGCATAAAAATCAAATTGTTTGGATTTTGTCAAAAGTTTTTCTTTTGATTTCATCTAAATTTAAACTTTAGGTATCAAAATGTAACAATTAAAAAAATCGTGGAACTAAATTGTTATTGGATGGAATCACGAGGTAATTTTTTCAACCAAAACATGCAAAATAGAATTTGGACAAAACCCAAATAATTTTATTTTTAAAAAAAATTTAGGGGGTGAAATATAAGAATTGAAAGTCTTTAAACTAAATTGTTACCTAGCAGAACCACAAGACAAGGGATATGATGCCCCTCCTATCTCTTTTATTCATAGAAATTAGTAAATTACGACATTTGTTGGTTTTCAATTAATCTAGAGGATAGTATTTCAACTCCCTCAATTGTATCTTGTGCCCCTCTATGTTTTAGGTGATGGTATCCAATACCAAAAACACGATACAACAAAAAATCCGATTACAAGAGCTGAATTAATATTTTTCTTAATCTAATAATTACACATAATTTACTGTGCTTTGAAAATTCTAGGCTTTCTTGCAATTTAATTGTTTTGTTGGAATCAGGGAGTTGTGGCAATGTCCCAACAGTTACAATACTTCAAGGATTACATAGGTAAGCTAACAGGGGTTGCTGGTGAAGAGAAAGCAAAAGCCATCATAGCCAACAGCCTTGTTCTAATGTCAGCAGGCAACAATGACATTGGAGTATCATATACTGCTGGTATGAGGAAAGGAGAGTATACTTTTCCTGCATATTGTGCTCAATTGGTTACCTGGTCTACCACTTTTTTGGAGGTAAATTTCTTTCATTGACTTATGAAGGCCCTAAGTAACTTTTTAGAAAAAAACCTAGTATCGTTAACTATTATATAATTTCTTTACTATGATATGACAGGGTGTAAGTGATAAAGAAAAAAAATAGTAAGTTCATGTGTAAGTGATAAACAACTATTCACAGTTTCTTGCGTTAAAATTGTTAAAAAAAAAGAAAAGAGTTGTGTAATAGTTTGTGATCTAAAACCACTTATCATTTTAACTATGTATATGCCATTCATTCCCTTCATTATAATCTATTAAAAATCTATTTTTCTAAGAGGCAGCAAAGAGCACCAAGCACCTAACCATATCAAATATAAATTTGTGAAGCAATTGTATGCACTGGGGGCAAGGCGATTTGGTGTTCTTAGTACTGTAGCATTTGGATGCGAGCCATCAGCAAGACTTACAGGAGGGTCATCTTGTTCAATGGCCGCAAACCTAGGAGCACAAATGTACAATAATCTGTTAAAAGCAGGAATAGCCTCCCTTCAAAGCAAGCATCCCGATGCCAAGCTGGTCTTTTTCGACATCTTTACCCCTCTAGTTAACATCGCCAGTAATCCTCAGCAATTTGGTAAGTGTAATATTTTTTTGTCTTAAAAAATCCGGTAATCATTTACTTAAAGCATTCGTTGTGTTATCATCCTAGCCTATTAGCTTATGGAAAATACTAAAACTACAATCAAATTTTCTATAACATACTTACAAATTATTAAATTTTCTATAAAATACTTACAAATTTACGGGATAATAAATATGATTGTCGGTATATCAACCTTAATGGGAAATGTTGAAGGTACTACAAATTTAGATCATCCATCACCCCTAGTTGGAACTATTGAATTATACATAGTAAAAAAAAAAAATCCTGCAAAAAAAAATCCTGCAAAAAAGTTTTTTTTTTTTTTTTTTTTTGAGAAAATCCTGCAAAAAAAGCTTATAAGCCAATTTGGCAATATATCAAATTGATGCCACTTCAATAACGCAATAAAAGATTGATGCTAAGGATATTACATATTTTGCTATATAAACCTTACTAATTGATAGGCTACTAATCCCATAAAGGTTATTCATATATTTATTTATTAGTAATTAAAGTGCCAACAATATCACACTCTTTTTTTAGAATGCACAATATCACACTCTTTGTTGCATAGAATATTGACGCTAAAGATATTACATATTTTACTATATAAACCTTACTAATTGAGAGGCTACTATTCTCATAAAGGTTATTCAAATATTTATTTATTAGTTATTAAAGTGGCAACAATATCACACTCTTTGTTCTATTAGTTTGTAAGTCTTTTGTAGTAAAAATTTGTAATAATTTTAGAATTTTCATATACTAAAACTATTTTTCTTTTTTGTTATAATGAGACATTAGTTTCTAAAGTTTATGCGTAAATATATAGTATCCCCAGGGTTGTTCTTTGTTAATTACTTCTACTGTTTTATTCTTAAAGTTAAAGCTTCAATTTGCAACGTTTATGTGGTATGATACATTATAATTGAACTTTGTAGCATCAATTTGGTGATACATTTCTAATTTGTGACTATTCTTACAATTTCAGGCTTTCAAAATGCAAATTCTGGGTGCTGTGGCGGCGCTAGTACATGTCTTCCATTTAGTCCCTCCACTTGTCCAGATGCTTCTACCTATGTCTTTTGGGACTTTGTTCACCCCACTGAAAAAACTTACAGAATAATTGTCTCTGATGTACTCAACACAACTCTTTCCAGTTTCTCTTGAAGCAATTCTTGTTTTCTGGTGTCCGTTGCCGCAACTCTCTCACTTGGTGTTTACAATAGTTGCGAGCATAATAAGGGAGAGGTTCTAAGAAGGGAAAGTTAGAGTGGGAAGCTTTGTTCTATTAGCAATGTTAATGTTTGAAATAAATTGTTGCTTGTTATTAGGAGTGGTTGCTTAAGTAGAAAGAAGATGTGAACTGATAAGGTACCAACGGTTACGTAGTAGTCTTTGTTGTTTTAGTAGGGAAGTTGTTTTATGGTTCTGTGATGAATAAAATTCATAGTGATTCTTTTGAATAAAGCAAGAAAATACTTATCCAATTATCTAGTGGAGATCAGAGATTATCTCAATTCAATCCCATCTTTATTATCTTGTTTTTTCTCTATTTTTGTCATAACAAGAAAAAATTGGGTCAAGCTTGGGTCCAATGTCCAATTGTAATGGACCCATTAAGATAGTGATACTTGTTTAGTTTTGGTCACATGTCATCATATCAATGAATCATGATAAAATGGACCCAAGCCAAGTCAAAAAGAATTTAATGTGAATGCAGTTTTTTTTTCTAATACTTCAGAAGATTTTTTGAGGTCCAGGCCTTCACTTGAGGAGCATGAAATAAAATACAAGAGCCCCCTTCCTAATTTTTGAGTCTGCTTAGTGCAATCACATGACTACTACTTCTGACCTCACAGTTATACACACTCCCACTGTCTTTCTTGTTATTTCAACATAAAGTTATGGTATTTACAAAATTCTATTGAGATTTTGGCAGCAATTTTGTGCCTTACAACTTAATACTCGAGTTAACAAGAACAATTGGGGACATAATTTATCATGGGTTAGGTGTCAACATGTCGATTGACTCAATGACATTGGATTTGAAAACTTCTTAATCATTGTTGATCAAGAAGATTTGGGCTATTGACTAATTTGGTATGGTTATGTCAACGAGCAAATGATTTTGCTGGTTATCCCATAGATGTCGAAGATCAAAGGTGGTGTATGCTTTTTGTTAGGTTCTAAAGACTTAGGATTTTATGTATTTAGAATTCTAATGTGTAATATTGGCAAACCATGATCAAAACAGTTTGTTTAGTCTTGTTTAGGCTTGCTCAAAGTTATATCTTTTATGTAAAGTTAGAATCGAGAGGCTACAGAAGTATTTGTTACTTTCGGCCTGGCTCAATCGATCGAAACTTAGACTCAATCAATCGAAAGTTGGCCAGATTGTTTTTTCTACAGAATTTCCAACTCAGCTCTAACTCCTAAAACATTTAGGGTTTTATGTTTTTGCCCTAGGTATATAAGGCAAACTCTAGCCACATTTTTTGTGATGCTCTTGTTGCTCATATTTGCGGTTTGTGTGAATCTCTTGTGAGATCCTTGAAGAGCTTTCCTTCACATAAACTTAGAATTATCAAGAAGGAGATTACTTCAACATCTTGATGATCATTCAGTTGCTGCTATAGGAGCTTAAAGAAACACAAGCGGGAGTGCTTGTACTTGTGGAGAATCCAAGAAAGAAGAAGTCTGTGAATTCGGAACTTGCACGTGGTCGTGTCAGTAAGTTCTACTGGTGGTGGGTAGTAATAGGAAGTCGAGCGTGGGGGCTTGTAAGTCTTATTGTATGAATTTCGATTCTTTCATATAGTGGATTCAAGTGTACCTTGAGAATAGTTAGATTAAATCCTCCCCAGGTTTTTTACCGGTTTGGTTTTCCTAGGTCATTATTTTGTGTTATTTATATTTCTGTTGCTATATACCTGATATGATTGTTTTGATTGTGATAACTTAGATTTGTATAATTTGACTAAGTTAATCACTTGGCTAATTCACTAGGTTAATCAAATTGTTGTTTAAGGGGTCTAAAAACTTAACAAGTGGTATCAGAGCAGGTAGCTCTTTTGTTATAGATCTTTTGATTTCTGAGCTGATCCTTGACCCTTGTTGTCATGGAACATGGACACTCTCTTGTTATTCCTTCTCACTTTATTAGGAATAACTATGCTTATTGGAAAGTAAGGATGAAAGCATTCCTGAAATCTATTAATGAGAGGATTTGGAATTCCGTTGAGTACAGATGGAAGAATCCCACTACTCCTGCGAGTGAGTGGCAAACTTCTAAAAAAGAAGCAGCTACGTTCAATAGCAAAGTTATGAATTCTATCTTTAACGTTGTTTCAATGGAGGAATTTAAGAGAATCTCAAATGTTGAGGTTGCTCACACTGCTTGGAATATCCTCTAGACTGTGCAAATATTAATAAATTGCAGCAATTAACTTCTAGATTTGAAAGCATTAGGATGTCTGATGATGAAACTTTTGATGAATTCAATGCTAAGCTTAATGATATTATTAATTCTGCATATAATTTGGGTGAAATCCATGATCAACCTAAAATTGTTAGGAAGATTTTTAGATCTTTAACTGAAGACTTTAGATTCAAAGTGACTGTCATTACTGAGAGCAAGGATGTGGACTCCATCCCTGTTGATGACCTTGTAGGATCTCTTCAGTCCTATGAGTTGGACCTACCCAAAGCTAGCAAATCCAAGTCAATGGCTGTTAAGTCAGTTGATAATGTTGAGGTTAGTGGATTTGATGATGAGCTCTCTGCTACAGAAATTGCTTACCTTGCTAAGAACTTTAGAAACTTTCTTAAGAATAGTAATAGAAAGGCAAGAAATACAAACGCTGCTAAACCTAGAAATTTTAAGAAGAATGATCCCACTAAGGTTAGCAACACTGAAAAACCTAGAGAAAAAGTAGGTCAATCTTCTAATAATTCTTTGGGTTTTCAATGTTTTGGATGTCAAGGGTATGGTCATGTTAAATCTGAATGTCCTACATTCTTGAGGTCTAAGGGCAAGGATATGACTGTAACCCTTAGTGATAATGAGGTTTTTGATGATGAGTCTAGATGTGACGAGGATGGAAACTTCATTGCTTTCACTGCTACTGTTGTAGTTAATGAAAGCGTGTCTGTTGAAAAGAACCCTTCTGATAGGGAACTCTCTGAAGATGCAGATCTTCAAGAGGCCTATAATAAATTTTGCAAAATTGCTGCAAAAGATGCTATGAATGTTGAACTTGGCCTGAAGAAAATTGAATCTCTTGAGCTTGATAAGAAGAATTTGCTTGTTAAACTGTTTGATGCTAATGAACTTTTGAACAATGTAAAAACTAAGAATATGCTTTTACTTGATAAAGTTAAATCTTTGGAACTTGATTTATCTGTTGCTAGATCTGCTAGTTCTAAACTTAGTCATATACTGAGTGTTCAAAAGTCTCATTCTGACAAATCTGGATTAGGTTTTGTTGAATGCATCTCTGTGTCTATACCAAATTCCACTATCTTTGTTCCTTCATCTTCTTCTGAACCTTCTGTGAGTGAGGTTGTCAAACCCATAGAAGTTTTACCATCTAGGAAGATTAGGGTTGATCTGAAAGAGTCTAAACCTAAGGAGTCTACCCTTTCTAAGGACAAGATGCATGGTAAACCTGCTTGGGTTTGCCATTTTTGTGGGAAGTCTGGACACATTCGTCCTAACTATTACAAGCTTCAAGCTGCTAAGAGAGCAAACAAACCAAAAGTGCCTGTACCTCAAGCACAAGATCCTATGACACTCATTGGTGAATTGGTAAAAGCCTTAAACCTTTATTCCAATCCTAGAGTTGGAAATCACTCAAATGTGAATAAGAACTCCAATGCTCTTTCTTTGCTAACCTCAAAATTTAGTAAACCACTTTTCTTCTTTCTTTCTTTCATTTTTTTATATTCTTTTGAGAAAGCAATTAGTAAACCAATGGCTCCATAAAGGTTCGAACCAGGATATATTGAGATTTTAAGTGTTTATTTGGAATGTGGATTCTAGTTAATTTAACTGGTAAAATCTCTTATAGCTGAATAAGAGATCTGAAGTTCAATCCCCGCATACTCAAAAAACTGACTAGTGTTTTGGTCAAAATAAAAGTGTATATTTGGAATGAACAAAAAGCAGCAATCCCTTTTCCTTTTTTTTTTTTTTTTCCTTTTTTGAGAATCAAAGCATACTCTCTCTCTTTTGTGTTTTTTGTACATTTTACATAAACCGTTTTGTTTTATTATTGGTTAAAATATTATTTTAGTCTCTAAATTTTATCAAAAAAAAAATTTCATTCCTAAACTTAAATTTTTTTTTTTTAATTCCTAAACTTTGTAAAGATTTAGGCTTTTTTTTTTCAATAGTTTAGAGACAAAATTAGAACCCAAAAAAAAAAAAAAAAAAAGCTTATTTAATAATTTAGGGATGAAAAAAATATATATCTTTCAAAGTTTAAGGACAAAATATGAAAAAATTTCAATTGTTTATAGATGAAAAATAAATTTTTTTTAAAATAATTTAAGAATAAAAACAAAATTTAAGTACAAAAATAATAATGTTTTTGACACTCCTGCAGCAAGTAAACCAGATACACTGCTACAACAAGTTTTACAGTATTGTAATGTATCAATCTTGCCGCTTTCGCTTTTCAAATCTAAGCTTTTGAAGATCTCTAAACTTTTCTATTCTAGGGTTTCTCTTTCTCTGTTTCTCACTTTTGTGGGCGCTACCTTGAATTCAAAAACCCCTAATCCGCTGTTTCAACGTTCTGCAGGTCCGGTTTCCCTTCAATTTCGATTTCCATCAATTGAATTTTTTTTCTATTTTCCATTTACATTACCAAACAATGAAATGAAAAGAAATTTGTGATTTGATGGAATTTTTAATTTTTAAAATGATTGATTAGGTTATTGAAAATGAAGCCCATAGCTTTGGCTGTGGACAAACAAAAATCCTTTGCAAAATCGAGCCAAGACTTCGTCCACACCCTCACTCATCGCCCCGAGAAATCATCTAGCCACAATCCAGTACTGTCTCTCTTCTTGAACAGATTTTTTATTAATTTTAGTCCCATCATTTGTAGATAGAGATTTCAATTTTCATTTTGTTTGAATTTGTTTGAAGTTGTTGATTCACGCCCTAAATGTGTTATGGTATAATTCTCAGTTTGAAGCTATCCCAAGCGAGATTGAGCTTTAAATGTAACTTTGATCAGTTACCAAGATAGCAGATATGGAAGTACTAATATAATTGTTTTGGGAATTTTTGTTGTTACATTTGAATTTTTGCAATGATTCATGACTGTTATGGTACTATTTTCAAGGATGTTTTGTCCACTATCATTTTAATGTTTACAAATTTTTTTTTTTTTTTTTTTTTTTTTGCGATGAGGTATATTTAAAAATATTTATTTATATAAATTAAATTATTTTATATTCTTTTAGTCATATTAAATTAATAAAATCGAAATAAATAATTAAATTCATGTAAAACAAATAAATAATTATATTAACATATATCGATGAGTACATTCACATTAATCTAGTTCTCTATAATAGATAATGTACATTAACAATCTATTAATCCGAAATAATTCATTTTGAATATTCTTTTCTATTTTTTGGGGTTTCTAAAGGGAAAGTTGGAGAGAAAATACCCTCGAGGCACATTAATACTAAATTACATTTTTACTCATTTATTTATATCAAATTAATAGTATAAAAATAATTTATTAGATTCAAGTCAAAAAATATATAAGTATTTTAAGTTATGAGTACCTTCACATGACATGAATCTAATTCCTTATAACAGATCATGCATATTAATAATCTATTAACACACAGTAATAATCCATTGTGAAGTTTCTAAACGTAAAGTTATAGAGATAATACCCAGGATGAGGACTACCTTAATTTCTTAATATTAAAGAAATATAACCTACTAAGCTAACATTTTTGGGGAATACTTAATTTAATTTAATGCATTAATGCTTTTAAAGAAATGATTTATTACGATTGACCACAATTTTTTTTTTTTTTTGAGAAAGGATTGACCACAATTGATAGAAGTTTTAAATCAGATTTTGATGTCAAATTTCTTTCACTCTTGTAATTGCAATATTGTCTTACCATTAATTGCTTGTTTATTTCGGTACTCTCTCTCTTCTTTAACAGATTTTTTATTAATTTTATTCCCCCATGATCATTTGTAGATAGAGATTTCAATTTTCATTTTGTTTGAAGTTGTTGATTCACGCCCTAAATGTTATGGTATAATTCTCAGTTTGAAGCTATCCCGAGCGAGATTGAGCTTTAAATGTAACTTTGATCAGTTACCCAGATAGCAAACTTGAAAGTACTAGTATAGCTGTTTTGGGAATTTTTGTTGTTACATTTGAATTTTTGCAATGATTCATGACTGCTATGGTACTATTTTCAAGGATGTTTTGTCCACTATCATTTTAATGTTTACAATTTTTTTTTTTTTTTTTTTTTGCGATGAAGTATATTTAAAAATATTTATTTATATTAATTAAATTATTTTATATTCATTTAGTCATATTAAATTAATAAAATCGAAATAAATAATTAAATTCATGTAAAACAAATAAATAATTATTTTAACATATATTGATGAGTACATTCACATGACATTAATCTAGTTCTCTATAATAGATAATGTACATTAATAATCTATTAATCCGAAATAATTCATTGTGAATTTTCTTTTCTATTTTTTGGGGATTCTAAGGGGAAAGTTGGAGAGAAAATACCCCCAAGCACATTAATACAAAAATTACATTTTTACTCATTTATTTATATCAAATTAATAGCATAAAAATAATTTATTAGATTCGAGTCAAAAAATATATAAGTATTTTAAGTTATGAGTACCTTCACATGACATGAATCTAGTTCCTTATAACAGATCATGCATATTAATAATCTATTAACACACAGTAATAATCTATTGTGAAGCTTCTAAACCTAAAGTTATAGAGATAACACCCAGGATGAGGACTACCTTAATTTCTTAATATTAAAGAAATATAACCTACTAAGCTAACATTTTTGGGGAATACTTAATTTAATTTAATGCATTAATGCTTTTAAAGAAATGATTTATTACGATTGACCACAATTGATAGAAGTTTTAAATCAGATTTTGATGTCAAATTTCTTTCACTCTTGTAATTGCAATATTGTCTTACCATTAACTACTTGTTTATTATTCTATCTGTGAGAGTATAAATACACACACTTCAAACGATCATTTAGGCCATGAGAAACTAAAGCATTCATCACTAGAAAAACTCAACACTCAGAGTTTGTAAAAATGGCTTCTGCATCTTCATTTATACTTTTCATACTTCAAGCTTGTGCTTGTCTATTTTTCTGCACCATAGGAGCTCGAGCAAATAAAACATTTTCGGCAATTTTCTCGTTTGGAGATTCGATTCTTGATACAGGCATGAATAACAATCTTCTCTCAGGTAGGTGCAATTACCCTCCATATGGAAGAGACTTTCCGGGAAAAGTTGCAACAGGAAGATTTTGTAATGGAAAAAACCCCACAGACTTGATAGGTATAATATCATAAACTCTTTTACTTACCAAACATCTCTCTCTCATGCATGATGCATACTTTATGTACTATGTATAAAAAGTTTCTGTTCTGCTTTTGAGTTCTACTGTCCAAAAAATTCTAGGTATAGTTTACGTAAATTTTTGTTATTTTTGTTGAAAGAGACTCTCAAAAAAAATCTAAAAATTTTAGTTGAAAGTGAATTTAAAAAAAAAAAATCTAAATTATAGTTATTTTTAAACTATAGGGTTGAAAGTAATACCCCAAAACTTTAAGGTTTAATTTGAAAATAACACCAAATTTTTGTGGTTATTCACCCATTTCATATTCATTTCAGCGGAGGCTTTGGGAATTAAAAATATTGTGCCAGCTTATCTTAAACCAGACCTTCAAAGTGATGATCTCCTAACTGGTGTAGGCTTTGCTTCCGGTGGCTCGGGAATTGATCCATTAACATCTAGTACACTGGTATCTATCTTTTATGTTTATTTATTTGGACATAAATGTTTGCCCTTTTTTAATTTGGCTCTATCACAATTTAGTATACAAACTTTCAATTGTTACATCTAACCGCATTATGATTTGGACAAAAATCAAATTGTTTGGATTTTGTCAAAAGTATTTCTTTTGATTTCATCTTAATTTAAACTTTAGGGATCAAAATGCAACAATTAAAAAAATCGTATAACTAAATTGTTATTGGATGGAATCACAAGAAGGTAATTTTTTCAACCAAAACATGCAAAATAGAATTTGGACAAAACCCTAATAATTTTATTTTAAAACAAAATTTAGGAGGTGAAATATAAGAATTGAAAGTCTTTAAACTAAATTGTTACCTAGCAGAACCACAAGACAAGGGATATGATGCCCCTCCTATCTCTTTTATTCATAGAAATTAGTAAATTACGACATTTAATTTGCTGGTTTTCAATTAATCTAGAGGATAGTATTTCAACTCCCTCAATTGTATCTTCTGCCCCTCTATGTTTTAGTTGATGGGATTCAATACCAAAAACACGAGACAACAAAAAATCCGATTAGAAAAGCTGAATTAATATTTTTCTTAATCTAATAATTACACATAATTTACTGTGCTTTCAAAATTTTAGGCTTTCTTGCAATTTAATTGTTTTGTTGGAATCAGGGAGTTGTGGCAATGTCCCAACAGTTACAATACTTCAAGGATTACATAGGGAAGCTAACAGGGGTTGCTGGTGAAGAGAAAGCAAAAGCCATCATAGCCAACAGCCTTGTTCTAATGTCAGCTGGCAACAATGACATTGGAGTATCATATACTGCTGGTTTGAGGAAATTAGAGTATACTTTTCCTGCATATTGTGCTCAATTGGTTACCTGGTCTACCACTTTTTTGGAGGTAAATTTCTTTCATTATGATTTATGAAGGCCCTAAGTAACTTTTTAACTAAGTATATGCCATGCACTTCATTAAAAATTTATGTTTCTAAGAGGTAACAAAAAGCACCAAGCACCTAACATTTTCATGCACTTCATTTGTGAAGCAACTGTATGCACTGGGGGCTCGGCGATTTGGTGTTCTTAGTACTGTAGCATTTGGATGCGAGCCATCAGCAAGATTTACAGGAGGGTCATCTTGTTCAATGGCAGCAAACCTAGGTGCACAAATGTACAATAATCTGCTAAAAGCAGGAATAGCCTCCCTTCAAAGCAAGCATCCCGATGCCAAGCTGGTCTTTTTCGACATCTTTACCCCTCTCGTTAACATCGCCAGTAATCCTCAGCAATTTGGTAAATGTCATTATTATATATCAAATTTTTTTTTTTGGTCTTAAAAAATCTGGAAATTTTTTACCTGAAGCTTTCGTTTTGCTATCATCCAAAGCGTATTTGCCTACGGAAAATACTATAACTACAATCAAATTTTCTATAAAGTACTTATAATATATGATTGGTGCAGTACATCAAGTTTAATAGGAAATGTTGAAGGTACTACGAATTTAGATCACCCTCCACCTATTTTTGGAACTATTGAATTCTAAAATGTGAAAGAAAAAATCCTGCAAAAAAGGCTTATAAACCAACGTGGCAATATATCAAATTGATGTCACTTTAATAACATATTAAAATATTGATGTGAAGAATATTACAAATTTTACTATATAAATCTTACTAATTGATAAGCTACTATTCTCATAAAGATTATTTAGATATTTATTTATTAGTTATTGAAGTGACAACAATATCACATTCCTTGTTACATTAGTTCATTAGTATTTTGTAGTAAAATTTGTAATAATTTTAGAATTTTCGTATTGTAAAACTACTTTTTCATGTGATTGACTAGACATTAGTTTGTAAAGTTTATGTGTAAAAATATAATATCCCTAAGGTTATTCTTTGTTAATTACTTCTACTATTTTGTTCTCAAAAGTTAAAAACATCAATCTGTAAAGCTTATGTAATATGATACATTATAATTGAACTTTGTAGCATCAATTTGGTGATACATTTCTAATTTGTGACTGTTCTTAAAATTTCAGGCTTTCAAAATGCAAATTCTGGGTGCTGCGGCGGCTCTGGTTTATGCCTTCCATTTAGTCCATTCGCTTGTCCAGATGCTTCTACCTATGTCTTTTGGGACTTTGTTCACCCTACTGAAAAAACTTATAGAATAATTGTCTCTGATGTACTCAACAAAACCCTTTCAAGCTTCTCTTGAAGCAATTCTTGTTTTCTGGTGTTCGTTGCAGCAACTCCTAATAACAAGGGAGAAGTTTTAAAAAGGGAACGTTAGAGTGGGAAGCTTTGTTTTGTTTGTAGTGTTGATGTTTGAAATATAGCGTTGCTTGTTATTAGGAGTGGTTGCTTAAGTAGAAAGAAGTTGTAAACCGATAAGGTACCAACGGGTACGTGGTAGTCTTTGGTTTTTAGTAGGGAAGTTGTTTTATGGTTCTGTGATGAATAAATTTTATAGTGATTCATTTGAATAAAGCATCTGAAAATACTTATCCAGTTATCTAGTGGAGATCGAGATTATCTCAATTCAATCTCATCTTTATTATCTCGTTTTTCCTCAATTTCGGTTAAAATAAGAAAAAGAATTGGGTAAAGCTTGGGTCCAGTGTTCAATTGTAATGGACCCATTGAAATAGTGATACTTGTTTACTTTTGGTTACATATCATCATCTCAATAGGTCATGATACAGTGGACCCTAGCCAAGTCTGAAAGAATTTTATGTGAATGTAGTTTTTTTTTTCCAATACTTCAGAATATTTTTTGAGGTCCAGGCCTTCACTTGAGGAGTGTGAAATAAAATACAAGAGCCTCCTTCCTAATTTTTGAGTCTGCTTAGTGCAATCACATGACTACCTGTCTACCACTTCTAACTTTACAGTTACACACACTCCTACTGTCTTGCTTGTTATTTCAACATAAAGTTATGGTATTTACAAAATTCTATTGAGATTTTGTCAGCAATTTTGTACCTTACAACTTAATACTCAGTTAACAAGAACAATTGTGCCTATCAAAAGAAAAAAAAAAAAAAAAAAAAAAAAAAAAAAAACAAGAACAATTGGGAACATAATTTATCATGGATTAGTCGTACGTGCTTGGTGTCAACATGTCGATTGACTCAATCACATTGGGTTTGAACACTTTTAATCATTGTTGATTGAGAAGATTTGGGTTATTGACTAATTTGGTATGGTTATGTCAACGAGCAGATGATTTTGTTGGTTATCATGTAGATGTTGAAGATCAAAGGTGGTGTATGCTTTTCGAGTTGATGGAGATCAAGATCTTCCTTGAATCTAATGGACATGAGGTGGGTGAGAGATGATGGTGGTTGGTGAGGTGAGCTATTGGGCATAGCCCCATAGGGGTGTCAATCAAATTTTGTGTATTGGGTTGAAGGAGACGTGCCATATCACATGCAATATATGTTACTCACTTGATTGGTTGAGTTCAGTACAAGTACAAATGTTATTTCTTATTAGTAGTTAGAGCCAAACTTTGTCCTTTAGATAATCAAAAGATTCAAATTAAACCAAACCTAACCCGTAGGCACTACAAAAAACTGGGCCTATAGTGGCATTTGTGAAACGCCACTATAGACCAATTTTTTTATTTTCAAAAAAGGCTATAGTGGCGTTTGAAGCGTTTGTCAAACGCCACTATAGGCTTTTTCAAAAATAAAAAAATTGGTCTATAGTGGCGTTTAATAAAAATTAGTCTATAGTGGCTTACAAACGCCACTATAGGTTTATAGTGACGGTACAATAGTGGCGTTTGTAAAACGCCACTATAGACTCTAAAAACGCCGCTATAGCAAAAGAAAATCAAAAAAAAATTTGATTACCAAAAATTCTATAGCAAAAAAAAAAAAACCAAAAAAAAATTTGATTACCAAAAATTAATTTTTGGTAATCAAAAGAATTTTTTTTTTTGACGTGTAAAAGTTTTTTTAATTGAATTAAGATTGTAATTAAATTAATATTACAATTTTAATTAAATTAAAAGATACAAAACAAAATACAAACACTATATTATCCCAGCAAATTCAAAATGAAACACAAACCCACCTAAAAAAAATTCAAAATCAAACTCAACATGCTCACATCCAAAAATTAAAAAAAAAAAAAAAAAAAATAGCAACTTCAAATACAAATAGTACTATAGCTATGCTAGCAAATTCAAAATGAAAACACAAACCCACCTAAAAAAATTCAAAATCAAACGCAACATGCTCACATCCAAGGAATAGACCAAAACTATTATCAAAAAATAAATAGACCAAAACAATCATAAATTTAAAAAAAAAAAAAAATGCTTACCTGCAACTATACAACCAATGGCTTCAAACACTATCTACAAATTTGAACAAAATCAATAAGCTGCAACACTATCTGCAAATCCAAAACCCACAAACATTAACACCACTACAAATAAAACAAAATAAATAAAATCAAAATGGAGAGGAATAGAAAAGAATCAATTCAGGTGTGAAGTGAAAGAAGAGTGAAAGAAAAAGAAAAGAAGAAAGATGGAGGAGTACTGGAGACAAGGAAGAAAAAAAGAAAAAAAAAAAAAAAGAAAAAAAGAGAATGGGAGTTTGAGACTTTGGTGTGGAGAGACAAGCTAGGGGAATTTTTTTTTCTAAATAACAATAAATATTAAAAAATTTAGTTAGTTGTCACGTTGCAAAAGAATGTAGAAAACTAGCATCTCGAGTGTCTAAAACTCGAGTTCCAAGATAAAAATCGAGTTTTTAAGTCTTGATTTGTAAGCGGATAGGTGTGATGTGGAAAAAAATCCACGTGAAAATCGAGTTTTAAAGACTCGAGTTCCATAAACGCCGCTATAGGGCTTAAAAACATCACTACAGGGCTTAAAAATTGAGTTATAAAAAAAGTTTGTTGAAAAACGCCGCTATAGGTTTTAAAAACGTCACTATAGGGCTTAAAAACGCCACTATAGGGCTCCCTGAACCTGGTATTGAACACTTATAAAAAAATTTTGCAGGAAAATGCCGCTATAGGGCTTTAAAACGTCACTATAGGACTTAAAAACGCCACTATAGGGGCGATCAAACTAAAAAAAATTTTGCATGGAACTCGAGTTTCTAAAACTCGAGATCCATATGGCATTTTCAGTCTAAGAACACTCGCAAAGCGAGTTTCTAAGACTTGAGTTTTAATATAGACCTCGAGTTTCTAAAACTCGAGATACTATTTTTCTTAATTCTTCAACACGTTACCTAACTTACTATATACTTGCCTTTTATATTGTTAGTTTGCCCATTCCCCCCAAGGTAGGGAGAAAAAGAAAGAAAGGAAAAAAAAAACAAATAAAAACCAAGAGAGAAAAGAAGTGTCTGGCTTGGTGTGGAGATAAGGGAGAGATATGGAAGAGTGGGGTTAGGTGGGGGGTTTTAATGTTTTTTTTTTAATTTATATATATATATATATATATATATATATATATATATATAAAGAGAAATGATAACTATATATATGTGTGTGTGTGTGTATATATATATATATATATAAATGATATATTTACAATATTTTTACAAAAAATTTTAGTGATAGGTTGTTACTGGGTGTTATTGTTATGGCAAAATTAATCTTAGTGTTAGGTTCAAATTTGAACTAATAACAACTAATCACCTATGATTTGTTGTGAAAATATTGTAAACGTAGCATATCTCATACATAAATATATATATATATATATATATATATATATATATATATATAAAGAGAAATGATATGTCAACAACATTTTTACAACAAATTTTAAGTGACAGGTTGCTACTGGTTGTTATTGTTAAGGCAAAAAAATAATCTTATTGTTAGGTTCAAATTTGAACCAATAACAACTAACAACCTATGATTTGTTCTGAAAATATTGTAGACATAACATCTCTCATTTATATAAATATATAATAATATATACATTTAAATAAATAAATAAATATATATATTTATATTATATTCAAATATTTTGGAATATGCCATAGAATATGCTAGGCATATTCCATGGTTTTCTTTACCACTCAAACTCATTCAGTTTTTGTGTTTTTTTTTTTTTTTTTTGGGTGCTGGAATATTGTCGAAGAAGCCCTTTTTGGACCTATAGTGGCGTTTGGTAAACGCCACTATAGGTCCCCTTTTTTTTTTTTTTTTTGGATTCTTTTTCTTAACGTTTTTTTTTTTGGTAGGGCTATAGTGGCGTTTTGCAAACGCCACTATAGGTCCTACTGTTATAAGCGCCTCTAGTGGCATTTGTCAAACGCCACTATAGGCCCTACCCAACCGAAAAATAAAATAAAATAAAATAAAAAGTGCCTATAGTGGCGTTTGACAAACGCCACTATAGGTCCTATTCGAAACGCCACTATAGATCCCCTTTTTTTTGCTGGATTCTTTTTCTTAACCTTTTTTTTTTGCTGGGCTATAGTGGCGTTTTGCAAACGCCACTATAGGTCCTACTATGACAAGGGCCTCTAGTGGCGTTTGTCAAACGCCACTATAGGCCCTACCCAACCGAAAAAAAAAATTAAATAAATAAAAAGTGCCTATAGTGGCGTTTGAAAAATGCCACTATAGGCCTTTGTAAGATTAGGACCTATAATGGCGTTTTAAAAACGCCATTATAGGCCTTTAGAAACGCTGCTATAGACCCATTTTTTAAAACGCCACTATAAGACATTCCAAATGCCACTATAGGGTACCTATAGTATCGTTTTTTACAAACACCATTAAAAAAAACGCCACTATAGGACCAGTTTTTTGTAGTGAGGGATGAAGTCACACTAAGGCCCAATGGGGCTTGTCTGAGTTGCATGAAAAAAAACTATAGATATATTAGAGCTTGTACGTGCAAGTTAGATTTAAGCTTATTTATGGGAGTGAAATAAGTTATCTAACAATACATTTACATGAGAAAACTAGAAAAGATGCAAGTTTTGACATTACAGTCAACCAAGAAATAAAGAAAGTGATAGTAAGATATGAAAAAGACGCACATTTAAACAAGAAGAAAAAGCAGATTATCAAAACAACACAAGATGTATGTAGAAAACCCTAGAGAAGGAATAAAAAACCACGATTTAAGCAAGAACATAACATTCTTAATTGCCTGGCTCAGCTTGTATTATGTATGAAAAAGAGATTAGTTTACAATGACGTTGTCTTTCCTTCCTACCAACTCTCCACTTTCATCTCAAAATATTTATTTGGGTTCTTGCCCTAATAACACAGCTACATGTTCCTTTTATACTCTAAGGAATATGACCGAATATAAGGATAGGTGTCAAATTATCATATTCTCTCTTTTGGATCTTTTCACAGTTGTGATATTATCTATTAACTAAGAGATAAGAACTGTGCCAAGGTGGCACTGGGACTTGTAGATAGGTAGCTTTGTCACTACTTAGGAGACAAGTCTTGAACATTGAGAGGGACATCAGAAGTACTGTGATTGGTACACGTGTTCCCAAGGTGACTCATTGTGCATTCAACCAATAAGGGGTGTCCTCATAGTCTCTAACCTTAGAAAGTCACTATCTCTCTTTTTATGAGTGCTTGAGTACTATGTCAGGTATAAATCTTACTTCCTTCCCAAGGCAGTCACACCTTTAGCACAGACCAAGACAAGATCCCTTAGCCAACACTTACTCTCCCTTTCCTCACAGCTACTCCACTTGTAGAGTCCAAATTCAACCACTTACGCATTCTCCCATGCCTTAGTGATGTTATGTATAGAGCCTTATTCAAATTGGGCCAAAGGAAAATAAAACCTGGCCCCCTTGATTAGCCTAAACAACTCCACATATTATTACAAACATTATCACAAATTAGCCCAAACAACCACATATCAGTCCAGACAACCACAATTCGTAAATCATTAGCCCAAAAAACTTGAACAAAAACTTATCATAAAAATAAAATAAAATAGTGGGGCAATTGTATGTTTGGATGAGTGACATAGTGAAAGTGAATATAAACCATGTGGTTGAATAATTAATATATGTTTGTTTAGATTTTCATGATTTTTCTTTTTTATACTTCAACACCCCAACGCAAAGTTCTAGTTCCATCTTTGTTAACCTCAAAATTTAGTAAACCACTTTTCTTCTTTCTTTTAATTTCTTTATTTTTTATTTTTTATTTTTTGAGAAAGCAATTAGTAAACCAATGGCTCCATAAAGATTCAAACCATGATATATTGAGATTTTTTTAAGTGTATATTTGGAATGGCCAAAAGCAGCACTCCCTTTTTTTTCTTTTTTCTTTTCTAAGGCTGCATTTGTTTTGGGTGAAAATCATTTCCGAAAATGCTTTTCTGTAATTTCGGGTGTTTGGTTGCGCATGGAAAATCAATTTTCCGGAAATCATTTTCAGTTGACCGTGAGTCAAGGGTGAAAATGATTTCTTTTTTTATTTTCACTTCAAATAAGGTTTTCCGAAAAACAGAGAGATAGAGAGCATGAAGAGAGAGAGAGAGCGCGAGAGGAAGAAGAGGAGCCCAGATCATGCCGGAGACGTCATCGGCGAACCCCGAGGACCGCGTCGATTGAACTCAGGATCGCACCGCGCCGATCTTGCCTTCGATCGCCTCCGTTCGATCTCGCGATCTCGCCACGAACACCCATAGCCTTCACACCGGCGAACCCAGAACCCAGAACCCGTCGCCGATCGAACCCCGAGCACCGCGCCGATTGAACCCAGTCGCCGATCGAACCCAGAACCCGATCGAACCCGGATTTGATATTTTTTTTCTTTGGTTTTGTTTCTGTTTTGATTGCCGGAGTTTGCTGTGATTTTGAAATTTTTTGTAATAATAATTTGTTTGGATGCTGAGAAAATAGCTAAGAAAATGTGAAAATTGTGTAGGAAAATAGCATTTTCAGAATAGAACCAAACACATGAAAATATTTTCTACAACAATTTTTATTATGCAACCAAACACTTGAAAATATTTTCCTTTCCCGAAAATAGCATTTCCGAAAAATAGGCTATTTTCCAGAAAATATTTTACAGAAACCAAACATAGCCTAAGAATCAAAGCGCACTTCCCCTTTGTTTTTGTTTTTGGCACATTTTATATACACTATTTTGTTTTATTATTGGTTAAAATATTATTTTAGTCTTTAAATTTTATCCCAAAAAAAAAATTGTTTCTAAACTTTAAATTTTTTTTTTTCATTTCTAAATTTTGTGAAGAGTTAGTTTTTATTTATTTTTTTAAATAGTTTAGAGACAAAATTAAGACAAACAAAAAAATTTATTTAATAATTTATGAATGAAAAAGAAATATTTTTCAAAGTTTAAGAACAAAATGTAAAACATTTTCATTAGTTTATAGCCGAAAAACGAATTTTTTTAATAATTTAAGGGTAAAAAAATTTAAAATTTAAGGACCAAAAAAAAAATTTTTAATAAAATTTAAGGAAGAAAATAATTTAAAAAAAAAAAATTGACACTGCTACAGCCTACAGCGAGTAAACTGTAAACCAGATACACTGCTAAAGCAAATTTTACAGTACTGTAATGTATCAATCTTGCCGCTTTCGATTTTCAAATCTGTAAGCTTTCGAAGATCTCTAAGCTCTTCTATTCTAGGGTTTCTCTTTCTCTGTACTCTCTCCGTTTCTCGCTTTTGTGGACGCCGCCTTGAATTCAAAAACCCCTAATATGCTGTTTCAACTTTCTGCAGGTCCGGTTACCCTTCAATTTCGATTTCCATCAATTCAAAAAAAAAAAAAAAAATTTCTATTTTCCATTTACATTGCCAAACAATGAAATGGATTTGTTATTTGATGCAATTTTTAAAATGATTGATTAGGTTCCTGAAAATGGAGCCCGTAGCTTTGGCTGTGGACAAACTGAAATCCTTTGCAAAATCGAGCCAAGACTTCGTCTACACCCTCACTCATCGCCCCGAGAATTCATCTAGCCGCAATCCGGTACTGTCTCTCTCTCTCTCTTCAACAGATTTTTCATTAATTAATTTTATTCCCATCATTTGTAGATAGAGATTTCAATTTTCATTTTGTTTGAATTTGCTTGAAGTTGTTGATTCACGCCCTAAATGATATGGTATAATTCTCAGTTTGTAGCTATCCCAGGCGAGATTGAGCTTTAAATGTATGCAATTGAATGTCTAAGCAATTTGATTAGTTACCCAGATAGCAGATTTGGATGTACTAATACATAGCTGTTTTGGGAATTTTTGCAATGATTCATGACTGCTTTGGTACTATTTTCAAGGATGTTTACTCCACTTTCGTTGAGGAAACAAGCTGAGATTGATAGAATGTTTCTTTTAATTGGTAAGTTACACGCCCATCTCGTGGGTCTTCAACCTACTATGTTACTGAAAAAAAATGAAATTATAGAGAGAAAATTTAGGGATTTCAGTATTTGAGGATTGTATTATGACTAAGATAAAGGTTTAAATGTGTTATCCCTGTTTTATACAATCTGTGCAGGGTAACCAACTCTAACAAACTTGGCGCCAAAGTTCCAATCATAACAAACTTTCTAAACTACCAATAGATTATGAACATATGGACTTCCACTCTAACTGAACCTGTCGCTAACAGTTTACGTTAAGCTACACGTGGCTTTGGGCTTCAGCTTTAGACTGCATGTTGTTTTGTTCTGAATTGGCTTGAGTTGAATCTGATGTAGATTCTGACTTGTACTACGACTGTGTTGTGCTGATCTATGTTGGTTAGTTTTACACATCCCACTTTGCTCTTAGACGGGAAAAGGATGCTGTTTGAGTCAGAATTAAAGGTTATTCATATATTTATTTATTAGTAATTAAAGTGCCAACAATATCACACTCTTTTTTTTAGAATGCACAATATCACACTCTTTGTTGCATAGAATATTGACGCTAAAGATATTACATATTTTACTATATAAACCTTACTAATTGAGAGGCTACTATTCTCATAAATGTTATTCAAATATTTATTTATTAGTTATTAAAGTGGCAACAATATCACACTCTTTGTTCTATTAGTTTGTAAGTCTTTTGTAGTAAAAATTTGTAATAATTTTAGAATTTTCATATACTAAAACTATTTTTCTTTTTTGTTAATAATGAGACAGTAGTTTCTAAAGTTTATGCGTAAATATACAGTATCCCTAGGGTTATTCTTTGTTAATTACTTCTACTGTTTTATTCTTAAAGTTAAAGCTTCAATTTGCAACGTTTATGTGGTATGATACATTATAATTGAACTTTGTAGCATCAATTTGGTGATACATTTCTAATTTGTGACTATTCTTACAATTTCAGGCTTTCAAAATGCAAATTCTGGGTGCTGTGGCGGCGCTAGTACATGTCTTCCATTTAGTCCCTTCACTTGTCCAGATGCTTCTACCTATGTCTTTTGGGACTTTGTTCACCCCACTGAAAAAACTTACAGAATAATTGTCTCTGATGTACTCAACAAAACTCTTTCCAGTTTCTCTTGAAGCAATTGGTGTCCGTTGCCGCAACTCTCTCACTTGGTGTTTACAATAGTTGCGAGCATAATAAGGGAGAGGTTCTAAGAAGGGAAGGTTAGAGTGGGAAGCTTTGTTCTATTAGCAATGTTAATGTTTGAAATAAATTGTTGCTTGTTATTAGGAGTGGTTGCTTAAGTAGAAAGAAGATGTGAACTGATAAGGTACCAACGGTTACGTAGTAGTCTTTGTTGTTTTAGTAGGGAAGTTGTTTTATGGTTCTGTGATGAATAAATTTCATAGTGATTCTTTTGAATAAAGCAAGAAAATACTTATCCAATTATCTAGTGGAGATCAGAGATTATCTCAATTCAATCCCATCTTTATTATCTTGTTTTTTCTCTATTTTTGTCATAACAAGAAAGAATTGGGTCAAGCTTGGGTCCAATGTCCAATTGTAATGGACTCATTAAGATAGTGATACTTGTTTAGTTTTGGTCACATGTCATCATATCAATGAATCATGATAAAATGGACCCAAGCCAAGTCAAAAAGAATTTAATGTGAATGCAGTTTTTTTTTTCTAATACTTCAGAAGATTTTTTGAGGTCCAGGCCTTCACTTGAGGAGCATGAAATAAAATACAAGAGCCCCCTTCCTAATTTTTGAGTCTGCTTAGTGCAATCACATGACTACTACTTCTGACCTCACAGTTATACACACTCCCACTGTCTTTCTTGTTATTTCAACATAAAGTTATGGTATTTACAAAATTCTATTGAGATTTTGGCAGCACTTTTGTGCCTTACAACTTAATACTCGAGTTAACAAGAACAATTGGGGACATAATTTATCATGGGTTAGGTGTCAACATGTCGATTGACTCAATGACATTGGATTTGAAAACTTCTTAATCATTGTTGATCAAGAAGATTTGGGCTATTGACTAATTTGGTATGGTTATGTCAACAAGCAGATGAGAAGATTTGGGCTATTGACTAATTTGGTATGGTTATGTCAACGAGCAGATGATTTTGCTGGTTATCCCATAGATGTCGAAGATCAAAGGTGGTGTATGCTTTTTGTTAGGTTCTAAACACTTAGGATTTTGTGTATTTAGAACTCTAATGTGTAATGTTGGCAAACCATGATCAAAACAGTTTGTTTAGTCTTGTTTAGGCTTGCTCAAAGTTATATCTTTTATGTAAAGTTAGAATCGAGAGGCTGCAGAAGTATTTGTTACTTTTGGCCTGGCTCGATCGATCGAAGCTTAGACTCGATCGATCGAAAGTTGGTCAGATTGTTTTTTCTACAGAATTTCCAACTCAGCCTTAATTCCTAAAACGTTTAGGGTTTTACGTTTTTGCCCTAGGTATATAAGGCAAACTTTAACCACATTTTTTGTGATGCTCTTGTTGCTCATATTTGCGGTTTATGTGAATCTCTTGTGAGATCCTTGAAGAGCGTTCCTTCACATAAACTTAGAATTATCAAGAAGCAGATTACTTCAACATCTTGATGATCATTCAGTTGCTTTTATAGGAGCTTAAAGAAACACAAGCGGGAGTGCTTGTACTTGTGGAGAATCCAAGAAACAAGGAGTCCGTGGATTCGGAACTTGCACGTGATCGTGTCAGTAAGTTCTACTGGTGGGTAGCAATAGGAAGTCGAGCATGGGGGCTTGTAAGTCTTATTGTATGAATTTCGATTCTTTCATATAGTGGATTCAAGTTTACCTTGAGGATAGCTAGATTAAATCCTTCCCAGGTTTTTTACCGGTTTGGTTTTCCTAGATCATTATATCCTTGTGTTATTTATATTTCCACTGCTATATACCCGATATGATTGTTTTGATTGTGATAACCTAGATTTGCATAATTTGACTAAGTTAATCACTTAGCTAATTCACTAAGTTAATCAAATTGTTGTTTAAGGGGTCTAAAAACTTAACAAGTGGTATCAGAGCAGGTAGCTCTTTTGTTATAGATCTTTTGATCTCTGAGCTGATCCTTGACCCCTGTTGTCATGGAACATGGACACTCTCTTGTTATTCCTTCTCACTTTGATGAGAATAACTATGCTTATTGGAAAGTAAGGATGAAAGCATTCCTGAAATCTATTAATGAGAGGATTTGGAATTCCGTTGAGTACAGATGGAAGAAACCCACTACTCCTGTGAGTGAGTGGCAAACTTCTCAAAAAGAAGCAGCTACGTTCAATAGCAAAGTTATGAATGCTATCTTTAACGCTGTTTCAATGGAGGAATTTAAGAAAATCTCAAATGTTGAGATTGCTCACACTGCTTGGAATATCCTCCAGACTGTGCAAATATTAATAAATTGCAGCTATTAACTTCTAGATTTGAAAGCATTAGGATGTCTGATGATGAAACTTTTGATGAATTCAATGCTAAGCTTAATGATATTATTAATTCTGCATATAATTTGGGTGAAATCCATGATCAACCTAAAATTATTAGGAAGATTTTTAGATCTTTAACTGGAGACTTTAGATCCAAAGCGACTGCCATTACTGAGAGCAAGGATGTGAACTCCATCACTGTTGATGAACTTGTAGGATCTCTTCATTCCTATGAGTTGGACCTACCCAAAGCTAGCAAATCCAAGTCAATGGCTGTTAAGTCAATTGATGATGTTGAGGTTGGTGGATTTGATGATGAGCTCTCTGCTACAGAGATTGTTTACCTTGCCAAGAACTTTAGAAACTTTCTTAGGAATAGTAATAGAAAGGCAAGAAATACAAACACTGCTGAACCTAGAAATTTTAGGAAGAATGATCCCACTAAGGTTAGCAATACTGAAAAACCTAGAGAAAAAGTAGGTCAATCTTCTAATAATTCTTTGGGTTCTCAATGTTTTGGATATCAAGGGTATGGTCATGTTAAATCTGAATGTCCTACATTCTTGAGGTCTAAGGGCAAGGATATGGCTGTAACCTTTAGTGATAATGAGGTTTCTGATGATGAGTCTAGATGTAACGAGGATGGAAACTTCATTGCTTTCACTGCTACTGCTGTAGTTAATGAAAGCGTGTCTGTTGAAGAGAACCCTTCTGATGGGGAACTCTCTGAAAATGCAGATCTTTAAAAGGCCGATAATAAATTTTGCAAAATTGTTGCAAAAGATGCTATGAATGTTGAACTTGGCCTAAAGAAAATTGAATCTCTTGAGCTTGATAAGAAGAATTTGCTTGTTAAACTGTTTGATGCTAATGAACTTTTGAACAATGTAAAACTGAGAATATGCTTTTGCTTGATAAAATTAAATCTTTGGAACTTGATTTATCTGTTGCTAGATCTACTAGTTCTAAACTTGATCATATACTGAGTGTTCAAAAGTCTCATTCTGACAAATCTGGATTAGGTTTTGTTGAATGCATCTCTGTGTCTATACCAAATTCCACTATCTTTGTTCCTTCATCTTCTTCTGAACCTTCTGTGAGTGAGGTTGTGAGTGAAACTGTCAAACCCCCTATGAGTGAGGTTGTCAAACCCATTGAAGTTTTACCATCTAGGAAGATTAGGGTTGATCTAAAAGAGTCTAAACCTAAGGAGTCTACCCTTTCTAAGGACAAGATGCATGGTAAACCTGCTTGGGTTTGTCATTTTTGTGGGAAGTCTGGACACATTCGTCCTAACTGTTACAAGCTTCAAGCTGCTAAGAGAGCAAACAAACCAAAAGTGTCTGTGCCTCAAGCACAAGATCCTATGACACTCATTGGTGAATTGGTAAAGGCCTTAAACCTTTATTCCAATCCTAGAGTTGGAAATCACTCAAATGTGAATAAGAACTCCAATACTCTTTCTTTGCTAACCTCAAAATGTAGTAAACCACTTTTCTTCTTTCTTTCTTTCATTTTTTTATATTCTTTTGAGAAAGCAATTAGTAAACCAATGGCTCCATAAAGGTTCGAACCAGGATATATTGAGATTTTAAGTGTTTATTTGGAATGTGGATTCTAGTTAACTCAACTGGTAAAATCTCTTATAGCTGAATAAGAGATCTGAAGTTCAATTCCTACATACTCAAAAAACTGATTAGTGTTTTGGTCAAAATAAAAGTGTATATTTGGAATGAACAAAAAGCAGCAATCCCTTTTTTTTTTTTTTTCCTTTTTTGAGAATCAAAGCATACTCTCTCTCTTTTGTGTTTTTTGTACATTTTACATAAACCATTTTGTTTTATTATTGGTTAAAATATTATTTTAGTCTCTAAATTTTATCGAAAAAAAAATTTCATTCCTAAACTTAATTTTTTTTTTTTTTAATTCCTAAACTTTGTAAAGATTTAGGCTTTTTTTTTTCAATAGTTTAGAGACAAAATTAGAACCAAAAAAAAAAAAAAAGCTTATTTAATAATTTAGGGATGAAAAAAATATATAACTTTCAAAGTTTAAGGACAAAATATGAAAAAATTTTAATTGTTTATAGATGAAAAATAAATTTTTTTTAAAATAATTTAAGAATAAAAACAAAATTTAAGTACAAAAATAATAATTTTTTTGACACTCCTGCAGCAAGTAAACCAGATACACTGCTACAACAAGTTTTACAGTATTGTAATGTATCAATCTTGCCGCTTTCGCTTTTCAAATCTAAGCTTTTGAAGATCTCTAAACTTTTCTATTCTAGGGTTTCTCTTTCTCTGTTTCTCACTTTTGTGGGTGCTACCTTGAATTCAAAAACCCCTAATCCACTGTTTCAACGTTCTGCAGGTCCGGTTTCCCTTCAATTTCGATTTCCATCAATTAAATTTTTTTTCTATTTTCCATTTACATTACCAAACAATGAAATGAAAAGAAATTTGTGATTTGATGGAATTTTTAATTTTTAAAATGATTGATTAGGTTATTGAAAATGGAGCCCATAGCTTTGGCTGTTGACAAACAAAAATCCTTTGCAAAATCGAGCCAAGACTTCGTCCACACCCTCACTCATCGCCCCGAGAAATCATCTAGCCACAATCCAGTACTGTCTCTCTTCTTTAACAGATTTTTTATTAATTTTAGTCCCATCATTTGTAGATAGAGATTTCAATTTTCATTTTGTTTGAATTTGTTTGAAGTTTGTTAGGTTCTAAGGTCTTAGGATTTTATGTATTTAGAACTCTAATTTGTAATGTTGGAAAACCATGATCAAAACAATGTATTTAGTCTTGTTTAAGTTTGCTCAAAGTTGATTAAATATTGTAAAGTTGGAATCGAGTGACTGCAGAAGCATTGGGGCTTCTCGGCCTGGCTCGATCGATCGAAGGTTAGACTCGATCGATTGAAAGTTAGCCCAGATGCGTTTTTCTGCAGAATTCCAACTCAGCCCTAACTCTTTAAACGTTTAGGGTTTTATGTTTTTGCCCTAGGTATATAAGGCAAACCCTAGCTACGTTTTTCAGAGTTGCACAAGTTGTATTGTTGCTCATACATTGCGGTTTTGTGTAAATCTCTTGTGAGATCTAGATGAGGTTTCCTTTACACAAAGCTTAGGGTTTTCAAGATTGAGATCACATCAACATCTTGATGATCAACTTGGTTGCTACCATTGAAGCTTAAAGAGAAAAACAAGTGAGGAGCTTGTACTTGAAGAAGGAGTTCAAAGAAAGAAGTAGTCCGTGGATTCGGAGCCTGCGCGTGGTCGTGTCAGGAAGTTACTACTGGTGTGTAGCATTAGGAAGTCAAGCGGGGAGCTTGTAAGTCCTTTTGTAAGAACTTCAATTCTTTCTTAGTGGATTCCGTTTTGCCTTGAGGATCGGTGGGTAAAATCCTCCCCAGGTTTTTCTGGTGTGGTTTCCTGGGTAATCATATCATGTGTTATTTATTTTCCGCTGCTTTATATGTTTTATATGCTTGATATGATTTTGTGATTGTTTTAACCTAGAATTACATAATTTGACTAAGTAACAACTTGGCTAATTAATCTAGGCTACGCAATCTGGTTATAGTTTAAGGGGTCTAAACCACTCAAGTGGTATCAGAGCGGGTTGCTCTTTTTGTTTGAGATCTTTATCTCTGAGCTGATCCTTGACCCCTGTTGTCATGGAGCATGGACACTCTCTGTTTGTTCCTCCTCACTTTGATGGGAACAATTATGCTTACTGGAAAGTAAGGATGAAAGCATTCCTGAAATCCATAGATGAGAGGGTGTGGAATTCCGTTGAATACGGATGGGTGAAGCCCACTACTCCTGTGAGTGAGTGGCAAACTTCTGAGAAAGAAGCAGCAGGCTTCAATAGTAAAGCTATGAATGCCATCTTTAATGCTGTTTCAATGGAGGAATTTAAGAGGATCTCTAATGTTGAGGTTGCTCATACTGCTTGGAAAATCCTCCAAACTGTGCATGAAGGCACAAAGGCTGTTAAAATTAACAAACTGCAGCAATTAACTTCTAGGTTTGAAAACATTAGAATGTCTGATGATGAAACCTTTGATGAGTTTTATGCAAAACTAAATGATATTGTTAATTCTGCTTATAATTTGGGTGAAGTCTATGATCAACCTAAAGTTGTTAGGAAGATTCTTAGATCTTTGACTGAAGATTTTAGACCCAAAGTAACAGCCATTACTGAAAGTAAGGATGTTGACTCCATCCCTGTGGATGAACTTGTAGGATCTCTTCAGTCCTATGAGTCTGACTTACCCAAGACTGTCAAATCCAAATCAATGGCACTGAAGTCTGTTGATGATGTTGAAGGTGGTGGATTTGATGATGAGCTCTCTCCCACGGAGATAGCTTACCTTGCCAAGAACTTTAGAAATTTTCTCAGAAACACTAATAGAAAGGCAAGGAACACCAACACTGCTGAACCTAGAAACTTTAGGAAGAATGATCCCACTAAGGTTAACAATTTTGAAAAACCTAGAGAACAAGTAGGTCAATCTTCTAATAACTCTTTGGGTCCTCAGTGTTATGGTTGTCAAGGGTATGGTCATGTCAAATCTGAATGTCCTACTTTCTTGAGAAATAAGGGTAAAGCTATGGCTGTAACCCTTAGTGATAATGAGGTTTCTGATGATGAGTCCGGTTGTGACGAGGATGGAAACTTCATTGCTTTCACTGCTACTGGTACAGTAGATGAAAGCATATCTGCTGAGGAGAACCCTGCTGATGGGGAACTCTCTGAAGACGCAGATCTTCAAGAGGCCTATAACAAACTTTGCAAAATTGCTGCAAAGGATGCTATGAAAGTTGATCTAGGCCTAAAGAAAATTGATGCTCTTGAGCTTGAAAAGAAAAATTTGCTTGTGAAATTATTTGATGCTAATGATCTTTTGAATAATGTTAAATCTGAAAACATGCTTTTGCTTGATAAAGTTAGAACTTTGGAACATGATTTATCTGTTGCTAGATCTGCTAGTTCTAAACTTGATCACATGTTAAATGTTCAAAAGTATCCTTCTGATAAAGCTGGGTTAGGATATGTAGAAAGCATCTTTGATTCTGGACCCCATTCCACTGTCTTTATTCCTTCTTCTTCTTCTTCTGAACCTCTTGTGAGTAAGGTTGTGAGTGAAACTATAAAACCCCCTGTGAGTGAGGTTGTTAAACCTGTAGAAGTTTCACCACCCAAGAAGATTAGGGTAGACTTAAAAGAATCCAAACCTAAGGAGCCTACCAAACCGAAGGACAAGATGCATGGTAAACCTGCTTGGGTTTGTCATTATTGTGGTAAGTCTGGACATATCCGTCCTAACTGTTACAAGCTTCAAGCTGATAAGAGAGCAAAAAGACCAAAAGTGCCTGTGCCTCAAGCACAAGATCCTATGGCACTAATTGGTGAATTGGTAAAGGCGTTAAACCTTTATTCCAATTCTGGAGTTGGGAATCACTCTAATGTGAATAAGAACTCCAATGCTCGGGGTGCATCTAAAAAGTTTTGGATGCAAAAGACTCGAACTAATTGAGTCTTTTTGACATGGTCCTTGTGCTTCATTGCTCTATTCTATTGTGATCATTGTTATTTGGTTTTTGTGTTTTTTTTGTTCTAGGACTTGCATTGCATTACATACATGCATTTCATTCTAGGATTTATTTGTTTTCTCTTTTGATAATAATAAAAAATAAAAAAAAAAAAAAAAAAAAAAAGGAGAAAGCAAAATCTGTGTTGAACACTATTTTTCTTGATTTTTGAAAACAAGGTTGGTCATTCTTTTTACACATGTCATGTCTTGTGTACCTTGTTTAACTTTGATGAGCTTACTTAATTGCACTTAACTAGTTGAAATTTTGTAGTGCATGTTGTGTGGGAAAGATGTGTGTGGTTCTTAATCACTTTGCCTTAATCATGAAGTCACATGTTGTTGACTGACGGACTTGATCCTTTTGAGAAAGGCATAAATAACCATCTCACCACTGTTCACTAGCCAATCATGAACACCTTAGTGCATATCATAAGATTTAGTGCTCGAGAAAGTGTAGCACATGCACAAAAGAACATAAGGTGTAGCCTCAAATTAAATTAAAACTGGTGTGTACTATTAGGCTTGATGCCAATTCACTTAATTCAAACCGGTGTGTACTATTAGGCTGAATGCCATTTCATATAAAAATAAGAGGCAAAATGAAAGAAACTTACATGATTGCAAGCTTTTGATCTAGGAGATGTGGGAGTTATAGGATGTAACTCTTTAGGTGATAGTCTCTTTTAATTCTATGTGATGAATTGTGTAGACTTTGTGCTTGATTGCCATTCACATATCACCTCACATGTATCTCAAGTCTTTGCTAGTTTCACACACTACACAAGTTACTCTTTGTTAAACACTGTACATGCTAATGTGTGTGTTCTTGGTCTGACCAACCAAGTTTGAGAATATCTTGAGATTTGTGCACAACATATTGTTGCTTGAGAAAATTAATTTGGAAGACAATTGAAACTTGTGTTTGAGAGAATTGGGTTTAAAATTTTGGGTTTTTGAAAATGCATTCCATCTCATACTTATGCATTTTGCATTCATTGTTCAAAAGCTTTGAGGAGTTGTTTCAAAATTGGGTTTGCAAATTTTCAAAACTGTGTTTTTCCCCAAAATTCAGTGTGCCTCTGCCCATTTCGATCGATCCAACCTGATTTTCGATCGATCGAAAAAGTGCCTCAGAAAGTGCTAAAACGCCTGTCACATTCGATCGATCGAATGTAATTTTCGATCGATCGAACATCGTGAATATGCTTTTTAAAAAAGGGATATCTGACTTTTTCAAAGTTCAAATCTTTTTCAAAACTTTTCCTTTTTCTCTCTCCGACGAGGCAAGCCAAAAGATTCAAGATTTTGTCGTTTTCTTCCGAACTTTTTGCATAATCTCTCTCTCCTCAAGCCGGTATGTCTCTTATACCCTTGCTTTTGAATTTATTTACTTGATTTCATGCATTTTTCATGCATTTGAGAAGGAGATTTTCGGACATTTCTTTTTGGGATTTTTGTTGATTCGGACCAATTTGTTTGCATTTGATCAATGGGTTTTGTTGGGGACACTCTATAAACATGTTCTTGAGTGATTAATTTGATCAATTTTGAGTTTTGTGGAAAATTTGAATTTCTAGGGTTTATAATAGGTCCGAATTGGGGCTTTCTGTGCAATTGGGTTTAATTGATGAAATTGGATTGTGTAATTGATGCAATTGGTTATTATGAACTATTTCCAATGGTATGTAATGATTAATTCATCAATTTGTTGCAAAAATTTTCAAGTGGTTCTCAAATTTTTAGAGTTTTTGTTAAGAAACTCTATGTTCAAGCCAATGTTGTGATAATTGAACTTAATTTGATCCTAATCACTGCATTCGTTCATGCATCATACCATCATTAATGATTCATGCATCATATAGATTTTCATTCTATATTTTTTTTGTGCTAACTTGCAGTCTGCCCTTGGTTTTATTTTCTGTTCTTTTTGGTTTTCTCTTTGTGTCTCTGTCCTGTTCCTTAGCACCATGCCTAGGAAGACTAGAGCACGTAGAACCATCCCCACTCCTACTCCACCCTCACCTACCTTTGATAGTGAGCGGTTCCCCCGAGAGAAAAACCAAGAGATTTTTGAGACTTTGAACCTCAATAGGAAGATTTGGGCTGAGCGTTCTGTTCTGTTAGATGAGTTAGATCCTGCCATTAGGGCAAATTTTGAGCGTAGGGGTTGGCTACCTTTGTTAGCTGTGTCTGACCCTCCACCTCCGGTTCTCTTGATTAGAGAGTTCTTCTCGAACCTCTCTGTCCACGTCTATGATTCCAACACTCTTGTTAAGAGTTGGATACGAGGTGTAGAGTACACCATTACTCCTCAGGTAGTGGCTGATGCTCTAGAGGTACCGTTGGTTAGGGATCCTGTCTATTCCTATGATGAGTCACCTGAGCTGAGTGATGTCATGTCTTACATCACTGGATCTTCTATCCAGTGAGGTTCTGATCCTCGGATCACCACCGCTGAGCTTCCTGAGACTACCTATCTATTCTTTAGGATAGCCTGTCATTCACTCTGGCCCATTTCTCATCTGCACACCATTCCTCTTGAGAGGTGTGTATTTCTGTACGCTCTTGTTACAGATGCTCCTATTAGTTTTCCCCATCTTTTTCTTCGTTCTTTGAACGAAGTTTATAGAAGTTCATCTACTGCCCATGCCCTTGTTCATCCTTTTTCATTCATAGGATTTTACTTTATCTAGGTTTAGAGGACTTCCCTGCTTCTGAGCCTATTCATGTTATTGGTCCTATAGGTGCGTCTTTTCTTAGACAGAGGGCCGCTCATCTTCGAGTTGGTTCTAAACACCCTAGGTCTGATCCCTCTAGTAGCGCTCCACCTCCTCCTTCTTCTTCTACAGGTCCTGCTGGTGAGGCTGTTCCAGATTCTGTAGGTGCTGCTGCTGTTCCTCCACCTTCTACGGCTGACTTCGATGTTCGTCGTACTCTGGAGACTGTCATGACCGTTCAGGCGGCTCATGGTCAGCTTTTGGTGGATCTGTTCGACGAGATTCGTGCTCTGCGAGCGGATTTGGCGCATCTTCATTCTTCCTCACCACCTCCTTTTGATGATGGTCTATGATGCCCTTTGGCATTCCGTCACAAAAAGGGGGAGTAGAGTTTTTGACTTGTAGAGGCGATTTTGTTGATAGGGGGAGATTTTTGTGTTAGGGGGAGATATTTTTTTTGTTAGCATGGGATATTTTTGTGGAGTTTATTTAGATTGTATCTAGGTGCTTCACTTTGTATATCATTTTTGGGATGTTCATGTTAGGGGGAGTAACATTGATTGATATATTGATATACATTTTTTTTTATTCTTGTTGTCTTTATGATTCACTGCTTATTGATTTATATTTATGAATTGATTCATTGATATATTTCTTTATTTTGTGTTGTGTGAATCTTACAAGAATATTATACCTGTTTATATACTATTTGCTGCCACACATGCGTTTATGTGTTTGTTGAGTATTTCAGGAATATACAGGTTGATTCGACAAAGCTGCTGTCTACACTTGCAACCGATGGATAGTAGTTAGGTTGAACTTTTGTTTATGAGCATTATTATGTAAAGGGCTATTTACTTGTAAACTTTGAGCTTTTATTGTGTGTTTTGTCACGGATTGCCAAAGGGGGAGTTTGTTAGGTTCTAAGGTCTTAGGATTTTATGTATTTAGAACTCTAATTTGTAATGTTGGCAAACCATGATCAGAACAATGTATTTAGTCTTGTTTAAGTTTGCTCAAAGTTGATTAAATATTGTAAAGTTGGAATCGAGTGACTGCAGAAGCATTGGGGCTTCTCGGCCTGGCTCGATCGATCGAAGGTTAGACTCGATCGATCGAAAGTCGGCCCAGATGCGTTTTTCTGCAGAATTCCAACTCAGCCCTAACTCTTTAAACGTTTAGGGTTTTATGTTTTTGCCCTAGGTATATAAGGCAAACCCTAGCTACGTTTTTCAGAGTTGCACAAGTTGTATTGTTGCTCATACATTGCGGTTTTGTGTAAATCTCTTGTGAGATCTAGAGGAGCTTTCCTTTACACAAAGCTTAGGGTTTTCAAGATTGAGATCACATCAACATCTTGATGATCAACTTGGTTGCTACCATTGAAGCTTAAAGAGAAAAACAAGTGAGGAGCTTGTACTTGAAGAAGGAGTTCAAAGAAAGAAGTAGTCCGTGGATTCGGAGCCTGCGCGTGGTCGTGTCAGGAAGTTACTACTGGTGTGTAGCATTAGGAAGTCAAGCGGGGAGCTTGTAAGTCCTTTTGTAAGAACTTCAATTCTTTCTTAGTGGATTCCGTTTTGCCTTGAGGATCGGTGAGTAAAATCCTCCCCAGGTTTTTCCGGTGTGGTTTCCTGGGTGATCATATCATGTGTTATTTATTTTCCGCTGCTTTATATGTTTTATATGCTTTATATGATTTTGTGATTGTTTTAACCTAGAATTACATAATTTGACTAAGTAACAACTTGGCTAATTAATCTAGGCTACGCAATCTGGTTATAGTTTAAGGGGTCTAAACCGCTCAAAGTTGTTGATTCACGCCCTAAATGTTATGGTATAATTCTCAGTTTGAAGCTATCCCAAGCGAGATTGAGCTTTAAATGTAACTTTGATCAGTTACCAAGATAGCAGATATGGAAGTACTAATATAATTGTTTTGGGAATTTTTGTTGTTACATTTGAATTTTTGCAATGATTCATGACTGTTATGGTACTATTTTCCAGGATGTTTTGTCCACTATCATTTTAATGTTTACAATTTTTTTTTTTTTTTTTTTTTTTGCGATGAGGTATATTTAAAAATATTTATTTATATAAATTAAATTATTTTATATTCTTTTAGTCATATTAAATTAATAAAATCGAAATAAATAATTAAATTCATGTAAAACAAATAAATAATTATATTAACATATATCGATGAGTACATTCACATGACATTAATCTAGTTCTCTATAATAGATAATGTACATTAACAATCTATTAATCCGAAATAATTCATTTTGAATATTCTTTTCTATTTTTTGGGGTTTCTAAAGGGAAAGTTGGAGAGAAAATACCCTCGAGGCACATTAATACTAAATTACATTTTTACTCATTTATTTATATCAAATTAATAGTATAAAAATAATTTATTAGATTCAAGTCAAAAAATATATAAGTATTTTAAGTTATGAGTACCTTCACATGACATGAATCTAATTCCTTATAACAAATCATGCATATTAATAATCTATTAACACACAGTAATAATCCATTGTGAAGTTTCTAAACGTAAAGTTATAGAGATAATACCCAGGATGAGGACTACCTTAATTTCTTAATATTAAAGAAATATAACCTACTAAGCTAACATCTTTGGGGAATACTTAATTTAATTTAATGCATTAATGCTTTTAAAGAAATGATTTATTACGATTGACCACAATTGATAGAAGTTTTAAATCAGATTTTGATGTCAAATTTCTTTCACTCTTGTAATTGCAATATTGTCTTACCATTAATTGCTTGTTTATTTCGGTACTGTCTCTCTTCTTTAACAGATTTTTTATTAATTTTATTCCCATGAT